>OX243852.2:10470833-11097500 GCA_945859575.2 Herminia tarsipennalis
TTTGAAGTTGGTGCCTAAAACATAAAATTACATTTCCTGGCACCAACCTTAAAATGGTTAATTATTAATTTGTTGTTGTAGGTCTGTACTTATAATAATTTTAGCTTTCTAGTTACCTTATATTTATTTTGGAAGTCGGTTTTTATTTTGTTGTAAAAAAGTTTTTTTGGTACTAAAACGACCCTAAAAAACCTGTCTCTGAGCCAAACGCTAAGGAATCCAGCTGACTGACGTTAGGGTATTTTATTACTCTACTAATGTGGCGTAATATCAAAAAATCCGCCTTTATAAAGTGCTTGCATTTTTAGCGCTCTCCTTCCGGTCTTTAGGTATCGCTGTTTGTATTCCAAATCAAATAGACATTTCAGAAATAATGTTTTTACCTTAGCCATAACTGTTTGTAAGTGACTTTAGAAGGTACAAGCAAACATTGTCATGCTTAGAAAACACAGTTATATCACCGCAAATATTTATTCTAAGATGCTTTGCGGTTATGGCGATAGTACCTACCAACTATTCTGTGGAATTTAGATAGATCTAGAGATAAGAGTAGTATACCTATGCTTTGAGATACTGTTCTTACAAAGTTGCAGGCCAACGCTGCACAACTAAAACAGTTAGAACTTGTAGTCTAAACTTTTGAAGTCGTAAACTTAAACCTGTTGGTTATTTTACTATAAGAGGACCAGTGAATGTAAAGAACAAGGGTTTCCACATTTAGAGGGTTTCCAAGTGTGTTTTTTTTAAGACTTAGACAATCTGGCCATCCGACTGCATAGGTTGGTCGCATTTTAATTATGAGTTAGTTTAGAAAAATAAAAAATACACTAAAGAAATGTTTATAATAATTCAAAAGCCGTTTCTTCAGATTCAAAATTCAGTGGAGCGTCGATTACAGAATATTTTTGCAAATGCTATTTCCTGTATAGTGTAAAATAATTTATTGTTATTGTAGTCATCTACCCAATTGTCTTGACTTGGCGGCTAGTTGATAAACAAAATTTTGCCGAGTGAAAGAAATCCTATTTCTGATGCAATTCAAGCAGTTTCAAAACTATTGAAGTCAAAGTCAAGACTACATGAACATGTACTCGTATGTGCGAAAAAGACTTCCTGCAAATATATTGCAAAAGACAGACTTATGTAACTTACAATTAGCTATTGGTTCCATAAAGTTATGGATAAGATAAACTTCGGTGAACTGAAAATAGGGGAAATATTTACGAGATGATCCCTGTAAGGGAGGGACCGAGTTTACCTGTTTTAAAATTTAGATGTCATTAATGACACTATGATAAAAAGCTATATAGCGCATATAATTCTTTTGCTGTGCAATTAAGAGGGATCATCTCGCCTCAAGGGCTCATCCCGTACATCTTGAAGGGGTGTAACAAAAAAATCTTATTATATTAATATTATACGCTCTTATTTTATTTCTCATATAATAAGTAAATATTTTTGGAAATAATCGCTCCGAAAGTTGCATAAATTATTCACCCCTTATCTTTTGAACTGTGAAACCAAAAAAATATTTAAAAAATCACAAAGGTTTTCTTATTATCAATTTTATGAATAAATACTTTAAGCTAAAATTATTTCGGACATGATCGGATCCACACTGAGTTGTTGGCTTATTGCCGAAAAACTGCGTTTGTCAACAAAAGGGCATAAGTGACATGAACAAACGCTCTTCTGCTTTTTCATACGACAACGGCGGAACCCTACACTGAACATGGGCCAATACGCTCTTGCCCGGTTTTTTTTGGAAATTTTGGTGTTTCTTGTGTTCTATTTACCTTTAAAGATTCTTGTTTTAACCTTTATTGGTTTAGTATTTTATAATGAGAAAATTACTATTATTAGTGTTGTTAAAATAATTGTGTATTATTTTATCAATTTTGTTCAATTTAGCTGTAGGTAGTCCCTGTAATTGCGATACGTACTAGTAATTTGTGATTGTGGTACTACAATCATTATCTATAGCCTACAATTTTATAACACTTTACTGTAATATCCATTAAGTACATTAGTATTATGACCACCATGTAGGTACCTGCCTACTTTGACAATTAATAGGTACTGGCACTTTTAGTATGTTTAGTGAACTGGGTTCTTATTCCGTATTCACGGCAAGGCCATGCAGAACTGTCAACATCTTGTCATAATGGTAAACGGGGAGGTGAGAGGTGTGCTCACAAATGCATCAAGGTCCGCGGCGCAGTTGACGCATTTCTAAGCGCAGCTCTCCATATACCATTATGACAAGATTTTGATAATTCTGTATGGGCTTGCCGTGGGCACGAAAAAAGATCGTGAATAAGGACCCCGTACAGTTTATAAGAACTTATTCACAGTAAAATTCTCAACGTTTATGAAGGAACAGGCGATGCATACCAATTAAATCTGTGATGTTAGCGACAAACATTTTAATACACTATTACAAAATATTGAGAGTAGGTATAGAAGAAATAATTCATAGAACGCGCTCTAGCCATGGATTCTAGAAAGTGTTCCGAAATGCTGTTAGCCATGGGCGTAGATACTCAGGCGCATATCCAGCATTGTGTGTACGGTGGGCATGCCCACAACCTAGGTCCTTATTCACGTTATTTTTTCCGTTTTCGCCGCAATCCCGTGCGTACTGGCACATGCATGGTTCGCTCAAAGATGTCGCACGGGCTTGCCGTGAAAACGGAAAAAAAGAATGTGAATAAGGACCATGAATTTGTTTATTGCCTAATGTTCAAATATCCAAGATAATGTTATGTCCATATATAAAGATAAGTATTATTAAAATATATATATTACGGGTCTTAATCGCGTGAATAATTTAAGGTAAAATACCTTGTTTATTGCCCGACGTTTCGACCGTATTGCAACGGCCGTGGTCACGGGAAGACTGAGTCTGACGTATTTTACCTTAAATTATTCACGCGATTAAGACCCGTAATATAGGTATATATATTTTAATAATGTGTACAAATCGCGAAAGTTTATCAAAATTTAAAGATAAATAACCAAAAGTAATCATGCTTGAATTGGAACATTCGGAACGCACTACATAAGCAGGTAAACTATGTATTCAAGCTTTGTAAAAGTTTATTAGAAAATCGTTTTTTTAAACTACCGTGCTCACAACCTCTGCCGTACCCATAACCTTATTTGGGGGTTAAAACACCCCCCCAAAGTGTAAAAAGGTAGGTACACCACCGAAAAATGATCCTGGGTACCGTAGCGAAGGGTTAAAAAAATTCTAAAGTAACCCGATACCATATTTCTATCTTGGTAGACTGGTTCTTTGTACCTAAAAAAAATAAGTAACTACAATTCAAAGAGAAACCGAAACAAATAGTGTTATAAGGACCCTCCGCCACTGCTGGGTACGCCAATCAATGAGCGTTGTCGAGCGAAGTATGCATGAAACTTTAATTCTGTAGGTAATCTCGGTGTTTTATATGCGCATGGACTTTCAAAAGCATGAGTATCACAAGTATAGGGCCATCGGGCACACATACCTCAACGATTTTATCCGAGGAGTTAAATCCATGATTACATTTCTGGTTGGCTGAATACTCAATCGTCGGCACCTATAATTTCACTTTCATCTCATTTTATCACAATGTTCACGAATTCAATCTAATTGGCACTTTTCTCTTTTCAGAGATTACCTTCACAAAATTGCTAGGCGTCGTGGTACTACGGTACAGTGTGGACAACTCGTATGCAAGTGAAATTATATTGGATGAAAGGGTAGAAGGATTCAATATGGCGACTGCGACTCCAGCGGCTTCGTGCATGAACACCGAACATGGTTGCGTCATGTTCGACTGCCTCGTTCATCTTTGGGAGTGGTAAGTCTTAATTGCTTTTGACCGTTTATAATTACATTTTCAAGCTCAAATGCTATGCAATTTGGATTGCATACATTTTAATACGTGAATCTACCAATATTTGAGAAACTAATGCGGTATATTCAGGGATATGGAACTAATTTCATTAAATATGATTGTGAAAACAATAGTTTGAATTGAATGTTTCTTTCTTCATGGGAATTATGTACCTAAACCTGCGGTTCACAATCTATTTCATACTTGTATTTTACTTAAGTATTCATATAATTTTCTTATTTTTCTGCAAAGGTATCAATGAGAAACAATTGTTTGATATCAATGATATTTTTGTAAATTAATGCCTATTGATTTACCTATTGTTTTGAATCATATTCTTAGTACCTACTTTCCTAATTTTTTTGTCAGTAAGTATTCGTAAATTGTAACTGCGATACGAAATACTTTTCCCCAGGAGCTGATCAAATATAAATTGTAATCTTTGCACAATTTTTTGTCGCGGTATTGTAATATCATCGCCGAAATACAATGATACTTTACAGTACCGCACATAAAACTTAACTGTTTTACCACTTGAACGAACAATGGATCCGTTACCGATGCTATAAAGCTCTTTTATTGTTATTTCCAATATATTTCTGTATAATCCCTTGTCCTATATTTATCTTTTGAACTTTTATGGTCGAAATAATCAAAGGATTATACTTGGGCTTTTGTGGAATGGTAAATTTATCTTTTAATGACGTCAAAAAGTTTGAGGTTCTGAATTTATTCGTTGTCGTTGTTGCTATAAGCGGATTTGGGTAATTATTTTATTATTGCGTAGGGGTACATTTGATTCAACACCGGTACGCCAGAGATCGCAGCCAAGAAGAGGGCAATTGCCTGTCAAAATACGCCGGTACAGTGTCAAAATACCTCAAAAATAGGTCTTGTCTTGAGGGGGGAGGGAACTGCCAGTGTTGCCCGCCCCCTTGGATCCGGGCCTGGTCTTGATTTCAAAGACGATTCTCTCAATAGATAGGTATTCTTTTTTTAATAAACGACTCTCGTTGTATGGTACAAGCCCTATGTCGCGTGGGAGTTTACAAACATACAAGTCACCGACACAAATTACACCCAGATTCGGAACAACAATTTGTGGATCACACAAAGTGGTGTCCCGTGTGGGAATCGAACCCACATCCTCTTGCGTAGCAGTCGGATACATTCCCACCGCGCCACAGAGGCAGTCAATATATTGCTGCTGTGGGCAGCATATTACCTCTCAATTGCGAGAATAGTCATATCACAAATGGACGTAGTTGTTCTCCTTAAAGCTATAACCTCAGAAACTTCAACAAGAATAACGTCATAGGATCTAACATAATTTTATTATTGAGATTCTAAACGGCAGATTAATTCGAGTTCAAAACTATTAGAAGTCTCCATTAGCTTATAATGGAGGGTACCCCACTGTAAACTAAGCAAGTAGGAAGCTGGTTTTTAATATACTAATAATCTCCCGGTCTTGCCTTCTTTACATTACAACAACGAGAATGAAGAATCTTTACCACATATCACTTACTTTTGCCACACAACCATTTACCACACATCTGAGAGACCCCAGAGTAAAATTGATGTTTCTTTATCATATATAGGGCCTAAACCTCACAACAGACAACGATTTTACTTCAGTAAAATATTCTGTAGGTGGTCAAGGTCATAACTCCAAAAACAAGTGGTAGGTGATTAAAGGTCAATATATTAAATACTAGCTGTCCCGCGCAACTTCGTATGCGTAAATTTCCCCCGTTTTTGCAACATTTCTCGTCGCTACTCCGCTGCTATTAGTCGTAGCGCAATGTTATATAGCCTATAGCCTTCCTCGATAAATGGGCTATCCAACAAAAAAAGAATTTTTCAAATCGGACCCGTAGTTCCTGAGATTAGCGCGTTTAAACAAACAAACAAACTCTTCCGCTTTATAATATTAGTATAGATTTTATAAAAAAGTTATTCAGTGTTATGTAAAGAAGCTACGAGGAGGTTATTAGTATACTACAAATCACCCTGTTTATTAAAGTATCTATGCCTAGGGATATTTATTGGATAAAAGAACTCGAGGCTTCGAGCAGATATAATTAACTTCCGTGCTCCGAGCCGGTAGAGCTTTCACAATCAATTTATTTTTTATTGTACTTATTGGTATTCATTAAATAAATAGGAAGGGACGGGCACATGATGAAACGGGACTAGTATTATGGTTCAGAGGTTATGCTATGTTACCTTGGTCTATTAGGATTTATGGGTGACCTGAGCCTCGGTGGTACAGCAGTAGCTCGAGGTCACATTTATGTTGAAGCGAGAGGGGGGTGAGTAGGTATCAGTTTAGCGCCCCTTGATAGCATTTCGCGACATAGTTTCCGGGAGGGTGCTTTCGGCGCCCCCTAACCTGTGACTGGCCTATTGGTCTAGTGGTTACTGCTAAACCGGAGCAGGATAAAACTTTGTGAGATGAGCATGCTGGTTTATTCTGTGTCTGTGTGTTATACATAGGGCGAACGGAACGGCCGCTCCAGTCACAATAATAACAATAATAATATCTTGAGACAACTGACACAACGTCATCTGATTCCAAACCAACCACAGCTTGTACTATATTAACCAGGCAACTGATAAACATACTTATATATTTCTAAATACATACATATTATAGATAAATTACACCCAGACACAGAATAAACGATTATGCTCATCACACAAAGCTCTATCCTGGGTAGGAACCGAACCCAAGACCTCCGGCTTAGCAGTCAGGGTCACTAACCACTAGACCAAAAGGCCAGTTACTACATACGCTATAGACGCGACCGTCCTCGCATTGAACAGCAAAAGCCCCTTGACTAAAAAGAAAATTTATCTAATGATGTTTTACAACCCAATAAATTAAATCATAGCAGCTTTATTTGTAATCTTTATTATGTTTAAACTATAATACTTAAATCATACTTACAAAATGATAATCTCGCCTTTCTCTCTCCGGATGTGTTGGATTTCCGTCAAATCGGACTATGAGAGTGAGGAAATAGAGAGAGCACTTGTGTTTGCGCGTATACACTCGTGCACTATAATATTTCCTGCGTAATTGGCTTGTCTCCAATGAGATTGGCCGCCATGGTCCATAACCGAAATCGATTAGGAGACTATAATAATATTATAAAGCTGAAGAGTTTGTTTGTTTGAACGCGATAGTATCAGGAACAAGTTCGAATTGAAAAATTGTTTTACTGTTGTCGCCCGTTTATCGAGGGCTATCAAAAAAAAAAGATTATTTAAATCGGACCAGTAGTTCCTGAGATTAGCGCGTTTAAACAAACAAACAAACAAACAAACTCTTCCGCTTTATAATATTAGTATAGATTAGCTGACCCGCGCAACTTCGTCTGCGTAAATTTTCCCAGTTTTTGCAACATTTTTCATTGCTGCAACAGTAAAAGAATTTTTCGATTCGGACCCGTAGTTCCTGAGATTATCGCAAACAAACAACTCTTCAGCTTTATGTAACTGTACTAAGCTCTTACCACAGTAAAGATAAAATATATTTACTGTGCTTTTACGATAGAAAATTAAAAGACTTTATGTAATTTTTTATGATCTATTATAGTATAGACTAGCTGTGCCCGCGACTTCGTTCGCGTGGAAGTTGGGTTTATATTAAGGTAATTTATATTACAATTTAACTTCTGTGTAAAACATATTGGAAACATGCTCCACAATGCTCTGTGGCATCTATGGATATTAGGGCCTAGCTTTAATCGGGGCCCAACCTATGGCAGGTCAAGCCAAGGAAATGCCCAGTGCAGCAAAATGAAGGGCGACAAAGTTTATGGCGCCAGACGGTTAAAAGACAAATTATAAAAATTCCCATGCTTAGCACCTCGACAAAAAAGTATTTTACCAAAATTATTTGCATCACATCAAATATTATTAATATTGAAAAATTCCCCCTCTCCCCCGTCACGTGAGTACTTGGGCGGTTTCGGGTAAAATGAAGCCCGAAACCGCCCAAGTACTCTTGCGAAATTTTGTGTTAAAGAGCTTCGATTCTGACTCCGAAAGGTCGAAAATTCCGATTGATTTTAAACCTCCGACTCCAACTTCGGCCCCGACACTTTTAAATCGGACGTTTTAATTTTTTATGGAAAAAACTCTCACAGATTCCCTATGACCGCGGGTTTTGTCCTGCCCGAGCGATCTTTTCCGAGTCTAAAGTACACCCACTTTGTGTCCGTGTTTATAAAGTCCCCCGCGAAATAGGGCTAGTGTGAGTTATGTTTTTAAAAAATATCCTGTTTTTAAAACATTGCATTACCGCGGTACTGTGATGCGTGTTCAAACAAACATACAACATTCAAACGTTTCTAAAAGATATACTCAGATATCTTTTTTTGTGTTTAAATACTATTTATAAACTTATTTCAATATTTTTTTTCACTTACTTTTGAAGATTTAAATATTATTTTATAATGTCTACATTGGTGAATAAAACAATAGGTGTGTCAACCTGACGCAAATTAAGATCATCATATATTCATATTCCTCTATGTAAGAATTTCAGATTTTTTTTAAATCAATTTCACCGATTCTTTTTAATTTGTATTTAAACGCCATCTATTTTCAAAACTGGATAAGTTTCTTTTAATACTTGATGATTTTATATTAAATTATACTTAAATTATCATGCATATTAAAAGTATTTAACCTTAAATTATTCACGCTATTAAGACCTGTAATATATATATTTTCATAATGTGAACAAATCGCAAAAGTTTATCAACATTTGTAGGTAAGCAATTTTGGCACTCAGAAGAAATCGAATCACAGATGGCGCCACGTGTTTTATTTTGATAATGTTTTATTTTGATATAACTCGGACTTAATCTTTCATTTTTTTTTAAGCAACTAACAATATATAATAAGAAAATTTGTTAGACAAAGTAAACATGTTAAAGTCGAAAATAAAAGCTTGTTTAATGAGTTTACATTTAGAAAAATTCTTACAAAAAGAATAAAAATAATTTTAAAACAACACAAAAAGAGGCTTGGATACCCGAGACTCGATCCTCTGAACTCGCTCGTTCAACACCGTTACTTGTGTGCCGATAGACCACCTCAACGGATACAATAAAGGTTAAATTAGGTGATCTTAAGAAAATTGAAAATGTTGTGTTTAGCTCCTTATAGTTTTAGCGTGAAGTTATTGTTTCCATGGGTTACAATTGTAAATAATGTCTTATTGTGGAAAAAATTGTGAAAAACCATAATGGTTCGACCAAACATACGTTGCTGCTCGCTCCCTATGGACGATAGCGTAATGATTCATAGTGTAAGTAATTACTTATAGTATTTACAATAAAACTGCAAATTTTCATGAAGATCCGTCAGGTAGTTATTGTTTTATAACGATAAATAGCTACAAACATTATCCGTTATTGCTTAGCTCCTGTGGGAAATAGCGTGATAATTTATAGCCTATATGTTAATCCAGACTTATTAAAATACACATACAAAATTTCAACCGAATCTGTCTGGTAGTTATTGCGTGATGCGTGTTCAAACAAACAGACAGACAGACAGACATTTCTAAAAATGCAGCAAAGTGTTTAAATACTCTTTTCGAACATTTCCTAATTTTTTTTTTCACTAAGTTCGGCCATGTACAGACACGTGAAATTTACAGTTTTATTATATGTATAGAAGATATAGATATAGATAAAAAAAGCACATTAAAAATATTTTATCTATACTGTGGTAAAAGCTTAGTACAGTAAAGACTAATAATAATTGCTGCGGTTTACTTAGGAATATTGCTTTACGTACCTAATTGATTTTTAATTGAGGAACTTTATATAATGACGATAAAACTATAGAAAATTGTCCATCATTATGTTGTGTACGTTCACTTTCATTACGAGATTGGTTACTAAAGATGCCTACTGATATAGGTACTTATGTTTTTTTTATGTTAGTAGGTATATAATAACCAGGCATGCAAGGTTTTGTCAGCGAGGAGTTGTAAAAAGTATGGTATCGATATTTAAAGGACGTACTTGGTATCGGGGTTCCAAATGGACCCACAAAAAAATGTGAATATCTCGCATCTTACAAGTACTGTGTAATTTTTTTTTTTTATAATTATTACATTTTATTTGTTGTAAATACTCATCTAATTAGTTTTACAATCACAAGTAAAGGGCTACAAATAATAAACTTGTTCCAAATCGGTGCCCATGGGCATTGTGCCCAGAAGGCTGGCCGCATTTCCTCTTTGTAATTAAAATTGCTATAATTTGAAATAATAATTTTAATTATATAAATCAACTTATTATTAACATATACAGGGTGATTTTTAATACACTAATAACCTCCCGCTCGTGGCTTCTTTACGTAACACTAAAAACTTTGTATTATCAGTTTTGGAAAATATTTAATCACCAACCCTTTGATATTGGAGTACCTTAACCACCTACAGAATATTTTGCTGGAGTACAATTATTGTTTATTGTGAGGTATAGGCACCATACAAAAAACCATCGATTTTACTTTGGGGTTTCTCAGATGTATAGTAAATGGTTGTGTGACAAAAGCCAAGAGCAGGAGGTTAATAGTACATTAAAAATAATCCTGTATAACATTATAATATAGTGTTCAATTCATCTCATTTAACTGTGCAAAGTATGACTTTAACTTTTTTTTTATTTCTCAAGTACCACTTCAGAATTTAAAAAAAAAAACAATAAAATAAAGAACAACTATTCTTCTGAAAAAATAAAAAAATAAAAGTAGAACTTTTACGAGATCAATAAAAACAAAAAAAAAAATACGCTTGTCTTTTTTTGTATTTTATTGATCTGATGATAGCTTGTCTTTTTAAAGCAAATTTAAGTGTGGAGTGGCGGTTTGCTTAAAATGTCACCCTCTTCGTGAAGATCACTCTTTTGCCTGTCTTTCCGTGTGTGTCACTACCGATTTTCTCAGGAACGGGTGGACCTCAGTATCTGGTATAAATTTCAACTTGCTAGAAGTTGAAATTTATACCAGATACTGAGGTAATAAAAAATAAAGATCCTGAGTCAACGTGATATAAAGATATGGGCAAATTTAGATTTTCGCGAAAACTTGTTAGTACCATAATTTACCTTAATTTTTAAGAAATAAAAAAAAGTTGGAAATTAATTATACATCTACCTGATCTATCGATTCCGGAACTAAATATTTATAATTTCTACGGAACCCTCGGTGGACGAGTCCGAATTGCACTTGTCAGTTTTCGTAGCATGTAATTAAATACCAAAATCATATGGTCCTTCCCAAAATAAATGATAAAATTATTCATGTTTTGTATTAATATATTAATTAAAATTACGTAATAGTTTACTCGCCATTACTCTTTCGCCTTTAACGGCAATGAAAGGTTCGATTACATGATGTATACGCAACTCTCGACTTTTCGAAGGCGTGTTAATATTCAAATTTTGACGCTTTTACATCACTACATCTCCACGAAGTTATTATCTTAATTTAAGTAATAATATCCTGAGACAACTCACACACGGTCATCTGAACCAAACTAGGCAGTACCTGTACTATGGCTATTAGACAAATGATAAACATATTTCCTTTTTTTGACGTGACAACGTCATATTAATTAATGTTACGCACGAAAAAGTGTCACGTTATTGATTTGCTAAGCAACAGCGAATAGCGATTGCAGTGACATGACATGCTACACAATTGGAAGTAACGTTATTGATCGGTTGAACAACTCAAATGGCGATATGTCATCAATGTTTTCTTATGAAGTTATTACGTAAAATTATCAAAAAAAACTATCGTGCTTTTGCACATATATATCGTGAGATCGAACCTTTTGGCTAAGCAGTCAGGGCCATTTTACTAATCACTAGACCGATAGGCCAGTCGAGTTTAAGTTCCATTTTTTAGGGTTCCGTAGTCAAAGTGGCAAAAACGGAACCCTTATAGTTTCGTCATGTCCGTCTGTTCGTCCGTATGTCACAGGCATTTTACTCAAAGACTACACAATGAATATCCATTAAATTTTAATAAACTTTCGTGATTTGTACAATTGATTAAACTTGGTGAAGAGGTGTCTTGTAGTAGCCGCTACTTAGTTTGATAGCTAAATATTAAAAATAAACGGCTACTACAAGACACTTTTCACCAAATTTCATCTATATTCATTGAGTAGTCTTTGCGTAAACTGCTTGTGACAAACGGACGGACAGACAGACATATAGACAGACAGACAGACAGATAGACAGTCAGACAGACAGACATGACAAAACTATAAGGGGGGCCGTTTTTGCCATTTTGGCTACAGGAACCCCTTAAAATCACAAAGGTTTAAACTAAAATTATTTCGGACACGATCGAATATACCGTCATTGAGTTATTGCCGAAAAACTACGTTTCTCAACAAAAAGGCGTAAGTGTCATGAACATACGCTCTTCTGCCATTATTCGAATCGGCATTTTTCATACGGCAACGGCTCAGGAACCGTAAATTGAGCATGATCCGACATGCTCTTGACCGGTTTTTTCATTATATTTTTGTACCTACTATATCATTGTAGCGGGTTATCATAACAAATCTTCTTTGCCAATTATAATTTCACGTGTATACCCCAAATTCGTTTCCAAATATATCCGCTATTAATTTTCCTCATAAATCTTCTATACCTATTGGCTACCAAATTACTTGGTATGCATTAGCTCTTGTGGTCGGCATTTCTACGGTAATGCTCCAAATTCCAACGTTTAGTAAATCATAACAAGACAGAAATTATTGTGGAATTCATCTACACTTAATATAGACTGGGAGCAGAGCGCCAAAAAATCTAAGCATTTTATAAAGGCTGTTTTTTTTAGATCATCACATTAGTGGTGTAAAGAAATCCTTTGGTTAGTCAGCTGGATTTCTTAGCGTCTGGCGTACAGGACTTTAAACGGCTACTGACAGCATCTGTTACAGAGTTATACTGACGGTCTTATTGTTATGTGATTCTGATAATTGCTGGCAGCATTGCCATCCAACGTGGCAATGCTGCCAGCCTTCTGGGAACGTTACCTGTAGATATCTCCTTTTTTTATTAAGGTATTATACATATATGGTATTATTATAGATGTAATTCAGAATATTTCCAAATGAACTATTAATAATAAATTAATTCGCACCGAGAAAAAAAATCTGATAATATTCTACACAGGATTTACTAAATTCCAGATCACGCATTCGATAGTACGCGCCGATCGAGCACTATCAATGAATGCAACTTTAACGCATGACTGACGCGCCTGGTTATAAAATTTTGACTGACAAAAGTTTAACTTATTTTGAATTAATATACTCTACTAGAAAACTAATTTTAAAATTGTATAAAGCACTTACACTATACATTTAGTTTATTCGAAATAAATAATCCGCCTCTACGCCAAACGCTAAGGAACCTAGCCCACTGACTAAGTAGTCAACTTTATTTCTTTACTCCAACAAACGATATCAAAAATCAGCCTTTATAAAATGCTTGCATTTTTTTTGCGTTCCCCTCTTGGACTAATATAGCAACCTACAAGTACCTAGTTACGACATGTAACCAGACGCACCTATGAGCTTAATTTGCAATGCTTTTTATATGCTTGACTGAGCTGTTGGTCTAGTGGTTAGTGACCATGACTGCCAACCCAGAGGTTGTGGGTTTGATTCCAAAACTTTGTGTGATGAGCACGATGGTTTATTCTGTATCTAGGTGTTATTTGATTCCCATTCCCACCCAGGCTAAAACTTTGTGTGATGAGCATAATCGTTAATTCTGTGTCTAGGTGTAGTTAATCTATAATATGTTTGTATTTAGAAATGTATAAGCATGTTTATGAGTTGTCTGGTTGGCATAGTACAGACTGTTTGAGATTAGATGGCGTTGTGTGAGCTGTCCCAAGAATTGAATGTTACAATTATTGTTAAATCTCAAGTAGGGAACTAAACACTTTACTACTCTCGATCCGTGAATCGTCACGATTAAAGTAGTAAGGGAATTTCTTCAATACAATAATAACGAAATAGATTGACAGACCGAACACCCTCCGAAAACAAAGGAAATTAGTAATAATAATATCTTGGGACAAATCACACAACGCTACTTATATATAACGTTGCAATTTGGTTGCAATAAACGAGGTATTTTACCTTAAATTATTCACGTGATTAAGACTCGTAGTATATATAATTTTATAACGCTATCAAAAAATGATTGTTTGGGATCAGAATCCCAAACAATCATTTTAGGACTGATTTTTGCTATGTGACGTGATTCAATCAGTTATCTCAAGTATAATGTCAATTGAGAAGTCACTCTACATTAAAAAACCCCGACACGTACAATAAAATTTTCCAAGGTGTCTTCACAAACATAGCAGAAAAATCTTTACGATCGATTTCACACCTTTAACAATTGTACAAAATCTTATTATAAGGCAGTCTTCAAACAAGCAAACCCTATATCAAGGATGTAGGTATATATAAATGCCTTGCTCTATTATTAGGCTGCAAAACTTTACGAAAGTCCAACGGCTCGAAAATCTCAGACGTAAATATTGATCGTAACCTCAGTAAATTTTCCTGACTGAGCTAGGTGATATAGTGACCGGTCGCAGTGTCGTAGTCTCCGTGTGAAATATTAAACAGGTCCTTTCTATTCAACAATGTAATGAAGAACTCCCTTGCTTCCTCCCTCACATGTTTCATCTTCTCATCCCACTCCTATGTCTTGAACTTAGGGCTTTTCTTATATTTTCGACTAGCTGTGCCCACGACATCATTCATCCGCGTGAAGTTTCAGTGCTGTTCTCTCCCTATAAACATTAGCGTGATCATATAGGTAAGTAGCCTAAATTATACCTTACATCCTCAGCTGTCCGACCGTGATAGTCCCATTTATATAGCCTTTTCGGAGATTAGCAGGAACAAATAACAGATAAAAAAAAATTATAAGTACCATTATTAAAAAAACTGTTATTTTGACATTACAAACATACACTTCAATTTTATTTATTTGTATAGATGGCATAAATATAGTAGGCATACAGGCAGGTAATAGTTTTTGGTACATAATTCACAACATTCACGCACAAAACTCAACGAATGTTGAACTCTTGTTTGAATGGTTACCTTTTGGCATCAGTTTCATTTAGGGAAGTAAAAAGTGCACAATTACTGTAGAGGGGTCGGTATTCTTGTGACTTAGTACTTACTTTACTTACACAGATATTTCTCGTTGTGGTTGTGGGCTGGCAGCCTGTGACAGCTGCCTAGCATTTTATGTCATATATCCATTGTTTACACTTTACCCCGCCAGTTCTGTCGTGTCGACCAACACCGAGCTGTCGCTTGTCGCGCTTTTCATCCACCACAAAGCTACACCGAGATACTAGTACATCTGTAGACTGAATAGAACTTTGCAACTGCAGAATAAGTTTGAATTGTGTGTTGTTGCATCACTGGTACCACTAATTAGTTTCTGTTAAGTTTAAAATGTAGGTGTTCTAAGTAAAATATGAATAAGTTGGTAAGACTTACTTATCTTCGAATACTCCAATGACAGGCTTTTAAAGTATTTCTGTCTCTATTTTTAGTCTTAAAGTGATAGTGATAACACGATGACTTGTTGTAATCCCACCTATCTATCTAGCCGCCTAATTCAGTTAGAAAAGTACCTACCTATACAACCGAATTAGTTAAAAATAATTATTTTAAACTAATTAGGTTATACTAGATCTTAAAATGCTCTGAAAATAAATGTTCTTTTACAATTAACACGGTTTGAATTTTAAAGCATCAAAACGAATACTAAAAGTAATGATTTGACTATAGGAACTTATGACGACATAGGTTACTATTTATAGAGCTTGTCGTTTAGACATTTCATAAAAAGAGACTGTTTTGACTTGACAGTCAACATCCCTATTGGACGGATTAAAAATTGTAACTCGGTACACGAAAGCATTCGTCAAAGTGGTCAGATAAATATTGTTTGCTGCCTACATTAGCAGACATAGCACTGTGCGGTTTTATCCAGGTAGATAATTTAGGAAAACGTACGATAAAGTTCGGCTCCATTTTCGAACATTGCCCAAAATAAAACATCCGTTTCCCGTGTAATATTTCAGCGTTTCGGCCCAACGAGTTCGCTATTCCATTTCAAAATGTCGCTTCGTCTAACTTTAGCTTACTTCCGACCACGCCCGGATAATGAAAAGTCTAGACGTATTGTTTGAATACAGGAGGTTGCGTAGGATGCGTATAGGCGGTAGTGGTATAGAATACCGAAAGTATAGAATGCAATCTTCATCCTAACATTTAAACTTTCACGTTGCATGATTATAACTATTTATTATACGGGAATTAACGCGCATTGTTTACCTTGAGTCCGCTTGTGACCACGGCCGGTGTAACCTGGTCGAAATGTCAAGCAATTTTAAGGTAAACAATGCGCGTTAATTCCGGTATAATAAACAGTTGCAATCTTCATATCCAGTGCCGTTTTAAGCAAGCGCAGGGCCAGTAACAAATTCTAAGCATACTAGTTTTCGCCCGAGGCTCCGACCGCGTGGATGTCGGTTATCGTGATAAAAACTATCCTATGTCCTTCCCCGGGATTCAAACTATCTCCATACCAAATTTCATCTAAATCGGTTTAGCTGTTTGAGCGTGAAAACGTAACAGACAGACAGATAGACAGACAGAGTTACTTTCACATTTTACTATGACTATGGATTATAGCAGACTCTTTTACTTATAATAGCATTTGACAACTCATATAATACTCAAGAGCATTCGTTTTTGTTATCTCAGTCTTATAGTTGGCTACAAAACTGACTTATAATCTTATAACATATGAAGATGCTTTTAAGTGTAGTCTTATATCTTATTTTGCTTGTTGGGCGTGCCTCGATTACACGTCCGTGTATGTATGCGTGCCTTAACAGCGTTTTCGTTTGTATATTGTCTTCTGAACTCTCGTTATTCTGTAGTAGTGGTATGACAGACATCTGTTTTACTATATCTAGCTGAGTGCTTGTCTGCAACGGAACTATTGTAAACAAAGGCACGTGGTTTACATACACATAAACACACATGCATGTCTGTAGTCTGAGTAGTTGTGGTTTCAGCTGGAATGGACCACGTCTTTGGTGTCATAATACAAAGGGATTATAATACGAGAGTTGTAGGTTAAAACACGTTATAGCGTGACACTGTTATCGGGAAAACTGTGGGCATACGCACCAGCAGCAGACAACGAAAGGGAAGCTGAACCATAGGCTTACCAAGTGAGGTGAAAGGTGAGGTGATTGGGGCGTTAACCCCCCCCCCCCCACGAATTTGGCTAAAAAGGTAGCTAGGTACACATTTGGCCGGAGTTTAATCAATTGTACCTAAACTAACCTAACCATCTGGAAACAATACGGTCCTGTACGGATCGATTCCGGCGTTCTTTTCTTCCACGTACGTGTAGACTCTGGAATGAACTACCTGCTGCGGTGTTTCCCGAGCGCTACGACATGTCTTTCTTCAAACGAGGTTTAAAGAGAGTTTTCACTTCACGGTAGGCAGCGGCTTGGGCGTCCTGTAGTCCATGAGCGGCGGTTACCGCTTACCATCAGGTGGGCCGCTGGCTCGTCTGCCAACCATAGGCAATAAAAAAAAACCACATGATAGGAGTATAAGTAGGGTACTGTCACGTTCAGGGCTCTAGTACTCAGGTACTGATTCAGGTACCTATCAGAATCTTTCTATTTTTAAATGATAATTAGCAATGTGGGATTGAGTCCCACATTACTAGCAATCTTGTTAACCCCTCCAGCTAAGCTCAAAGGCTCGTGTTAGGAGTGGGTTCACGTTGGTAGAATAATGGGTAGGATTCGAACCCGCGACCTCACGATTGCGAGACTGATGCCGTAGCCATTAGGCTACTGCCGCTTCAAATCACTTTGTATCGGAATAAAAGTCACTTTTGCACCCAAAACGAATATAATGTTTATTAATACAATAATTGCATTTTTGACAGATAGAAAAATTTGAATCCAGACTCAGGAATCGAACCCGAAACTTCCGTAGCCAAACCGGGGCCAGAAGCGAACCACCTATCTGGACTATGCTACTAGATATCAAATTCTTCTATCTCTTAATGCTTTTACGGGTTAGGCCCCCGTAGCGCCATCTAGTCGGAAGTTAAAGAACTATCATGGCTTTTGTTATTGCTTCGTTACAGAGAGCATTTTAACAAATTATTAAGAGATAGAGGAATTTGATATCTAGTAACATAGTCCAGATAGGTGGTTCGCTTCTGGCCCCGGTTTGGCTACGGAAGTCTCGGGTTCGATTCCTGAGTCTGGATTCAAATTTTTCTATCTTTCAAAAATGCAATTAGTGTATTTTTTTTTTTTTTAAAAAGACGACTCCTGCATTAGGGTACAAGCCCTGTGTCGCAGGAGACTTTACAAACATACAAGTCACGGACACAAAGTACACCCAGACTCGGAACAACAATTTGTGGATCACACAAAGTGGTGTCCCGTGTGGGAATCGAACCCACGACCTCTTGCGTAGCAGTCGGACACACTCCCACCGCGCCACAGAGGCAGTCAAATAGATTACATAAACACAGCACATCATGAGCACAATATCTACTATTTAGTATCACCGAATTTCATAATCATCATCAACATCAGCCCGCGTCAGACATAGGCCTCTCCAAGCCACTCCTAATTTATTTCCGCCAGGGGGTAATCTGTGTTTCCGCCGCAACTCTGCCGGTGAGCGAATTTATTATTCACTAGCTGAAATGTTGCAAAAACGGATACGAAGTTGCACGAACTTCGTATCCGTTTTTGCAACATTTTTAATTGCTGCTCCTCTCCTATTTGTCGTAGCGTGATGTTATATAGCCCATAGCCTTCCTCGATAAATAGGCTATCCAAAAGTGAAATATTTTTTTAATTCGGACCTGTAGTTCCTGAGATTATCACGTTCAAACAAACCAACTGTTCAGCTTTATGATATTAGTACAGCTTAATTAAACAATGCCGACCGAACATTTCTCTAAGTTCACCCCATCAGGTCTGTTGTTCTTTCCGATTGTTTTATTTCGTCCTTTTTTATTTAAAAGGCAATAAGTCAAATTGAAATGAACGTTAGACCACACAGTTTACAATTACTACCTATGGACATACAAGAACAATATGATGTAAGAAGATTCGATACACGACACATTCATCACAGTACCTACCTACTTGTCTACTTGTATCATTAAAAAAATGCAAATTAATAAAGTAATTGGCAAGAAATGTCAATAAAAATGACTCTAATAATGTTACTTGTATCATGTTGTATATTTTTTTGAACATTGTTGATAGACTTACCATTCTTTGGAGTAACTAAAATATTCACGAATCTAACCTAAAAGCCAACTATTTATTTATAAGTAGAAAGAAAGATTGATCGTTCATGTCTCCTTCATTATATAGCCTTAATAGCAGCATTGTTCACCATACGCATTTACAAACCAGTTTATTAAAAATACTTATCATTATTACAACACAAAACCTATTTAGCCTGTTTCGTATATTTCCATCGTTAATTGTGCAAAACAGTTCACTGTGTTCGTTTCTTTTAATAACTCAGTCCTAGTTGTAGCAATCTGCGTCGTTAATCTAATCTTAGATCAAACGTTGTTTTTGGCGGGGAAAGTAAATTTTGGTTTCACATCATTCGGTCTCGGAACCAAGCTGCCGGTTCGCAAGCAGACCTGCTTGCTACTAAACCGAGTTTCGCGAAATTGATATTCCATGTTCAATTTAAATTTCCATCTAGTATGCATGATGCTATCCTTCAGCTCTAAATTTGTAGATTTAGTTTGGGTTTAACGTTGATTTTTATACGAGACGAGTTCTATTTACTTTTAAATATTAAATGTAGCATATGATAGTAAATAAACCTACTATTAAACAAATAATGTGATTTTATAATTTAAATGGCGGTTACCTACTGTCAAAGTGTTGAGTGCCGTGGGTCTTATCTCTGCAGGGAACAAAAAAAATGTGTATTCCGTAAATTGTTATTTTTATTTTAAGTGTAAGAGTATGACTTGTTTTCTGATTATATTGTTTTTAGGGTTCTGTACCCTAAAAAGGAAAAAAAGAAACCCTTACAGGGTCACTTTGTTGTCCGGCCGTCTTTCTGTCAAGACACTTTATCTTAGGTACGCGTGGAGTAATTGAGTTGAAATTAAAACCATATACACAACCACAAAAGGTCTACAGTAGAAGCGATGAGTTAAAAATGTTCTGAGGTAACCCGATACAAAAATACACCTTGCTGAACACATATTTGTACCTACAATCCAAAAGGAAACCGGAAGTAATGGTGTTCTAGGGTCCTTAGGCACTGGTCTACAGTCTCCTGAGGCTGTGAAAAAATCAAACTTTGAATGTAACGTAAAAAAATATACGGGCGTTAATTTTATAAACTGCGAGACTCGATTCCTGAACTATTTATAATAGGTACCCTACAAATTTGGTACCTATTATAAATAAAAAGGTTTATTTTGTTAAAGATACCAAATAAAAACCTGCGTTATTCTATAATAGTCCATATATTGTAAATATACTTCTTATAACTTAAAGTTACTGCAAATCGAAACGCGATATGCATCAAATCAAGGCGAACGATAGCAAACAGGCCACATCCGTGCCTGCACAAATTTATTCGTCTTTAAAATACTCATTACCTGGCATGCCCATGTTAATGTGTAGTAGAGAGGCAAAAGAATCCGGTTTTGGGGTCAAAGGCTGTTGAGAAAAGGAAAATGAATTAAGAGCTCTCCAGGCTGCATCTTCGTGTCGAAACCTTTTATGAAATAGATGCGTTTAAATGTTGATAAACTTTCGCAATTTGTACACATTATGAATGAAAATACCTTGTCTAGTCTACCCGTGACCACGGCCGTTACAATACGGTCAAAACGTCGGGTAATAAACAAGGTATTTTATCTTAAATTATTCGTTTTTTAGATGCGTTTATCAAATTAATTATGAGTTGGTTATTTAAGCGAAAATAGTTTTATGGGAATATGGAATTTATCTCCCGAAAGGTACTGGAGAGAAGCTTGTATATTTAGAAATTGCAAAATATTAAATTGAATATAAATAGATGGTAGCATTTTGATATTATTACACCTTAATAAAACTATTACTAAATACATGACTTACTTGTTCAAGATTCTTTATGTCTCATAGTAGAGTAGGTATTTAAGAAAACTCTTCTGTTAAGTAGGCTGTTAATTTTTTGTTTAAGTGTACCATTTCTGTTCAATCAGCCTTCTGCCAAATCTAGTTTCTGCCTAATCAAGTTTCTGCCTAATCGAGTTTCCTAACACCGCGTAAGGCCAAATTACTTACTAATAGGGAACGCAACCTACTAAAATTAGTAAAACTAACATTTATGGATCTCATAAAGCACCGCAGGCGCGGATCCGGCCAAGTGATAGACGTTCACGCGCGACGGAGAGGAACGGAGGGGTGCATTCCATCGGCAAGTGGGGGCTCTGTTTGGGTCATTGCCTATCGACGCGGACCAAATGTATAACTTGAAAACTGATGAGCCTGTGGTGAGGTGGGGGCAATTGCCCCTGTTGCACCCCCTTTTATCCACGTCTGAAATGGAAGACATAAAGTCTTGTGCAGTCGAACCACTGCGCCTACTTGAATGTAAGTCATACACTTATTTACATCACCCAAATATTTTTATGTATTTCCAGTCACCAAATATATTAAGTGGGTACCATACACGGTCTCATAAATAAAAAAATAATGAGGAATATGGAACAGCCAAGGTATTATTTGCTGTCATCAATATCAACTCGGACACATCAATGACGAATCAGGCTGCACGCCGCAACCCACTAAAAGTCGATTTGATGCATAAATAATCGATATGTCGGCTGGAGGTGTACCATGAACAATCCAAGTAGGGTCATTACTATTCATAGTGTAAAGAGGCCAGTCGTCGGTTCGATTTCCATTGGCTCATGTTCTTATAATATATGATGCGGAGCACGTGACGCCATCTGGCAAAAATTGGTGCCTTTTCGGCGCCGAGGGCAATCCCTTTATTGCGCTCTGAGTTCATATTCGATACTATATTCGTATATAACGTTTTAGCTCTTTGTAGCAAAACTAGCTTTTCCCTTCAGCTTTGAGCGTTTTGCAACTTCGTTTGTGTAAATTTTTCCCGTTTTTGCAACATTTTTCATTGCTGCTTCGTTACTATTGGTCGTAGCGTGATGTTATATAGCTTATAGCCTTTCTCGATAAATGGGCTATACAACAGTAAAAAGATTTTTTGAATTCGCACCAGTACTTCCTGAGATTATCGCGTTCAAACAAACGAACTTTATAATATTAGTATAGATTTATAGCCAAATGCAATTACAGTGCCTAATTTCAACCTGGGTCCTTATCACGATCTTTTCGACGTAAAAACGACAAGATCATAAGGAACTGTCAAAATATTGTCATAATGATAAATGGAGAGGTCTGCTTACAAATGCGTCAATGCGCATGCGCAGCGCACTCAAAAATCTCATGCGCGATGATGCATTTCTGAGCGTAGCTCTCCATTTACCATTATGACAAGAGTTTGACAGTTCCGCATGGGCTTACTGTGGATACGGAAAAAAAACCGTGAATATATTGACCCTAGATGAAATTAGGCACAAATATATTTTATATTCCGTATGCCCCATATTGGCATTGTGATTGAGTAACATATAACAAACATCCCTCAATCTAAACTTTCACATTTAGGTATAATAGAAGTAAGATGAAGTTCTGTAGATCAGATTTTAGTTAAATCATATCAACCCATATGATGGCCCACTGCTGGGCACGGGTCTCCCCAGTAGATCCTGGGGGTAATTGCCATAATCGCCACGCTTGGCGAGCGGGTTGGCGATCGCAGTAAGGCTTTAAGTACGCAGAGGACGCTGCTGCCCGTCCTCCGGAGTGAAATCCCTTAGTCGCCTTGACGACACCCACTTTAGTTAAATATTTTTTTTTAAATCTACAAAAGCTGTTTTTCTATACTGATTATTATAAAGCTGAAGAGTTGGTTTGTTTGAACGCGATGACTTTAGGAACTACTGGTTCGAATTGACAAAATCTTTGATTGAATCGAGAAAGGCTATAAGCTATATAACATCACGCTATGACCAATAGGAGCGAAGTATCAATGAAAAATGTTGCAAATCGGGGAAAATTGACGCAAACGAAGTAGCGCGGGTCAGGGAGTAGTACCCAATAGTTGATCTCATCACTTTAGAATTAATTTAATTTTTATTTCAAGGTAATTTATATTAAAAAGAAAAATTATTATAAAGGTAGATAAACAGGAAATCGTTACTTTCTCCATTCTAAATTCAAATATTTTCTATCATCAAATAATTTCACGGTGTAATACAAAATGTACATAAGTACTTACATCGAAATACTTTATTGTTAGTTCACTTTTCATTTTGCAAAATGGTGCCAGTGTGCAAACGTAAATAATGGACAGAGAAGCCCTTATTGTGATTCAATCAATGTTACTAATGAGTGAACATGTTGTAGATCATGTAGGTATACTTTTACTGGTTAGTAATAGTTAGTATGTAGGCGGCTAATTATGCTAAAGCGATAATAATGACTTGGGCAAGAACGTAGTACAAGAACTTCGAAAGCTTGCGGATGGTAAGCACATATTTACTTGGCATACTTTTGCAGTTTCCATTTTCCATTCTATTTGTTATACAACGTGTAACGGAAAGGTAGGTATGAATATATTATGTAGATCCCTACCTAATTTTATCTAAATCTAAGTACCTACCTACATTAAAATACCACTTATTATATTTGCATTCGTTTATTTAGCCTGCTTCTGTGGCGCGGGGGGAGTGTTACGCAAGAGACGACCTCTTGCGTAACAATCCCCCCTGGGTTCGACCCTCACTTAGGATAAAACTTTGTGTGATGAGCACGATGGTTTATTCTGTGTCTGGGTGTTTTTTATCTATAATATGTATGTATTTAGAAATTTATAAGTATGTTTATCTGTTGTCTGGTTTCCATAGTACAAGTTCTGCTTAGTTTGGGATCAGATAGCGTTGTGTAAGTTGTCCTAAGATTTTTATTATTATTAATGAAAAATATGTCAATCAAAAAAGTATCACGTATAAAAAAGCTACGCTTATGTTATAAAAATAGGATTTTGCAATAGCTGAGGTGCAATATTTATGCCAAACGGGAAAATAAAACGCTATAGGTAACTATGCTATAGTCATGCAATTGCAAATGGTAGTCCATGGAAGGTGCATTGTATAATTTGCATTAAATAATTATGCTAGGTTTATACGCCTACTTTCCATTGATTAAATTTGACAAACCCTTCTGTTACACTTTCTTTAAATAGTTAAATATAGTTTTTACCAAACAAAATGACCAGAATTGGCATGAGTTTTAAATGACGTAATTTTTTTTTACTTATGTAATCCTTGTTAAAAAAAATCAAAGATTGAACACATCTGCCGGCTAGCTGTGAGCCTTGACGCTTAATTTATTGAGACACATGCATTGTTTTTAATAGCCCAACGATGTAGGAAGACATTACAGAGGGCCTTTTACAACCTTTTTTTACTTAAAACCGAAACGAATTCATTAAAATCGACGACCATTTAACGATAGAAAAAACTTCTTAAGTACTAAAAACTTTTTGCACAATTTTTTTCGCTCCATTAATCTTTTTCTACAGCCAATTGTTTTTTATCCGTCTTAATAAGTACGTTTATAGAATAATGATAAATAATTTAAAAAGTATCGTAGTACAATGGAAATCCGATGCAGGTGTAATGAAAGTGTGTCGATATCGAGTAGATTTTCACTTGTTTTGGGAAACAAAGCCACGTCTGTCGGCGAATCGCTCATGCGCCACGAAGCTAATTGGTAAAAGTGAAGCTTTTCTTTGTCCACTAGTAAGAAAGGCAAATAGAAGAGTAACCGCGTTCTTGGCTTTTGAATCATGCCGTTGCAAGTACAATGATTCACTGTTTGAAGGTTTGCATAATAAATTCGTACTTCTGAAGTACTAGGTAGGTACTTATTAAATCAGATTTAATAAAAATTTAAGGCTTATTTGGTTCTATTGGTGTTACGTCTGTTTAGAAAGTGTTTGCTTGAAAAGATTTGAATCCAACTGCTAAATTAGTATTGATAGTAAATAAACATAAAACCGGTTCATTATTATCAATATTAGGCGGTATTAAAGATATTTCGTTTCTCTCGTGTGAGTCGCCATGACCGTTAACGAACCCAGTATTCAAATATAATTTATTAACATTTTCTTTTCGAACTGTTACCCTTCGCAACTTTACTAAAGAGCCTCCGTTGAAATCTCCGTCTTTTTCACTCTACAGGAATTCAAATTGCCTTATCGGCACGCAGTCGGACACAGGTAAAACCGGTATTATACGGTAAAAATGTAGACCCTCGACTTTGTGAGTTATTTAATTTGTATACAGGACAGTTTTCATTAGTTGCTTTATAGATGTGCCAGGTATGACGCCTGTAGTGGTCTCATTCTCGCTAGCGCACTGTCCGTAGCACTGTCTCACGTTTCTCCTCCCACTCAGTGTTGGTGGTAGCCGCGAGGCTAGTACGTTACTACTCCAACAGTCGACGGCGGACGGCCGCTTGCGTTCTCCGATAAAGTAACCATTAATCGTAATCAATTTAATTTAAAAAATAAGCGGTAAAACAAAACAGAAGAAGTGATAATTATAAATGAAACATCTAACAGACACGAGAATGCATTATCAGAAATAACGACAAATGTGTAAACTTTAGTACAAGGATATAATGAATTAGATTTAAAGTTTTTGTGTATAGTGTAAAGTGCCAGTTGTGTTTCGATAACTTAAGTGTTACTTAAAAGAAATTAATGCAGCAATACATCCTCGGAGTCAGAAGAGCATTTGATGCCGCCAACGAATAAGGTATGGCAAACCGGATATTGTACTAGTTACCAGACACTACAGCCGTTTGACTAGTTTAGTATAATTATAGTGAGTTTATATTATAAGGCTTAACAAAAAGGATTCTGACTCTGATCCTTTTTGTCTCTGCTAAGACAGTGAAGAATTTTCTTGGAGCGTTTCGAATGCATTTCAAGTTCACTCACGCGAGGTTTAAATATTTGTAGTTGAGATAAACATTGGTCGGTGAGAGCATGCCACCCTAATGTGTGCCAGCGCCAGGTGTCGTGTCAACAGGTGGAGTTGGTATAACTCCGCGTTTGTTTTTTTGATTACATCTTTTGGTAAATGCTCATAAAAAAGTAACAGACAGCTTGACTAGCTCACAATTCATATCCAAACTTGATTTTTATTTCAACGTGTCCATTTCAAATGTATTCCAAAATTGTCTCTTTAATATAATTTTTGGAATGACCGTTTTATGTCGTAACGAACCTCATCAATTTCATCAATCGTGAAATGGTTTTAGGTATTAGCGCAACAGAAATGACAATAATAATGCTAAAATTGGAAACCAATGAGCCCGTATCTCCACCATTCAAGTTCGAATGATATGGCTGAATGGATGAGGTCATAAACCAATTCAAGTTTTTGCAACTCTTTTGTAAATGTTTTATCTAGTTTCTCTAAGGTTTGTTACCTGTCTTCGATGAAACTATTGCATTGATACAGTCGTTTGGTAGGTACATGACTCAGTCCATACGAATCAGCTGCTATAACATTTCTACTTGCATCTAGATAAATTAAATGGCTAAAAAAATTGGTTATAGCAAAATTAATATGGCGGGGCCGATGTGTCATCGACTGTATTGTGTACATCCACATCTAATATTGTTAACCTCACAGAGGCCTTTTTGCATGGATTTATTTTTGAAGCAGGTAGTTGAACAAACCTTTTGCAAGCGAAGGTTTTTTGTCTCTCGAGGCCTTTGTCCGTTAGGGTCTTGAATGGCGGCGAGATGTTTAACGCCATAAGATTTGTTTGTTAGGCACTTGTTGCTTACACTCGGATTCTTTATTATTATTTATACCAATATTGAAGTTATAACTTGCTTGTGAACTGTCCAGAACTGTTTGGATATAAACTTGTTAATTGAGGCTGGAAAACATACTTTCAAAGATACAGGAATATTTCAAAAATATGTTATGATATGGTCTATACCAACAAAAAGTTAACAATGAGGCTTGAGTCGGAAATCGGCGCCGAGATAAATAAACACGTAAGTGTGGAAAGAACTGGGACTAACAGACAGACGCAAGTGAAGTTAAGCTCCGATCTTAATGCACCCTAGGGATATAAACACTACCTGTAACTGCAAGTAATGAAAGAATGAAATGCTTAGAATATTAGAAAGAATACAGTGAAGAAAAACAGGGCAAACTGACAGAACAGTATCCTTTGTTTTGAGAGGTTCTGAGCTGGTTGGGGTTAATAAAACTTTAGCAAAAGATTATAATCAAGAGTTGAATCAAAAGAGGTAATAGTAGGGACTTCCGTAGTTCACAGCTGAGGTATGGGTTGTAGTGTCATCCTCCCGCCCTCCTCGCTTCACCCCGCAGGGTGAGTGCCCGGCGCGGGCGCCCGCACACCGTCATCTACAACGATCAACATTCAACAAAAAACTTTCTTCCTTTTCCAGTTTTGTTGCGTTTGATAGCCAGTCATTACAAAATGCCGCTGACTAATTACCTTTTTAGTTTCTATCATACGAGTTCACTCTTTGTCTTTTTGGTTCAACTATTTCAGATTCTTTTTAAAAAACTTGCTTCCGCCGTCATCGATGAGTACATTTTGTTTCTAGTCTTCAATGCTATTATTATTGGCGCAAAGCCTTACTACTGCGGATATTGGAATAAGTTTTCTGAGTTGCAAAGCCGTGAAGCGTCGCTAGTTCCCTTTATTGTGCAACGGGATATATCAATGATTTTAATAAGCCATCTGAATGGATTTTATTCGCTATTACAGAAAATATTCCGCGTTATTGGTTGTGAGGTTGCGCTTAAAGTAATCTGTTCTTCGACATTTAACTGATGGCACATTGCGCAGATATTGCGAAGCGTGAAAGGAACTTTGGAATGCAATGGACGTCTTCGCGTTCTATAGAACCTTTATACCTATCTGTAATTGAAATCTTAGTTGTTATTTACATTACGTATTTATGTATAGAAACATATTTATCGCCTGTAAAGCAGTGGTGTCTGTAGGAATCGATCAAGGGGGTTCAGTCATATTATTTTATTTAATAGATGGATGGCAATTCTGACTTACCAAAAACACGTTGAGCCGTTCGATAAAGAAGACTGATAATGTCGTCAGGGTAGTCATATTTAGAAAACTGCTTTAACCTTAGAATTTTGGCACTCTTTTAATCGTGGTCTGAAGGCCAATCTCTGCATAAATCTATTTAGACGAAGATACCAACTATTTGGACCTAAAGCAACACATTATATAATGTTTCTTGAAATTATTTGTTTAAGTTTTGACGCTTTGTACAAAACAGTAAATAAAACTTTACGAAATGGACCAGAGAAAGAAATATGTAGTAGGTACACTACTCGTACAAATGAGGAAACGAACATACGAAGTTTTTGTATTAGCTCAAGATATCGTAGATTATTTCCTAGAAAAAGCAAAAGGAAATACTAGAGGTCAACAAGTACATTCCCTCTTTCTTAGCAATTCGATGTAGAAATATAAATTTCCTGCTTTTACATGAGCTTAAATTGACTTTCTAGGAATGAAACTCGATCTCAATCCTTTTAAAGCATTTAGTTCAGCGGAACAAGATAAAGATATGGGTAGGTAAATGTACACATTGTGTATAATACCAATCCGTACGTTGCTTATACTAATAATACCCGCTTGTATCGTTATTATATCAATTACATTACATGTCGATTGTTTTTACGATAGTAATTATAATAGTCCAGTCTATCTATTTGATATTTTGAAACTTTTGTTATGTATGAGTTTTGAAATTATAGAGGTAGGTAATTGTACGATTGCCTACATTAAATATACACGATCTTTCCGATTAAATTCTCGATATCATTACATTAATTTTGAAAATATAGGCGAATCCACTTCTCTGAAAATAAAATAACCCTTTTGTTGAAACTACTAGTCAACTACGCGTAGCATTTTTATATAGATTTTTCACCGAAAACGTGCCAAAAGTGAGAGGTTTGGCGTCCTGTCTTCATTGATTTCCTTAGAATAACTATTGGCAATCTTCTTTGCGTTTGGCAATATTTTTAAAATATTACTTACTACTACGGTAAAGAAATGATTATTCTTGACGATCTACTCAAACATTCTTAGTACATTTTTCATGTGAATATTTTATTACCTTAGCAAACTTGAGTAAGCTGTCTTGGGATAAAGTAAAGTACTTACTCGTTATATACTACAGTTCCAAGTAGGTACCTAGCGACTGAATACACAAATGCAACTCAATTCTAAGAGATCGTTGAGTGTCATGCTATCACTGTCTCTTTAAATTGACTAGTAGTGTCAAAAATACTTTTCAGCACGTCTAAAGTTAACAAAGCTGACGGTACAAGGAAGGCATTTTTCGACAAAAGGTTGAAGGCAGTGCAATTTATATTTATACGATTGTATTACTACGTGTAGTACTTTGTAGCCGCGTTGTCCAGGCTCATAAAAAATGTATGAGGTTTGCTGCGACAACGCAGTGCGTTATACTCATTGCAGTTAGTTGACCGGTCGATAGGTGGTGCAGGCTGCGGCTATGTTACATAACACCTGCAGCTTTGGCTCAGGCGTTTATCTTGAGAGTACAGTTACCGCGTTTGCCTTTACACCCACCATGCAAGGCTGTTTACATTATAAACTAGGGCTTTTAGAACCTGTTACAACACTCGTGTCACTTTGCCTGATAAGGATTGTGTATATATCCTACAATGTTGAGAGGACAAACTTAATTCATATTAGTTATATTTCGGGACTTAATCGCGTGAATTATTTAAAGGTACGAACCTTTTATTTACCCGACGTTTCGATCGAATTGCACCGATCGTGGTCACGGTCACAAATAAAAGGTTCGTACCTTTAAATAATTCACGCGATTAAGTCCCGAAATATAACTAATATGTATAAAAATCGCGAAAGTTTAAAAACTTAATTCAGTTGGCGTTAATAAAATTCCTTACTATTTTTTTTATTTGATGACGGTAAAGGACATACTCATTTGGTTTTCTCAATAATAGTAACATTTTCTTTTAGTAGGCAAGAGAACGACGTCTTTTAGAATCCATCAATACTAAAATGATCCTTTTGAAGTTTACCTTTTTTACAACAATGGTCAGATTTTTCATTTGTCGTAAAGATACATAAAGTTCTAAATGAAACCAAGAACTAAAATACTCCAGAAAATGATAAAAAGATCAAACGAAGACCCGGTTTTACGCTTCCATGGGCATTGAAAATCACTTTAATCCTAAGCTTAGCGCTCTGCCGACTTAATGCCAAAGTTCACCTTATGCCTTTGTAGTTTCTCTAATCGCCACTCCTCAATTGCCTAACTATTAGACAACGTAGGTAAGCTTATTGAATGTTAACGGTATACAAAATAGATTAAGGGTTGACCTATAATATTTCCCGTTTAGGCTAAAGCCACTTATAAATTCAACGGTGTAATGTTTCGTGGAAGAACAGGCGAAGCTCAAGGCTCTGAAGACTTAATAGTTCAAGTACCCAAGGGCCTCGTGTTACTTACAATAATAAAGAACTCGTTCATGTTACCATAACTTTATGTTCTAAGATGTTTTGTTAGGATAACGCAGGATAACGTGACGGACGCCATAACGTCGCTTGCCTAGTGGCCATAGCAAACTTTATGACTGGTTACAATGAATTCGCGTTGCGTCCAGACGTGCCGTAAATATTCTAGGCTTCGTAAGTTTCAATATAATAAAATAAAGAACTAATTTCCCAGTAACTAGTATTTGTTTTTTTTAGAGCATAGCTAAGATAAAGCACATATCTGTGACCGCTTGACATTGAAAGGTATTATTTGAAGTACTGAGTGTGACAATGACTTTCATCTCTCACGATTCTGTGTCATTTCGCTTCGCTGACGTGATGATTTTATCTACGACAGCACGTAGGCTACCGGCTATAAAATTAACTACAAAATAAATAATGTACATTTCACTATGAATGTTACACACGTACTATAATAATTTAAAGGTAATAGAAATTTTTGATTTAAGCAAAAAATAGTCGTGCGTCGGATGTTCGCTTCTTCGTTCCTTTAGAGGTGGTATAAGTTTCATTATTTTTTTTTTTTTAAAGACGACTCCCGTAGTCGGGTACAAGCCCTGTGTCGCGGAGGACTTTACAAACATTTTGTGGATCACACAAAGTGGTGTCACGTGTGGGAATCGAACCCACGACCTCTTGCGTAGCAGTCGGACACACTCCCACCGCGGCACAGAGGCAGCATTGTATTGATGACAATTACAGGATTCCGATGTTGCAATTAATTGAATGATTATGTAATCAACTTTATGGGTGCAGCAATTAAAAGGTTTTTCTTAATTTATCGTTACGGCACCGAGACAAAGTTTTCAATTGGAACGGTAATTATGATTTCAGGTCAGTAAAAGTTAAATTCAGAATTGGTCTTTACTTTTACACAGTTTGTCAAATATTATGAAACTTTCGATGACATAATGTTCCTGCTACGTAATTATTTGGTTACAAGAAACGTAATGAAGGCAGCCGGTCTTGTTACTCGGGCTGTAACTTTCTTCTCTCACGACTTGACTCAATTTGCAGACGTGTCGACGAGAATTAAACGTGATTTATGTGTTCATACACCGGTACATGTAATTTTATATTGCGTGAGTGAACTTTCAGAGCTATTACGTCGAAGTTTTGTTGAAAATCATGATATCAGAGATTGTTTTCAAATTGCCGTTGTTGTACCACGAACATTATTAAGTCTTTAGGTAAACTTAGCACGCACTCATGAAACTTTGTATAATATAAAACAGATGGTTCGAGGTCTCCATCAAATACGCAACTCGTGTGTAACGTTCTTAATGTGATATTAAGTAGAGTGATAGTAGCACATTCTCGCAATAATAAAAATATAGTAGTTAAGATAATCTCCTCGGCGCGTGTAGGCTGTATATCGTCAAGTACTTACAGTTGATGTCATTAGAGAGGTAAGAACTTAATCTTTTGAAATTTTTATGGACTCCAAACCACTATACCTATAATTTTAATTTCTAACAGAAAAGGATGAGTGTGATGAGTTGTTTTAAAACTGTGCGTGGCACTGTAGGGGCGATCTGATTTTAATGATTTTGAATGACTTTCGTCTAACTTTGATTAAACTTTGTTTAGATTTTCAAAGGTTTTTTTATGGTTCCACACATATAAACAATGCTAGCTTGTTGTAAGATATGACCTCACGGCGTCTTTGTTATTATTTACTAGGTCTAGGCAATGTACTTGAAGTACAACTTGGAAGATATCACGACTTAGCCGTTAAGGTATTACTTATTAAGTTATTTCCTAATGGTTCTCGTGTGGGATTTGCAACCAGTTTGAATTAATCGAGTTAAAAAGGATTTTCCTTATTTTAATGACGACATTGACTGATCACGTTTTACATTTTCCACCAAGTTTTAAGGTTCTTTATATATAATATCAACAAAAGCAAATTTAAAACTTGTAAGGTTATTTGTTTGTGGCAATAAAGAGAAAAAATATCTTTGTTTTTTATTAACACATGCTATAATAATAGAAAATCGTTCTCAGAAAAACATGAATGCATTATAAACGTAGCAAAATGATTGATAAGATTCTAAAAACATTGACTTTTGCCGCAGTTGGGTAAAATAGATGGTGTCTCTGTGTGACATTTCTCTTTCTTAAACCAAAATATCTTTGCAAAATACGAATATTAATCAGGCATGCCGCCAACTGGGTCGGTTAGCTACTACATTTTGCCACAATGTGAAACAAAATTATTAAAATATGTTGACTACTTTTTACTTGACATTACTTAGAAAAAAATACAAGTCGACTTTGACTATGAAACTAAATTGCGCAATTCATCCGTAGATACTTAACCAGGTTTTCACACGCTTAAAATGTACTAGCTGTCCAGCGCAACTTCGTCTGCGTAAATTTTTCCCGTTTTTGCAACATTTTTCATTGCTGCTCTGCCCTTATGGGTCGTAGCGTGATGTTATATAGCCTATAGCCTTCCTCGATAAACAGTGAAAGAATTTTTCAATTCGGATAAGTAGTTCCTAAGATTACCGCGTTCAAACAAACAGACAAACAAACAAACTCTTCAGCTTTATAAAATTAGTATAGATTTCTTTCACAAACAGCAATCTGATTCTAAACTAGGCAGAGCCTGTACTATGGAAATCTGATAAACATGCTTTATACTTTTACATATTTTACACCCAGACACAGCATAAACGATCGTGTTCATCATATAAATATTAATCCTGGGTAGGAATGGAAGGCTGGAAGTGCTAGATTAACATGCCAGTCGCCACTCAAGAGAGGGCTTTGCTTCGTAGTCGAACTATTGTTAAGCTGCTTTAAGCTATTGTTCAGTGTTCCGGAAAAAATATATTCTACTTTGTCAACATATATCTTTTATTTGGAATGAAGTAAGTTACTACTTACGTTCTAAGAGGATTAGTCAATGTTTGTATACAAATAGATTCTGTGATTCCATACTGTTCTGTTAGTATATCAGATATTTTAGGACTTAATCGGGTTATTTTACGAAAGTCAGAAGCTTGACTGTGATCAAGATATCAGTCTTGATCCAATTAAATAGAAGTGCGCCAGGAAAATCTACACAAATATTAAATAGCCGAAGAGTTTGTTTTAACGTACTGATGTCTCAAAGTACCTCGCTAATTTTGAAGGAAACGTTTATTGCGGTAAAAGCCTGAAACATAGACGTTATTGCCGCGATAACCGACATTCAGGTGGGGAATAGGTTTTACGCTTAGGTAATTAGCTCTCAGAAGAGAGTTCCTTGTGTGGGATAGATAATAGTATCTCTCCAGGCATATTTCAGCATATTTCTGCGATATCTGTCTCCAAAATAAATTGCAAAATACCCAAACGCTACCATCCAGACGCAAACATCCCTGTCACATCAAGGTGAATTATGGCGAGAGAAATACCTAAAGTAAATTGAAACAAGTTCTTTTAGTATTCAGGAAAAGGTCTTCTATTAAAAAACAGCATAGTAGCATTTTAAAACCCAAGTTCGGTTGCCATAAGATCAGCACTACCTACTTGCATTTTATACAATGCACCCACTTGAATTTATCGTATTATATCTACTTTCTTCTTATATAGTGGAGCACCTTCAAGAGCGGATTAAGTAGATTCCGGTTCCCAAGTACGGTTCTTGTTATGATAGGCATAGGCTAGAACTTAATTGGGATTCTGTCGACTTGGATTGCGGAAGCTGGGAGGTACTTGCTCATCAAGTAAGACCGGAATGGATCTCAGCACCATACGACAGTTATTCATGTGAAAAAGCTTATAAGTTACGGTGTCTTCTTTATAAAAGTTATCTTAACAGGCTTGTAATTAACACTTTTATGAAGTTATTTTTCCTTTTATGTGCGTAAGTTTATTTCTTTATGTGCTTCAAGCACCATATGTTATTAGGAAATGTTTAATAACATATGGTGTTTGAAGCGAGAAGAAAAAGACGAGGTTTACAGACGAGAATTCCAGCTTAAGTGTTTTTTAACTTCACATGTTTGGCAGCAGCTAAATCTTTGAAAATATTTTTATGAAAGATTGTTTGATTTCATTCTACACTAGATAAGGATCCTATCCAATACATATAAATAATATAATATCTTGGGACAATTCACACAATGCTGCAATCTGGTTCTAAACTAAGCAGAGCTTGTTTGATGGAAACCAGACAACTGATAAACATACTTATATATTTTTAAATACATACATATTATAGATAAATATCACCCAGAAAGAGAATAAACCATCGTGCTCATCACACAAAGTTTTATCCTGGGTGGGGATCGAACCCACGACCTCCGGTTTAGCAGTCAGGGTCAGTCAAAATAATAAATTATATCCAATATATTTCTACATTATCTATTTCTGTTATATACCTAATTGTCATGAAGGCTTTTAGGTATAGAAATCTACATGAATCAATATGTTATAATAGAAATACAAGACTGCAAAGTAATATTATGTAAATATATATATTTCCTACGGGTCTTAATCGCGTGAGTAATATAATCTAAAATACCTTGTTTACCGAAGTTGCAAGTAATATCTTGAAATGCACGTTTGATATCGCTATAAGCAATCGGTCGGTTATTATTTGAAGAATATTCTATTTCTCTCTAACGAATGACACAACTGTAGATTGTTATCTAGCCTTAGCAATGTTTCTTCGAATTCTATGGCTTAATCAATCATTACAAAGCAGGCAGCGATGTGTCTAATCATTTTCTAATAACTTATGTATGTAACTTACTTGTTGAATATGTCCTTGCATTCCGATTGCTGTCATTAGACTTAACTAGTCGAATAATTACTGTTTGTGGCGAGTATATTGTTTACAGGAAGCATTATTGATTGATAGATTTATATTATGGAGTTTTAGACTAAATTCTTTTCTCGAAATCATTACTCACATTTTTTATTCATAAAACATCAACTGTCATTTTGTAAACGTATGAGCATTTTAACTCTCGACACTAGTTAGTTCCGCGTTTTAAGATAAGAAAGATGAATAACGTCTTATGTAAACATATTAAATATCTGATAAGAAGATGTTTGAAGTCACAGGTGGGCACGTTAGGAGAAGACAACAATGAGTTATGTAATATATAATAAACTGTCGTTAGCTAGTAGTCTCATTTTAGGACTATGTAGCATTGTTTGTCACTGGTTTATTACATATTACTCAACTTGTAGTTTTTCCATCGGTTTCAGTATTTGGAAATCATTTTTCCTGTGATTTATACCTTACTGTCTGACCCGCGCAACTTCGTTTGCGTCATTTTTCTTTGTTTTTGCAATATTATTCATTGATGCTTCACTCCTATTGGTCGTAGCGTGATGTTAAATAGCCTATAGCCTTCCTCCATAAATGGGCTACCCAACAGAAAAAAAAAAAAAAAAATTTGGACCATTAGTTCCTGAGATTGCCGCGTTCAAACAAACAAACTCTTCAGCTTTATTCTGAGATGTTCACCTACAACTATATCTATCCATTGAGTTAATTGTTCTTTAATACCTCATAATTATCTCGATGTCTCTATCAAATACCTCCGATCTATTTAACTATGATAGTGCCACGTTATTGCACAGTCAAAGCCCTAAGGTAATAGTGATTCGTGACTGGCTCATTGCCACTTCAGCTGATCCAGAGTACTATTAGTTCCGATGTATAAATAGCCCGTCCCTCGACTAATTAGCTATTTTTAAAACACGCTTTTTATAGCATGTTTGGTTTAGCATTATAATGAATTTGCATTTTTTACTTTTACAATTTTATTGTTGTTGTATACTTGCTATACAACAACAATAAAATTATGGCTGTTATAATGGTTAATATTTTAATTCGATATATGTATATGATGTTGATTTTTATACTAAATACGTTTTGAAAGTTTCTTTTTTCAACATGTCTCAGGTGGTAATTGCTTTCTGGAACAACACGTCCACAAAGCAGTTTATTACCGAAAGATGTCACCCTAAAGCCACCCTAAAATAGTTTTAGTAATGATTTTTTTTCAACATAATATATTTGAAAACACTTTTGTCTGACTGTACTAAACAGCTTTAATTATTTAATAGTGTCCGAAACGACTATAAAAAATATTAAAATTTAAAGGTGTCTGTTCGGACACTGTGTCCTAACATATTGTGTCCCAAACGACACCAATTAAAACTTGTTTGGTATTTTTTTAAGACTTTTTAGGCGCGGTGTCAGTCCTCCTTAGTAGTTTAAATAGGCCAACTTACAATTTCTTAACTTTTTTCCAAGTAGTGCCAGATTTTAGACACATTCAAACCTCGATCATCACGCGTAAACATCCATACACTCGATCATCAAAAACGTTGAATTTGCAAATGGGGTCACAGGTGACCACTATGTTACTAACAGCGGTAAGATTTTAGTGCAAGTTTTCCTTTACCTTTCTCATACCTATTTCTGCTACATTCATAATGCTTAGTTATATGTAGTTACTTTCAAAAATTATGTCAGATTCGTTCTTCGATACGCCTTTGTTGAATAATCGACACTATTGTTCGTTATTTAAAGAATAATATAAATGTAGAATAATGTCGATTAACGTAATAATGGCGGGCTAACCGTGCCATCTGTAATTTATTACTACATGGTATAAAACAAAGTCGCTTTCTCTGTCCCTATATCCCTATGTATGCTTAAATCTTTAAAACTACGCAACGGATATTGATGCGGTTTTTTTTGAGTGATTGAAGAGGAAGGTTTATATGTATAATAACATCCATATATTTTATAACCGTGCGAAGCTGGAGCGGGCCGCTAGTTGTTATATAAAAATAAGAACTTGTTGAGTTTTATGGATTTAGAGACAAACCTATAATGAAATCCATTGATCCTTTATAGCTTAAAGGCAGCTGTCCCACCAACGGCGAGAAAGCGAGTAGCGATTTTATCTCTCAAGTAACGTACATACTTATGTTAATCCCGTGTAAACAAAAGAGATATAGATAATTATTAATAGTTGATCGCCGACCGTTCACACTGCCGGCGAGTACTCACTCTATACTGCATCTCTTTTGTTTACATGGACGGGGTCTACAATATATATTATGTACATCTATTGAACATTTCTTGAGTGATAAATCGCTACTCACTTCTCGCTCATCGTTGTTGGTAAAACGGGTGCCTTACTAACAACGATGAGCGTAAAGCTTTCATTCTGAAATGTTATCTAAATCGGCTCAGCCGAAATTATCGCGTTTAAGTAAACAATCAATCACACTCTTTGTTACATTGTATTTTTTTTAATAAAGACAATTAGCAATGTGGGATTGAGTCCCACATTACTAGCAAGCTTGTTAACCCTTGCAGCTAAACTCAATAGCTTGTATTAGGCGAGGGTTCACGTCGGTAGTATAATGGGTAGGATTCGAACCCGTGACCTCATGATTGCGAGACCGATTCCTTGGCCATTAGGCTACCGGCGCTTGATTATTCCATTGCTACTTGCTAGGGACACGCGTACCTAAATAAAATTATGAAGAAAGATCTTTTTAAGATGATAATGTTCTAAACGAATTACAAAACATTTTGACGATAGATAATAAACTAAAATAACGAAGTGAAGTTAATGAATAAAGAAATGAAGTAACCAATATCAACGATAGTCTTCCGTAACGAGTATTTATATCATAAAACAATGTTAGAAACAACGTATAATGTACTTAAAGATACCGTAGACCGTAAATAATATTGGCTTTGTGTGACAAGTAACAGGTGCGTTTTAGTCCGTGATGTAATATTCGTGCCTTTTATTATACAATGCACTCTCGACAATTACAAATAACTGCTTAGATCGTAAACAGATACTTCAGGTAATATTTTATCGTTCGATAGTTGACACTTCTGACCTCCAGCTGTCGTAACGAATACAAGTACAAGTTAATTATGATACTGTATTGGATACGGACTTTCAAGTTTTTGTTCCTGATATCAGTACCGACCTCCTATCTATTGAATAAAATGATCGATGACTGGTGATCAATGCATCTTACGGCTGCAGCAGATCTGTCACCTAGGACCTAGGCCACGTATAGTAATAAGCGTTTCGGGACAGGATTCATCGTATACTTTCTTTAAAGTATTATCGAGAAGAATAAGACATGATAGCTGGGGAGCCCAAGTAGCTAACTTGGTTTTACCGGAGCGCGGCAGATTGACATATCCTTACTGAATGTCTACAGCGTATAGCGTCTTGGGCAGCCGATTAAATATTCAGTAAAAAAAAATGATTACTAGAGATACTTCAGCACATTAGATTATCATACAGAGGTTTAGCTTGATATTCCAGATACGCTGATATATATTTCAAGGATTATGTGGAAGAGTTTGTTTAGTCTGACAATGTTTTTTTTTAAACTTGTAAAAGCTGCCACGATCTTGCGGCTTGTCCGAATCGTAAGTCATTTGAATGGGAACTTCTTGTGGGTGCACTTTACATCCCCGTTTTATGCGAAAAAAATGGTTTTTAAGACCTGTAGCTGTCAACTCTGTTCCCCGCCATTAAAAGGATATACATCCTAAAAATTTTTTTTTATCTTCAAAATCAAATCGGACCCTATGACTAGACATGATAGCTACATGGGCTCCTCAACTATGATAGCGTAGCTTAAATTTATTTAAAATGACCAACACACATAAAAGGCTAAGTCGTAGTCCGTTTCAAAATAGGCATTATCGTTTAACGGAAGGCAATTTTGAGTTTTATTGCCCCTTGATCCGAACTTGCATCTACAATGCAGTTCCCTCTATCCCTTTTGGCACCAAGAAAGATCGAATTCAAAAGAGAACTTGCATCTCTTTCATTAACTGATAAGTTTGAGCAACAAACAGGGTTGGAAAAAAAATCTGTTCCCGAGTGAAAAGATGTGGTCCAACTTTTCGAGTGCCTATTGTATATGATGTGACGTCATAAAGACTGGTTTAGTATGTGATGCTGCATTGCTGGATAAAGCACAAATCCCACGCACATCTATTCAAATATAAGAGCTATTCATAAATTATATTAACATGCCAATACCATTAGCATATGGTTTATATAAATTCAGGCATAGGTACATTCTTCTTTTATCCGTAATTTTGAATTCAGCCTTGATGTAAAGATCAATCGGTGTAACCTAACACACGCCTTTGAGCTTAGCTGGAGGGGTTAACAAGATTGCTAGTAATGTGGGATTAAATCCCACATTGCTAGTTATCTTTAAAAAAAAAAAAATCCTGTAACTGTTTAGTCTAAACTTTTTCTATTATTTACTAGTGATCTGGTCAGATTAGCATGGATGCAATTTACTAGTAATGGCTTTACTAGACTAGCAAACTGGACATCATATTCTGCTATTGACATTTTTGTCGCGAAATAATGACCATTGAAGTTTTCATAAAAATGTCTATCGTTATGGCAGTTTCCAACTGGACCCGTCAATGTTCCAAACTTTTAATTTTTTACATATAAATGAATTGTTTGAGCTGGTTTGATCCAATCATAGTTCCTCATATAATTATGTAACAATTGATTTTTAGAACGTAGTTCCTTATTTCTCGTTCCGTTTTCGTTTGCGGGCTGAGAGGTTAGATGGAAAAAAGTGTTACATATGACATCGATCAAACATCTATTATTTATGATTAAGTGAAGCTACAGTAACGAGGTTGTTTTATAAAGGTTGTTTGTATTATTGGTAAAAGGTTGGAATGTTTGTTCTTCCAGATATTTTTTTTAAACATTAGTTAATACAAAAGAAACTACGTTTCAACCGAGTGAACATAAGAAACCTCTCTCTTTTATTTTATTCGTATTCTTGAGAAACCCTGTCTAGCGTCAAATAGGTACGGAGTCAGGAACTCCGTACCTATTCAAAATTGTAGTATTAATTGATAACATTTTTGACCCCTGTAAAAATCTGTTGTATAAATTTTGTGTATATAATTGGGAATGGAATTTTTACCCGACTTTTGTAAGAGTCAATAACCGAATTCAAAAATGTAACAAGTTTAGTAATCTTATTGATGAAATGAAACCCACATCAATGGAGGCGTCTTGGTGCACCCGTACCGTAACGATGCAAGTTCATAAGAATGTTTATAATCATAACCGCGTCATTTATAATTTTATTGCTGTTCAGATTTTTATTACGTTGATGAACATTAGTGTTATGAAATTGTGGACAGATGTTTATCGTCAGAGTTTCTTAATTGGATTATGTTGTCCAATGTGGTTTATGTCCTGATTATAGGGCGTTTAAATTCAGTATGGAATTCTAGATTAAGTTTTTTGTTTCATAAAGGGTATGCTTAACGGTTTTTATAGCATTTTGGCCCAGCGGTAACAATTCTTACATTGCGGGGTCCTAATTTCCGTTCTTTTTTTTCGATTTCTCAGCAAGCCCGTGCGAACTGTCAAAATCTTGTCATAATGGTAAATAGAGAGCTGCGCTGAGAAATGTATTAACGCGCATGCGCTGCGGACTTCTTTGAGCACATCGCGCATGCGCCGTTCGCACGGGTTTACCGGGAAAATGGAAAAAGAGAATGTGAATAAGGACCCTGCTCGCGGCTTCAACTCTGCAAGGCACCGGATCTGGTTAACGAAAAACATCGTAAGGGAACCTACAGGCATTAGAGCTAAACATTCGACGACTTGGCACTTGTCTTCGGATTAAAGTAAAAAAAAATATAATAAACGCTCTGGTGAATTAAAATCATAAGAACTGTAGAGCAGAGGCTCCTTATGACTTAAATCAGTCTTATTACGTTCTCCAGAAAAAAACGAGGCCCGCTCCAGGAAAAAAAGACTCCAGTCCTCTGACTGGAGTCACAGGCTTCCAAGGAGAGCTTGAACTGGAGTCACAGGCTTACAAGGATGGCTTTTTTTTTCTGGATCGGGCCTCGTTTTTTTCTGGAGAACGTAATTAGACTGAATATGATAATGTTTAGGTATTTAGCAGAATTTAATGCCTACAAATCCTACACACACCTACTCCTAAACATTTTATTTGAGATTTACCTTTTTGTAGTCGGTTAAAGGTCAACTTTAAGGGTATGTCTTATTCATAATATTCATAAGACTTTATTAAGCAGGATTACACTTTGTGATCCTTCATACAAAACTTTTCTTTGAAGTAAAGGGATGAGAGATGTAAGTCTTATATTATGCCCTTTTACCTTTTATTTTGTTATTTAAGGTATACTTGGGAGAGAGTTTATACATACAAAGCAAACGAACGTTTATAATATACTAGCTGACCCGCGCAACTTCGTATGCGTAAATTTTCCCCGCTTTTGTAACATTTTTCATTGCTGCTCTGCTTCTATTGGTCGTAGCGTGATGTTATTTAGCCTGTAGCCTTCCTCGATACTAACCAACAGTAAAATATTTTTTCAGTTCGAACCAGAGGTTCCTGATATTGTCGCGTTCAAACTAACTCTTCAGCATTATAATATTAGTGTAGATTTATGTATGTATTATTTTATCTTGTTACAAGTATCTTAGGTCCAACCAAATTGGTACATAATTCATATTCATGTTACCTTTCAGCAGAATCTATTGAGAGTGTCCATGATCATAATTGGGTGAATTTTACAATAGATAGATATGTATCTCATTACAAATAAGTACCCTCACAAATTGCTGTTGCCTCATTTGTCAAATTACAAAAGATTTGCTGATTTGATTTCTATTGGTAATTATGTCCAATAGTTATCTTGAATCGACCATGTTTATTTGTACTTCATTAATTTCAACGTTCTTGTTAACTGCTAGCTGACCCACGCAACTTCGTATGCGTGAATTTTCCCCGTTTTTCATTGCTGCTCAGATCCTATTGTTCGTAGCGTGATTTTATGTAGCTTATAGCCTTCCTCGATAAATGGGCTATTCAACAATAAATGATTTTTTTTATTTCGGACCAGTAGTACCTGAGATTATCGCATTCAAACAAACAAACTGTTCAGCTTTATAATATTAGTATAGATTTACTTTACCCGCTTTGATTTTGTTTTCGTTTTGATTTTTTTATTGTCGCAGCGATGTTAAGACTCCGTAAGGCCGATGAATTCAGAATTATGAATCGGCCTTACGGAGTTTTAACATAACAAGCGCTGCGACAATCCGAATCCTTGTCACCACAGCCGGTGTAACCTGGTCGAAACGTCAAGCAATTTTAAGAAAAAAAATGCGCGTTATTTTACGAATAATAAATAGATATAATCATGCAACGCGAAAGTTCTTCTATTAGGTATTTACGGATTAGGTATATAGTTATCTATACTAATATTATAAAGAGGAAAGATTTTATTGTTTGTTTGCATTGAATAGGCTCCGAAACTACTGGACCGATTTTAAAAATTCTTTCACCATTAGAAAGCTATATTATCGGAGAGTAACATAAGCTATATTTCATTGTAAAAAAAAATGAGATCCCTACGAAAATTGCAATAATGTAACTCACGGTATAAAAAAAACGATTTGACACCCGTGCAAAGCCGGGGGAGGCAGCTAGTGGTTTAATATTTATAATAGTAAGAACTAAACTTGGTACATTCAATGTCAGATCTAGATTTAATCTAAACCTGCGTTTCTATTTAACATACAGCTCACATGTGACCCATATTTTTTCTCCCGCCGCCTTCTCGTGTAGGCTGTTCGTCTTTTATCTTGTGTCTGTCGCTTTGATAAGAAGCCAAGTGGATTTATGTTTCTAACTCCTTCAGTTCCTTCTAATTAAATTCCTGAAGAGTTTAGCTTACAATGGCTTTTCTCGTTTTAAAAATCAGTAGGTATTGTATTATTTGTGGATATAGTAGTAAATCACCGTTTAAGCAAAATGTATGAACTTGTAGCATGATGTTAAACATGTTTAATTATAGTAATTTTAATTTAAAATCTATAAAAATAAAAACGGCTCGACCGAATTTGAACTGATTGGGTTTTTGTAGTGTTTGCAATTGTTAGAACAAGATGCAATCAGTATGAAATATTTTTTCTGGAAAATCCATGTAAAAAGTATTGTTACCAGTATAGAAAATAAGAAATTTAATGTCACGATTGGTCCGACGCATCGTCTTACCTACAAATTATTAATTAGCCATTAATGTAACATTATTTTCACTTTCTTAATTTTAATTTTACTTTAATGTCTGCATTTAATTTTACTGTTGTTAATTGTCTCAACATGCGAAAACTTTTTGAATGGTTTTCAGATATTAATCAAAGTTGTAGTTGTAGAAATTAAGTCGAAAATTTTGACGGTATTTAAAATTATACAACACTAGTAGGTAAGTCCCACAGATGTGGACTTAGAGGCCCTTTGGCAATTTGATTTAACCGTGAGATAGTTATAAATTCATATTGACTTATGATAACGACAGAGACAGTTTATCAACATTTAAGTTTCTTAACGTTGTCACTGCCAATCATAAGCTCAAGGTTAACTCGTACTTTATCAAATGATATAATTACTTGATTAATAGTGCTGATTGAGGCAAAAAGAGATTCTATGAGTTGTTGAAAAACTGGTCTCACGATGCAGTACAGTTAGGAATGTTATATTTTATTATGACATCTGATCAAACTGGATTACTCGTTCCTATATGCAGATATACAAGAGCGTTATAGAGCCAATGCTATGTAAGCTTATTCCTGCGGCTTCGCGCGTGTTATATTTGATTTTTATAGCCAATGTGTTATTGTGATGCATAATAATGTGAAGTGTCATCAAAATCCGTTGAGTAGTTTCTGCGTCAAAGATATACAGGCTTCCTCACAAGCTTTCGGCTTTATAGTATTAGTAAAATAGTCTTTCATGTTAGGTCATATACGCTAATTGATACGTAGTAATTTGAAGAGAGATCTACCTATTTTAAAACTACACTCTGATAGATTCGTTAATTAGCTATAGGTACCTATTTATGTCTGAAAGAAATACTTATTTTTGCATTTATAATATTAAAATGCACGTAGTTGTAAGTTTAACCTCAAAAGTTATATCATTTTCTTTTAAAGATAACTAGCAATGTGGGATTGAGTCCCACATTACTAGCAATCTTGTTAACCCCTCCAGCTAAGCTCAAAGGCTTGTATTATATTGGGTTCACGTCCGTAGTATAATAGATAAGATTCGAACCCGCGACCTCACGATTGCGAGATGGATGCCTTAGCCATTAGGGTACCGCCACTTCAATCATTACTCAATGGGTGACTAATTCATATCTTCTAATCGTCGATACGGCGTTAACCTCTTTCGTCTAAATACCATTAAGTCTATTATACGACAATACCGAAAAGGGAAAACCATTTATTGACACAAAAACTTAATATTCTCTGATTACTTGCTACTTTTCCTTGTTTTACTTTAAACAAAAATGTACCGTTAATTTCTGGTTTGTCCCATTGTTTTTGGTTTAGTGAACTCAGTCGAGACATCGCTTTTTTGTGTGAGGTTTCGACCTGTAACGTGGTAATACTACACTGACGGCAAGCGACGGACAAACGTCGCAACAGCAAAAACACGACTTTATTGTAGGCACACTCTTTGTTGAGTTTTCACGGTCTGACGGTTGTTACAATGTTCACAAATGTACTCCTGTTTAACTAAGTTAAAATACTCTGTAGTACGCTAAAGGTGGGTAATTACCTCTTAATTATAGCGTGCAGACTAATGAAACTTGAGCGACGCTCGCTGCGATAAACGTCTAACACCCAGTGCCCACTTGACGCTGCTCTGGGCGGGCGGAACCTACTTTCCTTAAATAGTTGACACATTAAGAAACTAACCAGCTGTTTTTATTCTTATCCTTTATAAAACGTGAACATTTATGGCATCATAAACTACATAGTTGTTGAGAATTCGTAAAAAGTTGCCATTATTTAAACAATATTGCGAATGGCACAAGTTTCACGATGAGTTCTTATTTTTTATAATATTCAAAGTCTGACATGCTTTATTTGAACTGTCTAAATTCTTAGTAGAAAGTCTTCTGTGAGGCGGAACATTAGCATAATTATGATGTCCGCTGAATTCCTAATTTCAGTGCCGTAATTTACGACATTTCAAAACTTTGTGTAACTTATTGGAACGAAATAGGTCGCACCTAATGAAATATGTATTTTGTTTTCCATGTAGGTTTATTAAATTTGAAGACCTGTTTATGTTTACGTGCTAGTACAGTTTGTGATGAATAATATTCTACAGTTGGCACTTGGCATATCGATTATTGAAACTTCACCTTTCTGTAAATACGGTCGGAGTGAGAGTGTTATGTATTTAGACTTATTAGTCACAAGACACAACCCTATATGGGTATGAATGAAAGCAACGATTTCAACATAGAGTGAGTCGAAAATTTGTCAAATTTCCGAGACATTCCACTAGTACTATGATGTCTTACATGTGGGAAGTTACGTACAAATTACGTAGTAACTACCTCAAACATAATACACGCCTGCCTATAGTCACGACACGATTCTTAAGTTTCAGCTTACTACTGACATGTGAATTATCTAACCACATTGGGTCTAGCAGATTCTGTAGGGTTGTCAAACATATTCATTGTTCATTTACGACGTTAGTCATCGTAAGTACTTTAAACCAATATGATTGTTCTCTTTAGTTATGTTTGTCAAAGACCTTGGACTGCGCCAATGTCAACTCCGCTTCATTTGCATATTTTTTGTTAAGATAACTTCAGAAATGGTCTCACATATTTTATGTTCTTTGTTTATACCTACTCATAACGCGTTTATTCCTGTCGCTCTAGTACCTATTAGCACGATGACTATTTCGAAGTAATTACCTCCGTTTGACTTCTAAAACCGGATAAGGTTCTCGCTGCATCTAGTCACGGCAGTTCTGACGGAAATGTGGCAACCCTCGTGCGAGTTGATGGAGGCTGTATAGAAAGGAGCACGCGGCTCCAAGGACGACGACGTGCACGCCGGTTGTTCACCTCGGCGGCAAGAATGCGCGGGAACGCCGCGGGAACCTATCGCTTGCGGTGCCGGACCGGCCCGCCCGCCAATCGACACTGCCTTTGCATTCCACTGCGGTGAATCGTATACCTAAATATCTTACATGCTTCAAGTGTCAATGGAATTTCACTGATAGTGTTCACCGTCACAGCATTTGTCATTGGTTACGGATGCGCAGGCGCTACTGCGGTGACAGTTGCGGCGACGGCTTTGATCTCTCTTTCACTAGTTTCTTCCTCGTTAATCTTTTTTGCTTCAATAGGGCCTCGTTTGTTCCAGTCTCTATTCATTCGACGAAGCCATTCATAACAGTTTGACTTGATTTGTTTTACTGGTCTTTGATGCAGCGCACCGCATTTGTAGTTAATTAACATATTTACATACTGGTTTCGATTATGGAATTTCGTGAATACAATTTATAGTTTTACTACTATGTAATAAATAATATATTCCATGTGAAATGAAACGAAAGTATTTGAAAGTAATCTTAAAAATATTTTCCAATGGATGCAGATACAATCTGCAAATGCATATTTGGATATGGTTAGTTACATAAAAATAAAACGAACGCGATTCAAGAGCATAACAAGGTTGATTCTCTATGCAAACTTATAGGTATCGTGTCGAGTTTCGCTAGACGAGATCAATTTCAATCGGATTCTGCCATATTGATTTCATAGCGTGTATAATTTATGTACGTACATATTATCAAGGATCGGCTATAATTTATGATCGTAAAACGTTATTCTTCACTTCTATGTTGATGTCTTTCTGACACCAAAAATATTATCTGACACGAAAGACGAATATGGCAATATCCGGTTTCTGACATTTGCAGAAGATTAAATTAAACATTCCGGATATGTATTTTACTTAAATGGCGTTTAAGTTAAACAACATCGTAGATGCATTTACCAAGTTTAGGCAATTTTATTGTTACGGAGCAGTTTTCTACAATGGTGTGAAAGTCGAGACTAAGAAACGGAAAATCATCGCATTTAATCGCATTTTGAGGACAAAACATTCCACTTTGTTACAGAAAATTAACTTTGATTTAAGTTTGTAAAAGTGGGGCAATTGCTTGAATAGTTTTATTTTACTGAACATTGTATTTCGTTTGTGGACAAGTAAAACACAAGAAACGCTGTATTATTAAATTAGGGTACGTCACTCAATGTATTTTTAGACGGATCGATTGGACCCGACCGTCTACTTTTATGAGGTGAAGAGCAATTTGTTAAATTTTCAGGCTCGTTAATACCTATGTATACGTTTTGAATTAAACATTAACAACTTTTGTACAAGGTACACGTTAATGTGTTTCGTTCGAAGGGCGAATTAATGTCTCAAATGAAGAGCGCGGTGCGGTAACAGATTTATGCCAAACAAAGATTTGGGAGACACTGATACTATTATGGGTTAGCGTGACGCTTACCACCAGGCTCACGACAGACTAGCTCGTCTCTTCATTTCATCATCATCATCATCATCAGCCTATCGCAGTCCACTGCTGGACATAGGCCTCTCCAATTGCACGCCACTTTGTTCTATCTTCGGCTTCTCGCATCCAGCTCCTGCTAGCCGTTTTGCGTAAATCATCACTCCACCTGGCCTGAGGGCGTCCTACACTACGTTTGCCGTGCCGTGGTCTCCACTCAAGAACTCGTTTACCCCAACGGTTGTCGGTTCTTCGGCAAATATGGCCAGCCTCTTCATTTAATGGTATAAAAAAAGTTTATACATTCATACAATGTATATTTATACAAAGTGTATGTAAAACCAGTATCTTAGCAATTATAACCGTGGGACACTTTGCAACCGCGATCCTGCAGGATGTGGTCAATTTTCCTACATATAGTTGACTCTTTTGCAATGAAACCGTAACATTATCTGGCTATGGTAATGATTCTCCACTAGTCCACTAGTTAATCATTTCCGTTCGAGAAACTGAACTCAATGTTTTATTTTGAAGAGGTGGCGAGTGCTGTATAAATACGGCTTCATCATGATGTCATTCAATACTGTTTTAGATACAAAAGTATCTTGCTTTGTCAACATTCAACCAGTAGGTCACTGAAGGTAAACTTTCTATGTTATTTAATATTCTCAGGGTATATTTGTAAAATACAGAAAGGATCCGGGTACGAGGAATTAAGAAAATAGTGATTCAGTCAAAGATTTCTAAACTTTCAATTGGTAGTGTGTTGTGAATGAAAATGTCGTTGGTGTTAAACAAATAAGTGTGTTATTTTCAAACCGTGTTCGGAATTCATTATTTGTATTGCGGTATTTTGTGTGAGTAGCTTTTTTGTAATACTCTTTTGTTTACATTATGTAGTCAGACGCTAACGTGTACCTACATAGATTAAAAAACTCCAAGACACGAGTACATGCGTGTAATGCTAATTATTTCCAAAATGGCGACACAAACAAAGACTTGTATCTTATAAAAGTGTGTGTGTGTGTGTGTGTGTGTGTGTGTGTGTGTGTTTGTGTATAAACATACCAATGGTGCTTAATACGATTCCAACTCAATCAATTATACTTTTTAAGAGCTAGGAATTAACATAACTTTCTATTTATTTTTTACTTTTCGCACAGCAGAAGTAGTTAGTCGAAACATGTTAGAAAAAAAAGTATTTAAGTCAGAAACACCTTTACGATAGAAGCCACGTCTATAAAATTTGTATCATTAGCAAAATCTCCATAAAATTGTAAATAAAATGAAACCCATTCCTGTTTCAAAGAGGCGATAATGAGGCAAATGTTTAACGGTCAATATAATGTCAACATCACGCATCTACGAAATATTCAATCAGCAAGAACATGTTAACTGTTATTTACCAATAAAAGCCAGTTATTTCGTTGTGTTTTTTTTATTATAACGTTATAATAGTAATTGTATTTACTGTTATAATATGTACATACTCTCATAACAAACTACCTAATATAACAATTAAGCTTTAGTCATGGTTATAAATTTCTAGACAATTAATAATTAGGCATGCAGGTTATGTAAAGATAATAATTTAATTGCTTTAATTACTTTAAACATTTCACTCCATGTGTTCCTATTCTCAGGTTCTATTTTAATGGGTTCAAAATTGTTTAGTGCAACTAACAAATATTACATAATTATTATTACGACAGGAGTTATTTTAGTAAAGTAATAGATTGGTACGAGTAGTATGATATTTGAATATAAGGAAGATGGTGACAGATAAATCTGACGACTCATGTCGTATACTCGAAATCTAACAAGAGGTTAATTTCAAAACGTGTGATTTTGATTTCGAAATGTTCTTTTCGCATATTTGACAGACAATGATGTGCTTAATTCTAATGGTTCAATTACAGTCGCTATTATGTAAAACATCGTGAGGAAACTGACATGTCTTAGAACTAAAAAAAATTAAAGACTGAATACTATGATGACTACTAAATTAGACTCGCCCGGTGAATTAGGACCCGTATTCTTCCTGTGATGGTACCCACATTTAATACAAGATCGGTTCAATTTCTGAACCGACGTATTGGAGTTCTCACAGCTGCTAGCTGTGTTTACGTACAAGTTCTTGTCCGCGCCCCGCCAGGCACGATCACCTCACCTTTACAGAGGATCCTCCCTTTGTGTTGGTAGGACGTAACCTTGCCCTCCACACTTCCACAGAGAGAAGGGCTATGTGAAATAGTGGGAAAGTAATAAATCTGGATAACTGGCATAGAAAATCAAATGGTAAAACATATGTTGAATTACCTAACGATAGGAAAATATAATTAGCCGCAGTTGTGCTCATAAATGAGTGGTCAGCCCTTTTTCGGACAGTGTGATAACAATCGATGCATAAATTTGTTTTTTATCTGCGACGCCCATGGAGACGGTAAAATTTGCCGGGAGCTGCCATTTACTGCCCTAAATTGAGCTCAAATATTTTTTTGCATGTGACAGCGAATGGTAGTCTTTGACCGAGTTTCTTCGGTTACTTACTTTCTGTTAGACGGGAGGTTTTAAAATGTAATATCATTTTTTTTACGTCCTGACTAACATGCCAAAGAGCGTGGCGATTTGTCAAATTAGAAGCTGGTTTCTTTCAAAAGTAGATAAAGATGCTAAAGTGATTTGTACCCTTTGTACTTACCAAATAGATTAAATAATTGTTCTGTTTTTATTGAATTAGGTACGTAACTTTGTATAAGTACAAGTCTGCGATTTGCAACGAGATAAAGCTAAACAATCTCATGGGAACCGTCTGATCTATGAATGAGAACATCTCACAAGCCAATGTAGGTCAATCTAAGGTAAGATTGACATTGAAAGGGGAATTAATCGCGCGTCGTCTCGCGGTGTAAACGGCGCACGCCACATTGTTGGCAATCGGCCAAGTAGATCAACACTAGCTCTCACAACATACACTAATACCCTTAGGCCCAGCGTAAACCTGGTGAGGCGCGGCGAAGATACTGAAAGATATCAATTTAATCTAAGCCCTATGTTTAGGTCATAAGGTTGAAAATGGTACGTTTTGCCGTGCCTGCGCACCGCTAATGCTTAAGCTTTGGCCATGGCATTTTCAATCATTTGCGATATAAATTAGGATTTACTTTAGAGTGGTATTGTCTCAGCTTATTCGGGTTTGTGCTCGGTCTCAGTTATAAAATTGATGACCTAGACAACATATAATGAAACGAATCTAAGAAAACATAAACACAGTCTATCGCAAAGACAAATACTCAGACGCAGCTGTCAAAACTGAAATTTAGAATATCGTCTGGGTTATTTTAGGTTGCGTGTGAATTCTGAGCTTTTGCCAATGTGCTGAAGAATGTCTCGGAATTTTGTGCATTGACGAGTCGTAGGATCCGGTATGTGAAAAACAGGAAGCAGTTGACGTATGAGGACAAGTACCTATACCTACTTAATTATATGTTTATGTATCTATTTCTATGTTAAACTTTTCATTTGTCATATAGTCTACGTCACTTACGTCTTATATTTATTCTATATTACGTCAAGTTACAAGTCATAAAATGCTGAAACTCACTCTGAGATAATTGCTTCAAATCTGTTTTAAAATCAAGTATTTTAAAGACCCAGTATTTCGTACAAAAAATGAAACTAATTATTTTTTGGTAACATTAGAGTATTTCTTGATATAAGAACTTGGAATTCAAATAAAACATATCCCAACAATAAAGGGTAATAATAAAGACAGTCAAGAATTTAATAAGGAGGCAATTTATATCTCAACAATATCGCACACTCTCTGAATCCAATAATGACGAACAGAATCTTCACAGGAAATATTTAGCTTATTTGTGTCTACACGACTAGCCGACTAATTGGACGGAGCTTTCAAAAATACCAGGCGCTCTCTGCAAAGAATACGATTACTATCTTATACATAATGTATGTTTTGTCTGTAGAGGCACAAAACATCTAGACTATAGAAAGAAAGTTTCATACGTAGTTATTCGCTCAATTCATTCACGAACACGAAATCATGGGAGCAAAGTAGTCCAAGGTGATCCGAGATTCTGAATCTTAAGGAATTTCTTAAAAAAAAAAACACTGTAAACATTGGCAATTTGAAAGAATTGGTGGCGAGTCTTTATTAGCTTGTTCTTTTTTACAGTAATACCAATTACTTAGCGAACTTGACATTACATATTGTAGAATCCTGACGTAACACAAATGTTTACTGCTTTTGTTTTTTATGTGAATGTGGTTCAAATTTTAAAAAAATCTTATCAATTGCGAAGCAAAATACCATAATAAAAACACTTGTGAAAAGGTTTGATTATGTTTTATAATTTGAATTGAAATTAGAATTTCTTCTGTAGTCTCAGTGTTCTGTGGTAGAGGCTAACGATTGATGTGAGTCATTATCGTTCTGGGGAGGAAGTGGCCGGACGGCAGATGAATAAAATGACATCGACTTAGATGTTCGCGCATCTTCCGGTCATTAGACACGACTGCTGGGTGCTCTCGGCCCCGGATGTATCGTATGAGATGAATGACGGATCCATCATTATGGTTCGGATACAGATGAAAGTACTCCAAATTTGTAACAAGTTGAAAATGACGTAACTATTGTTCACGTTGACTTCCAATTTCTTCTCGTTGGGTTTATAAATAAACCTTTATTAAGAAGGTATTTTTGTAGTGGATTTACTACGAACTGTCAAATTGAACGTCATATTTTAATGAGACTTTTATGCGAAATTATGTCTTCCGACTTTCCCGTTGATTTTTAAAAAAACTTCCTTCTTGCAAAAGGTGACTCCTCACTATTACGAACACACATATTTGTACTCAAATTGCTCTAGGCGTGATAATAATCTATAATGCTGCAATCGATTTTTATTTATAAGAGAGAAACCATTTGGCTTATCTATATTCTTCTAGAAAAATTACAATAGGATCTTGCTCGTACTTCTTTATTGAAGGAACCGCAGTGGCCCCGAACAATAATTTTTGTAGTAGGTACCTGCTACAAAACAAAAACAATTATAAAATTAGGAACACTTATAGCAAAAACAATACAAAGAAACTCCCACGTAGAAACCGAAACACATTCGGTTTCTATTTACTTCATTGATCGTAAAATCTACTATCAGTTGTATAATCGGTGACGGCGATAAATTAATTAGGTTAAGATACTCCTCAGACGTTTGTTTACATTCACTTTACACCATTTTGAGTGTCAATAGATAAAACTAAATTATCTGGTATTTTAGATTACAACATTCTTTGTGTTATAAAATATGTTATCATGATAATGCTTGTGTTTGTTTAGTAGTAACCCTTTTAATAGTACTACGAATGATAAAGCAAGTCGTTGTAGTAGAGCCGGCTTGCTTCGTAAAGTTACCATAACAAAAACAAACTTTGATAACATGGCTTTAGCAGTTCCTATACGAATAGTACCTTCCACGTTCAGAAAAGAAGAAAGTCGCCATTAGCTAGTCCGTGCGAACGGTCATACGTATTGTTTGCACGATTTATCGCCTGCCAGTCGATCGGAAACCTATGACAAGTAATCATTAGCCCATATCGGTCCACTGCTGGACATATGTCTCTCCGTTATCCTCTACCTTCAGCATGTGATCAAAACAAGTGCAAAACCCTAACACCATTCTTCGGTTCTGTGGAACCACGTGAACTAAAAACACACATTATTATATGTTAAAGTTATTACCATACAAATATCCTGTAACCTGGCGTTCCAGTCCATTTACTTAATCACTTACCTATACGATAAAAAGTTTATTAACAAAGCAAAATTATGAAACAAGAATGTTAATTACTTCACTTACGTGTTTTTTTCTAGATTTGTGTGGGAAGTGTCGATGAAAGTATAAAACCAATTTTATTTGCGTGCCAACACTCCCATGAAAAAAAAGCTTTTTGTTGGTATTCGGCTTTTAATAAGGGTTACATGATAATACTTTAACATGCAGCCAGAAACACGAACTGTTTTTTTTTTTTTTCTATTAATTTTATAACTGACACAGTAAAAATAGTTTCTGAGTGTGAATAATTACAGGTATATGGGAAACTATAATCATTTATAATTACTTTGTCTGTTTACTTTCTAATCTCCAACACTACAATTTAATTACACAGGTATATTGTGTTATTAAATTCTCACGTACATTTATTTCGAGTAGTAAAATCCCATTACTCGTAAACAATGTGCCAAAAAAGCCGTCTACAATCCACTTCTTGTGTCAGGAGGGCGTTTTTGTACATACATGATGGTACCGTGTAGTTATTTTTGCATATACAATACTTCTTTAACTCACGTTATCAAGCCTATGACGATAACATTTCTTCGTTTAACCAACTCAAATTGAATCGTTTCGGTTTATGTGCTATCAAGCACGCGAACGTATTGTATATCAAATTTTATTATCCTATACGTGTCAACGGTGAATAACCTTTAATTTATTTTTGTTTCAGGCTTGATCCACCTACAGCACAAACTCAATACCAAATGGAGAATAAAAAAGTAGCACCGGCTACGCAACAGCCACTTACACAACAACATCTTATGGCTCATCATGTCCATCCTGACCAGATCTACGCACAGCAACATCCACAACTAACCCACCTAAGTTCTTCACAAACAGGTCAAATTCAACCAAATGGCGTCATGCACCAATTGTTGCAGAGTCAGTACCACTCGAACATGAATGCGCGGTCTCCGCTCCTTGAAAATAGACACGATTTATATGGTACTGGACATAATCATGATTACGCCAGACATTATGGAGCAAACGATAACTATAATTACCCTCAGTCACCACCGAGGCATGAAAGGACAGAAGTGCACACAGATCACAATGTTAACCACGAACTACTCCACAATATCCCAAAAGGATATAATGCGGAAGTCTATCAAGATTATTTAAAACGCAACCCACCGAAAGATACCAACCAAATATACCAAAATCATCAACCTACTTATAGGCCTAATGTTAATCCTAATCAATATGGATCAAAGCCATATCTGCCATATTCAAGTAGAATAGGACCACAGAGTAATACAGAGTTGTTGCGACGTCAATACAGTGAAATTCAGCAAATGAAACTGCAACAACAACTGCACTATCAAAATCAAGCACAAATGCACCAACAACAGAAGTTTGCTGAGCGACAACTGTTACTTCAACAAATTCATGGCGTTCAACCGCCGCCTAATTTACAAAATAGTATATACTCTGATGGTTCTTATAGAGATTTAGATCGATACAGTAGTAAAAATGACTTCAAGGAGTATAGTAGTCCTGATATACAAAAGGATTTCGATAGTTTCGCAAAAAATAACGAGTACAAAGAATATGAACAGCAAAGGCAATATCAGGAATCACAATGGCAAAATCAGCAAGTTGAATATAGAGAGAGGGAACAAGAACTTTATAGGAGACCACAAGAAGTAGATAAAGCAAAGAGTCAATCTCCACCATCAGATTACAATAATCAAAGTCAAAAGAACAATGCAAGCGTAGTATCTCCTATGAAGTCAAGCGAATCGAGTACTCCTAGTGTAAAATCCCCGTCTTCTGAAAGTAGACGAAGTAGCGGAGGTAATCAGGCGTTACGGTCTCCAATTGCACAGCGAATACCTTCCGCCCCAATTGCCATGTCTGGGATACTGTACAAACAAGGCTCGGACGGTCTAAAAGTTTGGCGGAAACGATGGTTCGTCTTGTCAGAGTATTGCTTATTCTATTACAAAAGTGAGTATTTTTTAAGTCATTTAACGTAACTATTGGCGAATACAATGCCTGCACATAATGTGCTGCATTTTAATGTCTTTGATAAGCTAATGAATAAACAATGGAATATGTTTTGTTAATAGGGTTTTTATTAGATTGTATTGTAAGCATTTTTTTGTTTTCATAGGTCAAGATGAAGAGAAACTTCTCGGTTCTGTGCTTCTACCATCTTACAAAGTGTCTGGTTGCACTTCCGAAGACAAAGTTTTGCGAAAATTTGCGTTCAAATTGGAACATGCAAATATGAGAACGTATATTCTTGCTGCACCTGATCAGGAATCTATGATGAAGTGGGTTAAGGCACTGACTATGGCTGCACTAATGCAAAGTCTCAAGTAAGATTCTATTTATCTCTGGTTCAAACTGTCGATTTACCGAATATGTAAAAATGTTTTGTGATTTTTTGGTTAATATAAAAAACAATTAAAGCGGGATTAAAGATTATTTCAATATCTATCCAAATATATATATTTCTTGTGTGCGTGTGTATGTCACTGAACTCCTCCTAGACGGCTGGACCGATTTTAATAAAAATTTTTGTGTGAGTTCAAGGTTCATTCGAGAATGGTTTAGATTTACAATTGAACCCGATTTACAAAAAAAAAGAGTTCAGACGAAGTTCGCCGGGACAGCTAGTACCATATAAGTAGTATAATTATATATATATACAAGATGACTTCAGGGGTTTATGTATTCAGATTATTTAAATCATTAACAATTAGAAAATAATACTGAGCACTGAAACCTAAATGATTTTACTCAATATTGTTGGACTTACTCCAGGTACAATCTGGAATAGGTCTCACAATCTGTGCTCAATCCGAGCTCACAATACCAATTGTAGTAGGCATTTTTTACGGAAACTTAGGGAAATTTAGCATCAATTAAATTATATCATTGGGTAGGTATCAAAATAATCTTTCATACCACATATATAAAAAAAGTAGTTAATTTTAAATTTTAATATATTCGCATGTAAATTATTGCACTTAAGTGATAACGAACATTTTTTTTGATTTATTGAGCGTTTAACGATATTATTTTTATTTTCAGTGATCACGCTCAACAAAAGCAAAATGATAGGACAGCTGCTAAACCCGAGGTAGGTGTTATTGTGAGCATGTACAATGTACCGGTGCAGGTGATCGGCAATTAGTTTGTCAGAGCGGAACCAAGGACAGCCATTACGTCGTCGTTATAACTGCAGATAATAGGGTAGATGACGCCGCAAATTGATTGAAGCATTAACGACCAGTTTAAAATGCACTGAATGCATATGTCATAATTATTAGTTTGATTTCAGTAAATTAGAGTGAAATGGAACTTGCTTTTTACAGGATGGCGATGAAATACCCACTTACGCAAATGCCCCACCCAAGCCGAGACGTTCTAATGAAGGCTACAACTCACCTAGCCCCGACATGTAAGAATCATTTTTATAACTATTAATATTTCATACATCATTATTAACGCATTACTTACTAACTCTACAATATCATTTTTCAAACATTACAGGTATGATCCAAACTACGATTTACTCAAAAAGCCCGCATCACACTACAGTCAAGGCACTAGTCACCCACGATACCAGGATCATCTAAACTACCCAGCTAGTCCAAACCACGAGCCCACATACAGCCCGCAATCTCCACCAGCAGTACAGCATCAAACACAGTATCAAACAAAAAGACCCTATGATACACAACATCTTTCTTTGCCATTAACAAACACAGTTAATGATCGACTTGAAAATAATCAACCTAGTACATCTAGTATGTATCAATCTAACGCACAGTCGCCTTACTTTGATAGGAATCGAAGCCAGCAAGTTGCACAGGAAAATATGGAGCAAGTATACGAAAGGCAACCGCAACGAAATCCTTTCCTTCAAGACTCTACTCCCCAAGGAGAAATTATGCCTAAAAACAACGAGATTAATAATAGGGTTTCTCGGTCAAATATACAGGAAGAAAAGACACAAACTGCTCTTAATGAAACTAGTTCTGAAAGTCGCAACAACTCTAAAAGCAACGTGGATCCAAACGTGTATGCACGCGATGTATATGGAGAACTGAGTTCTAGACCCAATAGAGCTGGCAGTGCTATTAACGAACGACTTTTGGCAGAGAGACGGACACCTGATGCATATGGTAGATCTACATCAATGACTGGGTACAATAAGGGAAAGATAGGGGATTATGAAGATGTCTATGGGCAATATGCGACTGAAAATGAATATGGTAAAACTTACGTAAAGTCACCAAATTCAATTCAAGATCGGGATGCTGTTAGTATTTCTAGTCATCAACAACAGCAAAAACAAACTGCTAACTATGTAAGTATATTTATAATAAAATAAATTACACGCGCTTTTATTGTTTGGGTATCACTAAACCTATACAAATGTTAATTTCCAGGTCCAGGAAAAAACTTTCAGTGGACCATCAGTTTTGAGGAGAAAGAAGATGCAGTCAAGTGGTATTCAACCACCAATGCCAAGACCTCATAGCGCAGATTTTCTAGAATACGAATCAAAGGCTGAGATGTTAAACAGAACTGCACCTGCTCGCACAGCTTATGATTCGTATAAAGAACCACAAAGACCTAAATCCAGTTTGGATATAAACTCTTATTATGACCCCAGTTCGGATAGGTATTACTCAGAAGAAAGTTATGCTGAAAAAATGCGCCAATCATCACAATATTTGCAGCAAGGGCTGGCAGCTGGGCCTAAAAATATGGAAATACCTCTAGCTAAATATGCTAGTGGATTAGCGAAAAAACAATTGAGTACAGCTTATTCTCAAATGTCAAATAATAATTATGAAGCCGAATTTAGTACGAACAGGGATAATGTAAGTTTCAATTCTAAATATGGCGAAATGGAAGGGTTGAATTCTAATTGGACATTAAAGCAAAAAGTTGAAAGTCAGAAAGATTTTTTAAATAGAAGTGGTAGTGTAATGAGTGATGGGTCTCATGTTAGTGGATATGTAAAAGATACTGGTAAATATGATGTCACTTCTGAAGGTTTTATGAGATCTGCAAGTGCAAGGTTGCCTTCTAGTGCTCCCGAGAAAGAGGGTGAAAAGAAAGTTCAGCAGGTAATTTGGCTAATGGGTTACTTTCAACATTGTAGTTTGAGAAACATCGCCGATAATGATATGCTTACAGGTAATATTTATTATGCTCTATTCATATTTACAGCGCGAAGAATCAATGAAACGACTGCTTGAATGGAAACAAAGGATGCTACAGTCACCGTTAACGAGAAAAAGTACTCCAGCTACAATATCTTTAGCGAGATCTCTAAATCAAAGTCGTCAGTCTCTTCGATCTGATCAATATAAACCAAAGACTTACACAAATGCTTCGTACAATAGTTATTCTTCGGACGATGAAGGTATGTTATTAGATTTGTTCAATTATTAAATGTTTATTGTATATGATGTGTTTGTAAGTAGTTTTTATTGTAGCATGATTGATAAAAATACTTGTAAATATTGGTGTTAAAGTTATTCTCAATAAAGCATGAACCGATAATATATATTGTAAATTATTATAAATATTATATTATGCATGTAAGAATTTAGGATTATACCTATTGAAATTCCAATACCTATGAAGTAATTCGATTTTAGTTCAAGCAACATAATTTTAATAGAATTAACATCTTAATGGAACATTTATTGAAAATATCAACATCATGCCTTCTCTAATCAAAACATAAAATTAAATTCCAAATTTATAATAATAAATATTTAAGAACCACTTATCAGCAAATAATTTGGGCGCGAGCTATTCGGTTTTCATTTTTGATTCTGTGTAATTTTAAATTATAAAAATGCCATTTAGTCTGAAACAAAATCATTATTATTATGTACTTATAATCTTTTATCATATACATGAAACCTGCAGTAGCATAATGATGACTTCGCTTTGCGGAGAGGTACCTTCCTGCCTGCGGGGACATTGTGCCACTAACATCATTTTACTGGGCTACTATCCGGTGGTGGGTTATACGAATTAGCTCTTCTTGGTTTTATTTTGAGTAGTTTGCATCACTCTAACATTTGAAGCGATATCTACTAACCTTGTGGTGACCATTAGCCAATCTTTGAATCATTATTATGTATTGCATAATTACTATATATATAGTAATTATCGGTTTCACTTTTGCACCTCAGAGGAAACACCGGGCACTGATCTGCAAAAACCCAGAAATATGCAGGCAGGAAGGTCTCATAAAGTGAACCTAATTAGTCCTATCATTATGCGACCCTTATCTCCGCACGCACCTTCTATTACTCAATTAAGTTCTGAAGATCCTAATAAAGAGGAGGAAAAGATAACAAATGATGAAAATGCATACCAAAACGTTATTTGTACTAAATTTGTGACAACAACAGAGAAAAATGAAAGTAATAACTATGAAAACGCTAGTGATGAACTAGATGAAGCTCCAAATCTAGTTGAAATAACAGAAGATGGATATGAAACAAATGATAGCGAAGCTGAGTCAGAGACGCAAATAGAATACACAGATAATGATTTAGATGAGGTGTTGCTTCAATCTGATGAAGACACTTCAAATAACCGTGAAATTAACCATGTAGAACCCACACAAACTGCCACAGAAAACGAAAATATTGACCCTAAACCAGAAAACGATGAAATGAAACCTGATACTCCTCCGATTGAACCTCTAGTTCCTGGAGAGAACCATTATTTACCTATGAGCCCTCGAAAAATATCTGTCATCGAACCGCCTCATAAGGCAATTTTTGAAAATTTTAGTGTTTTTGATCAGTCTATGCCTCTAGGTTATGAAGATAACCCATACGTTGAAATGAATATAGGGAATGAAGAAGAAGATACTCAAACATATGAAATAGTTTGTGTTAATAATGGAAAGGTAGAACCAGTTTATATGGAGCTTAACAATGTGATGTCTAATGCAAATAACTCCAAAGAAGTTCCTTCAAAGTTATTAGACACAGCTTCAAACTTTGCAGATTCAAATAATCATACATTAAAACGAGTTTCAAAAAGTGATAAATCTATAAAAGAAAAGACAGAATGTTCTGATATCGACGATGAAACTAATAAGGATGTTTCTCTAGATTCTCCATTTAGTAGATTTAGTATATCTGACACTTTTCGACCTGCCTCTTATTATCTTAGTGGCAGCAAAAATACTCTTGATCAACAGGATAGTTCTGATAGTGAAATCCTGTCACCTCCTCCAGTTCCAAGTTCGTCTCCTCCCTGTGATGATTTATCAGATGATGCTCTTTCTAAATATATATTAGATAAATTAGACAAATCGGATATGTCACAAGACAATTCCATTTTGAAAATGTTAACTTGTGAAAATCAAAAGATGAACACTGTTAAAAGAAAAACCACATCGCTTATGATTTATGGCAGCAAAACGTCTATACATGATACACTTTCAAGAGGAGAGAAAATACGTAATAGTAGAGCAAGTCTTACTACTGACCGAAATAAAATGAATGAAAGCTCTAGTAATTTATTAAGCAGTACTTTACTTGATTACAATCATTCAAGTAGCATAGAAACAGATTCTTTGAGAAGTTATAGTGCAGATAGAGGTTCCTCTCGATTGTCACTCGAATCAGATGTTAGTAGTAAATTTGATATAGCACCATCGAATTTATCATCTGAGGTAACCAGTTTGAATGGTAGTGAGTTAGCTATAGACTTCAGACAGGCTGCTGGATACCGAGATATAGAAATGATGATTAAACGAAGACCACTTTCTGATGATTCACTATTTGAATTAGTTAAAGCTGAAATGCCTGTGCATAATAACGATGTACCGACGTTTGTTGATTTGGACAGGTACTTAGATAATTTACAACCTAGCACAAGTGAGGCACATCACCATCACTTAAATAGTTCAGCACCAGAACCTTCTAATTTTAAAGATAATGTAATTCAAGCAGCTTTACAAACGGTATCACATAGTCGTTGTTCCAGTACTCCGGTGAATAACAACAGTAGGTTGAACAGTTTCGGCAGCAGAAATTCTATAGGGACTCAATTCAGACATATCAGTGAACAGGCGTCCAATCACATAGGTTCACAAAGCTCTTGTAGCTCTTCTGGGATACCTAGGTCACCTATGTCGTATTATTGTAAAAACTATGACGAAGAAAAATTGTTGAATAAAAATTTAAATAATGATTCGTTTTCTGACAAAGTTAAGGAATTTGAAACTGAAAAAATATCTCTCAGAACAGGACATGAAACAAACGCTTCTTCAGTATCAACGGGTTTTCATAGCAGAGAAAGTTCTACAGAACATAGTGCACCGTACTATTATTCTGATCTGTCTTCGCAAGAGCATATCAATGTTTTGCCTACTTCTCATTATTTGAAAAATACTAATCTTCACCGCAAACTAAATAACCAAAGGCGTAGGGGTCCATTACATAAAAAAAATGATATTTCACATATTCATAACCCTATTCGAAATAATCAAGTTATAATGTCTGAACCATCTTTTGAACTAGCGGCTTCGGCAAGGAGTGTATCCGTGGAGTTTTTGAGCGCTGCAGATAAGGACCCTGAAATCGATATGAAAAATATATATGAATCTACGGGTGGCAGGCATTCAAAAATTCCAGAGTCTATGAATTTATCAGGACTTGGTTGTAAGAGAAATTCTACAAGCAATAGTTATCATGAAAATTCATCCTTAGATTCTAATGCTATAAATGCAAGTGCTTTAATAAAGTTATCTAGTACAAGCATGTCATCGCATTGTAGCGGAAATTCTTCAAATACTGTTTATTATGATGCTGAAGCAGACTCAGGGGCCTATGAAAATGTTATGTGCCAGGGAGATAAACACTGGGATGAAGATACACTCTGGAGAGATAATTTGCGACGAGTATCTCATAGACATGCTCGATCTATGGATGATTTAGATTCGATGCCTGCAGGCACATCAGTATCATTAAAAAATAATGTAGAAGGTTGTGGTATGAATAGCATAAAAAGAGTTAAAAAGGATGCAGGTAATAAAATAAGTAGAAATGTTACTTACGTAAATTGTGATGTACAAGGTCGTGTTTTAAGACATAGAGATAATTCTATGTTTCACTGTCATTTACTCGAGGAAGAACAAAAATTGGACGAGAATGATGTGTATGTAAGTCTTGCAGAAAGAGCTGAAACTTCTTTAGAACAAACAGACGAAGGTGTTTATGAACAGTTGGCTATAGAGTCTCAGAAAAAATGCGAAGTACTTCCGAATAAAAGAAATGCTGATGATATAAAAGAGAGGAATAGAAAGAAATTTGAAATTGACAGGGAAAAATTAAGACAGTGGGATTTAATGTCAAGTGGTTTAATCAAGGGTAGAGCAGGTCGCGTGTGGGGTGCGGGTGCTAGTGTGGGCATGGGAGAGGCTGCCTGTAGTACGGACACTGGAACTGACAGTGCAAGCAATGAAGGTATCCTCTAACATTCTAAGGTCCCGTAAGGTACAACTAAGTAAGTTATATTTCTCTTACAATATTAAAGCAAAGCAAAGTCATTATTTAACTACTTGGTCGCAAAGTCAACTAATTTAAATGTAAATAATTTGGCATTTGATGTTTTTTTACATCGATTTTATAAAGTATGTTTTGGTTTCAAGGAAGGGTTTAAACACGATAAGGTGTAAAGCAAAATAAGCATGCGACTTTAACACGGATTGTGATTTGTGTACATAATAGTCATAAAGGTACTAATACGCGTACACAACGAAGCACACTTTATCATGTTTTGCCATAGTATGAAAAAAAAAACTAAATATAGGCATTTAATATAAATGATCCGTGGAACATGTATAATATGATTCAATTTAGCAAACCAACTTTTTTCAGCTTCTATGACAATGTCAGGCGCGCATATGGAATCTGGTACAAATAATAATTCAACAAATCAACAAGCATTGTCCAAGAAAGCTTTTCTCGGCAGTAATACATCTATTGGTAGGAACAGTCGGGACGCCAACATACCAGTACGGGCGGTAAGCCCAAGGGTCAGATGGGTGGAAGACAAAACTTCTAGCGATCATTATGGCTCGCAACAAATGTCCACGTCTCAGCAAAATGTAAGTCTTATTATTATTATTATCAATAATAATTTAGATCCTATGAAGTTGTAATTTTTTTAACTTATTAATATTTATTTTTTGCAGTTAAATGCAGCAACGGAAGAATCTTGGGCTTCTGCTAGATCTCCTTCTAGGGCATCTCAGCAACCTATAAGAGCTGTTAGTCCAAGAATTCGAAGGAACACAGAAACCGACGAAATGGTATGATTGTTACTTGCATTTATCATTACATATTTTTGTTTGAAATCACCTTATGAATCATTATTATTTTTTGGTTTGTTTTATGTTGCTTTTTCATTTGTGTTGCATTTTGTACTGCCATAATAGCAAAGAGGGGTGCAGCAACTAAGTCTCAATGAACAATTGGGTGAGATTCCTACTGCAGGCGAGCTTCTTGGTCGAACTCACGAAGAATTGGTGTTACTTTTAATACAACTACGGAGGCGTCACGCAGCTACGCATCGAGCCATCGAGCAGTGCTGTGCCCAAATCAGTAGCATTGAGGTGTTTGTTTATGCTTTCTTTAAGTTTTTTCATTAGTTGCCATATTTTAGATAGTTGAAGTCATTGTTGGTGTTCTGTAATGTTGGTATTTGTAGTTTGACATCCATGCATTCTTATTATAATGATATTTGAAATTAGTTATTGAAGTAAAATAGTTTGAGTAAAAACATTGGATTTGATTGAAATAATTTTAAAATTAGGTCATTTAAGCAATATTTTTCTTATAGGACTGCCTCAGTTCTTTAAAAGCAATGGAACGCGAAGAGAGTCTTCAACGCTTAGAACAACTCAAGATGCAGCTGATGGAGTTAGAGCACCAGTACGAAAAAAGCAAGCCACTAGTACAATTAGTAGATAATATGGTAAAACTCGGCTCTCTCTACAATAGACCTGGATCTACAATCGAACGTCTTGAGCGAAATCAAAGGTTAAGACAAAAGGTTTTGGCTGAGCATGCACTTGAACAACAAAGGTATAACTTGTACTTTGAAAATAACTAATTTTAAATAGAATAACCAGATTTTAATAGATACATATCAATCTTTACAGATGGTTAGAGAGCGTGGCTGCTGGAAAACCTCTAGAGACGGAAGCGGCAAGAGCCAGAGTAGCTGAATTGTGGGCACTAGAACAAGAACTTGCTGATGAGGCGTCTATATTGCAAGGCATGAAAACCGACAAAGATGCTATTGAGAATTTACTAACAGGTACGTCTGTTTTGAATACTACACATACATTTTATCCTTCAAGATCAGGAGTGGGAAAATTTACTTAACAACACAAAATTTTCATTTCAGGAGTTCGCGGCAAATTCTCACGACGCGATGGTGTCCAAAAAAGCGATTTGTCAGTTGAAGTCAATGCTGCATTAACTCGGAGAGCACCACCAAACAACACTGGTACCGGAGGTGGTCTTGAGGTGGAGTTAGCCCGAGTGCAAGAAATGTTGGCACACAATTCTAAGGTTTATAAGGTTTTCGTCTATATCATGCACTTTTATTTTTATTTATTTAAGTAGTTTGGTATATTTGTTTAATTATTTTGTTCGTGCACGCCTGATATAATAAGTTTGTAAATACGATAATGTTTTGGTTTCTTTGTAAATATGTGAGCATTACTTCTATAATATCGATAAAACGCATGTTTACTCAATAGCTCTGATGGGCGATGCATGTTGTAATAGACTAGAATTTTGGTATCAATGAATATCGTTTTAGTATAAAGTAGTACTGAAAAATTGCCAGTATAATCTATATTGTATGCAATATCTGTACCATTGCTTAACTTAACAGAAATTGGAACAAACGGTGGCGGACAATGCGCGGTTGGAGCGTGAACTGCAACAATTACGAAGAGCTTTGCAAGCGCGAAGAGCGGCAGGACCACATCAACATGCCACGCAAGTCTCCAATCCCACGGCTATGCTAGAAGACGGTTTGTACTTCTCTTTATTATTTGATGTTTGTCTTTCATTGTTATTTGTATATTTAATAAATACTCACTTTTAATTCTCTTTCATCTTGAATAGGTAGAGGTTGTAATTATGTGTCTGTAATTATTTTTGCAGAAGTTTCCCGTGTCCAGCAACTGGTATCTGCACTGCAACGCCAGCGTCAAGAGCTGAGCCGCGCAGTAAGACATCTGACTCAGCAATCCCATGCATTACAGACTACACATGATGCCATGCCAGGTTAGTACTATTGGTTTTTAATAGAAATTTGAACTTGTATTTTTCTAGCCTCCCTGAACAAATTTATAAATGTTTAACTTTCTAATTTAGGAAAACGTCGCCCAATCTCATCATGGCAAGAAACAAACCTCGACACTGGTCACACAATCGACCATGGTCATTCAGATTACGATTATGACATCGGGCCGTTGCTTCCACCCGGGCATTATGAACCAACAAATGTTGAAACACCATTATATGTGGATACTAGAGGACCGGGAAATGATATCACATCTCCATTAAATAGTGAGGATCTTCAGCATGCTGGATTTAGTAAGTTTCCTCACTCAAATTTATACATATAAGTATTATACATTGTAGTTACGTTTGTTATATGTTTTGAAATTTAACACATTCTGCTAATAAATAGTCATGTTTTTGACAAAAAAGTGTTCATTTAAATGCAATGTATTGATTAACTATTTATTGATAATTTTAAACTATTTTATCATCATAAACTAAATATTTTGTAATTTTTAGATAACCTCACAAATGTAGAAAAGCAAGAAATCAAAACCGTTCGTATTGTCAAACGGGAAAGCGAAAGACGTCAAAGAGACAGGGAACGCTCCCTCCAACCAATGTCTGACTGGCCATCAAACAACATTACTGCTAACCTCGACCAGTTCTTAGAAGAAGAACTCATTCAGTCCGTCAATTACGCGCGATCATCTTCTTTGCCAAGAGGCGATAAATATGAACATTACTATCCACAACAAGACCAAAATTATTTACAGCCTAATATGGATCTCAGCCCCAAATATGTTTCGAGTCCATCCCTCTCTAACTACGATTATTCTCAAAATATTTCTTCTCTAAGCAGTAGCTATCACAAGAGCTACGACCGATCTGGTTATGATAGAACAATTTCTTTGTCAACTCAATACTTAAACAGCCCTACAGACAGTTCTAGGACTTTGACGAATGATCCCTTGTCGAAGACAAGCAGTGTAGTAAGTCTGACGCGATCACATATGGAATTATCCCCAATCTTCAAAAGCGAAGCTGCTAAGCAGATTATAACAGAGATGTCGGGAGATGCCCCAAAGAACGGTTCTTTACATAGACGGCAAGTTCCAAAAGAAAAAAGAAGACACTACACGGCACCACATCATCTTAGTGCCAAAACTTTGAATGAGATGCCAAAGGATCACAATCAAGATGTTAGTATAAAATAATACCGGTTTCTAATCGCAATATGATTTTTGGACAACTTTTTCTCATAAACGTTATGTATTTATCACAGAAGGTTGGCAGAGCAGTGGATGATGCTGACATGGAGCGAGTACTTCGTGGAGCTGCTCCAGATGTAGTTCGCTCAGCTTTACCACCTCAAGCATTACGTCTAGCTGACAATACTATAGACCAACTACTCGCAGCACCGCAAAAGATACTAATACCAGAGCGATACATACCCGAGAAGGTAATTAAAGAAACAAGTTGTACTTTACCAAAATACATAAATGTCCCAATAATGGATATTTTATGACACATGTAATATTTTATGACTAGAGTACCTACATTGACTAATATTTATTAAATAATCGTTTAATTTGAGTAACATAATATTACCTATCACTAAAATATATTTTTAACATAGAACAAAATCATCAAAACTATTTTTGAGGTTTACATAAATTGCTTTGAATAGACTAGATATAAGGTGAGCCGGTAGATATAAATAACCTAATTACAACAACTAAACACAATAATGCTTCATAATGAATATACTAGCAATACTTTTCTAACAGCCACCAGAACTGTCTCCGGAAGAACAACAAAAAAGACAAGAGAAAGTGGAGTCGATCAAGAAAATGTTAACAAGCACATCAGCTGATCCCAGCAAGGTAACATTCGTTGCTTTACGTATAAATCTTTATATTCACTTCCGACCTTAAATTTACGATGCGTAACTTCCTGACAAATAAAGAATGAATTATGAGCAGTTCCGTTAACTACTGGTATTTATTGGATCAGCATGAAGGAGTTGAACTGAGTTACCATTTTTTAAACAGTATGTATGTTGAGTATTAGCGGCAGAATTTCAAAATCTCTTCCTACTTTTGGCGCGTCGCTTCTTCATAGTATTTCCTCATTATTAATATTCGGAAATTCATTGCGTGAAACAACTGTCTAACATCCATTTACTTTATATTGTACATCAGATGTATTATTAACATCATCATTCACTATACAAACAGTGCACCCGTATTCGCTCGCTCTGCTTTCATTGTTGTTCGGAATGATCTTTTTATTATTTTTGCATGATCATTCTTAAATCTTTACAAACTATAATTATCTAAATATAATACAAGTACTTAGTAAAGTGTTTGCAGATGGATACTATGATTATTTAGGAATTTAAATATATACAGATAAAGAGGTTTCCCGTGTCTTTTCTAGCACATGGGTAATGTTAAACATATGTTTTCTATCTGCAAACACCAAGAGCTTGTATAGCCGCTTAGAATGTTGGCTGTAAATATGTAAAATGGCACAGTCCTACATGTGTGTGCTTGTATGATGATCGTTAGAGTCCGGACGCTGATGAAAAGCGGCAACGGGAGCACTTGCTACAAATGAACCAGATACTCGCCAAGCAGGTCACTGAGATGAGCAAAATCATCGCTGGTAAGGACATCGCTTGTTAATGGTTTTTCTTATCTCCCTATTTCACTATCAATTCAATATTGTTTGAAGTTATTTGCCATTAGTTCCATAATTCCTTTTTTGATATGATATTGTGCTGAATCTTCCTGTACACATTCTTTTCAACTTTTATGAATGTAAATTACCCCATCTCTATTTATTAAATATTTTTATTGTTACAATGAATCGTAGTTTAATATTAGTTCATCATTAATTAAAGTATCAGACATATTTTGGACTTATGGAACACGTTTACTGAATACAACAAGTCGTTGAAAGTAATAAATTATCAAAAATATAATTATTGAAACTCTGTTGATTGAAAAAAGGCTTTAAGGGTTTTGCCCCGTGACCAAACTAGGAAGTGTAATTAATTTGTTCATAGAAGTATTTAGCTTTGAACGACTTATGGGAAACGTATGTTTCAATATTAGAGTTTTAATCTTTACTAAACTTATTGTCTTGTTAATGTATTACAATATCTTTTTATTACCTTCTCACAGAATTGTCACTGGATATTTTTTATCAATATGACAATTTGTTTGATGTGACTAACCACCACGTGTGTTCACGCCAGTAACAGTTTGCTTGATGTTGTTTGTCCCGTTTTGTGCAGGAACCAACACTGAGCAAGGACCGTCTGCATCCAACCACTGATTAGCCATACACTTACATTTTACACCACATGCACACTTAACCTCTATATTATTATTCACATTTCATTGTTGGTGCGAAACATTTACATACTTTAATCACCAAATTAATACCAGCAAATTATACTTAAGATTTCACATTCATATCGCTTGAAGTCCCCTAAACTTGACGTGTGAGTACAATGGCTAGTCAGACGGTCCTTAGAAGATGCCTACCCAGTGTGTTGCGGCATGGTTTCGTTTTGTGCATTTTGTTGTGAGTAGTTCACTTATTTATGCTAATAGTTTAATTTTTTAATCATTTTAGTTGCATTCTTCTTTTGCATTTTGATGTTTGAGTGATGATTTTTATTATTTAGTAAGATAATGTAATAATATTTTGATTTGTATTATCAGTGAAAGCGTTAGAAGATCTACCCCAAAATGGTTATGGCGATGATTTGGACGATCGTTCACCGGACGTGGAACTACCAATTTATCAACAAAGGGACAACTTCTTTACCTAATTAAAGAACTAATAACACGAGCCAAGTTCGGGAGAGTACTGTACTGTGTGTAATAAATCTGGCGAGCTCTTCGAATTTGGTCATTTAAAAACTAATATAATCTTATAACCTGGTATTTGACTGTCATTGGCTTATTGAAATACATCTTTGGCGATATTGTAGTATGAATTTACTAATAACATCATATTATAGTGAAACATATAATCAAGCTGGGCTTTAAATAAAATGTAAGCGATCAATGTAGATGGTTCAATTATTATTATTAGAAATATAAATATTTTGATTCACATAATTATTTAGTGTACCAATCAAATATTTAAAATTCCTTAAAGAATAATAGAAGGTATTACTTGAAAAAAATATTTTTTTTTACTTGACATGACTAGGCTTTAGGATGTTTCGGTAAATTGTACCTTATCAAACTTGTTGTTACCGCAATTTTTGTACCTTACGTTCAAGTTATAAACACGGGATATATTGATTAGATTTGGACTTGCATACTGCTTTGCACATATCTGTCAAATATCATATCTATTTTGTTAAGTGTATAGAATAAATTGGAATTGGTATCATTTTTGTAGCATTTGCTCAATTTTGTGAACATTCCTTAATATTTTTAGGAATTTAAATGTATATATTTAAATATCTCGTTATTAACAACGATTATATTGAAAATAGTTGTACCTTGATTTTTTTTACCACTAAATTCTTAATTGGACTTTATGATGGTATACTACTAGATACCTAATCGTCATTATATTTTTTTTTTTTTGAACGTATAAATATGTCATTGATGTGACTTTAGCAGTATACATGAATTAAAAATTTTTGGTATTCAATACAAGTCTTCTATGTAAAGGGCCTTCAATTATTATTGTAGAATTAATATAAATAGAAAAATATACTTAGATGATATGATTATATACAGTTGCCATGTTAAATATTAGAAAGCACATATTTTATTATTAGTAACTAGTTACAAAAACGAATAACAATGCGTTTTAGTATTATTTCGTTAATTTTGTGTATTGTAATGTAAATAATCATTTTTGTGTACTTATGTAGGTACTTATGGCTTTTAAAGTTTGTTATATGGAAATAGCTCGTCAATTACTTTTGTACTTAGTATATTATGAATCTGTACAAAATATACCTTGATTTTTTTTGCCAGCTGAAGCAAGTAATTTGTTTGTGATATAATATATCAAACAATTAGACAAGATTTTATTGTACATCACTTATAGTAAGTGTTCGTTGTACAGCAAAATGTTGTTAATATGCCTATTTCCGAAGTAAATATTTTGTAAAATTTAATACTTAAAAATAAAATACGGTCTATGTTCATAATAGTTATAGTATGATCTTGTTTGATTACTTTTCCAAGATAACAATTATAGTTTTTATAGACACCTATTTGTTCTCATATATATAAAAACTTTATAGTACAAGTAGAACAACACTATGAGTACCTACTATATATTATTGGCTGAAATTATGTTATAATCTAACGAGTAATTAAATAAATGTTTACATTGTCTATAAAAGCTTTAATGTCCCTGCCTGTATTAATTTCATGAAGGAAAGTAACTAATGATGTTTTGTAGTTTATTTTTACCTGAACTTATTTTCACTCTTCAGAACTTAGTAGGATCTAAAATATAATGATATGAGAAATATGACACTTGCCACAATTGTATTAATTTAAATTAGATTATTTAAAATTACTTATATATATTTAGTGCCATGGTATGCATTTCGATATCGTAATTATTACATCAAAGAATAAGCTTGGTGACTTTGAAAATGAAATTATCTAAGTATTTTAAAAACTAGCCTACTATTGCCTCTGTTTAAAAATTAAATTATAATGAACTTCCCAACAGCTGTAAAGACTGAGTTTGTTTACATTTCTTAATCATTAATTCATTTCCACTGTCAATTATATACTGCCTAGATAATTGTAGATACTTGTCCTATATACAATGTACCTATTAGGAATGGAAATACTTTCAAAATCTATTCCAAAATATATAATATACCTGTAGATTTCCGAATTACTTTTTATTTTTTATTTAATGAATTTCCCGAATTATTGTTAAGTAGGAATTTTGATAACTTCAATTATACGGAATAATCTACCGTTAATACGTCACTATACAAAATAAATTAATGATTACCTTAACAAATAAAAATATTATCAACTCCTACAAAAATATAACATTTTACGTAGATTGATTACGGTAATTAGATGCAAAAAAAGCTATTATAGTAAAAAAAACTATTTAACTGGAACAAAATAGTAATAGAAAATATTTTGATCATAACGATATTTATCGCCTTATTAGTAGACTTTATCTATTCGAAAAATAATTTAGAGTATTGAAAATATTATATGTTTCATAGACCCATTACGCACTAGCGACTTTGTCTAAACCGACCGCGGTAATGTACAATACTTGATCGATGTGTTACCAAGGAAAGACGGCTGAAGAATATTATCCCCAAATATATTCAACTTTTAGCCCTACTTAGAAGTATTTATGTGGTTATTATTCATCTTTAAGTAAAAATGACATCATGAGATTTAACGGCCGCGTAAAACTGAGTGGCATTTGTATAATCGTGATTACGAATCGAAGTAAATTAATAGGAACTCTGCCTACGTAAACTAACATTCAACTACTATGTCATAAGCACGTTGAAGCTTGTACATTGCCGTGGTCAGAGTACACCGAAGTGATATGCGACATAGTATTAGAATCGTTGCTACAGGTATGAAACGAATGACTGTGTACCTATATTAAATGTTGCAGCTTGTCTAACTGTGAAATGTTAAAATAATTTAGGGCCTTCTTCACTGATCCTGTTAATAAAACCAGTATGTTGAATAGTAGCTACTGGTTTTGAGATACAACCTGAAAACCTCAGTCTGGTCTCTGTTATAGTGTGTGATGAGCTTCTTTAGTATGAATAAATGCTACAATATAATATTATAAATAAAGCTTTTTTTGAGTTGCCTTCCTCATTAAATTGTCGGCATCTATCTATAAGTTGCTCCATAAATAAGATTTTTTGCAGTTGATCTCAGTCTTGCAGAAATGTATTCTCATATTTTGCCATGTTTTCTCTAAATATTAGACAGAATCACTACTTAACCTAGAAGAGGTAATATTTTGACTGCCTTAAAATGAGTTGTTGTGTAAATACCTACAGGGAATTGTGCATATTGTTTTATATTATTGACTCTATTCAATTATACATCAATCCTTGTAATTATAGCCTGTATGTTGTTCACATCTGAAAATAAATAATATGCTATACTATGTTGTGGTTTTATTGCTACATATGAAATGTACCTATGCGTAGATAGGCTAATAATCTATACTTATACTAGCTGTCGCCCGCGGTCGGTATCGGTTTCGGTCAAAACGCTGAAACACGTGTTTCCTTATTTACAGCCACAAAGCCAAATACAAATTTTCACAAATCTAATTTCAAAACTGAGGGAGCTTCGTACCAAATTGTAACACCTATTTTACTCCCTTAGGGGTTGATTTTCCAAAAACGCTGAAACATGTATTTTTCACTTTAAACAAAAAATCCAAACACGAAATTTCACAGACCTAACTTTAAAACTGACGTAGTTTCCCACTACACAACGACAGAGTTTCACACAAATTTGCAATCCCAATTTCACCCCGCCGTCAGGGGTTGATTTTTCAAAAACGATGAAACACCTGTTTTTTATTTTATGTCAAAAAATCGGGGAAGGCTATATAACATCATGCTGCGACCAATAGAAGCAAAGCAGCAATGAAAAAATTTGCAAAAACGGGAAACGTTGACGAATACGAACTTGCGCGGGTAGTAAAATTATAAATGCAAAAGTTTGGATTGAAGGATTTGCTATTCAATCACGTCAGAACTGCTGAACGGCTGAACGGATCTGGATGATACTACACAGATGTAGGTTCACATGGAGGCGTTTAGCTTCCACATGTGAGTTAATTATTTTTTATGGGAGGTACCTCTGAGGAAGAAGTTCTAAAACCTAAAAATTTCTTGGCTCTTGCCTATTGTGGATACGACTATGGAGAGAAAGACGATAAATTAATCAGCAAATCCAATCCCATTAATTTTCTTTGAAATACTAAAACCGTGTGCTCTACTATGCAATACTCTATTCCCTGCACGTAAGATAGGTACTCGTGAGTCCTATCAAGTGTGCAATGCCTGATGCCTACGAAACCCAAACAGGTAGTATATAATAGTTATGTATACATTAAAAATTCAACCACAGCCCCCTAGTCAATAACTTAAATGATATACGGGAGGAGAAAACAAAAGTACATATTTTTAACACTTGCTGTGATTCTGCAAAGCTCAGGAAGTAGTGCGTCAACAGATAACTTATAAGATGTACAAAAAGATAACAGTATTGCCTAATAATTCAAGGGCATTGATGACTGCCTCTGTGGCGCGGTGGGAGTGTGTCCGACTGCTACGCAAGAGGTCGTGGGTTCGATTCCTACACGGGATACCACTTTGTGTGATCCACAAATTGTTGTTCCGAGTCTGGGTGTACTTTGTGTCCGTGACTTGTATGTTTGTAAAGTTCCCCGCGACACAGAGCTTCTTCCCTACTGCAGGAGTCGTCTTTAAAAAAAAAGATACAACCTATAGTAGTTTTATGTATGAATACTTACCCTTGCTCGTAAATATAATTAAAAGTTTGCTATAGATACCTAAGTTTTGAGGACATGTACCAATAGTATTTATAGGCTTAATTTAGTATCTACTTAATAAATTTATGAAAATAAAAAAATGAATATTCAAAAACAATCACTTCGGATGCAAAACAACGCTTGTACGATACGTCAGGAATCTACATGTACCTACATGTTATGCCAAGTTGGCATACAAAAGGTAAAGCTGAAGAAAAAAAACAAGGCAACAAAACCCTTGTAAAATCGCCAATTTTTACAATGTTTGAATGTTTATAAACTTGACACTCTAGTACCCATATATCTACATCATGTTAGAGGACTGATGCAAACAATTTTAATTAAAAATTGGAACATGAGATAAAATAAAATCAGCTTATGTACGACCAATAGGTGCAGAGCAGCAATGCAGCAAGCAGTGGGTAGAACATAGTAGGAACATCTGCTTACAAATTGGAACTTAATATAGATTTTTTCTTATGATGTGTTTATTAAAACCTATCTTTGAGTCGCGGTTGCGCTCGTGTGAAATTTGATTTGTAATATGCAAGGTATAACATTGTAAAGTTTGATCAATATCCAGTAGTTTTTGCGTGACGGAGTATACATTATTTTATCATACTCTAAGCAGATCCAGAATATGAAAAATTATGTTTGTTAGAATTTTTGTAAAATGTTTTTTCCGAATTTTCAAAAAACCTTTCTTAGCTGACGATTCTTACCTACTTAGAAACTTATCTATATTGAATTGGTAGGGTATCTACCTTTTGCTTTTTAGATAGGTACTCGTATAACTATATACAATTTTGCTTTCATAACAGATTGTCACTCGTAGATTATAATTCGCAAGAAAAGCTAAAAAATGAAGGCTTAACATATCGTTAAGTTATCACAAAAATATATCAGAAGAAGATTGGATTTACGTATTACTGCTAATGATCGTTAAGCTGCCGATCACATCGCTTATTGAATGCTCCTCTTGTGATTGATTGCACATCCAAGAAAAACCTCTGTCGTTATATTTCTATCATTTTTCTTTAGATTATTCGTCAGTTTTAAGGGTTTAGCATCATCATGATTAATTACGAAAATCGAATTAAAATAGGTAAGTAGACAATAAGTTATTAATCAAGCAAGACGCCTTAATTATTTATAACAACTTAAAAGCCAATTGAATGTCATGTCTATGAAGTTGTTTAATTAATGTAGTATAATTAAATTTCAATCGTAGCTATAATACCGATCGTTATTATGTTCTATGAAATGTTACGGATGTTCATACTAATGGGGATGTTGACTGTCAAATCAGTGTCTTTTTATGAAATGTCAAAACGACAAGCTCTATAGAAACGTGTATGGAATAGCAACCTATGACATGACTATGTCATAAGTCCCTATCGTCAAATCATTACTATTAGTATTTGTTTTCTTGCTTTTAAATTAAAAAAAACATGATAAATTGTAAAAGAACGCTTATTTTCAGAGCATTTTAAGATCTACCTGATTACCTAGTATAAAATAATTTACTTTTATTGTAGTCAACTACCCAATTTTGATTCCCAGGTCATTCGATGTAAATTTTCTAAATATCGTAGGTTATAAAAAGAATTCCTTATTTCATGCACGTGACTGGCTTATAGCTTAATAAAAAAAACAGGCAAGTGCATGTCGAGCCACGCACAATATGGGTTCCGCAGTCTGCCCCCCATCCAACTATACGGCTTAAAAAATGGGTTTTCTGATGTTTTTGTTTCATACTTACAACGTTATACCTACATAATAGTCATTTTCAGTGGAATTTATACGAAAATTTTGTTACTTCTCATTTGATCAGCTGTTACTCGTAAACTTGTAAAGCCTACTTAGCTGTAATAGTTTTTCTTTTAATTTCTCTTATTTCTCACTGGGACCACTTGACTTACAAAAATTAGTACCTCTTAATATTTCACAAACAGATCCCTAAATCTAAAATTACAGCCTTCTCTGAGCTAAGATATGAACGGACATGGCGAAACTATAAGGGTTCCATTTTGCCATTTTGGCTACGAAACCCTAAAAATGACTAATCAAGCCACATGCTTGATTGATGCTCGCGAGTTTGGCAATTGCATTTTTGTATTTGGGACTACCAAAATACAAAAATGCAATTATTGTATTTTGGTAGTCCCATAGTAATCAATGGATATGGATGGATAAACGATGGAACTCTTTAATTATTAAAGATAAATTTATAGTGATTTGGGTATGTTTTTAAGTAAATCATGTATCAAAAAGTACAAATGAGTGAAGTGGAACTGATAATGGAGACCACCGATGATCGTCGGAACTATATGGAACATTTTACGGGTTGTGAGTCCACTACTTTGTTGTCACAATTTCACAATGCACTCTGAAACTTTGTCTCCATAACACCCTGTAATGGATTAGATTGTGTAGTAACAGGTGAACTCCTCAATAATTGAAATCAAAATCAAACCAGAGCCATGCTTCGGGAAAATAAATATTTTGTAAAAGGAAATAAGCAGTAAACATTATGCTATGGCAATTTAGTTAAATTACAAACCAAAAAAATAATAACTTATTATTTACTTATTATTTATTTCTAATGCCTCTGCTCACGCAATTAAGCGAAAATGAATAAAAAAAGACGTATAAAAATATAGAAAAAACTTTTGCCTGCCAATTCGTTCGCTTGGAAATTTGTCATTTTTCCGGGATAAAAATATGCATATGAACTGTCCTTCTACCAAGCCAAACAGAAGTGGGGGTAACGCATAAGTAATACCTATACATTCATGACAGATTGAAATCCATTATAATGATATGTAATACAATGTACAGTACTGTTATATAATGATTCGGTAACAGGTAGCATGCCGTGACTAAATTGCTTCCGTTTTCACCCTCCTCCACATTTCTAACTATTTTCATGCGCACGCACAGTTACATTGATTTTTTCGAATCGTGCGAAAGTGGTAATAGTTTCGTTTTGAACTTCAACGAAACGGGTTGTTCATTACGACCTAATTAAAAAAGATTGTAGTAGGCACATAAAGTGGTTTTGTTTACCCTTGTAGAGCCAAATAACATCAACCAAAGAGTTTCTATTTCAATAGAGTATGTAAAGGATCATAAAAATCAGAATTTAGTTTTAAAATTTTGTAGTAAAGGTCTTCAAATAGGAAAAAAATTGGAAGTGTTCCTGATCAAAGTTATTTTTGAAGGCAATAAGGTAAGTTTAGATCAAAGAGTCTTTGTCCGCTTTGTGATTGCGATTCGCGTCGCGTGTGCATTCCTACGTGGATGCAGTTCAATGCCGAGTGGCTTCCTTCCGTTATGTGGTGACAGCTTGAGACGATCGAATCTAGGTACGACTAATCGGACCATTCATCTCAAATGTCAATAGAACAATTTGAATTAAATTAAAATTATGTATGTCTATGTACCGTACGGCACCTCGGGCAACTATTGTTTTGAGTAACTGAACAATTGGAAAATTGTACTTCATGCTAATAAAGCTTAAGTGTGTCAGTTATGAATAGGGTCACCCTATTACTTTCTATTGGTGTCGGAGATAATGGAATATTTTTAGGTATTGTACTGTCGTATTTTATAGACGAATTCCTACTACCATTCCTATTTATATACCTTTGCCCAAAATTGGTAGGTATGTTTATAAAGTGTCATTTGCTTACTAACTAACTTTAGGGCACTCGGGATGCATATAATGCCTACATTTGTAGTGAATAACTGCCTCTGTAGCGCGGTGGGAGTGAGTTGTGAGTTCGATTCCCACACGGGACACTACTTTGTGTGATCCACAAATTGTTGTTCCTAGTCTGAGTGTACTTTGTGTCCATGATTTGAATGTTTGTGAAGTCCCCCGCTTTCGTACAAATACCATTGAAAGTTATTAAGAGTAGGTATAACGTTGTAAGTATGAAACAAAAACAACAGAAAACCTACTTCTTAAGCCACATTATCTGGATGAGGGGGGGGGGAGGCGGGACTACTGTACCCTACATTGTGCGTGGCCCAACATGCACTCGCCCGATTTTTTTGCATAAGATTCCACATATCTATGCTAATATTATAAAGCTAAAAAGTTTGTTTGTTTGTTTGAACACGATACTCTCAAAAACTACTGGCCCGAATTAAAAAAAAAAAATTACTGTTAGATAGCCCATTTATTGAGGAAGGGTTTAGGCTATATAACATCACGTTACGACAAATAGGAGCAGAGCAGCAATGAAAAATGTTGCAAAAACGGGGAAAATTTACGCATAAGAAATTGCGCGCCTCAGCTAGTATAACATATGAGGGTATATGTGTTATTAGGTTAATGACACCTCTTCCAATTTATTGTATCAACAATCTTGAGGATATTTGCTCTTTAGAACAAATAGTATCGGAGGGGTTAATGTAAATATTATAAATCTGTTTCATACATATAATTGTGTCGACTACCTCTGTGGCGCGGTGGGAGTGTATTCGATCCCCACCCAGGATAAAACTTTGTATGATGAGCGCGATGGTTTATTCTGTGTCTGGGTGTTATTTATCTATAATATGTATGTATTTAGAAATATATAAGTATGTTTATCAGTTGTCTGGTTTCCATAGTACCAGCTCTGCTTAGTTTGGGATCAGATAGCATTGTGTGAGTTGTCCCAAGATATTATTATTATAATTGTATGTAGGTTATTTTCAATAGGTATTAAGGTTAGTGCTCCGCTCCTACGAGTAGTAGCGCGATAACAAGCTGGCTGTTTAATGCAAACAACAGATTGAACTGGTATTTTCTGAGTGTTTTTTTTTGCATTCAAGCTAATAAATTAATAAACAAATTCTGCAGCTTTATGTGATTAACATAGATTAAAATTAAGGACATGAATTTGACTTTCTGTATAGTCTACATTACGAGTAAAATCATAACTCATTGCTTATTTCGTCAACAAATTGAAATGAGCAGAGATCTCGTAAAATAACATGCATGTATGTTTATATTGGTGTGTATTTGAATACCTCTTTTTATTTGTTGGCTATTTATATATTATTATTATTTATCTTTATCTAGCTTTCCACAATCTGCACCTACATACCTACCTATATCTTTAGATGTAAAGATGGTGATGGTGATGACCCAAAAGTAGACTGGCAGAGAATGCTTTTAAGGTTCATTTCCGTGCATCGCGGCCTATCGCGAGCCGCGCGCGGCTTACGACGAACGACTGACGCGCGCGGCCGATGCGACAATAGTCAAAGTATAAGAATGTATGGTGCCGTTTTGGAAGAAGAATGTATGGTGGCCGCGATGCACGGAAATGAACCTTTAGCCATTAAGTCTGCCTTTGTACACTATTTGTAACTCTGCCTGTCTGTCTGTCTGTTTGTTACGCTTTCACGTTCAAACAGCTAAACCGATTTAGATGAAATTTGGTATGGAGATAGTTTTAGTTCCGGGGGGAAGGACATAGGATAGTTTTTATCGCGATAACCGACATCCACGTGGGCGATAAGGGTTACTTTTGTGAAGCTGTAGCCTGAAAACAAAATGTACGTGCCAACGAAATAAAGTAGCTACAGCGGCCATTGCGATTAAATTGACCCTTTATAAAATACACCTAGTTGGCTACTTAACTCCGTCACCTCCTAAATAGGGTTACATTAAGTTAAAATTAGGATGAGCCAACAAAAGTAATTACAATAATTCAAATCCTAATTTTATGGTCGGCGAGAGGCGTTATTATTATCTGCGAGGTAGCAAAAACTTAATAAATGGGGCATTAGAATATCTCCAACCACTTGGTCATTATAAGACTTGTTTTTTGTATAAATATTTTCACTTTGAGACCACTTTGTAGATGCAAGTAGGTAGCATAATACACCAAAATTACAGAAAGCAAGTTTTATATAAATTTCAATTTATTTATTAGCAGATAACAGAGATTCACAGTGTTACTAAAATGCTTATATCTAATGTTAGGAAGTAATTCAGATAATGTTGGCACAAATGAGGCATTTTTTTGCGAATGATAGCATAGAAACCATCAGTTTGGTACTGCGATTTTGCATGGTAACGCACACGATGACAGCTGACAAGAAATCTCGTAACAGCTTCGTTCATCTTCGTCCGTGAGCATTGACATTATTGTATGTAGCCTACCTTCTGTATTCTCGATGCTTTGTGTAGATAATGTTAGACGATATTTAGCTAAAAGGGAAGGCTTATAGACGTTTTAGTGCTTATGTATGGAAGTTTGGCCTGTCATCACTTGGGGCACAAAATACGGGAGTACAGAAGGTAATTGTCATAGGATGCGTGTTCGAGCAACGCAAAAGAATGTTTCCCCTTATTTCAAGTATCCCTACTAGTATATCCAGGGTCGCAATATGGGTCGCACATTACAAATGGTCTTCTCCTAATTAAGCTTATTTTGTTTGAGTCGCTGAAAAAGTGGGTGTAAATCATTATCGGTTATATGCGACTTTCATTTGTTTAACAAGTTTGCAAATACAAACTCATATCAATAATAAGAATGTGAAAGTAACTCTGTCTGTTTATTACATTTTCACGCTTAAACCAATAAAGTAGAAATAGTTTAAATCCTGGGGAAAGACAGGATAATTTTAATCGCCATAACCAACATCCATGTGGACAGATCCGTGGTCGAAAGATATTTGGGAGGCTACACACATAAGGGGGGTCCTTAATCACTATGTTTTTTTTTTGTTTTTGCGAGCCCGTGTGAACTTGCGCATGCGCGGCGCGCTCAAAGATGTCCGCGCGCATTCGCCATGCATTTCTAAGCGCAGCTCTCTATACACCATTATGACAAGATTTTGACAGTTAAAAGCGCGGGCTTGACGCGAAAACGAAAAAAGAGATAGTGATTAGGAACCTGGGTCGGCCCAGTCGGCTCTAGACAAAGTCACATTCGAAAAGCGATGTCGATATTAGAAAAGAATTATACATAGTATAGAATTTGACGTTTGCGGTGGAGACCATAGACGTTTTTTTTAGGTTTTGCGAATGATTAGTACGGCGTTATCGAATTCGCCACGAAACGAATGTACCTTGTCTAACCCCCCAGGAGGCCTACTCTAATTCAATGAAAACGAAGTTTCGATCAAAAATGAAGTGGTGACATACAGAGCCAGGAACATCAATTCAATCCACTCGTGTCTAAAAATCGTCTATGAGTTCGGCCTTCTTGTGCTTATCCAAAAATTAATTAGAATAGTCCCCGTAAACTCAAGAAATTTAATAAAACAAAAATTCATGAATTTCGTTTTAAAGAAAGAGAGTACGCCTACAGTACATATGAAACTTTCCTTCTGTTATCTTCTATGTTTTGTACCTGGGTTGTTTTGCTAAGTTTGCCTCCCTAACTAGTACTTAAGCTTCGGTGTGCTACTTTATTTTCTAGTCACATAACTAACGGTAAGTAATATTTTTGTTTGTGTACAAAGAAAACAGTAAACTTAGTTCTTATATTAGAAATGCTAAGTTTATTCTATCGTATTGGTAAAGTTAATTATTACGGTGCAAAAGCTTCATAAAACAAACAAAATGTTATAAACATGACATATTTATTGATTGGCAATTTTTCTTTTATTTTTAGTTTAACCAGGATAGTTAAATTAGTGCTGGTATCGAACTCACAACCTCTTGGGTCTCTATATTCTAATATTGCATTGCAAACTTGGCACAAAACGTTTAAGAAATGACCAAGTGGTTTATATTTTGACAGTAAATTTAATAATCAGCTAGCTGACCCACGCAACTTCATCTGCGTAAATTTGCCTCGTTTTTGCAACATTTTTCATTGCTGCTCCGCTCCTATTAATCGTAGCGTGATGTTATATAGGCTATAGCCTTTCTCGATTAATGGGCTATTCAACAGTAAATCATTTTTAATTCAGACTAGTAGGTAGTACCTTAGATTATCGCGTTCAAACAAACAAACTCTTCAGCTTTATAATATTAGTTTATATTGGTAAAATATAAACCACTTGACCATTTCTCAAAAATTCTGATAAAAAACTTCATCCAACCTCGTGTACTCGTCTGGGTGCTATGTTATGACTGATACACAGATAGGTACACGTGTTAACTTTGTACACGAGAGGTGTTTGAGTTAAATAACAAAACGTTTTGAGGGTGAATTTCCTGACTGGCCTGTTGGTCTAGTGGTTAGTGACCCTGACTGCTATGCCGGAGTTCGGAGGTTCAACCCCTCCCCAGGATAAAACTTTGTATGATGAGCACGATAGTTTATTCTATGTCTGGGTGAAATTTGTTTACAATATATAGGTATTTAGTAATATTCTAGCTGTCCCGGCGAACTTCGTACCGCCTATTTTATTTGTGAATCGGGTTCGAATCCACTGGAACACACACAAAAAAATCATAAAAATCAGTCCAGCCGTTTACGAGGAGTTCAGTGACATACACACGCACATAAAAAATATATATATTAAGATTCGTATGTTTATCAGTTGTCTGTTTGCCCTTTAAGTACAAGCTGTGCTTAGTTTGGGATCAAATGAGGTTGTGTGAATTGTCGCAATATATTATACTAGCAGTCCCGCGCAACTTCTTATGCTTACATTTTCTCCCTTTTTGCAACATTTTTCATTACTGCTCCGCTCTTATTTGTCGTAGCGTGATGTTATATAGGCTACCCAACATAAAAATATTTTTTCAATTAGGACCCGTAGTTCCTGAGATTGCCGCGTTCAAACAAACAAAGAAACAAACTCTTCAGCTTTATAATATTAGTATAGGTTATAGTTGTTATACTAACTGGATAAAATACCACAAAACTACATGTACAAAGTTATTTAAATATACACTTATCCCAAAACTAATATTACCATGTAATAACAATGAATTTAGCGTACAGTTACAAAGTTACAAAGGTATTCTCGTACAAACCTGTAGTGGTATTAATTTTGCATCATTAAACCGAAGAAGCAGGAACATTTTAATTCGGGAGTTGAAACGATCGAACGGGACATTTTTATCATTGGCATAAATTAAATGTAATAAGGTATTTAGAGCCTTTCCCCTGGTACTGGTTTCCGTACCGTTGGTCGACCCGAGCACCCACCATTGATCTCATTGTTTGATACATTGCACTTTTGGGGAGTGTCGTTTGCGCACCATCATCGATCAAGATTATACAGCATGAACATAAAATAGAATAGAACATTATTTATTTCAGAGTACAAGTATACAAATGATCATACTAGAAATAGTGTAGATCGAGAGATCACCGATGTTAAGAAATGATACCATCCAGAGCGGAGGGGGGGGGAGAGGGTGATTTAGGGGTTTAATCCTCACCCTACCTTTTGGAATTCTAAATAGAAGGTACACAGTATACTTGGCCAGTGTTGATTCAATTGCACAGTTGATTAAGCAAATCACACTTGGCCGATGTTGAATAAATCCTATCCCTCGTCGTGTGAGTGACTCACTGTACCAATGAGCGTTTTCGAAGGGGGTTTTCGTAATTTCGTAGGGGGGAGGGTGTGGTAGTACAATTAACTGAGCGGCAAAATGAGTTGGTACTGTGTACCGACTTTTTATAAATTTCAGGAGGAGATGGGGTAAGCTCTAAACCCCAATGGTTATCACCGTTAGATCTATATACGTTTGTATATTGATTTAATTAGGTTTAATTGCCGGCTTAGACCTTGAAGATTGCTAAGGGATCACGGTTATCTTTGAAACATTTGGTAGATAAGAATTTTGGATAAGAATATTTTTTTCTTTGCATTTTTTAAATTCAGTATTTTGACGTTTTTATTTATGCACAATTCACAATGGTTACCATTTGAAGACAATAAGTATCATAGACTTTAATAAAAATATTTGTAATATTTCATTATAAATAGTATTATAAACCTCTGTTAAAATATTTCTTTATAGAGACGAAAACAATTTACTCTAACAGATTTACATTACAGTTTTTATCTTGATTTTTGAATAAACATTATATCTAATATATATTTCCTAATATGACCGCCATTTCGAGGCTACAATTTAGTTTGTATTTGTGCCCTAAATTACGGGTGTAACTGTAAATATTGTTATTAGGCTATAAAAGGTTTTAATTTTGTGATGCAATGCAAGATGTTATGGCGGTACAAACAAAGTTGTAAAAATGTTTATCGTTTTATGATTTTGTATGTAGCTCAAGTAAAAAAGACAAGGAAAATAATTTGCATTTGTCACACACCCTGTGGAGCGTGTGGTTCGGTGCGCCTGCGCATATAACCGAGGTGCAGCGACGAACGCGACACAATCGCACGCCGGCCGCCGTACCCACACCGCAACTGTGAGTATTCGAGATTTAATTTGTTATGTAAACAAACAATTAAAAAAAAACAAATAAATAAACAATCTGAAAACGTTTAACACAAGTGTGTCTGAAATAAAATTACGGACGTTAAAATATTTTCTTTTTATCTAAATATTTTTTTAACAAGTGTAAAATAAACATGATCAGTATACTGAAACCGTAAATCATCCAGTCAATTAATTTACAAAAAAAAAAAACTGTTGAAGGCTCATAAAATATGAAATTGTTTTTCTTTAAAAGCACACGTCTTGTCATAAATATTTCCTATTGTTGGTAAATCAGATAATAAATCATGAATACTTACAAGAACAATAATAATAATCAGTGTAACGAAATGCTTGATCAAGTTTAATTAAAAGTAGTTTTAAGTTGTCGTTGACACGCAAGCCCACTTCACGCGACTTTTGCCGGCGCCTGCGAAAACAAACAACCAATTAGAAGAATTTGTTTATAAACGGATAATATATCTACTACTTAAATATTAATATAATATCAACTTTTAACTAGAATAATACAGTGAAAGTGTTTAAACAAATTATGATAATTTTATTGACTTTCAATAGTGTTGAATATCTGTATTTGAAACCTACTTCTAAACGTGTCAATGTGAATGTCAATGTTTGTTTTTGAATTCAAATATTATCCTACTAATATTATGAATGTGAAAGTTTAGAAGGATGTAAGGAAGTTTGTTACTCTTTCCCTCAAAATTTACTGAACAGATTTTAATGAAATTAAACAGTAAAATAAGCACCTCAAACATAGCTTAAACATCAGAATGCAAAGGTCTTTAAATTTTATAACCAGACAAAATTCAAAAACGAATAATTTGTAAACATACATTTCAAAAAATTGTGGATGAACATTATTCGAGTATATTTTTAAAAATACTTTTACTATAAGGCAACTGAAATTGTGTGAACTTTCATGAACGTTTCAGCAACAAATAGAGACAAACGTATATTGTGTATTCAGGATGTGATTGTGACAAACTTTGGTCATAGAAATAGCTTAAATCCTGAAAATAGTAGGCTCTTTTTATAATGCTACGTGGATAAGTTCATCGAAAAGTTAATTAAAAACTTTTCACGAAATTATTGAATTTTGTAACAGTAATACGCGCTGATGTTTAATTTATCCGCAAATTATATTGCGTGCAGTATCATAATCTTCAGTCCAGTAGCATGAAAATGCGTAGGTATTCAGATGTTATGTTATTTGCATGTAATTTTTTTTATAAAAAAATCAAACGGTAATGTTTGCCTCTTGTGTAATGTAACATATTTGAACAGATTCCTTCCGTATTTAGTGGTGATGCGCTATTTTCTTTTGCGTAAAGTAAAAAATTGTTTTATTTTTTTTGTATTGAAGATTATTGACAAATGTTTTAGTAAGTATCAAATAAAAGAAACAGAGTTCATACGTTTTATAGGTATATTTCAGTTTATAGTTGCCTAACTTACGTACCTTTAATGTTTTGTTATTTTGGATTCATTATTAGTAGAAATGATGTACCTATCACACTGTCCAATTTTTTTTTTTTATATTTAACCATTATTCTTAATGTGTGTGCAAAGTCGGTTCACCGGGGATAATTTAACGTATTACGCGTTGCTTAGCAACCAATCAATAACGTTTTTTAGGCACTTTTTCGTGAGTGCAGCCGGTCATCAATTTACAAGACGTTATCACGTTAAAATCAAATAAAGGATACTAAAAAAATACGGTTAGGTATAAAAGCTCTAACATTAAATTCTGAAAGTTCAATTGCAAATTGCAAAGTACGATGGAGAGGAGGGCTGTTGGGAAATGTAGGCAATTATTACGTAAGGGACACTCTTACCCCAACGAGCCAACTGCAGGATGCCATGATAGATCACTGGGTGACTTCTGACAGATCATCGCCGAGCTATTTTTAGTTACTCTTTCCTCCTCCCTCCTTGAAGGCGGTAGGGATTATTACGTACAAAAAAAGTAAGCCTCTGGAGTCTGTCTGCAATTTAATTTATTTTTCTTGTACTTTAAATGATCTTTGGGAGGGTTTGAATGCGGAAAGCGGAGAATCTTGTCGCAAATCTAGAAGTGGGTACGGGAAGATTGATTATTTGTTTATTCGTATTTTAAAATGAGAGTGCAACAGTATTAGGTATATAAGGCTACTAACCATACGCCCGAATCAAAGAGTAAACTAATACTACGGAAAAAGAGGGCCCTCTTGCAGTGTAAAAAAGCAAACCGTTTTGATTTTGACAGACGACAATGCGCCATCTGAATTTTGTTTCCAGAAATATCATTCATGCGGTATGGTATGCTAGGTATATCTGTAGGTTTTATTAGCAACAACTCATTTTATTAATTTCAACGATTGTTTTAAATGTTCTTATTTTTTTAAGAGAGGCATTTTTAAGTTTTATATTGAATATCAAACTTTAAAATGACTCTCATGAAAAATGCTAACACGTCATGGAATCGTTGAAATTAATAAACAACCTTGTTGCTGATAGATGATTCAGTTATTTGTGGTAGGAAAAAAAATGAGAAAAGATGAGTTTTTATATTAATATAATATTTATTAGGTACCTACCTACTTACAACTAGGTTTTCTAACAAAAGCACAAAGTCTAGATATTTATTCTAACGCGACATTATCCAAGGTCATATTTTAAACAATAAAGTGTCCGTTGTAAGATAAAATTAAATCTATAGATTTAATTTAACACGGGGCCTATTCAACGCACTTCTACGAAATTATCACAGCCACAATTATGAAATGGAACAACAAACACGCAAACGCAAAATAACACATACATTATTCAAATAACTGATAGCTTGGCTTTTGAAATTATCGCCTATGAAATTAATTTAAATAATACAATCAATGAATAAAACTTCCAATTCTTTGATGGATTGTTTGACAGTTGTCAAAAGATAACTTTTTTCTAGTACCATAAACAAACTGGACTCTTACTATAGAGGCCAGTATTATTTAGAAGTGACAAACAACATTATTTTAAGATAAAGTATTTTAAAAACCATTATTTAATAAAACAAACATAAAAGCACTGTTTTATTAATTTTTGGAAACAAAATAAAACTTACAATTTTGTTCAAAATGGTAACTCCATCTATTGAACTTGAAGGTAATTAAGTAGTGACTAAATATTTTCGGAAACAAAAAACAGATGCCGACTCTTCAATTTCTGATCTGTCACTTAAACGACAGTGTCCCCACCCTGGCCCGAATACTAAAACCCTACTCAGATTAAAATTAAAATGAACTCTCATGATGTCGGCATAAACGTCAAACTGTCTTATAAAGGTGAAAAGAGGCGAATGAAATAATTTTGTGAACAACTTAAATATGCCTATATAGGTGCATATCGTTCGAGTATTAGATTATTAGAGGGATAGAGACAATAAAATGTTACGTCTATGGGTTCCCGGTGCACAATTTTTTTGTTTAAAAAGCATTTTGCTAGTTTTGCTTTTTAATAAGTGTAAAAAAATACGTGTGTAAATTAAATGAAAGAAATGAAACAGGAATCTACACATTTGTGGTGTTAAATATACTTTCTATCGGCTTTGACAGATGATTTTCATAAGAAGTTTTACATGAAAGCGAAAAGATCAATTTGTTTTATTTTGCTTGCCTTCATGTATGTTAAAAAATATATTATATTTTTTTATTACAATTTTAATTCAAGAATTAAGATTTATATTCTAGTTTAATGGTTCTGAGATAAAGAATAATGTAAAACAACGATAGTAATGACAAATTGTTGAAATTCATTTTCAAAATTACTTGACGATAAAACGTCCATAAAAATTGCGGGGCGTGAGATATAGCAGCTCTGTCTGCTATACTGTCAGTAATAACTGTTGAATTTAAGATTTATTTTTTTAATTTAAATTTCTAAAGAACTATTTTCATTGAAAAATAATATATTAAATTCTGAATCTTAATAGAAAACTAGTTTTATTTATACCGTTATTCTGATAAATATTTTAGTATACAGTCCATTCAATATTAGGTAGCTATACGATTATTTTTTTAATAAAAACCGGGCAAGAGCATGTGGAACCATGGTCCGTGTAGGGTTCCGGAGTGGTTACCGCATGAAAACATCCGATTTGAATAATTGCACCAGCAGAAGAGCGTATGCTCATGGCACTTACACCCTTTTGTTGAGAAACGCAGTTTTTCGGCAATAACTCAATGATGGTATGTCCAAAATAATTTTAGTTCAAAGTATTTGTTAAGCGCTACCTTCTTGGTTTTTTCATATTTTTCTAAATGTTCAAAAAAAATTCAGCTGCTGTTAATTGTATGGAGTGCCCCCCTAAAATATTTATTTTTATTATTTAGCTATCAAACTAAGCAGCGGCTACTACAAGATCTTTTCACAAAATTTCATCAATATTCATTGTGTAGTCTTTGAGTAAAATGCCTATGCCATACAGACAGACAGGCGACGGACATGACGAAACTATTACGGTTCCGTTTTTACCATTTTGGCTACAGAACTCGAAAAAAGGAATCTTTAAAAAAAAACGAAAAGCGGTTAGAAACTCAGTGTTCTCAAAACAGCAGTCCAATACACTTCGATAGAAAATCTTCTTTTTTTAGAAACTTAATCGAGACCAATGCAAATATTACTATGAACTAGGCAATTAACTTTCCCGTCACGATAGCTTAAGATTCGCAATCAGTATTCAAATGTAATATGTATTATGAAAGACACCATACTCGATTATCACATATGCTGATAGAATTCAGTGGCAATAGGATGGAGTGTTATTGGACAAAGGATTTTCACTTTCGGCCGGTGACCTTAGAGGTAGGATAACGACTCCTGCATGAACTCATCAGCTCCTTTGTATTCAGAATGGTTGCCAGCGATGCCAACAGTATGCATACTCATCGGTAAGGAATCGCACAAGGAATCGTGTACGATATTATTTCACGCTATTGACATGATATGAATTGTTTGTAGGAAGACAATGACCGGGAAAAGGGCTTTAAAATGAGCTCATAATTTTTAAAGCACTTTACTTACATGTTTTGAATAAATACCATTGTAAACATATAACTTTTAAAAATAAAACGGCGTCTTAAAAACGTGTTTGTATGCGATTCTAATAATTACTTACATTAAAAAGACTCGATTTTTAAAATACCATGACATTTTGAACTATCTTTTTATACTTTATTATTCGTACAGACTTATTTAACTCGTATAAAAATATACATAAATTTATGAGCACCGAGGACCTAGGTAGGACATTTATAACTTTTTTATTTATGACGGCGTGTACCTATTCATTGTATTAAAATTGACTAAAAATAAAAATAATGGATGACATTTTAATAACAACACGGGGAAACATAAAAAACGATTTAAGCGTGTGTCGGTGTTTTGTTGTCCATCCTCTTTATTCCATTTATAGAAGATAGACATTGAAGGAGACGTTTATAATGCCTTTTTAGATGTTAAGATTTCAAACCTTTTCGTACTAAAATGTCTTCAAGCTATCCTATTATCGAAATACTTTTAGGATTTCCAAATACAAACGATTTTCAAACATTATTGTATTGTTGGCATTCGAAGGGCGGTGAGACATTCTTGACATTTAGTATTGAGCCTTTGGCACTTTAATACTTCTCAGTAATTGAGGCTGATCCTTGCGTCGAATGCAAAGTATCGAACCCATTATGAGAAGTCGTGTGATGCCTCCTATATGGATTATTTTATTGTGATTAGGACTATTGTCTTTTAATATCAAATTGTGCGGTATGAGGATAACCCTCTTACTGCCTTATGTATAGCCACAGTTGAGATTATTTATCTTGTGGTTGTTCCATACATACTAATGTTCTTTATGGGGACGTACCTCTTCACTGTCTGATTGTCATTTGTTTCCCGATTGTGCCAAAAGAAGGGCAATGTTTTACAAGCGTACGTATGTCTATTTCTTGGCATGCTCTACAGATCAATCGGCTCGTTAGTTCATTAAGTAAAGTATCGATGATCTCAATTGTGGGAGAGAATAGGCTATGGATAAAAAAAAACAACGGGTTGCACTCCGGCAGTGCCGGAAGAAATGAAAACTTGAACATTAACGTTGTGCATTTTTTAATATTTTGAAATGGTTAGGGAATAATATCGCACGAATTGCTTTATTTATCAGTACAAAAGTACTATCATTTATGTGATAAAGGGTCTTTCAACAAAGACGGGTCGATGTTAAAATTGAATAAAACTAGATGTGTGTGAGATATTAACGAAATTTATTTTTTATTTGAAAGGCCCGTTTATGCCATTATGCATGAAATATGACATCGTTCAAATGTCCGCCGCGGCTTCGCATGGTGGCACAAATCCGAGAGGTCCAATTTTTAATGACTCTGCTGCATAGATCCGGCTGAATCTGAGCGATGGCCTGCGTTATGTTGGATGCATTGCTATCTGGTGAACCTCATGTGGGTTGTGGTCATCCCATATACGGCAATTTTGCTTATTAACAAAACCATTCATCCAAAAATGTGCCTCGTCGCTAAAGATTATTTTTTGGCCAAAATCGGGGTCCTCTTCCAAGCGTTCCGACGCCCATTCAGCGAACAAACGGCGTTGTCTATGGTCATTAACTTTGAGCTCCTGGGTCAGTTGGATGCAGACCCAAGTCCCGACGCAAAATTCTCCAAGTTGAAGTCTGCCAAAGGCCGAGTTCTTGTGCACGGCGAGAAATCGACTGCTTCGGAGTCTCCTGAACACTCTCACGTACAGCGGCGATGTTCTCGGCCGATCTGGCGTTCCTTTGACGTAAAGGTGTTGGTTGGTTGTTTACCGAACCGGTCGTCTCGAATTTAGTCACCAATCGTTGGAGAGTAGACTTTGAAGGGCCACCGCGTCTGCCGTAAAATGGGCGCAATGCGCGCAACGTTTTCACTAACGAACACTCATTTTGATAATAAAGTTTTATCATTTGCACATGCTGCTCAACCGTGTAACTTGCCATGGTGATTTGGCATCAGTGACTGAATAAGAAAAAACAGATTTGACAGATGCCGCCAAATCAAAATGGCCGCCACAGATTATTAATATCGACCCGCTCTATTTGAAAGACCCTTTACAATATTCATCTATTGCGCTATCGTTCACAAACAAGACAATTTATATTAAATAAAAAATTTAACACTTCATTTCAGATAAAACTATTTAATGTAAAATAATTGTAATAGTTCATTACAATTATTTTACATTAAAAAGTTTATCTCTACTCTATCTACTCTCCCTCCATCTTACGAGTTTTCGATCAGGTCACGTGTCCTGACGCGAGTTTAACATTTTGTACCCAAAAATCACACGATGTTTCGTCATAATGTTCTATAGCCAGATTCACGAGTACCTATGCGTTGAGGAAATGTGTCTTCTACCCCCAGCAAATTGTAACCAAGAGTTGACCTCGTTCATTTTCTTGTAATTTCTAAAGGAAATAATTTGTAGTATACAAATAAATTGTAGAAATTCTATTTCACTCTCTCTTTTTGGGTATAAATCAATGACAAAGTTTTGCGATACCAAAAGATTAATTTTCACTGTGAGTCAGGGGCTTGATTTGTGATTTGCATTGCTGATGGACCCGCCGTTTGAGTTTTACCATCTGGTAAAACTCAAACCGGCCGAACATCTGTTCGGCCGGTTCTTTGTTGTTCCCAGAATAAACAGACAGTACTGTCACCAAATAACAATAAAATATATAATCAAAGACTTCCTTTGATTATATTATTGTTTGGATGAAGTGTTCCCTCAGTAAGCCTATAAAAAAATAAAGTCATTGTTAGATAGAAGATGTTGACGTTGGACATTCGCCACAATTTTAGTGTAAATTTTGATGTAGACATTACTATTGTTATGAAACATTTATGTAGTTAAAATATATGATGGGTACGTCACTTTAGAAAATTTTATTAATTTCTGAAAAATAGTGGGGTGTTGTAAGTTTGACGTGTGCCATTGTATCTCCCAAACAGATGTAGGTAGGTTAAAAAGGATGTGTGGGTTAATTCCAATGTTTGTATTTTTTTTATCTATAGGCATAGCTCCGTCTTATAAAGACAAATTTTCAAAATTATTTTTTGTTCGAAGAAGGTTTTTTCCTATGCTTTGTTTTTTGAATGTCTATGTTTGTTTGATATTGAAAGACGCCGTAAATACAAATTGATTACTTTATTGCAGTTTTAAAGTTAGAATCCACCTTTAATATTGCTACAAGTTTTTTCAAAATCGGTTAAGTAAGTATAACGACAGATACAGTTTGATCTCCCATTTTTAGCTGTGTAATAGTCGCGATAACCGATATTCACAGGAGTGGAGCCACGGGCATAAGCTAGTATAATATAATATAGATAAAGGGTCTATTAATATACAAACGAACACTACAACCTCTAGTGATTTATCCTATTTAAGTATATTCAGCACATGTATGTATGTACGCACGCGTGTAAGGCAAACATTGTAATGAGATTACAACAAGGTGCTCTTATTCTGTTCACTAACATGTCTCCCGTATCGAATACTAATTACTCGATAAGTAATTACATTTAGGTTTCATTAACATAGACGCCTTCGGGCAATAAGTCGGTAATCTGAAAGTCAAATGTTTTACGCGTTGTACCTAATATTTGATCCATGTAAATTTCAACTCCGATAAAATGTAGCTTATGTGTTTTTCTCATAAATTAGCTACTAGATTTTGGACCTCCATGGTTCGGATCGTGATAAAAAGCCGCAATAGACAGCCTGCATGGGCGCCCTTGCCGAAGATTAAAAAAAAAAACGAAAAATCGATTCTACCATACAGATGCGCATAAGTGATTACTCCTCTGTTAAAGACTAGGCCTCCCATAAGCTTCAAGGTCTGCGTACCAAGTTTTATCTTAATCGGCCCAGTATCTACAGAGTTAACTGCATTTTTGAAAGATAGAACAATTTGTGCGGACCCAGAAATCGAGAAGTCTAGTACATAGTCCAGATAGGTGGTTCTGTTCCGGCCCCGGTTTGGCATACAACTATTGTATTAATAAAGTAATTGGCAAGAAATGCCTATAAAAAATACTATAGAGATAACCGTGTTAGGCAAATAAACAAGCCCTTCAATTTTATGTAAAATTTCATTAAAGTTCGTTCAGTACATTTTTCGTGCAAGACCAACAAACATGCCATATAGCCATCTTCGCAAACTTTCACGTTATAGCAGCGTTACCAACTTGTTGCTCGGGATCGTAGACGCGTAAGAGTAACAAACCCTTACGTAATTTTTGAGTTGTCAATATTACTTTGAACTAATACCTACGCAAAGTTCACGTAACATATTTTACATTAAATACTAAGGGCGCGAAAGGTGAACGAAGCTTCTTAAATAATATCAAGGCTGTGCCAAAGGCTTTTAAGTTATTGCGACATGTTATTGCTTTTGTAATTGTGTATTGCTTACAGTAAATAAAATGAAGATTTAAAACGTGTACTTATACGTAAAGACGTAATGTGGTAAAGGGAAGGATGACAAATCATGTCATGATTTTTTGACGTTGTGAAAATTGCGACAATCTGAGCTGTAATTTTATTTGACCGCGTTTGACGTGTGAAATTACTTAAAATACCTACCCACTTGTGAAATTGATGCGACCGAATCCTTCTGGAGTCAGCAATAAACACTATAAGAGTGGTTATCTATTCAAAAAACCTTTATAATTATTACTAAATCTGGTAAGAGCGAAAGTGGCAAAACATTGTACAAGTAGGTATCTTGTTTTGTCATTTTCGTACCTACTTTTAAAATCGGGTTTCTGTTAGATACCGCTACAGTGTGGGTCTTGAACTAGGTTCTATTATTTGCCATCTTGTTTACACACCAGTGGATCTGTTTACTCCGAGAGTGACTGTGTTATCTAATAGCCATCCAAGCGTCAATGTAGCCATTGTGATACTTGGGCCCTTCCTTAGTATCACACTTGCTCCCAAACTTTTAAGAAAGTGGAACACACGAATGCTCATGGAACTCCATGTTGATGACGTGGGGTGGAATGCTTGTAATTAACCAAATGAGAAGTATCATAATTGGGTTCTACGGTGATGTGAGGTGGAGGGCTTGTAATTAACCAAATGAGAAGTATCATAATTGGGTTCTACGGAACCCCAGGGTTCAATTATGAACCCAGTTTGGAAAGCTAGATCACTGCTACTGAGTCTCACACGCAGCACATCGTCAATAAAAGCCCAATATGTTTTCTACTCAAATTTTACAATTCCAATTCTAATTTGAGGAAAATATCTATAATAATAATAATAATATCTTGGGACAACTCACACAACGCTATCTGATCCCAAACTAAGCAGAGCTTGTACTATGGAAACCAGACAACTGATAAACATACTTATATATTTCTAAATACATACATATAATAGATAAATAACACCCAGACACAGAATAAACCATCGTGCTCATCACACAAGGTTTTATCCTGGGTGGGGATCGAACCCACGACCTCTTGCGTAGCAGTCGGATACACTCCCACCGCGCCACAGAGGTAGTCATAATCAGTGAGTACTGAGATTTGGCAACATGACTACAACTACTACAACACTCATAATGGGTAGACTATACAGTCATTGACAGTCTACACCATAATACATAGACTAGAATTTGAATTTTTGTAACACGATAATTAAAGCTTTATAAAAATACATGTTCAATCATGTTCGAAGCTATGTGTGGGAAAGGCAGAAAGCTGTTTTCCGTTAAGCTAATAACGGAAAACTATCATTAGTAATATCTCAAGCGTTTAGACTTTCATTTGATAATTACAACTTGATAGCGAACAAGTGTCATAATCTTCAAAGTTTTACTATAATTAATTTTAGCCGAGGGATTTGTGATAGTAGCGTATGTAACATTATACAGTATCACCGTCTTATAGATTTCTCCCTAGAGAAGCATTGGAGTGACTTTACTCTCTACTTGTTTCATACCTAAAATTAAGCTCTATGGGGTATCTCATGAACATTGGTATTGGTTTTAATGATTGCGGGTTTATGTTCGATTTTCACGCGAGATTATGTTTTGTATGATGCGTGAATATTTGTTTCGTGTTTTATTGTATGTTGTCCGCTAATTGTTTGTTCCCTGCGATATACGACTTTTACCAAACAAGAGGGGGGTTGACTTTAAAACAAGCTAAATTATTTATATTAATATTATAAATGTAAAATTAACTCTGTCAAAAACAGCTAAACCGATTTAGATGAAATTTGGTATGGAGATAGTTTGAGTCCTAGGGAAGGACATAGGATAGTTTTTATCGCGATAACCGACATCATCGCGGGCGGAGCCACGGGTGAAAGCTAGTAGTTTAATTAAAGCAATACCTAAGAAGCAGGCAGATCCAGAACTTCTTTCTGGGGGAGTGTAACATTTGTCTCCACAGGTCAAGTGTGAGTCGCTCGCATGACTTGTGCAGTCGGGTAAAATATACAATGTCCGAGCATATATCAATGCTGACCAATTTCAATACTAGGTGAAGTAATTCTAGAAGATTCATTTGTTTATTATACGAAGTAAATTGATAGCCCTTTCTGTCATAAAGCAAATCAAATTTATAACTCTATTTACATACGCAGAGCAAACTGATAAATACCTAAACGGCGTATTATGGTAGTCATATTTTTCACAAAATGAAGCGGATTATGAACCCAGTTTCCCGCAAATATTTTACTCGATAAAGTAAACAAAAACGTCTGATTAATTGGCCTGGCTTTCATACTTCGTAAACTTTTGGTAAAATGGTGAAATAAAAATGTTCATCGACCTCATTCAGTTTAGAGAAAATCTTAACATCTACTTACCTACTTATCAGTTCGTTTTTATTAATCTCAGAATTGAATACTTGACTACTATGATAGCGAATTATGTTTACTCACCATGCAAAAATAGTTTTGTAAAATATGTTTATTTATAATTTACCTACTATGTTTATAAATTGAATTATCAAAAACAAAGTAGAATTAAGTGTTCGACTGCTACGCGCTAGAGGTCGTGGGTTGGATTCCCACGCAGGATAAAAGTTTGTGTGATGAGCACGATGGTTTATTCTGTGTTGGGGTGTAATTTATCTATAATATGTATGTATTTGGAAATATATAAGTATATTTATCAGTTGTCTGGTAACCATAGTACAAGCTCTGCTTAGTTCGGAATCAGATGATTCAGTCAGTTTTATTCTGGGGGGGGGATCAAACCCACGACCTCTTGCGTAGCAGTCGGATTACACTCCCACCGCGGCACAGAGGCAGTAGAATAGTAAAAACTACATACAAATCGGATCTGTTTTTAAGAAAATCATTGTTTATTTTGAGGTTTAAGCCCTAAATAGGTAGGTTGTGAAGGGTTGATTTGTATATATATATTCAACAATTTTATTACGAAGTTATTTGGTGTAATGTAAAGAAGGCAAGAGCGGGAGGTTATTAGTATTTTAAAAATAATTCTGTATTAACTGCTAAAAACATTACCCTTCTTATTTGGCTGCGCTGTAGTCGGGTAAAAATAAACTGGTTTGAACTATTCGTAGGTACCTCTTTTTACAACTTTTACTTCTCATTCGTCGCCGGCATCGACAGTCGGTAAAAAACTGAGAAAGTTTCAGTTCTTTATTGAAATGAAGACTATTGTGAATGGTTAAGTGGGTATCTGTTAAGCCTAGTTAGTGACAATGAGAGTGCTTGGTAGGTCATTGGGTGAGAACTACGAGTGGTCGGCACATCTGGAGCGCGGGTACCGTTAGCTCGTTTACCCATCACTGTGTCGCGTTGAGTTCTGCGGTTGACCGTGCGGTTTGTTTGTTATTTATGTAGTACATGTTTATTTCTCACTAGTTCACCCGCGCAACTTCGTATGCGTACATTTTCCCAGTTTTTGCGGCATTTTTTATTGCTGCTCCGCTCCTATAAGTCACAGTGTGATGTTATGCAGCCTATAGACTTCCTCAATAAATGGGCTATCTAACAGTAAAATATTTTTTTAATTCGGACTAGTAGTTCCTGAGAGTATCGAGTTCAAACTACAAACAAACTTTTCAGCTTTATAATATTAGTATAGATACGAATGAAAAATCTCTAGCGGCATTGCTTATTAGCCCAGAAAGATGTTCTGAGAATTGTGTTCTATGACGTTGGGTTCAATGACTTCGTTGACAATGTTAAAAAATGTGTTAGTAGTGTTTTGAAGTTGTAAACACACGGTCTTAAAATTTCGTGCGATGATTTTGATGAATATATAGACTTTATAGATGCAGATGCACATACATTGTTGTCTAGAGGTTACTATGTTTTTAAAGTTAAATGACAAAAGTAGGTCGCTTACAATAAGGAACAAAACCTGCAAGAGCTGCAAAGAGTAGGCATCATTTTTAACCCCTTAAGCAAGAGAGGCATGTTATATGTATGTCTATCAACTTCTTATCGTATGTGTCTTTGCTCTGATATTTTCTCCAGCCGCGTTTTGCTGCATAGTGCGTATAGTCAGCCGTTACTACGAGAATCTCACCTACTTCTCACTCAATGTTGTTTACAAGTTGCTACCCAATCATTATTGACACTTATATGTGTATACTTAAGTCCTTGTTCAACGGTGTGATACTTACATACTAAGTAGGAGTAGTATTGTTAGTTAGTTGTCAGTTCTCATACTCAGTGTTGACTTACTTGTTAATAGAATTGCGGTGGTAGCCTAGCGGTAAAAGGATCGGATTTGCAATAGGTATAAACGTCGCGGGTTTGAATCCTATGGTATGAAGTTATTAGTTGGGAGGGGAGGGGTATATAGTTTTGTTTTTTTTTTCAATCAATCCTATTAATCCCTTCAGCAATGGCTTGTGTTAGAAGTGGGTTCACGACGGTAGTATAATGGGTAGGATTCGAACCCTCACTATTGCCATAGACATAAGGCCACCGTTGCTTTTTAAATTACGAGCCGAACAGAACATTACTAGCAATATCTTAACAAGATTGCTAGTGATGTGTGTTGCTAGTCTCTTTCTCTCTCCTTGCCTTGTCCCTATACGGGGTTGGCTTAATTTCACTCTAAACTCAATAATTATTTTTTTTCTAGAAAAATCACAGATTACTAGCAATCTTGTTAATCCCTCTAATACCGCCAATCAGCGCAGTTTTGTGCACGTTCTACCCTTATACTTAATGTCCTCATATCCCTTCGATAGTTTGGCTTTAGGTGGCGGAAGCGCTGATTTGGCTTAGCTGGTGGGATTAACAAGACTGCTAGTAATCTTTGGGTTTTCTAGAAAAAAAAATGAGTTTAGAATGAAATCATTAGTTGCTCTTATTTTATTATAAGCTGGCAATATGTTTACACAATTTTTAATATCAATAAATAAGATTCCAATTGATACTCACAACGCAATTCGTATCTTCTTTTATATGGTCCTATTAAGGAATTATAGAAAACTAGAAAAACTCGTTGAATTAATATTCTATTCACCTGGTTAGTCACCGGTATTAAAAGTTATATGCAGCGTATTAAAACGCAGTTCAAAGGAAAATAAATAGCAGACGTTTTTTAAGCCAGTTTTTAAATATATTTGTGATAAATGTAGAGAAAATTATGCAACTGATCGTGCAACTAGTCGGTGAGTAGACAAATAAATTGTAGTGTAAACTATTTGTGACAAATGTAGAGAAAAATAAGCAACTGATCGTGCAACTAGTCGGTGAGTAGACAAATAAATTGTAGGGTAAACCAGTCCTACAACTACACTATAGTTCCGATCTTCATAAGTACGAGTCATAACTTGACTGGTTTGTTGGTCTAGTGGTTAGTGACCCTGATTGCTAAGCCAGACGTCGTGGCTACGATATCCACCCAGGATTAATCTCTGTGTGATGAGTACGATTGTTTATATTTCGTCAGGGTGTAAATTATCAAGTTTTTTTTTTTTAAAGACGACTCCCGCATTAGAGTACAAGCCCTGTGTCGCGGGGGACTTTACAAACAGACAAGTCACGGATACAAAGTACACCCAAACTCGGAACAACAATTTGTGTGTCCCGTGTGGGAATCGAACCCACGACCTCTTGCGTAGCAGTCGGACAGTTTATTTAAAAATATAATGGCGATAGTTGATTTTACAACTGTCTCTTGTATTTCCAGACCAATATTACTTATGGCCTTCAAAATAAGAGCCTAATCTTTTCTAAAAGACCGGGAAAGCATCTGCTATGCCTCTGATGTCTATGTGAAATTCAAAATTCTTTATTCACTTAGGATGCAAAACAACTCTTGTGATACGTCGGGATTTTACATGTACATGTAATGTCAAGTTCGCAAACAATAGGTAAAGCCGGAGAAAAGAACCTGGCAATAAAAATCGCGTCCACTCTTTTCAAATTGCCAATGTTACAATGTTTGAATGTTTATAAACTTGATATGGGGTAAGGTGCTGGAATTAATATACTATACACCATGTTAAAGGACTGATGCAAATTGTATTATCAAAAAGTTGAAACATGAGATAAACCAAAATCAGCCTTAGTGGGTACAATGTACGCAATGGTATTCACTTACCATTATGTGAGGAGCTTGTTTGTTTACTCCTAAACACATTAACAAAATGTTTATCAGTTTTTTGGTCGCGATCTTTTTATGATCATGTATCATTGAAGATCAATTAAAGTAGGCACGAGATTAAGCTATCTATATATGCGAATGGAACTTTTATTCAAACGAGTGCTAATCCATTTCAAGTTTCTACTATCTTCATATCACTACTCAATTCTATAATTAGATAAGGAATGTGGACATCAATGATAGCCAGCTTCGATCCGTTAGGCGTCTATCATGCAAATAGATTCAACACTTGAGTATCTTGGGAAATGGATAACTGTGCGACAGTATATTTGCTATTCATACTTGTCTCTTTACTAAGCCTCATATTCTTATACGGTAATACTGTAATAGCACTCAGCTCTTTATCAAGCAAAGGTTTTGTCTTTGTTTTATAATACATTTTGAATAGAAGATAACAAAACAGTCGTTACTTAAATACTGTTTAACATATTATGAAAATAGGGATAAGATTCCAGAAATACTCAAAGCCCAGTTTAAACAAATACCTAATATTGCCGGCCGTATCAAAAAATAAACTTGATATGACAGAATTTTTGTCTTGTTTATAATAATTGTTAGGATTTGTGAACACAACTTTTGGAAAATTCACTGGAAATTTGGCAATCTAGATGTAAAAATGTGACGTTTACTTTGACAGTTTGTCTTTAGTAAATAGGGATGTTGATTGTCAAGTCAAATCAGTCTCTTTTTATGAAATGCCAAAACGACAAGTTCTATAAAAATCTGTATGGAATAGGAACCTATGACTTCATAAGTTCCTATAGTCAAATCGTAATGATTTGACGATAGGAACTTACACACAAAGCTATTGTGTTTGTTTTCTCTATCTTACTTGTAGCAGTGTCATAAAGATGTATCCTCTTGCTTGCACACTATGTACGTCTATACGTTAGTATATCCTAAGTCTATGGTATGGAATAACAACTTTACTATGGTCAAATCATTACTTCAGTATTCATTTTCATACTTTAAAATTTAAAAACATGTTAAAAAGTAAAAGAACAGTTATTTTTAGAGAATTTTAAGATCTACTATTACCTGATTAGTATAAAATAATTTACTTTTATTGTAGTCAACTACCCAATTGTAGTTTGAAGCTGACTTTTACTGAAAGATGTTTCTTTTGGTTGCAGGTTTAAAATGCGAGCCTTACTTGCGACGTTGGCCGTCCTGGCGGTCTTCACGACTGCAATTGAAGGTGAGTCATCATTTTTCCCTCCAATAACGCAGTTAGTTAAAATTTATAATGGAGTAATCCTCGGATCAATTTGCCGGTTTAATAGGTAAAGCGATGTTTTTGACTGGTTGACCAATTGGTTGATCGATCGGTGGAGACCTGTGAACGTTTGAAGTTCGTTTAGGACTTGAATGAAGAACTAAACTTAAACTTTTATTTCTAATTCTGGAAAGTACATTCAAGGTGACTTATCTAAAAGACAATTTGTTGACAACACCAGACGAATAGATTAACGTTGGCCGATCTAAAAGGTCGGCAGACATAAATCACTCGCATCTACTACGATCTCAGATTAAGGATTCCATCCGTCCTGTTTTGTCCTTTTGTAGAGAGCGTTAGAGTGGATCTGATTTTCTACATTATTCGTTTTTAAGTTGATGGTTGAATCTTGTTTGGTTGAATCGAGCACACTAGAGAGCTTTAATCTCTTCGTGTAATTTCTTTTTTAACTTCTGCCGCCAAAGTGGTCTCTTAAGTTATTTTACCTTAAATTATTCACGTGATTAAGACCCGTAATATATATATTTTTTCATAATGGTCTTATAAGATTAATATTAACATGTGTATCTGTCTGTCTGTGTCAAAACGGATATATAAATTGGGATGTGATTTTTTTAGTTTTTACTATTGTTGTAAGTGAATACTGGACTGGTACTATGTTGTACCCTATAATGCTGATATGTGGCAATATTACCATGACCTGAGGAGTGTGCTCTTTAGGTTGTGTGTGTGTGTGTGTGTTGCTCTATTTCGAAAAATAATACACTACCTGACCCACGCAACTTTTAATTAGAATGCGAATTAAATTATTTTAATTAGAATGGTTAGCTTTGTTTTAATAAAGATAATCAATCTGTTCACCTCTCAGGGTTTTTTTTTAATATAATTTTCTCTTACAGCGGACAGCAAAGCGCGTATAGTATGCTACTTTAGCAACTGGGCGGTGTATCGGCCTGGTGTTGGTCGTTATGGTATTGAAGACATTCCTGTGGACCTCTGCACCCATATTATCTACTCCTTCATCGGTGTCACCGAGAAGAGCCATGAAGTTCTCATTATCGATCCTGAGGTAAGAGAAAAAAGAATCACCGCTCATGGTTTCGGCATATTAATTGCAGCGGTTGTCCTAAAATAAACTTTTTCAACATGAATGACATCAAATTTTAAGAAAAATCGACTTCAATCAGGGTTGATTTGCTGGCATTTATTGAGAAGTTTCGTTGTCTGTATTAGAAACTTTGTTAACAGATCTTTCCCAAATTTATATGGTAACATTTCGGTATAAATTTCTTTCGAACAAGAAGATGTTGAAAATCCGTCTATAGGTATACGACGGAGTTATGGTCGAACATACATAAAAAAAAAACATCTGAATTGAGAACCGCCTTCTTTTTGGAGTCGGTTAAAATGACCGACTTCAAGAGTTATTAGCATATCATTGATTAATGGAAAATTCATTAACTTACTCTTATATTTTAGTCGATAGCTCTGATGCCTTGAATTAAGTTTTATTATATTAAAACTTTCCCCAAAAAATATGCAGTCGTATAGCGTGAACTGTATTCAACTGCCTCTGTGGCGCGGTGGGGTTGTGTCCGACTGCTACGCAAGAGGTCGTGGGTTTGATTCCCACATGGGACACCACTTTGTGTGATCCACATATTGTTGTTTCGAGTCTGGGTGTACTTTGTGTCCGTGACTTGTATGTTTGTAAAGTCCCCCGCGATACAGGGCTTGTACCCTACTGCGGGAGTCGTATTTTATAAAAAAACAAATCTATTGTTTTTGAGTAAACTAAATATACATACGAACACGTATATTTACGGGATAAACAGCTATCAGAATCGTAATTTTTTAAAACAGTTAATAATACATCGATATACTTATTTATCGCCTACAGTTGGACGTCGAGAAGAATGGTTTCAGCAACTTCACAGCTCTTCGCAAATCCCACCCTAATATCAAATTCATGGTGGCAGTAGGAGGCTGGGCTGAAGGTGGCTCCAAGTACTCCCACATGGTGGCCCAGAAACAATCAAGATTGGCTTTCGTCAGAAGCGTAGTTGGTAAGTTACAGAGGTCTTTATAATTTGGTTATCTTTGTAGGTTCACGTTCACGTTACAGTCAATATACTATTTATGTAGGTAGGTACTTATTATTGCCTCTCACATCTAAACCTTGTTGGTCTTGTGGTTAGTGACGCTGACTGCTAAGCGTAAGGGAGTGGGTTCGATTCCTATCCAGGATAAATATTTGTGTGTTGAGCACAATTGTTTATTCCTTAGATGCCTGTTGTTAATCTTAGCTGTGCAACTTCGTCTGCGTAAATTTTACCCGTTTTTGCAACATTTCTCATGGCTGATCCGCTCCTATTGGTCGTAGCCTTCCTCGACAAATGAGCTATCCAACAGTGAAAGAATTTTTCAATTCGGACCAGTAGTCTGAAATTACCGTGTTCAAACAAACAAACAAACTCTTCAGCTTTATAATATTAGTATAGATATATAAGTTACATATTTTAAAATACCTATAGTATTTTTAAATGTGTGTATATAGGTTAAATATGTATGGTATTTAAAAAAAAACATACTTACTTATTTGGCGGGAAGGCCTAGAAGGATAGTTGCACATTCTCAATTCAAGAATCCTACGTCATAATAACTCTGTGTGTAAAATTTAAATCCATTTAGTGGTTTGAGCTGTGTGTTGATAACTACCTATCAACGTAAATTAGTCAATCACGGTTTCCATATCATTATACCTACCTATAGGTCTGGGGCTCTCAACCTGGGGGTTGATTTGTTTTTACGGGGGGTTTTACGGGGCTACAAAAACCGCACTTAGCCTCTCAATTGGGGCATTGTGCGTTAAATACTTATCCTGCCAGTTCCATCACTCCAGCCTCCCGAGACACTCCCAGAAGCTCGGGGGAAAGAAAGGAAGACGGGGATTTTACGAACATATACTACTCACACTTGTCTGATTTTGGGGGTAAAATAGGTTTCAAAGTAGAGAAAAGGGGTAACAAATTCAAAAAGGTTTAGAACCACTGCTATAGATAATGTTTACCGAGCTAATTTCGGTCACGGCAGGCCGATCTCATCAGAAACAAGCCAATTAAGCAAGATATAATTATTATTGTGCACTAGTGTGTGCGTAGAAACATGCAATGTCTATTCGCTCCCTCTCCGTATCGAATCTCCGTGTCTAACTCGAAGTTTGAAGTAACGGTAATCCAAATCGGCACTATAGTTAGAATCTATATATTAGAATCACGTTCTTTTTTTCTATGTTCGTGGCAAGCCCGTGCGTACTGTCAAAATGTTGTCATAATGGTAAATGGAGAGTAGCGCTTAAAAATGTAACAACGCGCATTTTTTAACGCACCACGCATGCGCCACGGAGAAGATTATGAATAAGGACCCAGAAAAATTCGATTAGATTATAATGGCATAGAACTCTTTAAGCCATACTTTTCTTTATTTTAATAACTTTTCATTCATATATAAACGAATGCAAATATCCATACTAATATTATAAATGCGAAAGTAACTCTGTTTGTCTGTCTGTTACACTTTCACGCTCAAACAGCTAAACCGATTTAGATTAAATTTGGTATGGAGATAGTTTGAGTCCCGTGAAACGACATAGGGTAGTTTTTATCGCGATAATCGACATCAACGCGTACGGAGCCGCAGGAAAAAGCTATTAATAAATAAAATTTTAAGGTACTGACTTCAATTTTAATAAAATTAAGTATGTGCACTCAGTATCATGGGTACATACCAAACCTTGAATACAACCATTTGTACCTGTTACACGTTGTATACTGTTCCGAGTAAACACGTAAAATTTACTGAGATTGTTTTATTAAATAGCGGTGAAGCAAATTGTATCAAGGGACTTGATATTCAATCTATTTTTCAATTTTCGCGTTACGTCTACCAAAGTAGGTAAACAAATAAATATCTTGATATATTCTCAGTACACGCTCACGAGTAAATAATATTTATCAAAATATCAATAACTCGACACGAGACCGTACTCAAGTTTACGGTATATGTATCATATTTTGTTACTTTCATTTGCGCCCCAATTCCATGAGAAAAATGGAACAACAAGAAGCAATACAGGACCAAAAATAAGACAGCTAAGACAAGATACAAATACAAAAGGACTAAAGAGTTTACTAATTTATGGAGACTTGGTCTCCCAAGTCTCAATAAATAAGTAAACTCTTTAGTCATTCTTAAGTAACAAAGCTTTGTCCCCTCTGGTAATCGAACCAACAACCTCCTACACAGCAGCGTTGGGTCCACGCAGTATACTGCCCTAATCGTTATAATTGATATTAACTCTCTGTGGCGCGGTGGAAAGACAGCCTCTGTGGTGCGGCGGGAGTGTGTCCGACTGCTACGCAAGAGATCGTGGGTTCGATTCCCAGCCGGGACACCACTTTGTGTGATCCACAAATTGTTGTTCCGAGTCTAGATGTACTTTGTGTCCGTGACTTGTATGTTTGTAAAGGCCCCCGAGACACAGGGCTTGTACCCTAATGCGGAAGTCGTCTTTTCTATAAAAAAAAAATAGTCGGTAATAGTATCTGTTACGTACCTCTTATTGGAGAAAGTTACAGTTTTACAATATTGACTAAAAGTCAGGTACTGTGACCATTGTAATTGCAACCTATTCATTCTCCCAGTGATATTGAGCTCTCTATACTATATTAATCAAATCTATTAGAAGACTAGCTGACCAGTGCAACTTCGTATCCGTCATTTTCCCCCGTTTTTGCAACATTTTTCGTTGCTGCTCCGCTTCTATTGACCGTAATTGGTCGTAGCATTATACCTATAGCTTTTAGCCTTTCTCGATAAATGGGCTATCCCACAGTAAAGGGGACTTCATGGCTACTGAGGAAGCCAGTTGTGGCGGTGGACCGGTCTAAACCGACGCCAACTTTGATTACATTCGCATATAAAGCCGAACTATTCTTATTGTATGATGATTCATAAACAATGTTCAAGTAAAATATTTTTTCAATTCCAACCAGTAGTTTTTGAGATTATCGCGTTCAAACAAACAAACTCTTAAGTTTTATAATATTAATATAGGTTATGTTCAGTTCTTCGTGACTAGGAAGCAGGGGTTTTTCTAATTTATTTACGAAACGTTCTGGTGGAGATCAAAAATTAATTAATAAAATGAAAAATAGGGCGGTATTCGTTAATGACGTGGAAATGTGTTCCTCGCATATTTTGTGCGACCTCAATTTGAATATACCTTCACAGTTATTTAGAAAAATGCTATAATCTCTATAAGGCTTTTTAGAAAACACTGCCTTTTCTCCGCTCCTTTGCCTGCGTAAGTTTCCAAATCTATCCTAAAGTTATAAAGAGGAAAGATTTGTATGTAACACATAAATTTAAAAAATACGGGACCTATTTCAAAAATTCTTTCATCGTTGGGAAGCTATGTTATCCCCGGGTGACAAAGGCTACTTTTTATCACTGTATTCACACGGGAACTGGACCTACGCGGGTGAAACCGCGAGGCGTCCGCTAGTATATTGTTAAGATTCAACAAAATTCGTCGAGTACTTTTTACGTGTAGAAGTAAAAGTAAGATTTTTCCATCCTTACAAACTTTTGTGTATATAATTATATATTAATGTCATTTCCTTTCATTATTCTCATGAAGAAAGCGTTTTCTATTTTACATGCGTTTAAACCAAACTAAAAAAATATACTAAAATATTATAAAATTATATATACTACGGTTCTTAATCGTTCCGTCTACCGTCTCAGTACGAGTCTACTCGTGACCACGGCCGTTGCAATACGGTCGAAACGTCGGGCAATAAACAAGATATTTTACCTTAAATTATTCACGCGATTAAGACCTGTAGTAAGTATATATAATTTTATAATGTGTACAAATCGCGAAAGTTTATCAAAATTTATACTAAAAAATATTTCCAAGTGATCGGATGCTCTTTAAAATACCCGTATTATCATAATATCATTATAGATAGATCGTGAAAAACGCTTTATAAACTGATCTGATCGGTTTGATTGCACTAGAACTGAAAAAGGATACGTTTAAGTGACTCGTTCATGCGAAAGGGATGAGTGAAAGGCGATTAATGAGAAAGTTTTATCGGTTGAAAGAGCAAATATACCTATTTATCTATCTCTGTGGACCAAAACCGACGGTGACGGTTTACTGGCTATTGCTATACACTTACTTTCTTTGAAGTTACTTGCGCATTTCAAATAGATTAATGTCTTTCATAGACATAACTTGCGAATACGATTATATATAACTTACATTGTCATATATAAGCAATGTTTTTATGAATTAAAAGCAACATTTATAATTTGAGAAGCGAATAAGCATGGATGGATTGAAAATATATACAACGTTATTCTTGATATAGTGTAAAAAATAACCATGGATTATGTACTACTAGACGCAATTATCACAATAGCGAAGAACACAAGACAATTTGAATGGCTTGTAACTATGCAAGTTTTCAATATTTTCATTTTCTTTTTTTTAAATGATTTCTTGAAGTAAAAATCTTGTTGGGGTGTCTCTTTGCACTATACCAAAAATAACCTTGTATATAAGATATAGAGTCTGTGTTTTAAGGATGAACGCACGAATAAATGTATATATTTCTGTTGATAGTAGCAAGGTAATACCTTATTACCTTTAAGTGAGTGAACAGTGAGAGTGAGCCTTAATGACATCTAAAAATTGGGTAGCATTTGGTCATTCGGCTGTAAAACTATGATAATGCTAAAAACCTTTATTTTATTAACGAATAACCAATGTAATTTTTAAAGTAAAGTTAATGTGTAAAGATTTATAGTTCCTTAAGTATGTCTTAATATACCATTTTCCTTGTTTAGATTTCATGAAGAAATACGACTTCGATGGCTTAGATCTTGATTGGGAATACCCTGGCGCGGCTGACCGTGGTGGCTCCTTTTCCGATAAAGATCGGTTCCTCTTCCTTGTGCAAGAACTCAGGAGGGCTTTCATCAGGGCTGGTAAAGGCTGGGAACTGACTGCTGCCGTGCCTCTCGCTAACTTCAGATTGATGGAAGGATACCATGTGCCAGATCTTTGCCAGTGAGTATGGGTTTAAAATAAGGGCGCCCTGGCCGATGATTCTACCACACAAACGCGCCTAAGTGTTTACTTCTCTGTTTAAGATCGTAAGTCCAATATTAAAATGAATATTAGTTCGTTTTATCATAAACCAGGTTTGTAGCCAGATAACTGAAAATAAATTAATATTTTTAAAGTTATAAGCGTTAAAACATTTAAGAATTTTAAGAATTTTGGCGAATTTCCAATCCGCTTTGACTTACGACTTTAAAGTAGAGAGAGGAGTAATCACTTAAGCGCGTTTGTATATGTGTATGACAAGGGCACCCTTAAGGTCTTTTTTTAATGAGCGGTTTATTTAGTTGCTAGATACTTCAAAAGGAGTATATACGTAAAGTTCCCAAACTATTTACTAGCGTTTATAACAATTTTCTAGACTGACACACAAATTGCCTAAATCCAAGCTCTACAGATGATAATGAAGTGTGAAAACTTCATTATCATCTGTAGAGCTTGGATTTAGGCAATTTGTGTGTCAGTCTAGAAAATTGTTATAAACGCTAGTAAATAGTTTGGGAAATGTATGGAGCGGGCGTCAACATAGACGTCAACAAAGAAACATTCGGACTTTTAAAGTCTACGTCACTTTGTCTATGCCTTTGAATGCATCGTTTCATAGAGGTAGCGCGCGGAATTCAGTGAACCTAAATCTTCACCGAAATGGGTCCGCAACTAGTTCCTACATGTCGTAATTTCTAGATAATTTGCTGCTGACAATCTTTATGTAATGAGTTATTTGCTGACTGGAATCATTACATTTCCTTTTACCTGATAACTTGACTTTCTGCTGTTCATATTCTTTTTAGCTTCCATTGTTAAACGATGCGCGAAAAATAAAATCCCAAGTATTACTTTTAAGGGTTTCCTTTAAAAGTTCCTCGTAACTACAGATATAAATTATGAACCAGGGAGAGTTAAAACGAAATAAAATAGAGTTTAAAAGCGTTTTAAAGCACCTCTTAAGTTTTGTACGCGAATTCTGAGAGAAACTTTTATTACAGGGAGCTGGATGCTATCCATGTGATGTCCTATGATCTCCGCGGCAACTGGGCTGGATTCGCTGATGTACATTCACCTCTTTACAAACGTCCTCATGATCAGTGGGCTTATGAGAAACTCAATGTGGTAAGTTTGGTATTTTTTCTTTCCCATCCATGACTTAGTTGCGGGTAGGTTAAACAACGTTACCACTGTCTTGTCCATTGATGCGTGATCGTTTTCTAAAGGTGTCACAATCTTTTGTGCCTCAGAGAGTACTAAGTCGTCGCATCTGTCTTAATCTCTCTCCAGTCGTAACATTTTGTGCACTATCTGCAACGTAGTTTTTTTTTAAATTCAAAATTCTTTATTCACTTAGGATGCAAAACAATTCGTGAGATACGTCGGGATTCTACATGTACATGTAGTGCCAAGTTCGCATATTCACACAATTAAAAATCGCGGCCGCTCTTTTCAAATTGCCAATTTTACAATGTTTGAATGTTTATAAACTTGAGATGGGGGTAAGGTGCTGCGACTAATATACTATACACCATGTTAAAGGACTGATGAAAACTATATTATCAAAAAGTTGAAACATGAGATAAACCAAAATCAGCCTTCGTGGGTACAATTATAGTAGGAACATCTACTTACGACAAAGGTAAAAACTATATGTACTTAAATATTGACCAAAGTACTTTACTTTACAAAAAGATAACGCCCACTCTATAAGCCCTTATCGCGAGGAACTTATAGAATATATTAACGGACACAAAGTACACTCAGACTGGGAACAAGATTAGGAAATCGAAGCCACGATCTATCGATCTTCCACTGCGCTACCGAAGCAGTCTAAAGTTGACGAGTTTTCGTGTAGATTGAACATAATTCCTATTATTTCTCCAATATCATATTACCAACATGATATAGCGATAATCGCTTCTCATTTCGTAACCAAGAGGGCTGTTGTAACTAAATGAGGAGCTATAATAACCAAATGGGCTTTCCACTAAGAGGCTAGTTGCTCGGGTCCAATTAGTATGAGAGGCCCAGTCGAGTCAATGGCTGTGTTATGTATCAATTTGCTTTTGTTGAATGATTAGGAATTGCGTGTCATTAGGTAAAGGAGGACGGGTTTTAGGTATTTTTTTATTTTATGGCGGGCTTTGAGCGCGGCGACCGAATCAAGAAATTCCGTAACGAAAATAAAACCTAACACCCCCCACTCCGCCTACCATGTAGCTCGGCCGAGCGTTTGCTTAACGTATAATAATATGTTTATGGTACGACTGTACGAAGCTCGCAAGGATCGAGATGAAAATAATAAAAAAAATTTTTTTTTTGCTTAACTTGATAAATTATGCTATGCAATAGCTTTACCGCGGCAGTCCCCGAGTGCCACACATTTAAAAAAAAAATAAAGATTACTACTCGTAGCAATGTGAGATTGTGGGTTCCACATTACTTGCAATCCTATCTAGCTAAGCTCAATAGCTTGTGTAGGAGTGGGTTCACGTCGTCGGTAGTATAATGGGTAGGATTCAAACTCAAACTCAAACTCAAACTCAAATATCTTTATTTCGTAAAATCAGGTTAATGATTGTTTGAAAACGTCAAATTAATACATACATACCATACCAACCCATATGATGGCCCACTGCTGGGCACGGGTCTCCCCAGTAGAACCTACTAGTATGTAGATCCTGGGGGTAATTGCCATAATCGCCACGCTTGGCGAGCGGGTTGGCGATCGCAGTAAGACAAATTAATACATACTAAAAAAATTATAAAATTACGATAGTTTGAAAAAAAAAAACAAAATGAGGTTAGGTGGCAGTTCCAAGTGTAAAGCTCATGAGAAGAAGCTGCCAAGAAACTCATGTGCCACTCTTTTAAAATCATCAAGTTTTTCCTTACAAAAAATAAATTTTACTGAATGAACCAGTGTGTTTGGTGAGTGTAATTGTTTATAAGTTAAGGATAACTAAATAATAATACTATTAGTAACTCTAAAATGAGTATATATAAACGTATTCAGCAAACACAATACTTCACTTCTTACAAAGTAAATATGTATTACATATAATTTTAAAGTACATTTTAATAGCCTGTGAGAGAAAGCAGTTCAATCCCAAGCGTTTTTGTCTTCCATATAATCAATTATTGAGTAGTAACTTTTCATACACAATTTTTTCTTAATGGTACACTTAAATTTATTACGACTTAATTTTTGAATATCGCTAGGGATTTTATTGTAGAAACGTATACATTGGCCCCGAAATGATTTGTTTACTTTTTGTAACCTTGACGCTGGTACAACAAGTTTATGTTTGTTCCGCGTGTTAATATTATGTATATCACATTTCTTACAGAAACTATCAATATTTTTGTGAACATATATAAGGTTTTCATAGATATACTGACATGCAACAGTCATGATATTGATTTCCTTAAATTTTTCTCTAAGTGAGTGTCTACTACTAAGATCGTAAATTGATCGAATAGCCCTCTTCTGCAGAACGAAAATGGTTAGAATGTCGGCAGCATTCCCCCACAGTAGAATACCGTACGACATTAAACTATGAAAGTAACTAAAATAAACTAATCGCGCTGTTTCAACGTCTGTTAGCTGACGAATTTTTCTAACTGCGTACGCTGCAGAACTGAGTCTATTAGACAATTCACCTAAATGTGGGCCCCACTGAAGCTTAGAATCTAGAGTAATTCCTAAAAACTTTGTGGTCTCTACAGGGTTCAACTCATCTTCTTTTATTTTTATAGTGGTTTTTACTGGTTTCACGTTAGGTGTTATAAATCGAATACATTTAGTCTTGCCCTCGTTTAAGAGTAAATTGTTAACATCAAACCAGTTAACCACTTTTGAGATAGCCATATTTACATCTTCAAAGTCTTTTTGCTGGCGTTTTAATTTAAATAAGAGTGATGTATCATCTGCAAACAGGACTATCTCATGATTATTATTAACTAGATATGGTAAGTCGTTTATGTAAATTAAAAACAATAACGGCCCGAGAATAGAACCCTGTGGGACTCCCATTTTGACCACAGACCCCGGGGAGCGTTTACCATTAACATCAACTTTCTGAATCCTGTTACTCAGATAGGACGTAAGAAGATTCAGAGCTGTGTTTTTAATACCATAATGTTGCAATTTCCTGATTAATGTTTCATGCAGAACACAGTCAAATGCCTTAGATAAATCACAGAAGACGCCTAAAGCATCTTGCGATTCCTCCCAGGCGTCAAAAATATGTTTTAAAAGCTCCACACCAGCATCGGTTGTAGAGCGACCCCTAGTGAAACCAAATTGTTTAAAGTGTAATAATTTATTTTTGTAAAAGAAGTTCTGCATCTGATCATATATTATTTTTTCAAAGATTTTACTAAATGTTGGTAGTACTGATATGGGTCTAAAATTAGTGGGGTCAGACATACTACCCGATTTATACAATGGTATTACTTTACTATATTTCATTAAATCAGGAAATACACCACAATCTATACATTTATTAAATATAAAAGCCAAGTCCTGCGCGATAAAAGAAATTATAGACTTAGTAATCACAACTGAGTTACTCCAGAGGTCGGTAGTCTTCTTAACATTAATAGAATTAAAAGCTTTTATGACATCTATATGTGTAACATAATCAAATTGAAAAGTGATGTCACATTGATTTACATTTTTAATCAAGATAGATTCAGCTGCAATAGGTGAGGAATTCAATGACTTTGTAGTGGAGACTGGAATGTCAGTAAAGAATTTTTCAAACGCAGTGGCTACTTCTATGTCCGATGTGATGGTTTTACTATCTATTTTAAGACAGTAATCATTATTCTGACTTCTGACTCTTCCAGTCTCACTATTTATAATATCCCAAGTCATTTTAATTCTATTATCACTGTTTTTAATTTGTGAACTAAGGTAGCAAGCTTTTGCTGTTTTGCAAGTCTGCCTAAATGTTTTAGCATAATTTCTTACATAAGCTTGAAATCTTTCACAACAGTTATAATTTCGTTCATCATACAGCTCATATAATCTTTTTCTACTTTTATGTAGGCCGACAGTAGCCCACTCACTAAAAGTTGCATTCCCCTTAACCATAATCGTTTTGGGAGTGAAAACCGAATCAAAATTATGACAAAATTTATTAAAGAATGTTTTATATAAAATGTTAGGATCACTGTCCTCATTCAACAGCGGAGGGTTACAAATGAGGCGGCTTTTGAAATTCTCAAATCGACTGACAGTTTTAGGGATAACAGTTATACATTTTTTAGTTACTTTTCTAGTTTTAATATCAAAAGAAATAAGTTGACCACAGTGGTCAGAATCCATTTGATTAATTACTCTCTTGTTATCTACAATAATATCTGTGAATATATTATCTAAACATGTGGCTGTAGTGGCAGTTATACGGGTAGGCTCTAAAAATAAATTACACAGATTAAATGATTTGAATAGAGCTAAAATCCTCATACTTGAAGTAGTATTCTCTAATAAATTAACATTAAAGTCACCACATATTATTACATTTTTATTAAGGTTTGTTACCTTATGCAAGACTTCATCCATAACATGTTCAAAAATATGATATTGTGCTGAAGGTGGTCTGTACACAGTCAATACAATAAACCGCTTCAACTCTACACAGGCTATTTCTATGCTACGTTCAACAGAGAAGTTAACAATATCACGGCGTTCTTTGAATTTAAGATTTTTATTTATTAATATTAGTGAACCACCATGTATAGCCAGTTCCCTGCTGAACGAGCTGCCTACCTGGTGATTGTTGAAATTGAACATGAACTGATCGCTCTTTAGCCAGTGTTCAGTAATACATAAAATATCAATAGCTTCAGCATTCATGAACAATTCCAATTCCAAGTCTTTTCCTGTCATTCCTCTAATATTCTGATGCACCAGGTTAATTTTATTAATATAACTATTGTTCTGTTTTGACATAACAGAATAATTTTCAAGTGGTAGTGCACAAGTATGTGTGCAAGAGGTACTCTCTATTGTCTTAAAATTTAATTTAAATTATTTGGTATGTCAATATTATAATTATTATTAATACATAAATTATCATTATTAATGTCAGGTGCTTTAACCAAATTGTTGGCTAAGTTAAAATTAATGTCATAATTTTGTTGCTCAATAGAAGCAACTTAAGTAGCCAAATTCTTGGCTGAAGTATTAATATAAAAAGATAGCGAAACAGCTATCTGTCTTTTACAACTATTTTTAAGATAATATCTATCTTTTGTCAAATAAAAATATTTACTAACAAGTTTGTTAGTGTCAATAAAATGAAATTTATTATAAAAAGGTCCATTAATTTGGCATGTCAGTTGATGCATAAGGTTATTCAAATTATATCTAATAGAATTTTCTTCCTGTGACAATCCATTACTCAGGGGAAATGAAAACATAACAATTTTTTTTACATTTAAATTGGACAACTCCTCAAAATAATTTAAAAACTTATTTTTGTTTACATTTCAATTCGAAAGCGCGACCTCAATATTGTGAGTCCGATGCCTTAGCCATTAGGCTACCGCCGCTTTTTTATTAATTTAGGCCGATATCTATTGATAAAGTTACAGACTATGCGTTGATTTTAAGGAAACAAACATTATAAATTGTGCTATGATTTAGTGATCGAGACCAATTTCAACCAGTCAGTATATCCTTTGTCAAGTTTTTAGTCATGTTATTAAAAAAAAAAAAAAAACATTTAAAATTACAACGTTACAACTGTTGGTTCCCAAATAAAAACGCCACATCTCTCCGGGCCTCAGAGAGGAAAAGGCAGAAAATGCTACCTATGTATTTTTTTGGGTAGATTTTCTTATTTTTGCCAAATAAACTATAATAAAAATCTTTTTTTACAAAAAAAACCCCGCTTCAATCAGGGTTGATTAACTGGCATTTATTGAAGAGATGCATAGACTGTCTCCAAAACTAATCATCAGGTCTTTAAGAAATTTATATGGGACAATTCATAAACCTCTAAAGAACAAAAAAAATTTTTCTTCATCCATATAGACATATATGACGGAGTTCGGGAGAGCTCGAACATACATAAAAAAAACAAACATGCAAATTGAGAACCTCTTTCTTTTTGAAGTTGGTTATAATCATTCTACCAATATATTGATAAAAATCGAAATTCTACCAATATTATAATATAATTATATTACATTATTTAATTAATTTTTTTTTTACTCTTTTTTTGACTGCCTCTGTGGCGCGGTGGGAGTGTGTCCGACTGCTACGCAAGAGGTTGTGGGTTCGATTCCCACACGGGGACACCACTTTGTGTGATCCACAAATTGTTGTTCCGAGTCTGGGTGTAATTTGTGTCCGTGACTTGTATGTTTGTAAAGTCCCCCGCGACATAGGGCTTGTAGCCTAGTGCGGGAGTCGTCTTAAAAAAAAAATGCTGAATTAATAATATTATTGCTTTTAATCAGTACAGTCTACTAGTAGTTCTACTGATAACTGCCAAACACGTTCTATAGATCTCGGTCTTAGATATACACTATTCATGGGGGTAATTGATATAAAGGAAATGTCGCAGTTTCAAATGACATGTTCATATGTCTGCTGTCTGAAAGCACTGAATATTTAAACGATTCATAAACCGTTTGACAATTAAATGCTGCCATTACGCTATATATTGCAATAAAATGAAAAACTGCAATATGGTGTTTTAAAATAGCAGTAAGAACATAATCACACTAGGTATGTGTAGCTAGTTCCCTGCAGCTTGGCTCTTTCAATAAAAAAATCTTATGTAAAGTAATAGGTACTTTATCAAAGAATTGCATTCACTTCACGCATAGATTTTTGATATACAAAGACAACTTGACTGCCTCTGTGGCGCGGTGGGAGTGTATCCGACTGCTACACAAGAGGTCGTGGGTTCGATCCCCACCCAGGATAAAACTTTGTGTGATGAGCATGATGGTTTATTCTATGTCTGGGTGTTATTTATCTATAATATGTATGTATTTAGAAATATACAAGTATGTTTATCGGTTGTCTGGTTGCCATAGTACAAGCTCTGCTAAGTTTGGGATCAGATAGCTTTGTGTGAGTTGTCCCAAGATATTATTATTATTATTAACTCTCTCAACGTCGCAGGGCACTTTACAAACATTAATCTACGAACACAAAACAAAGCATACTCAGATTTCTTCTTAGTCGTTATACTCTTGGCAGAGTGTTCGTTGTCGTCTTGTCAGGGTTGGTGACACGCTTAACAAGTTGTCGCCATTCCTGTCTTACTGCATTCATTCTTGTACAATTACGAAATGGACCATTTAGTCCTGCTTTTATTTGGTCGGTCCAACGCATAGGTGTTCTGCCGCGTGACTTTATGCCTTTGACTTTTCCTTGCACCACCAGTCGCTCCACAGACATATTCGCGGCGTAAAATGTGCCCTTAAGAAAGCGAGAATACGATTGTACGATGGGAGAAATACGCTGTTTGATAGATACTCAGATCAGGAAAAAATAAATAATCATTGATCACACAAACCTTTCTACCGTGTGGGAATCAAATCTACGACTTCGTTTTTTTACATCAGTGGCGTCTTGGCGTACCCAGGATAATTTTTCGGAAGCCGGGGTGGGGTTCAGGTGGTACAATTGATTAAACACCGGCCAATTCCCCCCCTGGGTACGTCCATGGCCTAGATTAACATGTTCAAATTAATCAGGGAACTGATGTCTCTTTACAATAATAACATGTATAGATTTATCCATTTATTTCAGAATGATGGACTGGCCCTCTGGGAAGAAAAGGGTTGCCCTTCAAACAAGCTGGTTGTCGGTATTCCATTCTACGGTCGTTCCTTTACGCTGTCGGCTGGTAATAATAACTATGGACTTGGTACTTTCATCAATAAGGAGGCTGGCGGTGGCGATCCTGCGCCGTACACCAATGCTACTGGATTCTGGGCTTATTATGAGGTAAAATTAATACAAAAACATCTATATTTTTTTAAAAACATCTTTAATTCGCTAGCAAGTACTCCTACATATTGTATATTTACCATAAGTGAATACTTGTACCTATAGATAGTACCTACTACATGTATATAAATTAGTTTTTGCTCGTATCGTTTTATCCATTATCAAAAACGGAAACAGTGATATTGACAAAATGTCATTAGGCTGACCTGCGCAACTTTGTCTGCGTAAATTTTCCCAGTTTTTGCAACATTTTTTATTGCTGCTCCGCTCTTATTAGTCATAGCGTGATGTTATATAACCTACAGCCTTCCTCGATAAATGTGCTATCTAACAGTAAAATAATTTATCAATTCGGACCAGTAGTTTCTGTGATTATCGCGTTCAAACAAACAAACAATAAGTATAGATTATTACGGTTGCTTACAAGTATGTACCTAATAATAGGTCAGGGCTCACAAGCTTATTGTCGTCCTCAGGTTCCTTATTCACGATCTTTATTTTGTTGTCGTGACAAGCCCATGCGACACGGAAAAATGAACGTGACTAAGGACCCAGGATATGTCGAACTCAGTGTATGGTTTTAATTTGAGTTCAAGCGGAGGTATCTACTAAATTAGTCACTTAACTTAGTACATGGTCCCATAATTCGAAAATTTACATTTGTATTTGTAAAATTATAATACTACGGGTCTTAATCGCATGAATAATTTATGGTAAAATACCTTTTTTATTGCCCGACGTTTCGACCGTATTGCAACGGCCGTGGTCACGAGTAGACTCGTACTGAGACGGTAGACGGTACGATTAAGACCCGTAGAATATATAATTTTATTTTGTGTACAAATCGCGAAAGTTAATCAACATTTATTTGTGTTTGTATCTGAAGACAATAGTATAGCGACCGATAGGAAACTTAGCTGGTATAATATGACACCTAAGTTACAGCAGGCCCACTTAGGCATTTAGCAATACAATATTGCAACATTGGAATTATCATGTAGTACTTACCTAGTTAGTAATCGAAACCACAAATGGTTTAACATTAAACGAATAAGTATAAGTTTGCGAATTTGATTTCCATTCATATGTCCTGAACTTGCCTTTCTTTTGTTATTTCATTAGTCATATGTAAAGCTTGTCATTTTACGTATTAGTCAGTTTCACTATACCTTAAAGTATTGGAATTACTATTCACGTCATTGTTAATATTGTGATTCAGGCCTTTCTTTCTATTGTTCGCTTATTTGTCATAGTATTCTTTTTTTATTTACAACCAAGTCATATGAAATATGTTTGTAAACTTTCGCGATTTTTATACATATTAGATATATTTTGGGACTTAATTGCGTGAACTATTGAAAGGTACGAACCTTTTATTTACCCGACGTTTCGATCGGTGCAATTCAAATTCAAATAATTCACGCGATTAAGTCCCGAAATATATCTAATATGAAATATGATTAACTTCCATAGGTTAGAACTTTATGATTTTTTTCATAGATCTGTACCGAAGTCGACAAAGATGGATCAGACTGGACAAAGAAATGGGACGACCAGGGCAAATGCCCCTACGCCTACAAAGGAACCCAATGGGTCGGCTACGAAGACCCTCGCAGTGTAGAGATCAAAATGAACTGGATCAAAGAGAAGGGATACCTCGGCGCTATGACCTGGGCTATTGACATGGACGACTTCAAAGGCCTGTGCGGACCTGAGAACCCATTGATGAAGCTCCTGCATAAGCACATGAGCTCGTATACTGTACCACCTCCTAGGACTGGAAATACTACACCAACAGTAAGATTCTCTTCTTCTTTCTTAGAATCTGATGTATCAGCTTTATTTATGAAGACTATTTAAAAAAAATAAAATTCTATCTATCATTCTATAATTTCGGTAACTATAATTAAAAAGCGGCGGTAGCCTAATGGCTAAGGCATCGGTCTCGCAATCGTGAGATCGTGGGTTCGAATCCTGTCCATTATACTACCGACGTGAACCTACTCCTAACATAAGCCATAGAGCTTAGCTGGAGGGGTTAACATGATTGCTAGTAATGGCTACAATCCCACATTGCTAGTTATATTAAAAAAAAAAAAAATGTGTGCACTGTAAGAAAACTCCAGCAGGTGAGATAAAACATTGTAAATTTTCAAAACGGCTAGCTAGGTGTCGTCCCGATCAAACCAGCTTTCTAATGAAGGTGCCGCATGAAAATGCCACCTATTTCGACGCTAAGACATCACAACAGTTGGATCGTTTAACATAAAACTCGCCTCTGTTTCTCTCTGGGGCTAGAAAATGCACTTTGTTATTCCAAAATCACATAAAGAACTTAACCCTCACCTTTTATTACCAAAATCATAAATACCACTAATAAACTTTCTGATGCTTTCGAAATAGACATGAGCGATAAATCTCACCAGAAACAAATGGATAGACCATTACTCATATTGATATAAATCTACAGCCTGAATGGGCGCGCCCGCCATCGACGCCATCTGACCCGGCGGAGGGTGAACCGATCCCGACTACTACCACCGTAAAGCCGCCCACTACGACCAGGACCACGACTTATAAGCCAACAACAACAACTGGAAGGCCAGTTGTTCATCCTGTAGATGATGATGAGAATGATATTAATGTGAGGCCTCCTAAGGAGCCTGAAGTTGAAGTTCCTGTTGAACACCCAACGGTGAGTTATTCAAAAATTGATATTTTTTTTATCGATAATTAATGGGACCAAAAAGTATATACTGTGATTAAATAAATATAAGACTGTGGCGCGGTGGGAGTGTGTCCGACTGCTACGCAAGAGGTCGTTGGTTCGATTCCCCCATGGGACACTACTTTGTGTGATGCACAAATTGTTGTTCCGAGTCTGGCTGTACTTTGTGTCCGTAACTTGTATGTTTGTGAAGCCCCCCGCGACACAGGGCTTGCACCATACTGCGGGAGTCGTCTTATTATAAAAAAAATCGTAATAATATCATCAAATCTTTAGATGGATGGATATTAGTTATTCAAAGACGTGGAATAGGAATACGTGAGATAGATTTCACGAAAACGAAGTTGCAGGCAAAAGCTTGTTATTATCTATATATGGACTATAAAATATGTTTAATTACTTCGATTGTTGTTTGAAATCTACTAAATTATTAAAATGTATGATTTTTCAGGAGAACGAAGTCGATAATCCTGACATTTGCAACTCCGAGGAGGATTATGTGCCAGACAAGAAAAATTGCGACAAGGTAAACTTGAGCTTTTAACGCCAATCAAAACTTTGAACAGAAATTAACAAAGTAGAAAAGCTTTTTAAGTCTTACACAAACCATTACAGTTAATTGCTTTTGACACTTAGATAAAATAGACAAAAAAGTTTTGTATTTAAAATGAAATTAAACATTTGATTGATATTATTTTTTACAGTACTGGAGATGTGTAAATGGCGAAGGTGTACAATTTTCCTGCCAACCAGGCACCGTGTTCAACGTCAAATTAAACGTTTGCGACTGGCCCGCTAACGCCGATCGTGACGACTGCAAAGCCTAGACTAATCGCAACGTGAACAGGCTGCATCAGAGCCCGTTCCAGAGATACCGTCCGCGTCCGATCAAAATCGTATTCGGTTTGGAAGACAGCTGATAAATTATGTTTTGCCCCTTGCTTTTAGTGTGACTGATACAGTATATTGTACTAGGTAGTATGCAAATTTCAAGGTCCATTCGAAGTAGTTTGTTCAGTGATAACTTGCTAGTAAATTACCTAATATTGTTAAGCAAACATCACATTCCTAGTGTGTGGTGCTAGGTAGTGGCTGGCCTCAATATGGATACTCATTGTTTATCAGTATAAGTCTGCAGTTATGCCAATCGATTTTATCAAATAGTTTAATGTCTTCCATCTTACGAATTATTATTTTAAGGTTAAATGAATATCAAAATATTAATATTGTCGTATTTTGTTTCATATAAAGAAAAACATAATACGCCAATGTTTTTCTACGTCTAATGTTTTATTTATAAGTGAGTAATAATAGTGTGTTATTGAGAAATGAAAATAAAAAAACGATAAGCCAGAATGCATTAATTGGGAAGTTAGAACTAGAAAAAAGCTGGCCTGATTGTGAATCTCGCTTGATTTTCAACGTAATTGACTCACACAGTTTAATTAAACCTTTCCTAGTTAAATGTACTAAGGTAAAAGAACAAAAGCACCGTGATGGTGTTGAAAAAGATTGTGATTTTTAGCTTAACACTGCCTTTTTAAACGTATCATGTAGTGTAGAAGACTGCTTGGATTAGAAATGGATTTGAAAATAAATACTCTAACACCCGAATACTCAAACGATACTTAACTTTGATTCGTGCTTAAAAGTATTTCTGTCGCCACATTCACAAAGTGACGTTTAAATATTCGGCTGTGCAAAAACATTACATCGTTATATTGTAATAAGAGATATTGATTAAGTTGCATAAAGATTAACTTTTATTTGCTCATTTTACTTTGTAAAGAACTGAAGTTTCCGCCGATAATATTCAGCGCCTGTTATGAAGTTATGCCAGCAGGATTGTATTTATTTTATAAATTTGTTTCTACTGGGAAGCTAATTAGACTCTCCGGCTTTCGAGGGATTTAAATGAATTTTGCTCCCGTTTGTCGCGAGTGGTCGCTTGCTAAACCACTCTTACCTTAATTTATTTATTTTAATAATTTTAAGAAAATAAATTATGCAAAATATCCAGTGGTTGTTTATTTCTACAGTATTTTTCTAAAGGAAATAGGATACCTTCTTATGCCTGTTGCTGGTGGTCACAGTAGGTTATCTACCTTTATTACCCGACTGTAAAGAAGGGTTATGTTTTTCGCGCGTATCTTGTATGTATGTATGTAATATTCTTTATTACCTGATATCTCACAATCCACTGAACGTATTTATACAATCAAGACGTCATTAGATTCGTCTTGATCGCCCAAGTGTTCTTAGATAGGTGACGTTTGAAAAAAACAAATATGGCGGCTGTGAGATGTCAAAATAAAGAGGTGTGAAATTGCGATATGGGTATCAAATTAAAGGGCTCAATTTAAGCATTTCAAAAAAGTATAACATGATTATGACTGTAATACTAAAAAAGTAAGTTAGCAACCATTCTTTTTTCAATTTCCAATAATTGACAGCAGCTGTGATAAAAGTTAGTTGTTACATCGATAACATCCTGCAACTACTAAAAAGTATTAAATAAAAAAATAAATTATAAAAATAAAAAACCCGCCTGCACAAAAAAGATGGAAACAAAATATACTTTTAAATACATAATTATATAATTTCATGCACTCGGAGGCAATAGAGTAAGTACATCGAGATTCATTAATGCCTCTGACTGCATGAAATTACATAATTATGTAGGAGATCTTGTTTCCATCTTTTTTGTGAAGGCGGGCCAATAATTATTTATTGGTTCATCGAATGGATCTGCTTGATCGCCACTAAATCCCTTCAACGAGGTGAAGCATCGTTACTATTCTTAGGTCCATAGATGAGTGACTTAATATTACCTACACTGTATTGTGTCAAATCTCGTTACGGTAGGGTCGGATTTCTGTTCCATTCTTTATTATATTTGTATATGCAATAATATAATTGCGTAGTATATTGCATAGTTGGCTAGTCTCCAGTTGCGAATCCAGAGAGAGAGAGAGAGCTAAGGGCTCAAGCCCTCTCCAAGAAATAGAGTCCTCCCGTTTATTGCTTTTTAGTATCTATTTACCTTGACTTGACATAAATTCTAAATAAGTCTTCATAGAGAGAGGCATCCATGACAAAACTAAATTAAGAGAGGCTGTCAAAATAAATCAGGGCCTTTTATTTAAATGTCAAAATGATCGGCGAACACAATGATGTTTTAAGTAAAAAGGTGTAGACATCGATCTTTAAAAACGGCAAACTAATGCACACATAGTTATCCTATATATTGCAATGTCACATTATTGTAGAAAATAGTCGTAAAAATAGGAAAGCATGATTTAATTATCACGAGCGAGAAAGAGAAAAATGTAATACACTGCTTTCATCTGTTAACGCCGGCGATGCGACACTGACATTAAAACTACGTCAATTGTATAGATATTAAGGTGCCGCTTTCTGAGCGTTTATAACCTATCGACACCTAATTTTTCTGAGAATTTTAAGCTCCACTACTGAGTGACTGTGAGTACTAGTAGTTCAATATACAATAGACCGCTCCCTATTCATTAAGAAAAGTGTAAGTAAGATCTTGCTGTCATAAAATTAAAAAAAAAATATATTATTTATTTCTTTGAGATTCAGTGTACTACATTTCCTTGACACATAATAGCGTTGTTGTATCAAATTGCTCGGTTGAAAGCATCAGGCGCTTTTCATAGAAGTGATTTCAAGTAGAAACGTAGTTTTTGTTGAGCTGTTAAAACACATAAAACAATATGATACTATTGTTTTCCTTACAAGAAGAGAATAACAACAGATTCACGAAGAAATTATTCTTGATAGTTTTTACTGTATACCTACAGTGATATAAAGGGATCCATGGTTTTACTTGCAATAGAGTGTAGCGCGTAGGGAATTACCTACATACATATCAACCCATATGATGGCCCACTGCTGGGCACGGGTCTCCCCAGTAGAACCTACTAGTATGTAGATCCTGGGGGTAATTGCCATAATCGCCACGCTTGGCGAGCGGGTTGGCGATCGCAGTAAGGCTTTAAGTACGCAGAGGACGCTGCTGCCCGTCCTCCGTTGTGAAATCCCTTAGTCGCCTTGACGACACCCACGGGTAGAGATGGGGTGGTACTATTCTTAAGCCGGCACCACACGGCACCATTACCTACATATTACAAGCGATGTAAGTATCTGTATGTAAGCGCATGACGTAGCCAGGCTACGTAACTTATTATAAACAATAGATACTGTATAACTGTACCAGCTCCAAATGAATTAATAGAGTCTATAGCCAAACCTCATACGGAACACGCGTTTCATTTGCCAATCTTCTCATAACTACCCTGGGTCATAGTGGGATCATATATAAAATTCTCGTGTCACAATGTTCGTTCCCATACTCCTCAGAAACGGCTTGACAGATTTTTATGAAATTTTATATGCATATTCAGTAGGTCTGAGAATCGGCTACTATATATTTTTCATACCCCTAAGAGTTTGTTTGTTTGTTTGAACGCGATAATCTCAGGAACTACTGAGCCGCATTGAAAAAATATTTTATTGTTGGATAGCCTAGGATTAGGAGCGGAGCAGCAATGAAAAATGTTGTAAAAAAAAAGGAAGAAAAAAGAAAAAAGGGAAAATTTACGCAGACGTAGTTGCGCGGGTCAGCTAGTATATTTATATATATATTTATAGGCATAACGGTATTTGACTGAAGTCAAATCAGCATCTTTTTAACAAACGTCTAAAACGACTCGTTGCTTAGGAGTTTTTTTGCCCCGGAAAAAGGTATTGTTCCCATGGGAACCGAGTTAAAGTAAGAGCCTACGTGATGTCCTGGCTTTAATCTATATCTGTGCTAAATTTCATTCGGATCCGTGAATTCGTTTTGCAATTATTGAGTAACAAACATTCACCCATCCATTCAAACTTTTGCATTTGTTATAAAAAAGCCCAAAAAGAAAGCGCCAAAAAATGCAAGTACTTTATAAAGGCTGATTTTTTATATTACCTCACATTAGTGGAGTGAAAAAATGCCTTTCCGTCAGTCAGCTGTATTCCTTAGCGTTTGGCATACATAACTTTAATCGGCTACTGACAGCATCTGTTACTACATACTGTCTGACTAATGTTATGTGATTTAATATTCTTCACCGAATATACTAAATTCGACGTATTCGATGACGCGCCTGCGTACAAAAATTTGCATGACATACAAATGAAAAACTTATTTTGAATTAAAATACAGCTAGGAAGTCAAGTTTAAGGTTTAAAAAGCATATTCACGATATATTTAGTTCATTCGAAAAAATGAACCTGCCTCTGCGCCAAACGCTAAGGAATCTAGCTGACTGACGAAAGGGTATTTTTTGGCGTTCCCCTCTTGGCAGTATATAATCGTAATAATAAAAAAAAAATGTGTGGCACTCGGGGACTGCCGCGGTAAAGCTATTGCATAGTATTTTTATCAACTTAAGCAATTAAAAAAAAATATATATATTTTTAAGTGTTTTTTTTAATTATAAAAAAAACAATGTTTGATTTTATTTTAAAATTTTTTTTTTTAATTAAAAAAAAAAAAAAAAAATTTTAATTTAAAAACAAGCAATTAAAAAAATTTTTTTTTTTGTTTTTAAAAAATTTTTTTTTTAAATTAAAAAAAAAATCATTAAAAGTTCTGCTAGTCATTGATAGATGGCAAAAGTAAAAAGTATCACCGCTGTGCCCGTCGGAGAGGGGAGCGTGAGGTTTTTTCGTTACGGAATTTCTGGATTCGGTCCCCGCGCTCAAGGCCCGCGATAGAAGCTATGCAATAGCTTAAAAAACGTTGTTTGTCCACCTAATCTAATTATATATATTTTACGAATATGTAAGCTTAGGTACAGGTGTGTTGCCGACAGGAAAATGAGTGTAAGTAGAATCTACCCGATTATATTGCAAACAGCTCCTCTTTCACGGCTTCAAAGTTTTCACAAGTCGTAACAAAGTTAACACTTCGTTAAGCTTTAATTAATTTGTTACAAAGCGCGGCCTTTTACATTTTGTTGTACAAAAACATCTCGACTTACGAATATTTCTAGAGCAGTTGGTGGCCTATGGATAACAGCCACACAGCTTTAATTATATAATGTCTAGGTGGAGCATTCCCTCTGTAAGCCTATTAAAAAAAAATAAAGCTACTATTTTTGACGTTTGACACTCGTTTAAAATGGCACGCTAACTATGGCTAGAACATCTGCTAAGGGTCTTCTTACCTCTCAAGTACGTCAATTTGACCGTACTTTTTGACAGATCTTTGCTTCAATTTTAGATGCCGGATTAGGAATCTAGACGAATTGTAAAAATGGCGGCAAACTAACCGGCCATTATTTTTACAACTCCGAGTTTAACTTGCAAAAAATGAATTGAATACGTGATCATTGAATAAGAACGAAACTTTATGCATGTAATAAGCGCATAAATACTTGACACTGGCAGAAATTAGCCGTTAAAACGGCTAGATTGCCATAAATTCAAAGAAGAAGAAGAAGAAGAAGAAGGAATCAAAGCCTTACAGTAATTAAAAGGAAAATCAAATTTCAATCATAATTAAAATAAGAGATGATAAAGACTGTTGGCCACCCACGGTTATGGCACCGCTATATAACTTTCAGTCAGACTCAGAGTCATTTCATGCTTACTTAAATCATTCGTTATTAAAGATTTTATATGACAACATTTGAAAAAGGAATGATTTAAGAGCCATTTCGCAAATTTGACTTAATTATATGGAATGACGTTTCTGCATCGTAATTTATTGAAAATCAGATCGTTAATGATTATGATTTTAGGTTTGAATAAATGAAATAATATTAAATAAAATAGCTTATTTTCAATAATTGAAGATCAAAGCGTATTTTGGCATTGTTTACAGACCGATGGGAGACCTGAGAGAAATTTAGTCGATCAAACTAGGTTTAAAAAATATATTCTTAACATTGTTTAAATACCCTGTTGGTCTAGTGGGTAAAGAACTTGAATGTTAAACCACAGGTAGTGGGTTAGATTTCCACCAAGGATGATCTTTGTGATAAGGACGATTGTTTATTCTGTGTTTGGATACATTTTTTTTATATCTTATAATTTTATAGTATTGTATATTTAATTAATAATTATTAAAGATGTAATTTAGATTAGTTTTGATTAAATATAGAGATACGTGTTTAATATATATGTAGGTATGTATTTATACATGCTTAACGGTTGTCTGGTTGCTATAGTATAACTCTGTCTAGTTTGTAATCAAATAACGCTGTGTCAGTTGTCCCAAGACATTACATATGTTGTTAGATAATAGTATTATCAAAATAAATAAAGTAACTTGCGTTCATATTACAGTGTGGGTAGTTAGAAATAACAATAAAAACTTTATTCTTTCGATGCCTACCGCATTTATGAGGTTGGTTTTCTGTTGTTACTACCAGCTATAAGGATAAAGATATCGCTGTTGAATATTTGTTAGCGATAAACAAATGAGATTTATTAAATGAAAGATAAATTCAAACAAACAGGAAAAGAAACACAAGGAAGTTTGAATGTCAACTATTTAAGGCCTCAATCGCACGAGCGTTTTTTTAACGCGCGTAAAAATCGCTCAAATAGAACAAAAACATTCCCGAGTACATACCTACACGTGCACACGGCAACGCGACGTGTTTTTATCGCGCTGTGTTGTATTTTCAATGCCGGGTCGCCGGATTTTTAACGCGCGTAAAAAGATCGCTCGCGTGTTATAAGGGCATAACGGGAATGTGGTACTAAAGTAGGTATTTGTTTGTTCTTACGCACCGCACTTAGCCTCTTGATTGGGCCATTGTGCGTTAAAATACTTATCCTGCCAATTCTATCACTCCAGCCACCCGAGACACTCTCCGAAGCTCAGACTGCTGAATGCTTCCGGGAGGGATGATGTTGATGTCAGGAACTGCGCCCTGTGTTCAACCACACTGTTGCACTCCAAGATTATGTGCCTAGACGTTCCTCCGGCTTTCATGGAGCATACTTAAGAAGATCTATAACCATTCTCCAGCAGACGTTTTGCTTCGATATTAGGTACGTACTAGCTTTCGCCCGCGGCTCCACCCGCGAGGTTGTCGGATATCGCCATAATTACTAGGTATCGTATATCTTTTCTGGGAACTATTTTACAAAATTCATCTAAATAGGTTCAGCGATTTAAGCGTGAACCATAACAGACCGATTAGCGAATGCTTTAAAAATTACATAAAAATATAATGGTAGGTATTAGCTTTCGCCCGCGGCTCCGCCCGCGTGGATGTCGGTTATCGCGATAAAAACTATCCTATGCCCTTCCCCGGGACTCAAACTATCTCCATACCAAATTTCATTTAAATCGGTTTAGCTGAGCGTGAAAGCGTAAAAGACAGACAGAGTTACTTTCACATTTATAATATTAGTATGGATTGGTTTGGATAGTAAACTAGCTACCCCCAAGTATGACAAAGGATTCTTTCTTTCTCATCCTATTTTAACTAGTTTGGATATAATAATTACCTACCACAAAGTTAGACTTTGTAATGAGATCTACTCGCGATTTCGTTTGACCCTCACACATATACTTTTATACATTTCCTTTATTCGATCTAAGTTAGAAAACGTTTCCTTAATCTGGAATCCCTCATAAGGTAAATATAAAAAAAAAACATAAAAAAGGTAAATTTCTTAGCACCATGCATTGCAAATGTCACCGTGAACGTTTATCGTATGACCAACTTTTAACGCGGTATAACTTGCTCCCTCTAGAGAAGAGACGGCTGCTTCTTCAGATGATGACCCGCATAATAATAGACTCTAATGTAATACATTAAGCAATGAAATTAAATTTGTCGTACCTAGATCTCTTGACTAACGTGGAACTCTTTGCACTAAGCTCGTGCCGAACAAAGCATGTAATGGCTCCCCTTCAACACAGTAGAAATATGCTTTATCACTGTGCCTTCAACGTGTTACACAAATGTATATTCGATTTTTTCAAGATGTTGATCTGTTTCATTTATCTAAGCTTAGTTTTCAAAAACAAATAATAATAGTAAAGTAAGCTGCGGTAGCGTAATGGCTAAGGCATTGGTCTTGCAATCGTGAGGTTGTGGACGTGAACCCACTCCTAACACAAGCCATAGAGCTTAGCTGGAGGGGTTAACAGGATTGCTAGTAATGTGGGACCACAATCCCACATTGATAGTTATCATTTAAAATTTAAAAAAAAATGTGCTCCGTCAGCTTAATTTTAACACCTCATTGCATTAAATTTGCCTCATATGGCACGTTCACACAGTAATGTTTAGTAATTTGTGGAAAATATGGTGATTGTTGCATTTAATACTAACAAAAAATGTTATTGTTAAAGTTCACTTAATGTAATGACGTGTATCTCCCTAATATAGAAAATAAAATAAAAACAGCTCTATAGGTAGATCATACCTAACCACAATCACTGAATTTGTTTATAAGTATACCCAAATAAAAATAATAATTTATGCATGTATGTTATGTAGATTCCTTACTACTTGATAATTTTGTTGTTGTTTTCATAAAAGTTAGTATAAGAATAGTATGAAACAATATGTTTTCTGAAAATAGAATTGGAATAATATCTAATAATATCTTGGTACAACAACGTCATCTGTTCCCAAACTAAGCAGAGCTTGTACTATGGCAACCAGACAACTGATAAATATACTTATATATTTCTAAGTACCTACATACTTATTAACTACACTGACGGACTTATAAACTGCATCAAAGTAATAGACGACTTTGAAATAAATATTTTAACCAAGTATGCAAACTTTCTATACAGATTTAAATTGAAACCTCTAGATTGGTTCGTGAACTTTAAAACAGCGTAGGATCATATCTTTAAGTTTAAGTTTATGTACTGGAAAGGACCTTAAGACCTTTTTTGAAGAAAAAACAGAAGTTTAAGGAAAAATTGTTTAATTAAAAAATTGGTTTTAACAATAGACACAAACTTTATGCAAGGGTTTATTTGTGTTTTAATAAGGTGTATTACCCCCACGTGCCCTTATTACGGATTCTAATCGGTTCCGCATAGATTTTATAAGGGTTTTTAAAAGATCTTGCGGAATATTGTCCCATTCTTCTGAAAGTGCTGTTCTTAGTGCTGCCACTGTCGTAGGCGAAGGGTTTCTCGCATATACAGCTCTTTTTAAATTGTCCCAAACATGCTCGATGGGATTAAGATCCGGGCTGCGTGCTGGCCAATTCATTGTACGTATCCCAACCTCTTCGCAATAATGTTGAACTTGTGCAGCTGCATGCGGCCGGGCATTATCCTGCATTAAAGTAAAATTTTCGCCTATGAATCCCATGTAAGGCACCACGTGATCTTCTAATATCTCTGTTATGTAGCGATGTGCTGTCAAACCCCCTCTATTACCGTTTTGACGGACCATGTCTATGAACACAAGTTCTGTTCGCCCGTTCATCGATATGCCACCCCAGACCATACATGAACCGCCTCCAAAAGGAACACGCTCCTCAATGCAACTTTGAGCATATCGCTCCCCACGTCGACGATAGACTCTTCTGCGACCATCTGCACCATATAAACATGTCCTACACTCGTCCGTGAACAATACAGAGGCCCACTGCTCTTCTGTCCAATTCAGGTGATGACGCGCAAATCTTAAGCGAGCTTGTCTGTGAGCTGCAGACAACTTTGGACCATTTGCTGGTCTAAAAGGGGTGATAGCCGCTTCCTTTAACCTTCTTCTTATTGTTCGTGCACACACGTTTTTTCCACGTACTTCATTAAGCTCGGTTTTGATGTTAACTGACGTGAGGAAACGATTTCGCAGGGAAGTTGTAACAATAAATCGGTCATCACGACCTGTGGTTGCTCGAGTTCTGCCTGTACCACGTCTCCTCCTGTAAGAACCTGTCTCTACAAACCTTCTGTATATTCTACAAACCGTAGACTGGTTTAAATTTAAATTTCTACCAATCGTTCGTTGATCCAAGCCCTCCCGCACCAATGCTACAATTTGTGCCGCTTGTTCGGACGAAGTATCCATATTATGGTTCAAAAACTCTCGATGTGTTAAAAAACTAACCCAACAATTATGCTGGTAACAATAATTCAATTGACCAAACAAAAAAAATCAATGAGAATTAATTTAAAACTTTGCTATAAATAACACGCAAATCTGATACTACGAGTAAATTTTCTTTTCCCGGCTATATTCATTTGTTTTACCGCAGTTCTATTTTTAAATTTAATTTTTTTTTAAGATTAAGAGCCAGTCTTTCCATATTTATATAATTTAATCTAAAAAGTTTGCATACTTATTATAAAAAAATCCTTTTAGAGTAAACCTGAACTTTGATGCAGTTTATGAGTCCGTCAGTGTATATGTAAATTACACCCAGACACAGAATAAATCACCGTGTTCATCAGAAAAAGTTTTATCCTGGGTGGGGATCGAATCCACGTCTTCCGCCTTAGCAGTCAGGGTCACTAACCACTAGACCAACAGGATTTTTAGTGTAAACTGTAAATTTATCTTAAAAAGTATTTTTTTTTTTTTTAAGTGATGTCCACGAAAAATTTGCACGTAATAACGATTGAATAAAACAAAAAACATTATGAAAACCCCGCAGATAAATTATAAAAGCAAAAATATTTTTGGGCTCGTCCGGGATTTGAACCCGGGACCTCTCGCACCCTAAGCGAAAATCATACCCCTAGACCAACGAGCCAACTGATATATCTGTCCAAATTACACACTACATTCTTTCAACGCGTTTTAAAAGAGAAAGGTTTCGAAACGTGTTAATAATACCCACATACGATGACGTCACAACACGGAACTAAGAAGTATGCCTAGTTTATGAGAAGGTAAATTGTTTACGCGACAACTTTGCACGAAATTTGCTGTTCGTAGTTTTGTATTGAATTTTGTCATATGAGTGAGCGAGATATATGATAAATATATGAAAATAGAAAGAGATTACAGATAAAACAATAAATTACCAACTTAATGTCGGTTAAATAGTTGTTAATATAGGTATATGCGGTTCGGACGAACTAACGTAGAATGTAGATATCCCATATTGATTCAGACGTAGATTTACACTCCACTTAACTGAACTATTGGTCTAAGGGATTTGTATAATGTTGAATTGAATTTGAGCTATTTGGCTACGCAGAGGTAGGCGATATTAGGTGACTATGTGTATTTAGACATATTGGACATGACAGACATTTCTATTAATTAGACTGTTTTGGTATTAATATACCTATATAGTTTTGAAATAAAAACGTTAAACTTACCTATTTCAAACTAAAAGTAATTGCCTACTGTGTGCCGCGGTTTCTGTTGCAGTATTGCCCCGCACAGATTATATGGATACACATTTAATAATAATATAAAGAATATTATTATATTGTCACCTAATGAAAATTCAATAAATTTTCAATCACACTCACATAAAATATATATTTTAGTTTTATTTAGTTTTAGTTCATAGTTTTAATTAATTAGCTATTATAAAGTATTAGTTATATCTATTATGAAATAAAAAGTTTTAAGACCTAATAATGAAGCTGTATAGTTTGGTTATAACGCTATAATCTCCGAAAATACTGAAAAAAATAATAATATGGAGGTATCTTGAAGAAGGTCGAACCTGGGCAGTGCTACCTAGCTAGTGTGACGTAGACCTCCCAGGAGAGCAGGTACCAGGTCTGTACCTCAGGATTGTAGATAGGGCGTTGAAATGATAAAAGAAACTTCCCAGATTTAATACAATATTTATTCCTGAAATAAACACAATCTAATATAATAAATAACGACCAGATCGGTCGGCCATGAATCTCTTAGTCCTAGACTTATTTCATATATTTATATTTTTTGAAAAGTAAAGAGTTTCTTCACTATAAAGGCCCCAATGATGTACATGTCCGAGACCTAGGCATATACATCACAGTATCTACTCCATGATTTTCTAAATGACATAGATATTTTGCTTAGAACATCTGTTGTTTTAATTTTATTTAAAAAAATATATTTGGGGAGCTTATAGCTGTAGTACCTACCTACAACTAGTTTATTTAAAATACATTATTAAATGAAAAAATATTAATCAAAGATTAAATAAAGTGTATTGTATTTTGAGTAGCATTATTTGTGTTTCAAATCAGGGTCGCGTCACTTGGTCTTCCGCTTTCCGCACCCAGTCCTTTATTTAGCACTTCAGTCCTTTTGAAAAAGGAGTGTTATAACTATGAGCTATTAACCACATTAACTACAAAATTTAGAAGAGTACCAGCCTTATCGTATTCCAATCGTAGATATTGGTCGTTAGTTGTATAGGTTACCCATCAGACTTATCTTCGTAATTTTACTATATCAAACGATATTTTATGTGTCGGTATCTATATCAAATTCTTATCTGTACTATGTACCCAATATTGATAAGATAACAGAATAATTCCTCTGAAAATAGAAACTTAGTTTGGTTATTTACTTCAATACGCAGATAGGTTCAGTTTGTAAGAAGAAAATAATAGAAGAAGAATCTGAACTCAGACCCTAAACATTTAATTTACCTTTAAGAATGTCGTCGGTTTATCTGGCTGTCATCTAGGGTCACATCCTACCTACTACTTACATGTGCCGAGTCATGGTCTCCACTCTAGGACTCCTTCGGAAAATTTAGCCAGAACTTTTTTTTTCAAAGACGAGTCCCGCAGTAGGATAGCCCTGTGTCGCGGGGGACTTTACAAACATACAAGTCACGGACGCAAAGTACACCCAGAATCGGAACAACAATTTGTAGATTAGATAAAGTGGTGTCCCATGTGGGAATCACGCCCACGACCTCTTGCGTAGCAGTCGGACACACTCCCACCGCTCCACGGAGGCGCCTGCAGAACCTGCGGGCTACGTTTTTTTTTTTTTTTTTTTTATACTACGAAATGAGAAGACGAGAAGAGGTCCTGCTCCTGATGGTAAGCGTCACGCTATCCCTTAAGAGTGTCAGTGCAACCGAAATTCTTGTTTGGGTAAAATCTGAATGGGACCGCACCGCGCTCTTCATTTGAGACATCCATAGACACTAACATTATAAATGTGAATGTAACTTTGTCTGTCTGTTACCTTTTCACGCCTTTTTAAACCTCTTTTCTTCTTTTCTTTTTAAAAAAAAAAAAAAAAAAAAAAAAAAAATAACTAGCAATGTGGGATTGTTGTCCCACATTACTAGCAATCCTGTTAACCCCTCCAGCTAAGCTCTATGGCTTGTGTTAGGAGTGGGTTCACGTCGGTAGTATAATGGCCAGGATTCGAACCCACGACCTCACGATTGCGAGACCGATGCCTTAGCCATTAGGCTACCGCCGCTTCTAAGCGCTCTGAACCGATTAAGATGAAATTTGGTATGGGGATATCATTATACAATTTATAACAATTTCTAGCAAACGACATCGCAAGCAATAGCCAGAAAGAATCATGGTAACGGGCCTAACATTTTTTTCTGTCATTTTTTTGTTCCGACTATAAATGAAAAAAATAAAAAAAAATCTGAACAATTTTGTCTTCCGGTTTACCTTTAAATAAAGTCTGGAGTCAAAGTTATTCAATTTACTTTAATTGCAATTCCTAGACTTAGACACGATTATATTATTATCATGATTTGTAAAATCTTATAGAATTACTAGCTGACCCGCGCAACTTTATATGCGTTAATTTTCCCCGTTTCTGCGACATTTTTCATTGCTGCTCCATTCCTATTGCTTGTATCGTGATGTTAAATAGCCTATAGCCTTTCTCGACAAATGGGCTAACCAACAGCAAAATATTTTTTAAATTCGGACCTGTACTTCCTGAGATTATCGCGTTCAAACCAACAAACAAACTCTTCAGCTTTATAAATTCGATCTGTTTTGATCATATTTGTAGACGCTTACAAATTTTATCAACAATGATTTCACCGACTTTCTATAAAGGTTACCCTCTAGAAATTTGAAATGTGTCACACACTTAAGAGAGAGATTTAAACACTCTTTATCGTCCATTCTAAAACGACAGCAATATATCTGTATCAAGACAATGAAATGATAAGCCTAACATACCTCTAACTCCCATTTGCTCCATTTACTGAGCAAATAAATAATGCTTGGTGAAACGTTTATAAATTGTTCTTACAATGATAACGCCTAGTCGAAAATTATGTTGACTACTGAATGGTAGGTATTTCTCTAAAGTTTTATAAAAAGTTGGTTTACTGTTTAACCCGTATATTTCTCAAAAACTATTAATCCGATTTGGATGTGGTTTTCGATATTCGACTGAGTAATTTTCTGGGAAGGTTTTAGTCTAAAAATAAATTTAAACAACAAAAACCTGTAAAGAGCATCTCGAACTATGCTCAGTAAAGGGTTCCGCAGCTTTTTACTTGCCGCTTACGCCCTTTTGTTGAGAAACGCAGTTTTTCGGCAATAACTCAATGACGGTATATCAAAATTCAAAATTCTTTATTCACTTAGGATGCAAAACAACTCTTGTGATACGTCGTGATTCTACATGTACATGTAATGCCAAGTTCGCAAACAATAGGTAAAGCCGGAGAAAAGAACCTGGCAATAAAAACTCGCCGCTATCCGTTCTTATCCAAAAAAAAAGTATTATTTAACACTCACAACTAACGGTCACACGGTTTAAAGACTAAGGGGGGGGGGGGGGGACACGATTTATGCAGCTTTCGGATTATTTCTAAAAATATTCACTCAATCAAAAAAGTTTATAAGAAACCTTAAAATGTTTTCGAAAGACCTGTCGAATGATGTGCCACACATTGATGTTCGCTAAAAAAAAATTCAGCTTCTGTTACACGTATGGAGTGCCTTCCCTAAAAATATTTATTTTTATTATTTGGCTATAAAACTAAGTAGCCGTTACTACAAGACACATTTTCACCAAATTTCATCAATATTCATTGAGTAGTCTTTGAGTAAAATGCCTGTGACTACGGACAGAGGGTTCTGTTTTTGCCATTTTGGCTACGGAACCCTAAAAACCAAGTTATATTATCCATGTGTAACACACATCCTGTTCGTCCTGTTGCGTGCTAAGTTTGAATATGTAAATAAAAAGGCCAAACCCAGTTATGTTGACTGTTGAGAATAATGGCAGCATTAATCATAAGTATAAATACTTATTTCACTACCCAAAATAAACAAAGGTGTGGTCAGATAATTAATTTTATGGGGAAATAAAATACTTTCTCTCATGAAACTGAGGTTTATGACTTACCTACATGTACCTATATATACTTAGACTAGCTGACCCGCGCAACTTCATCTACTTAATTTTTCCCTATTTTTGCAACATTTTTCATTGCTGGTCTGCTCCTTTTGGTCGTAGCGTGTTGTTATATAGCCTATAGCCTTCCTCGATAAATGGGCTATTCAACAGTAGAATAATTTTGAATTCGGATCAGTAGTTCCTGAGATTACCGCGTTCACACAAACAAACAAACAAACTTTTCAGCTTTATAGTATTAGTATAGATTAGTAGGTATAGATATACAGAATGATTTGTAATATACTAATAACCTAACCGTTGTGACTTCTTTACATAACACTAATTTAATTTGAAAAGTTTGTAATATAATTTTTGGAAAAAACTTATTAAATTAATCCTTAATCAGCTACCACTTGTTTTTGGAGTTAAGTTCCTTAAACTATTTAACTGAAGTAAAACAATGTTTATTGTGAGGTTTAGGCCCTCAGCCCGACAAAGAAACATCGTTTTTAATCCAGGGTCTCTCAGATGTGTGGTAAATGGTTGTGCGATAAAAGTAGGTGGTAGGTGGTGAAGGGTTACTTCGTTTTTTTAAGCTATTGCATAGCTTTTATCGTGGGCTCGGGCTTTGAGCGCGGCGACCGAATCAATAAATTCCGTAACGAAAATAAAACCTAACACCCTCCGCCTACCACGTAGCTCGGCCGAGCGTGTGCTTAACGAATATGTATATGGTACGACTGTACGAAGCTCGCATGGATCGAGACGAGCTGCTCCGAAATATGTATAATGAAAAAAAAAACATTTTTTTTTTAAGTGCATAAGGTGATAAAAAATGGTATGCAATAGCTTTACCGCGGCAGTCCCCGAGTGCCTCACAATTTTTTTTTAATAATTATATTACGAAGTTATTTGGTGTCATGTAAAGAAGCCAAGAGCATTAGTATTATTAAAAATCGCGCTATATATTTCTAATAGTGCGCAGGTTTAGATAGTGTGTTTATTTGTTGTATGTGCCTCTGAAAAGCATGTAAGTGCCCACTTTGTTTGTACCAAGTGAAAATATCCTTCCACGGGCTTTCTATATGATTACAAGGGCTAAACAAAGTGTTGTTGTTTCCCCAATAGAAGAATTTTACCTGTATGTTATAGATATTATCTAGGCGTTTGCTTCCCTAAAATATTTACCACGTGTTCGAAAGAAGTTGGGTAGGTACTGTTTACCTGACTGTGCGATGCAAAGGAGAGTAATGTGTTTATCATTACCCGACTGCGCGCAACGCTTCGGCCGATTGATGATGATTCATACGTCAATTGATTCGTTTTAATCTTGCGTGTCACTAAAGACATGACAGCAATCAAAATTTAAAATGGCGACAGCCAGATGCCCTATCTGATAGAGAAAAAATAAAATATAACTATGTCATGTGGGATATCATTGTATATATATCAGGTATTTCAAAATCATGATGAGGTTTTTTTATTTTTTCCCCTTAGAATGACCGTTTACCTTTCTTACTAATCATTTTTACTTAAATTTTCAATAAGAACAGTTTTTTAATAGGTAGGTACAGCCAAAAAAACCTACAAACATGTGGGATATCATTGTATAGGTAATTCAAAATCATGATGAGATAGAAGAGAAGAAGATAGATTCTTTAACATTTTTTCCCTTAGAATGAAAAATTCTTTCAGTGTTGGATAGCATATTTATTGAGTAAGGCTATACACTAAATTAAATTACGACACGACTAATAAGAGCTGAGCATTAATGAAAAGTGTTGCAAAAACGAAGGAAATAAAGCAGACGAAGTTGCGCAGGTCAGCTAAGCGTTAGTAAACAAAACTAGCATTACACTGCCAAGGAATAAGTCCTGATACAATTTTATAAATCATAAAAAAAGTAATTTGACCAGAAAAAATAGTGACGTCATCGTCCGGCATTTGCAAGAGATCTCCATAAATAATCTGCGTTTTGACATTGAATAAAGAGCTGCTGTTTTGACTAGTTGGAAACTAGCCTATTATTCTATCTTACTATCAGGTCGCAAAATTTCAAGTTTATCTGACTATCAAGTTTTAAACTGGTTTGAGATTGAGCGTAATATGACAAATACGTACTTGATGTACCTAACTATAGTCCAATTATAAAGTACTTATAGAAGCAATCTAGATCTACACATAAAACTGCAAAATTTTAGTCAATCCGCGCATCGGACCGCGCACAAGCGTAGCGGGTTAACTCTCGCTCGACGCGCTAGTACCTCCATGGAAAGCGAACGCGCTGTCCTTACGTCGCCGCTTGCCGCCATTGCCGAGCTTTCCCGCGAAAAACTTATCATAGACAATTTAAAATGCCGCGTGTTTAAAAATCGAACGTGGTCTCATTTAAAAAAAATATAACTTTATTGGCTGAATGTGAGTGTCAGTTCGTCAAAAGAGTTTGCTAATAAGAGTTATTTATTTGAGTGCAATTGATGAATTTGTCGTTGTAATGCTAAGAAAGGTTTATTAAAAAGTGATGATAAAGATGTTTTATGTTTTAAAAGTTGATGTGAAATGGACTAGTGTATGGGACAGCTTGTGGAAGAAAGGAGGAAAATAAAATGACGCCGTAAAAGGTAGGTAATTTATTTTTAATTTAAAAATAGCGCTAATCCTAGTAATCGAATTGAAATAATATTTTCGAGTATACTTCCATATTTAAATCATTTTAGCACAAATTATCATCACAAATTACAAAGCCCCAAAATATTAAATTATAACGATATTCTCTCCGACATTTTATTACCTTCTAACGGAAGTTTAATATTTTGTCAAACGAAAAATTATATATACTTATATAATTTCATGGTGTAATGGTTGCAACACCTTAGTTATTTATCTGTATTTATACAAATATATTGTTAAATTAAAAATTAAAGTTTTATTTAGAAGGCATTAAATGTAGAATCATTCTATTCCAAATTTTGTCTGACGTTCATAAGCGTTGCATTTGTAACCTAAGTGAATAAAGTACTTTGACTTTGACCATCTCTCTCTCTTTCTGTCTTTCTATCTATTTTATCAAATTCATTTAGGATTTTATTTTTTTGATACATTTGATTTTGATTAACAAACTTTGTTAATTGAACTAGGTAATTTATCTATTGATTCAACCTATATAATTCTCTGTAAAAGGTCATCTAAAGATATGGTAGGTACCTACCTTAGTATTTATTGACATAATATAAGGTAGGTAAATTAATATAGGATTATTTGACTCCTGCACTAGTAAAAACTGTGTTCCAGGAGACAGTTTCCTCCCCTTTCATAAATCGAATCAAACATTTTACATCGATAAGTACAGGATGTATTTAACGATTTATCGTTATGAAACGAATTGTCCATCTAAAAGGGTTCCAGTGACCGCGGTCCTCTATGTCATAAACAATCATTGGCGAGAGAGAAAAAAAAAATGCATGGCACATTAAAAATAGTCACTCACGTATTTTTTAAGAACGACTTATTATACCAGTCTAGAGATGGGGACCAGGTGTAGAAAAAACGGGCCAAGGTAACTTGTATTGAACTGGGGAAAAAAATATGGGGCTTCGTTAGATAAATAGGGGGATTATGTTCTCGTCTCTGGACGTTCTACTTGCGTTACTTAATACCCACTCATAGGTAGGTATATGGTTTTACTAACTGCATCCGAAAGACACTCCCAGCGCCATTTAAAACCGTCAAGGCGCCAGGAAATTGACGTAATCGTTTTAAAATCTTACTGTCTTATTTTTATTAAGCTAAAAACAGTAGGTATATTAATTAGGCTTTAAGATATTTATACTCCTAGTACACCTAAATTGAGATAGGGTAATTTCTGGATTATTTAAAATTGAATCTGTCAGTCATCATTATCTACTCGTATATGTAAAATGTTGCACACTTAATTGGCGAATGTTTTTTCTTGTTCCAATCTATTTTGAAAATAGAATGCAAATCATAGACAAAACATTCGCTAGTTAAAATGCTTTTATTAACCTAGAATAAAGAGGTTAGTGTTTTATATTATACGATCAAATGATTAGGCTATAATTTTATCTATTGAGTCAAAAAGTATTTAAAAAAAAAACGTCAACGCGATACGCCCGGTAAACGTTTGTACGAGATACAAATCGATAATTTTCTATCATCAAATCATGGTGACTATTCTAAAAAATGTATTAGTATTGTAGTCATCTACTTAATTGTATTATAGTGTATTAATAATTTTAAACGATTTCTGGATTTTACTGGTTGACATAAATAGGGAGGAGCTCTTAACGACTCGGCTTTGTTTCCTTAAAAGTACGAGTACCTACGAGTACTTGTTATCTTTATTTATTTATTCATCATAAAGAATTTGAATATGAAGTATCTGCAACAAAAACACAGTGATTAACTTCATTTAACACTGTTTAAAATTCAGTTCTAATTATACTACCATTGGTTGTTGGAATGAAAACTGAAGCAGTGAGAACACAGCTGAGTTATGGCGTTCTAATGGTTAAAGTTTGGGAGTTTAGAGAGTTAGGCGGGCTATTGTACTGCAGTTAGCTAACAATAATTTAGACTCCGTCCGTCTCTCTCGGTTCTAATTATTTCAAAGTACGATTGCCTGACAAATTACTCTTGTTAGATACCTGATAGGATCTTTGGGCACTTGATCTCAAACTGTCTCTGAAATTGCGTAAATTATTTTAAACGTACTAATCAGGCGATAGTAGGTCGGATATGTTTCCAAAATTAATGTTCTTTCACAATTATACATATTTTTGAATCTCGTGTAGTCGTCAAAACAAATACTTATTGATGACGTCATGACTCGGAATTCCATACGTATAGTGGTACGTACGATATAGTATCGTTTTTAATAAAAACTTTTCTATAAAAAATTAAACCGTCTTCAAAATTTAACTGAAATTAAGTAATACTTTTATATACACGAAATTAACTTACATTTTGGTTGAGGTCGGTGCCAGTACTCGTAGAATTTGTTTTTTTTTAGAATTTGTACTAAAATTCTGACAACATGGTTGAACTTTTTGTTTGTCAAAATCACGGATTTTTTTTATTTGATAGGTTATTTTTTTTAATTTTACTGGTGAAATATGTAGGTTATTATGAATAAAAATGTAGGTTGTTATTATTATGTTATTTCGTGTACTCATCATTTTTTTTCCAGTTAATTTTTTAAGTCGGTTGTTTTTTTTAAGTTAGGTATTTTTTATTTTTATTTCATAATTTTTAGTTTTTAAAATGTTTTTTCTTTGACACCACACTGGTTGCATAACAATGTAAGCCTGGCCGTCAAATTTACACGGTTTCGTTCGTATACCTCTTCCATATTTCTGGACCGATTTTGATAAAAGTTGTACTGCTCCATAAGTTGTAGTAAATATAAAAATAAAAGAATAGCTACAGCCCGATCAATAGTTTTGGGAGAGCACGCGGACAAACATAAAAACATACCTACATTTATCTTTTTCGTATTTTTGTTAAGAAGCCATAATTAGATCATCATAATATGTGAAAATCTCGCAATAGGGTAGATGACTGTCAAGTCAAATCAGTATCTTTTTAAGAAACGTCAAAATGATGCGCCTTGTACTAATTTATATGAAATACAAAACAATGACGTCATACTTTTGTATGGTCAAATCATGTAGTTTCAATGTATGTTTTGATGTTTATAAATTCATGACAACGTAAAATTGTGTTTTCCAGAATATTTTTGCAAATGCTATTTCCTGTATAGCGTAAAATAATTTATTGTTATTGCAGTCATCTACCCAATTCTAATATTATTTACATATGTATCGAATTGATAACATACTCTTTGAAGTATGTTAAAAAGTCACTGATTTGATTTGACAGCTAGCGTTTGTGTTAGTCACAGAGAAAGTAATCATGGTGTTAATCAAATGCTTAAATGAAGTTTATATGTTTTAATTGCGTTCTATTCTTTGTTAAAATTGTATAAAATTTTGTTCCCGCAACTCGTATTCGCAATTTAAAATGGTCTCTGGTGTACGTTTAGAAGTATTAAGTGGCCAGAGTTTTTAGTCGGCTCTGTTGCGGTACCTACTTTAGCAAAAAGTTTAGGTTTTTGGAAAATCTTGTGGTTCCAAACGTTTTACATTTTGTTCTATTTTTTTTAAATAGGTTGGTAAGTACTTGAAATTAAGTCCTCCGCGTATGCGTTATTTTTTTATTAATAAAGGACACTTTGATCAAGCATTAAGTTCCCTGGTAGTACGTAGGTACCTAGGTATAAAACACAGAGTAAAGAAAAGATGAAATCTTCACCCAAGTGACTATACCAAGACTGAAAATGCTAGCGGTTCAGTTCGCCGCGGTAATGTAGCACACTATTCTATTCTTCTATTCGTAGAAGCTCTGCACAAAAATCTGCTCGATGCCGACCCTAGCAAATCACATCACCCATCTTTGTGTAAAGACCATAACAATTTTATTCCGAATTTCCCCCATGTTTATGTAATAGAATTTGAAATAAGAACATGAAAAGGGTCTCAGAAGGTCGGCAACGCATCACTAATCCCGGCGTTGCAGGTGCCCTTAAACGTTAACCATTTACCTTCGAACCTGTGAGGCGTACGACTCGAAGCTTTTCTGTTAGGGATGTGGAAACAATGTCGATATCACGATACTGTACCTACCTACTTAAATGAGTATTACTTCTATATGTACTAGTATTTTACGTCATACATGCGTCATGCTAGAAATCGAGTTTGGTATGTGAATTATTCGCGACTAGGAGACTTGTCTACTAGGGACGTGAGAATAATGACAATACTTCAGCTAAACAAGAATTGCCTCTATACTAGGTATTTTTACTTCGTTAGTATGTACGAGATCGAGCGATTTATTTGTACATTCAATTGCATAAACTAGGTAAAGGGACTTAAATAAGTAAGTACCTTTTCAAAATTAAGACTCAACCGGGAAACAGGTTAAGAGTTCCCATAATTACAGGAAGTGCATTTAATTTATGTTCAAAGACAAAGGACAAAGACATTTATTCGCTTAAAATAAAGGGTGTTATAATGTGACAGTTGACTTATATTTATGAAGTATAATAACATAAAAGTTCCGTCAATTAAATGCCCAACCCTGTCTGTACCCTGTTTTAGTTATATATAAACCATTCCATCATATTCCCAATTTGTATGTGCGTTAAAGAAACATTATTTTAATAAGAACTGCAAGGCAAAAAGGCAGATTCTTATGATAACAAAACATCCTTCCAATGGTTTAAGTTTGATAATAAGACGAATACCTATTTGTTTTGATACTGTCTTGAGTACGATATTTATAAGTGCCGATACTACTCTAAAAATAATGTTGAATGAATTTCTTTGAATGTAAAACATCGATAGGTAAACATCGATATCGATACTCGTATCAATATACCTATCGATGTTTTACATTTGATACTTCTCTGCACCAACAGTATAAACAACTTTTAATTTTCTCCCTCGTTTTTATTTAACTACATAATTATCATCATTTTTATCGCGATCCCTCCATTGACATTGATCAAAGGTAACTTCTATAAGCCAATGTTTTGAAAGAAATTCAACATTATTTTTAGATTGGCAATATCTTGAACGTAAATTTTAAAATGGCGGTATTATGCCAGTGAGTGTTTGAGTTGGTCACGTAGAGCTCGTACTAGGTAATAAGGCTGACCATAAATCGAATTCGACGATGCATTGAATGGAAAATGTTTTATTCTCGAATGTTCGAAAGGTTAGAACACTCGGTATTCTTCGTCGTAGGCTTATTATTTCTTAAGAGGAAGGAGGTTCAATCTAACTACAGTAGATCTCCGGTGATTCGGTTTCTGTCTAATCCGGAGTTCCTTGTAGTCCGACATACCTATTTGTCGGATTTAAAGTACTCTCCTACAAAAAAATCTGGATTATTGGGGTCTGTGGCAGTTCTGTATAATCCTTTGATTTGTTATTTGTCGAGTCGAAAAGTACTACCATCAATAAGAAAGAAAGAAAATAATTTTTATTTGTCACAGCGCACAGAAAAAAAAAGAAAAACTTAAAACTTAATACATACATAACATTTTTGTCATTCGGCGCCGGACAAATAGGACCTACGTCAGATTAAAGAGGTCTGTGGCTATACTGTATAATCTGACAAATTTGATAGTCCGACAACGCCCTGCAAAACGTTTGTCGGATTATCGCGAGTCCACTGTATACCATACTTTATTGATATTGCGAATGAGTTCGTATCACTATTAAAATGACTAGCGGACGCCTCGCGGTTACACCCGCGTAGTTCCCGTTCCCGTAAGAATACAGGGATAAAAATAGCCTATGTCACCCGGGGTTAGTATAGCTTCACAACGATGAAAGAATTTTTCAAATCCGTCCTGTAGTTTCGGAGTCTATTCAATACAAGCAAACAATCAAATCTTTCCTCTTTATAATATTAGTATAAAGTATAGATTATTTATGAATGGCCTATGCATCTTGCATAGAAATAATAAAGGATTCTATATATTTTTGTGGGTAATCTTATCAGTACAATAGATAGTGGACAAGGCCGTGTATGTAGCGTCACTGGAGGATTTACTGTCCTCGATATATGCGTATGGGTCTACTGGATTCGGGCCAAATTATTTTTGCCAAATCTGCAAATCGCTCTGACGAATAAATTCGAAGGCTAAGCGTTCTGTATACCAAATTATAATATTGTAGTTTCAGAACAGAAGTTTTTAGCTTTGAAATTTTGAGTTTGAGTATGAAATATAAGGTATTATGTACTATATCCATATATACTAATATTATAAATGCGAAAGTTTTGTTGTACAGTAGGATCAACGTAACTTGACCGGATTGAAGTTGGCGGGGCGGGGGCGGTAACTAAACCAAGAGACTTAAAGATGCGATTAAGCATTACATTGTCATAATTAGTATTACTACTAGTATAGTATTATATTATCTGTGGTATTTCTAACTCAAGTTTTTTTTTCATAAATAATTGTTTTTCAAACTTTCCTTAGTATTTACTATAACTGTTCTAAATTTAAACTTTTATGAACTCACATAGTATTTTTATATTGTTGAATTAAAATTTGGAAGTATTTTTAATCGATTAAACATAATTTATCGTTTTCGTAAGTAATTGTACGGTCGCATCTCTATGACATGCGCGAAAGTGATAAGAACCTAGCTTCGATTCGGTCAAGTTACGTTGATCCAACTGTAAGTATTGATGAATTTTTGTTATTCACTTACTCTACGAAGGGTAATCAGATCTGGATGAAATTAGGTACAGAAATAGATTATAGTCTGGAATAGGACATAAACTAACTACTTCTATTTTTTTGTGCCGAAAATTGTTCCTGTGGGATTAAATTGTTTTTCAAAATTGCGTGTAAGTGGTCCGACTGAAAGAATACTATTCGAAACATCTTCAGAAGATTCATGACGTTTACCTTAAGAGTTAATATAATAATAATAATAATATCTAGGGACTACTCACACAACACTATCTGATCACAAACTAAGCAGAGCTTGTACTATGGAAACCAGACAATTGATAAACATATGTACTTAAATTCTTCTAAATACATACCTACCTACTTATTATAGATAAATAACACCCAGACACAGAATAAACCATCGTGCTCATCACACAAAGGTTTTTCCTGGGTGAAGATCGAACCTACGACCTCCAGCTTAGCAGTCAGAGTCACTAACTACTAGACCATCGTAAATTGCCGAAAAATACCGCACGTATTTTTATAAAACAAAAAAGCAAAACTAAAGGAAACATTTTCAAACATTTCAGAGTTTCCTTGTATTGTTTGCTACAAAGAGTTTGACAAATATATTTTGTTCGACATAAATGGAATTTTTCTACAAAGTTTCTATTGAATCGGAAGTATTGCACTATTATTTTTTAGCTGCTTGGTTATGGTTAGCTTTATTAGTATTATTGTTTTTTTTCTTTTGACGGCAATCTAGCAATCTACCAATTTTTTTTTTACTTTTTACTTCCAATTGATATATCAGTACAACCCTAAAGTGCAATTTATATAACAGTGTCTTACCAATGGTGCAAAGGCCTAGTAATGTGCTTTTAGGTTTTATAATAACCTAGCTGACTCGCGCAACTTCGTATGCGTCAATTTTCCCCGTTTTTGCAACATTTTTCATTGCTGCTCCGCTCCTATTGGTCGTAGCGTGATGTTAAATAGCCTTTCTCGATAAATGGGCTTTACAACAGAAAAATAATTCTTCAATTCAGACCAGTAGTTCCTGAGATTACCGCGTTCAAACAAACAAGCTCTTCAGCTATTTAATATTAGTATAGATTGACACGAGTATTCCCTTTATCAGAAAGATACTGTCAACAACAAATTGCCGGCGTAATTTCTACAGGCGCTTTATACTTATTTTTGTTTACCACGTCGTCCGATAGATGGCGCTGTACCTTATTTCTGAATCGCGCTATGGTTTCGTTCCGTTGAGCGCTATATAACGTTTACTAAATATTACGATGATAACTCTGGTTTCCCTTCAAAACGCATAAATCTTTCGCCTTTTACTAAAGATTTCCGTGGAGGGGAACACTCAAATGAGTCTTTAATATTTTTGAAAACCCTGTCTTTATGGCAGGGTGAGAAACGCTGTAAATACCCTTAACATATAACTTTAGATGTAGATGTACCAAAGATACGATACTATACTTTCAACCTTGACTTCGTGCTCGGCGGGCGAATATAACAGAGTATCAGTTATGAGTAAATTTGATTCTCTTGAGTCCGTGCTAATAAAATCATATCTCTTTCGGTTTTAATTAAATTTTATTTTATGTTCGGAAACAAACAGTTTGTATGTTTTCCGTTAGACCAAATTACATTGAACACGAAGTAAGTAGGTATAATATAGTTTCCGATCTATACTAATATTATAAAGCTAAAGAGATAGTTTGTTTGTTTGAACGCGGTAATCTCAGGAATTGGATAGCCCATTTATCGAGGAAGGCTATAGGCTATATAACATCACGCTACGACCAATAGGTGCGGCGCAGCAAGCAACCAAGTCGGGCCACGCACAATGTAGGGTTCCGTAGTCACCCCCCACCTCCATCCGAATAATGCGGCTTATGAAGTGGGTTTTCTGTTGTTAATGTTTTATACTTACAACGTTATACATACTTAATAATAATTTTCTATGGAATGTGTACGAAATGTTTATACTTTTCATTTGATCAGCTGTAACTGGTAAACTTGTGAAGCTTTATTTAGCTGTGATAGTTTTCTTTTTAATTTTACTACTACCGTGAATTTTTTCACATACTAAACCTCAACCATTTAGATTTAGAGGGGGGGGGGGGACACACTTGATTTTTACAAAAAAATTCACTTTAGATCATAATATTTCACAAACGTATTTCTAAATCTAAAAATGGTCCTCTCAGCCCCTAAACGTTTTTAAAAGACCTATCTAACGATACAACACACGATGGGGTAAGTGAAAAAAAAATTGCATCCCCACTTTACTTATAGGAGAAGTACCCAAAAAAAATTAAGAGTTCCGTTTCGCCATTTTGGCTACGGAACCCTAATTATAAAAATTGGACATGAATGAATAGTTAATTGAATACCCATTTTTTGTAAGTTTTTGTAATTGTATAATGGTCTTTTTAGCAAGAAGCCTGGCCTGTTTCATTGTAGATTGGATCGTTATTTTACAATGAATTTAATAGTGACTAAAGACAAGGCAATGACAATACAATATGAATTATAAAGTGGAATGAAAACAGAATCGACTCCCACACTGCAAAATTAATAGGAACGTTTATTGTGTGGGAGTTCATTTTATTCTGCTTGCTTGGCTCACGCTGCAACATACCTTTATGCTGAGTGGAAGCCTCATGGCCACAGATATGACGTGCAATAATTATTCTCATGTACCTACATAATATAAATGTTACACCACTGTAAATGTTTATTAAAATGAAAATTCACAATGTTATTAAATACATTAATTACCCTACGAACTAATTATACACAAACTATTAACATTATTTACAACTTACCTACTAAACTACAAAAAAAAGGATTTAAAAAAAAAAGGGGGAGTAACAACCAGTTTAGGCGTCGAAGAATTCCTCCCCATCGATGTCAAACGGTATAGTGCCCAGAAGGCTGGCAGCATTGCCACGTTGTATGGCAATGCTTATTCTCTGAGCAAAGAAAAGGCCAGCCTTCTGGTCATGAGATGTACTGATAAGACGCTGGGAAATATCTTTGAATAAAAGGCGAGCACTTGGACCCCATGGCCCTAGCGTCTCAACCCCAAACGGCTCAAATATGTAATCTCAACATTACTATAATCTAACATTAATATCTCAAGATTACTATATTTGCGCCGTTTGAGAGTCTCCGCAGATGCAGCAGCAGCGCAGGAAAAATGTTGTAAATGTTGTACATATCTGTGACAATAAATAATTTCTTCTTCTTTTTGTTAGTTACGGATTCTTTGTATCGCAGTTCTTGTGACACGTTTTCTAAGGTAATTTATGTATCACAACTTCAATCATAACTTCGTCTGCGTAAATTTTCCCAGTTTTTGCAACATTTTTCATTGCTGCTTCGCTCCTATTGGTCGTAGCGTGAGGTTATATAGTCTATAGCCATCCTCCATAAATGGGATATCCAACAGTAAAAGATTTTTTCTATTTGGATCAGTAGTTCCTGAGATTACCGCGTTCAAACAAACAAACCCTTCAGCTTTATAATATTAGTATAGATAAGAGTTTCATTAACATTATACACCACCAAAAACTTAAACTAATACTAACATCATGCTTAAAAGTGTTGTCGCCAATATTCGTGTATAAAGTGACCTTCACAAATAAGATTTTTTTTAAAGATAACTAGCAATGTCAGTCCCACATTACTTGCAATCTTGTTAACCCCTCCAGCTAAGCTCAAAGGCTTGTGTTAGGAGTAGATTCACGTCAGTAGTATATTAAGTAGGATTTGAACACGCGACCTCACGATTGCGAAACCGATGCCTTAGCCATTAGGCTACTGCCGCTTCAGATTGCATGCCGTTTTACAAATTGAGTTGCCTTTGTGTCATTAGACCAGGTGTTTGGTTAGGGAAGGCTTGACCTGGCTGAGGTACAGTGGCGGAGGGTCCTAAGAACACCATTCTATTCGGTTTCCCTTTGAATTCTACTTACTTATTATTGTAGGTACATAATCCGTCTATAACAAGATACATTTTCGTATCGGGTTACCTCAGGAAAATTTTAACCCTTCGCCTCTGCTGGGGTACCAAATATTTTGAATTTGGAGGCTGAGAACACTTATAAAATAAAAACGTTGCTTCTAGAACAATTAAAAATTGGGACCTTGTATTTGGGCTTCTGCCGCTTTCTGCTTTGTATGTTCGTAAACTTTCGCGATATGTACACATTACAGCATTTTATAAGCTACGGGTCTTAATCGTAAATATTTTAGTTTAAAATTAATTGACTATTTGACTGCCTCTGTGGCACGGTGGGAGTGCATCCGACTGTAGCAGTCCGATGCACTCCCACCGTGCAAGAAGTCGTGGGTTCGATCCCCACCCAGGATAAAACTTTGTGTGATGAGCACGACGGTTTATTCTGTGTCTGATATTTATCTATAATATGTATGTATTTAGAAATATATAAGTATGTATAACAGTTGTCTGGTTTCCATAGTACAAGCTCTGCTTAGTTTGGGATCAGATAGCGTTGTGTGAGTTGTCCCAAGATATTAATATTATTATTATTAATTATCTTTGTTTTATTGCCCGACGTTTCAACCGAATTGCAGCGGCCGTGAACACGGGTAGACTGCCGCTTAGTCCTTACGCCCTCTCACCTTGATTCGCCTCTGCTTTGAGCATTCAGTCATCAGAAACTAAATTTCTGCTGAAAATTGAAACAATCAACTGTGTAGGTATGTGAAATCTGACCCCATCACTCAGCAAATGGCGCACAGCAATGTTACACACTTAAACCATTTTGACCCCGCTTTTCAGCGTGCCTGCATGTTCCTAAATACTCATTCATTATAGGGGTGTATCTTTGAGCTGTCTATTGCTCTCTTGGCAGCCTGGAATACAAACGTTTTGACCTATCAATTTCAAATGGATGTCTATTCACTGTGGATGTATGTTGGCGTCGTGCATAACTGACGGGTGACGTGAACTTTGCAACTACTGCGATTTACATGTTTGTTTTGTAACTGGTTCTAGTTCTATTGATTTTGTTTGAAGTACTTACTAATTATTGTTTTTAAACTTTCGCGATTTTTATACATATTTTCGGGACTTAATCGCGTGAATTATTTAAAGGTACGAACCTTTTATTTCACGGGTCGACGGTCACGGGACGAGTCGACCCGTGACCACGATCGGTGCAATTCGATCGAAACGTCGGGTAAATAAAAGATTCGTACCTTTAAATAATTCACGCGATTAAGTCCCGAAAATATGTACTACTACTTACTAAGCTATAAGATCGACATAAATCTAAGCGGCGGTAGCCTAATGGCTAAGGCATCGGTGTCGCAATCGTGAGGTCGTGGGTTCGAATCCTACCCATTATACCACCGACGTGAACCCACTCCTAACACAAGCCATTGAGCTTACCTGGAGGGGTTAACAGGATTGCTAGTTATGTGGGACGAAAATCCAACATTGCTAGTTTTCTATTATAAAAAAAAAAAAAAAAAAAATGGGTGCTTGAATTAACTAAAACCATGCAATTGGCGCAAAGACTACTACATTAACTATACACAGAAAAAAATCATTTTGGTATGATTAAAACGCTGTAAAATGAATTATCTACTTCATAGGCGAAGTCAGGACAGGCGTTTGTTTTGTGTACTAATTTTTTGTATTGTATTGGGTTTCTTTGCCCATTTGGCTCTTGTGCCTCCCCCCCTTCCTCTGAATGTTTTTATTGGACCATGTACCTCTTGTGGCACCCCCTTCCCCCAGAATATTTTCTTTGGCCCATTAGCCCTTCTAGAATAAAATACTTGGTCAGCAGTTGACCCTTATATAAGTGTATACGTTCCGTTTTTTTAATTGACGCGAAATGTCATAATCATATTCATAATAATTTATTTAAATGTGGTTATAAAATGGTGGTAGGGTATTTGTAGGTACCTCACATTTTGCCATAACAATGGTGCGCAAATAATATGTGAAACTTATAAATACAGTAGCTTTCGCCCGCAACTCCGCCCGAGTGGATGTCGGTTATCACGATAAAAACTATCCTATGTCCTTCTTCGGAACTCAAACTATCTCCATATCAAATTTCATCTAAATAGGTTTAGCTGTTTGAGCGTCAAAGCATAACAGACAGACAGAGTAACTTTCATATTCATAATATTAGTATAGAGGGCCTTCCTCGATAAATAGGCTATGCAACAATAATAGATTTTTCCATTTGACCCAGTAGTTTCTGAGATTATCACGTTCAAACAAATAAATAAACTCTTCAGTTTTATGATATGTCTAGTACAGATACAAAACCTCGGTGTTATGAATCTTACACGTGTTTCATATACTTTCACACATGAAACGACTGGTATAAAAGTTATGGAATTAATATAATTCGATGTATTACCAGACCGAAAGGAATTCCACTAAATAATAATCTTACATAGTTGGTAATACCTATGAGGGTATCAAGTAGTTCAACCTTTATTAAAACGACTACCTATCTAGCATTTATGATTAATATCGGATATTACATATGCCGTGTGGTGCCGGCTTAAGAATAGTACCACCCCATCTCTACCCGTGGGTGTCGTCAAGGCGACTAAGGGATTTCACCCCAGAGGACGGGCTGCAGCGTCCTTTGCGTATTCAAAGCCTTACTGCGATCGCCAACCCGCTTGCCAAGCGTGGCGATTATGGCAATTACCCCCAGGATCTACATACTTGTAGGTTCTACTGGGGAGACCCGTGCCCAGCAGTGGGCCATCATATGGGTTGATATGATTACATATTATCAGGGTTTCACTTACTATGTAAATTAATAAACATTTAGTCAGAATTATTTTGTACTAGCGTTATTCATGACTTCGTCTACAATAAGTCCGTACATTTTTCTAAGTTTACAGCAATCTTATTTATTACCTATATAATGGAACTGCTAGTGAAAGCATCAGGTTCTGTCTCTGTGAGATAAACTATTGGGAACAAATATACAAGGTTATTTTTAGTATAGAACAAAGCTCAAACAAGATTTTTACTTTAGGTAAATCTAAAGTAGAAAATTAGAAGTTAAAAGTATCTAAAATAGAAAATTTTAAAAGAAAAAATAAATTATGATTGCATTTTACATCACATTGTAAACAGGCATTTGACGGTTAGAATGATTGACGAATTAAATAATGTTTGATAAATATCACTTATTTATGGAATTTATGTTTTGTTTGTTCCAGTTTACTAATTTCACAATTAGTTCAACGTCAAAAAATTCCAAAAATACGAATTCCTCCTTCGCACATCTGACATTGGCAGAATTGTCGGCACCAGCATAGTTGCCATAAAAAAAATGTTTGATGAATTAATTAATTGAGAAATATAACATGGTAAAAAAACTACCCCATTTGTTACTGATTCTGAGCAAACTACTTTCAGGTTTGCACTATACCAAGAATAACGTTGTGTAATAAAAATAGGTAGGTATGTTTTTTGATTAAAGTAATAGTTATATGTACTATAACCGATCTTGTAGATAATCAAGAATTTAAAGCAAAGTTTCTTAAAAATTACTAAGATACCCTTAAATTTGATTAATTTTGTTATATTTTGTTTTGTTAAACATGGCCCCCGTGTGGCGGGGGACTTTTATAAACATACAAGTCACGGAAACAAAGTACACCCAGACTCGGAACAACAATTTTTGGATCACACAAAGTGGTGTCCCGTGTGGGAATCGAATCCACGATCTCTTGCGTAGCAGTCGGACAGTCAACACATTCCCACCGCGCCACAGAGGCCGTCAGCAACTCTGTGCCAGAGGATAATAACGCGATATTCTTTTTTCTATCCTACTATGTTGCAATGGTTTTTCCTCGTATTTACAGATATTAAAATTGAGAACAAATAAAATGTGTCCCAAAAACTGACACAATAATATTATATCCTATACTAGTTGCATTCACTTTAAAGAGAATCGATTCTGCCACAATGGTTGTTAGTTTTATTGTATGTTAAAAGCTTGATGCAACGCTGAAATGAAGCGCACCCTGGTATCATCTTCGCACTTTCGATTAAAATTCATTCAATCGAAATTCACGGCGAACTTGGTTCACAAATGTTATATAATCACATATACATTTGTTTATGTTATGTTACGTGTAGGGTTGCCTACTTGTGGAAGTCACAAAATTTGTTTTCTAAAAGAAAATTACTCGATATCGGTCAATTCTGAGTTATTCGAACGATGGGCGGGTGCAAATTACCTCTGCACCGGCTTTAGTTGGTTTTGATTTCCCCAGAAAAAGGTCCCCAAAAAGCCTCTAACCATTTTAAACCACTATAAACTCTCATGCCACTTATTTTTCCCTAAGTTAGGCAGTGAGCAGCAACCCTAGTTACGTGCCCAGTTTCTGAACTGTCAACGTTCATACGAGTTTATTGCTTTTTATTGGCATCACGCTCATTGCGTTTTCAGTTACTCTCACCATGTGTTTGTTTGGTAATATTTGCTTACTAGCCTTTGACGTTAATCTGCATGTAGGTAGTCGCAAAAATATAACCAATAGGGATGTTGACCGTCAAGTCAAATAAGTCTCTTTTTATGAAATGTCAAAACGACAAGCTCTTTAGAAATGTGTATGGAATAACAACCTATGAAGTCATAAGTTTCTATCGTCAAATCATTACTTTTAGTATTCGTTTTCATGCTTTTAAATTCAAAAACATGTTAAAATGTAAAATAGCAGTTATTTTCAGAGCATTTTAAGATCTACTATTACTTGATTAGTATAAAATTATTTACTTTAATTGTAGTAAACTACCTAATTATTATCTGCACTCCAACACTCAAACGATCCCTGCTTAATTAACTTTACTTTTCTTTCATTTGCAAACATTCAAGTATACATAATATATAATTTTATAAGCGTGACTTGGCTTATATTTAAGCACATATAGTTTTTACATTGTAGATAAGTGGTTGATATATCCAATCACATGTACTCTTTTTTATCTCTTGTTTTTGCATCAGTCCTCTAATACGGTATATAATATAATGGTGGCAGCACCTTACCTGCATATACAGTTTATAAACAAACAAACATTGTAATCATTGGCAATTTGAAAAGTTGTTTGCGAACAGGAATTACATGTAAGTACATACTTACTAGGAAAAACAAATCTATTGACATGGCGGTTTATAGTTTCATCCATACGGTATTGTTAAACAGAGATAAGGGTAATCAAGCATGTGCGCTGTTTATGGACCTGTCTAAGGCTTTTGACTATGTTAACCATGAACTTCTATTAAATAAACTGTATGCTTATGGAATCAGAGGTAATGTATACAATTTAATTAAATCATTTTTGCATAATCGAACACAAATAACACAAATTACAAAATTATGTCCAGTTGAAAGAAAAGTAATTAAATACTTATCTGATAGCAGAGAGGTTACTACTGGTGTGCCACAGGGAAGCGTGTTGGGACCGCTACTTTTTATTATATATATTAATGACCTACCCAAAATTTCAAAACATAAGACCATTCTTTTTGCGGATGACAGTACAATAATATTTGTTGGACATGATAAAACATACATTGAGCGTGAAATTAATATGACATTAGGAAATATTATTAATTGGTTGACCTTAAATAATTTGAATATTAATCTTGACAAAACTCATATTATGACATTTAAAAGTAGAGTAAATAAATTAATAAATATGGACATACGCTATTTAAACACAAAAATTGATGAAGTAGACACAATAAAATTTCTAGGGGTTAATATAGATAACAATCTAAACTGGAAGCAACACATTACCTCATTATGCTCAAGGTTAAACTCATACTCTTACGCTCTATACATGATTAGCAAGAAGGTGAATCCTGCTACGATACTGACGGCATATCATGGCTACGTCACACCTCTTTTGAGATATGGTATTGTGTTCTGGGGTAACTCCACTGACAAAGATCTTGCATTTAGGGCACAAAAAAGGTGTATACGTTCATTTTGTCATTTGAAAGAAACAGACAGTTGTAAACAGTATTTCATTAAATTTAATATCTTAACATTGCCAAGTATATATATTCTCGAAGTTGTACTGTTTGTAAAGAAGAATAATCATTTATTCACAACATTAAATAGCAGAAGGCATAACCTAAAAATATGTATTCCAGGTAATAAGACAGCGCTGATGAATAAAAGTATTCTTTGTATGAGTGCACGCATATTTAATCATTTACCTAAAGAAATAATGAATACTAGTGAAATCAATATCTTTAAAAATAAAATTAAATCAATGTTAATTAATAAATGTTATTATTCTGTACAGGAATATTTAAATGATAAGTTTTAATTAGAATATAAAATGATAATGAATATAATATTTACTTTAATATATGCACTTATTATGTAATGTCATGAATTGAGATGATTATGAATATATTATAGAATTGTGTAAGCCGGTCAGGCAGATTTATGGAGAACTTACATTTTTACTATCTTAAGACCATTATGTACCCTAAATCACACAAATAAATATGATTTGATTTGATTTGATTTGACTTTCTTGTACAATCGACTTTTCACAAGAGTAGTATTTTGCTTCCTAAGTGAATTAAGATTTTTTAAATTATTATTATTTCTATTATTTTTTACGATAACTAGAGGTTTGATCTTTTCACAGATTCAAGGGACTGTAGACTTGAGTACCTATATGGTTTTAATTTCAACTCGATACCGTATTACTGAGATAAAGGGTCTTGGCAGACCGACGGACGGCTCACAAAGTGATACCTTATAGGATCACTTTGTGAGCCGTCCGTCCGTTGTGAGGTTCCATTTTTTTCCCTTTCGTGGTACGGAACGTAAAAAACATAAAAAATAACAATTAATTGTTATTTCTACTTCTTTAAAAATAAACATTCCTAAACCTTTTTTAGAAATTGCTCGCTATATACAGAGAAACGTCGAATTCCCATTTTTATTATAATATTTTTGATCCCTGCAACTTCTGTGTAAATTTTCCCCATTTTTGCAACAATTTTTATTGCTCAGTTAAATAATTTTTCATTTCGGACCAGTAGTTCCTGAGGTTGTCGCGTTCTAACAAAACAAACAATCCCTTCAGCTTTATAATATTATTAAAGATTGTAGTTGCTATAGCCATATTCTAATTTTCAAGAGCAGTGACTTAGATGCCATCGTGAATATGATCAATTTACATATGAGATTTATCCCTAATCCCAACTTATGTCTAAATTATTCCAATTGTTGTCTCTTCTCATTAAGATTCTAGACAGTATGACAAACGTTAGCGGATATACGTATGTCCCCGTGCAAATATTGTAAGACCAGAAGGTCTAATGGTTCCCTGGGGAAGAACAGGTACGTGAGTTGCTTTGAACCGTGTATGTACACACTTACTTACTATTTATTTATGTATGTAGGTATTAGGCTTAAGATCTGCTCCATTCTATACAAGGTATTCTTCGTGTAATCCAAACCGGAAAGTAGTTTGCTCAGAATCAGTTGTACATAAAATGTCACCAAAATCCGTGTAGTCGTTTTTGCATCAAATATTAAGAAACATCAGTAGGTACATTCATTAATATATTTCACATACACTATTTTCAAATACGTATACATGAACGTGTATAGACTTAAAATTTGGAATTAAGCTTTCGGCTAAGAAATTTCATATAATGTGTACCTATACTTAACTTTGTGCTGTAATAATAATACCTACCTAGTACCTATTTAACCAGCTGCCAAAACTCAGAAATTTCCAGCAAAAAGTTAATTTGCATAAAATTCTTCTTTAATTCCTTTGATTTGTTAGAATCTGAGCCCAGAAAATGAATAAGATCGTAGATTACGACTAAAAGTACAGTTTGGGATCTAAATGTTAAGATATTATTTAATAGGATCCTTTACAGAAGTGACGATAATGTTTTTCTGCGTAATTTCACTTTTTAAGCTTGAATTAAGTATCACTTTACAAAATATATTTCAATGGAAAAGTATTATTCAACAAGATTAAGCGGCCCGTTGGAAATGATAAAATCGATAAGAGTCGGCGGCGCCTGCAAGACTAATAGCAATTCTGAGAAACATTCGCCCTTTGCCACTTTTGCTATCGGCTACTAGGCGTTTGCGGCTTTTCCATTGACATTTCCCCTTTTACCTTTTATTTAGAACTTCAGAACAGACTCGATTTTCAAATTTAAATTTACAAAATAATTATCTAACTTCCAATCGGATTCAATTCTAAATTTAAAATTACAAATAAGTTTCTATTATTGGCTCCATGTTTCTCGTTTGTTTTTGACGTCTTCCCGTAAAAGGTCAGCAAGGGATTATTATAACAGAATCGCCTTTTTGTAATAAGTAATTAAGGTGTCAAAGTAATATATTACTTATGAGGTTTTTGGGATACAAAGTATCAAACAGACCCTAAAGTTCAATGTGGGTTTCGGATCCATTAGGAACAATGCTATTACGTATTACTGTAAATATGTTAACGAATCATTAAATTTGTAATGGTCAGTTTCGATTTCAACAGATTTATTTGAAACTTGATGAGTGGGATGACGTTAGAAGAGCATTGCTCATCGGTGTAATGAAACGAGCTTACAATGAAATATACTTAGGTTTATAGCCATAATTACTGAAAATTAAATTAAAATCACCATCAATTTAAAAAAGTTCTTACACTTCTTTTGAGTCATTAACTATATGTTTATGTAAATATAATTGTAAAATCATTTTCTTTAATTATATTTAAATATCAAGTTCGCAAAATAACAGTTACAAATGCCAGAGAAAATGATAACACAATAATGACACCAATCTATCACCATCAATTTTTATGCTAAATCTACAATGTTTGTCTAAACCCACTTTTTAAGAATTAAATAAAAAAAAAAACAATAGACGTCTCAAAATCTAGGATAACGTTTTATACACGTTTCTAAAAAAATATGTAGTCGAATTGAGAAAAAAAATTAAGCCGTTTTACAAATTTTAATATTATGCATTGTAGATCGTGAACAAGTATTTAAATTATTAAGTTATTATATATATAAAAAAGGAAAAGAAAACAAATTAACAAGTAAATAAATAATTTGAACCTGTTATAGATTTATTGAAACATATAAAGTTGAAATTGAAAATTGTAAACCAGTTTAAAGTTGCTTCAGTAGTTTGAAACTCGAAGGAAACTTACGAATGGAGTTGAGCTAAGGAAAGTTGAAAGTACTACAAGCATGTACTTAATATTAATACAGCATGGATTATTTAATAAACAGTAAGGAGTCTATGACTTATTATTAGCTACCTAGCAAATCAAGAGATCAGTATTAGTTAACATTTGGTTTTCAAACAGTTTTTTTACATTGTAAGTGGATGCTCCTTCATTGTTGTGCCCATTGCGGTGTACTCGTGTACTCTTCTTTCATTACATTAGTCCTCTAATATGGTGTACTCTAGTGGTTGCAGCACCTTACCTGCATATACAGTATATAAACAAAAAAACATTGTAAACATTGGCAATTTGAAAAGAGTGGCCGCGAGTTTTTATTGCCAGTTCTTTTCTCTGGCTTTACCTATTGTTTTTGCGAGCAGGCATTACATGTAAATGTAGAATTGACTTTTCATAAGAGTAGTATTTTGCTTTCTAATGAATAAAGATTTTTTATTATTATTTATTACTTTACCGGTGGTAGCTCTAAGCCAACAGCCGTTTGTGTATTGGTTGAAGAGTACTGTGGACATACAAGTGTAATTACTGGCCAAATTAGACTTTTATGAACTAATGTCTCTATTAAGGAGCATGGTTGATATTCAGATCTTTGCCATATTGGAATTTGGGTGCCACTGATAGTGTTATAGGCTAGTTGATGCTTACCATCAGGCGCGAGTAGGTCGGGCGCCTGGTGACATCTTCTCATTCCAAAGTATAAGTCAAAAGTACTCTATTCATTTAGGTTACAGAATGCAACGATTATGAACGTCAAACTAAATTTGAAATAAATTAATGCATAGCTATATTTAATGCCAAGTTCGCAAGAGTAAAGTGAGAAAAGGAATGGCAATAAAAACTCTTCACCACTTTTTAAAAAAATGCCAATTAATTCAACTTAATTGTATTATTAAAAAGATGGATAGTCGTTAAAAAAAACCTGACTCTCCTGTCTATGCTAGGTTCTACACATTAAGCCGTAGGTCCTGCGTATGTCCTTGTGGTATGGCGAAGGTTCATCAGAAAGAAAATGATTGAAAAAAAAACCATTTTTTTTTCATTAGTACAGGATCAGTAGATGTTTGTTACTCAATCCAGCCATAACGGCTGAATGGAACTGGATGAGATTTGGCACAGATATAGATTATTGTGTGAAATAGAGCATAGAATTTATATCCCGGAAAATGTATGGTTTCCGTAAAATTTCCACGCAAACAAAGTCGTGGACAACACTGTTATTAATACATCGAGGGTTATGGAATGTACGTCCAATAAATATTTGTAAGAAGGTACTACAAGTACTACTAGGTTTATTTGTTATGCGGGGACTGGTGTCGTGTGGGCGTTGAATATGAATCATAAGATATTGAATAGGATGCGCTCAACGAGGTGAATTCTTGTCGAGTTCTACAGTGACGTCATAATCTTCAAGATGTAGTATTTTATGATTAATTTTATTAGAGAATCTGCTAGAACTACTTTCTTTTATCTTGGGCTGGTTTTGCTTTAATATGCTCTTTGACTTTTATTTAAAATGTTATCTTTAAAAAGGATTTACGAAAGAAATATGTTTCGTACTAAAAATACTAAATTGATTTTGGTAAACCATTAATGTATGCTGGAGGTTACACAATAGCGGAGTTGGACAAGGACCAAAGCTAGTATCAGCATTATTTAAATTATGTTTTAATACCTATGTACTTACTGTAAAGTTTCATCAAAATTCGTTCAGCGGTTTTTGTGTGAAAAAGCAACAAACATTCTCCATTTTCACAAACTTTCGCATTTATAATAATAGTAATAATAATACTAGCTGTCCCGGTGAACTTTGTCCCGCCTCGTATTTTTTTTTCGTAAATCAGGTTCAATTGTATTTTCAAACCATCCAGGGACCCGGTCAAATATATACAAAAAAATTATCTAAATCAGTCAGGCCGTTTAGGAAGAATTAGGTGACAAACACACGTACAAAAGAATTCATACTAATCCATACTAATATTATAAATGTGAAAGTAACTCTGTCTGTCTGTCTGTTACGCTTTCACGCTCAAACAGCTAAACCGATTTAGTTGAAATTAGATATGGAGATAGTTTGAGTCCCGGGGAAGGACATAGGATAGTTTTTATCGCGATAACCGACATCCACGCGGGCGGATCCGCGGGCGAAAGCTAGTTATATATATTTAAAGAAGATTAGTAGGATTCTTTCTTAGGTAGGTACTAATTGAAAAATATTTAAGGGTTTTTCCTATACTGTTTACCGAACAAATAATACAGTTTTATTATTATCCGAGGATAATACTTTCTAAGGAAAATTATGCTACGTTATTCCATTGCCAATAATCCCAAAGGAAAATATAGATAGATGTCTTTTATATTCCAGTCATTCGTCAACGAGAGTTGCTCCATGGTGAAATCGTACGTGCTATCTGTATTTTATAAGAATTTGTATCAGACATTGCTTCCATATCTCCCTGTAGAGTTACGTTTTCAAAGGATGGAGGTGTCATACCTCTGTCTTACTTTTCTTCCTCAATTTACGAGACGAAACTATTCTAAGAGATCGACAAAGCGTGACGATATAATAGTTATTGACTAACATTCCGATTAGTATATTTTTTTTTTCTTAAAAAAGACGACTCCTTCCTTAGGGTACAAGCCCTGTGTCACGGACACAAAGTACCCGGTACAACAATTTGTGGATCACACAAAATGCTGTACCGTTTGGGAATCGAGAACTCACGACCTCTTGCGTAGCAGTCGGACACACTCCCAGCGCGCCAAAGAGGAAGTCGATTATACAATCTTGTGAACGGTTCTTAATTGTCACCGTCAATCCGCGATCGCAACCTAAATAGGAAGGACGACGAATAGGAAGGACGGATAAAAAGCCGTTCTAAAACTGATTTCTCTATCGTTCCAGATGTTATTATCGCTATAGCAACGCCAAGAGGTCACCCTTGGCCCTATCCCTTGTTTAACATATCCAATCATGTTGAAAGATTATGCAAAGGTCGAGGTATGCACGCACCGCCTACTATTTTTCTATTTCGGTGTGATCAGAATTGATAGAAGAGACTATGCGGGTTCCTCTGACATATCTATAGGTGTTGGGTCTAAATGCCGTAATGTATAAGAGTAGTGGAATAAATTCTTGTTGTTAAGAAGGTTTACGGGTGGAAAAGGTAAACATAGCCTGCTTTTCAATATTGCAAAGACAAACTACCGACAAACATTTAAAATATATCCTTTTTTTACCATTTTTTTTTAAGAAATCAACTCCCGCAGTATGTTACAAACCCTGCGTCGCGGGGGGCTTTACAAACATACAAGTCACGGACACAAAGTACACCCAGACTTGGAACAACAATTTGTGGATCACACAAAGTGGTGTCCCACCGCGCCACAGAGGCAGCTAAAATAGAATGATTATTTTTACAATTAATGCTAAGTATATTGAAAAGATCTTGACATGGCAATTGTCAATTATTACAATAGAACTGTATGATGATAAGTATACAATTATGTCTACAAGTAAGCTACTGTAACCATTGCACCTTGCAACTCATTAGTTGCTTGTTTAATACAATTTTTCTTGCTGTGAAAGTTGGTTGGTTAGTTTATAAAAGTGAATGAAATTAATGAATACGCGATGGGGCGTAATGTGGCGATGATTGCTGCTGCTGCTGCTAGTGCTGCTGCTGCTAGTGCTGCTGGTGGTGAAGGTGCTCTCAATTCGTCGGGGTCACCACTATTGAGGGCAAGGTGTTAAGTCCCTCCAACACAAAGTGAGGGTCCTTCAGGCGAGGTGATCATGCCTGACGGGTCACGGCCCAACGATTAACGTTAGAAACTTGTATATATATATATATATATATATATATATATATATATATATAGCTGTATGGCTAGCAGCTGTGAAAACTTCTATAACGCGATTCAGGATTTGAAGCAAGCTGTATTTTTGTTTATTTTAGGTGGTCAGTCTTCCCGTGACCACGGCCGTTGCAATACGGTCGAAACGTCGGGCAAAAACAAGGTATTTTACCTTAAATTATTCACGCGATTAAGACCTGTAATATATAAGTATATTTTAATAATGTGTACAAATCGCGAAAGTTTATCAACATTTATTTTAGGTGGGTATCGCCACAAATTTATCATCAGAAAAATTACATTTATTAGGCACAAAAACATGATTATAGATTGATTATAAGATAAGATAAGATAAGATAAATTTATTATTACGAAAATATTTTTTACAAAAACATATACATAAAATTAGGTAGCAGATACATAATAACGTCTATTAATAATATCTTAGAACAACACACACGGTCATCTGATCCCAAACTAGGCAGAGCCTGTACTATGGCAACCAGACAACTGATAAACATAAATTATAAACCCTGTTTGCAAGGTATTCATAAAGCATTGAAAAGATTTCATAAAAAAACTCCCCTAAACATCTTTATAAAAAAATCTCATCACTAGTTTCACACCTATCTCAACCAAAGATGTATGAATTTTTGATTGAATATAAAAATAACCCTTTAGGTGCATGTGGTCCATATTATCATTTCGTCTAAAGTATCAAACGGTCCATAGTATTATAAGGTCTACAGTATCATTTCGTCCATATTATCATTTCGTCTACAGTATCAAAACGACCAGAGTATCATTACGTCTACTTTTTCGTACAGTTGGACTATGAACAAAACTTTTTGGTTGGACTATGCACAAAACCCTACACACTTTACTGGCCGTTTCAGTTTTAGATGACATAAATGAATGACATTGTGTCTTGTCAGTGTAATAATAAATATTATTTTCCTCGTGTCTTATCTATATCACATGAACTTGTTTGTGTTGTAATTATGGCCGAATTTAAAATTATTATAAATCAAAGGGGCAATAAAACTTTAATTCGTGGTGGGTTTCGTTACAACGTTAGTGTAAAAAATAAGGGCGGGACTGTACTATGGAGATGTGCAAATAGACTAGAATGTTCAGCTACCATTACAATAAAAAACGAAAATGAAATAATACGCGAAAAACCTCACATTTGTAAAAGTGATTTTGTAAAAAATGAAGTTGCCGTAGTAAAACATGAATGTAAAAAGGAGGTGTGCAAAAATCTAGGATCGGTACAATCAATATTTGAAAATAAATTTGAAAAGTTGAAGATGAAAGGCGAGAAATATATTTATGAAATTCCTTCCTATGAAGGTTATAAAAATACATTGTACCGATCTAGAAAAAAATATTTAAATACAAAAAACCTTAAATTTGAACATTTAAAAGATGTGAATATACCGAGAACATTAGCTGAAGGCTTTTTAGTCTGTGATGACGGTGATGATGAAAGAATTTTGGTCTTTTGTTCTAAAATATGTAGAAAAATTGTAAAAGACAATAACAAAGATTTTTATGCAGACGGCACATTCAAATGTGTTCCGAAACCGTTTTACCAGTTGTATAGTTTGCATGTAGATATGAAATCAACTGTTTTGTCAGTCAACGTGTACCCTATAATTTACGGGTTATTGCCAAATAAAACCGAGGCAACATATAATAATAATAATAATAATAATATCTTGGGACAACTCACACAACGTCGTCTGATCTCAAACTAAGCAGAGCTTGTACTATGGAAACCAGACAACTGATAAACATACTTATATATTTCTAAATACATACATATTATAGATAAATAACACCCAGACACAGAATAAATCATCGTGCTCATCACACAAAGTTTTATCCTGGGTGGGGATCGAACCCACGACCTCTTGCGTAGCAGTCGGATACACTCCCACCGCGCCACAGAGGCAGTCAACGATCGATATATACGTTTCTTTCACTTAATTAAAGAAAAACTGGGAGTTAATATTTCCAAATTCAAATCTGATTACGAGCGAGCCCAAATTAAGGCAGTAAAAAACGTTTTTCCAGATGTCGTTGTATCTGGTTGCTTTCACCATTATTCCGATGCAATATGGAAAAAAAGTAAGGATATTGGGCTTGATTGTACAAGAGATGGCAGGAATATAACCAGATGGTGCTCATATTTACCGCTGCTACCAGGACATCAGATATCAGATGCGTGGTCGGAAATATAACAGTCGCCGAATTCCTTTGAAATGGAACAATTTAAATTGTATTTTGAACGACAATGGTATTGTAATATACAACTTATCAGTTGTGCTGCAGACGTACATCGCACTACTAATTGTCTAGAGGGGTGGCACAGGAGAATTAATAGCCGAATACCGCGTTCTCCAAATATTTTTCTCTTTATAAAATCTTTAATGAAGGAAGCTAAACACTATGATTATAAGTTTAAACAATCCTCATTTTGTTCTTTGCGAAAAAATAGGCGAAACAAAGATATTTGTTTTGATAAAAAATATAAGGAACTATTAATAGAACTTGACAGTGGTAACATAACCTTAATAAATTTCCTGAAAAAAATAGTGTACATAAGACTTAACACATAATAAGATTTTATTTTAAGTTCGAAAGGTGATTTTATTTTAAGTTCGAAAGGTGATTTTATTTTAAGTTCGAAATGTTTTTTATTTAGAAGAAATATAAGCATTTATTTTCTTGACTTGACTAGTGATTTAGTTACCTAATAAAAACCTTTAGGTGCATGTGATCCATATTATACTAAGAGGCTCTTTACACAGAGATAGACTTATTGACATTTGGACGAATAGATACTATGGACCATTTCATGAACTAGACGAAATGATACTGGTCGTTATGACACTATGGACCTTTTGATACTTTAGACGAAATGATAATATGGACCACATGCACCTAAAGGAAAATAACGCATGTGACCTCTCAGACTGAATGACTACGAAAAAAGTCTCATCTGTCATCCAACCTATGAGTGACAGCTTCTAGATTAACGTCATAAAGTGCCGCAGACAAAGAATGTTGACCACAGACCTCTATTCACCCTTCGACATCGCGCGTAAGTATCTAAGATATTTTAATAAATCGTAAAATATCGTATCTTCATAAAAACCTGTATGGAATTCTCTACGAGCTAGATATGTCCCACATGTTCAAAATAGTGCTCATAATATTCTGCAGATGTCCAATAAAATATTAATATTCCTTGAGATATTCCTTGCAAAATATGACCAATTTCATGTTTACAGCATTTTACTAGTACCAACAAGGTCGTGTTATATAAAATTAAAACGATTAAGTAGTTAAGATACGACTATATTCGTTAAAATTTCCATCAAAATTACGTTTTGTGAAGAAGCAATCAATTTCGCACGATTTATTATTAACGAAAGTGTTTGAAATATTATAGTGATGATGATTTAGCTAGATTAAACTGGAGCTCTTAAAGAGCTTATTAAATATCCTCACTGTACCTAAATGTAGGCTTTTGATCGTTTATACCCCCACAAGAGTAAGGAGTTTTGGAGAAAGTAGTTATTTTCTCCTAAACTGTATTTTATTTTAAATCTACGATGCTTGAATTTTCGCTAAACAATTTGCATAATTTTATTGAAAGAATCTTTTTATTGAAAGTTTGCGTCAATGTTTTTAAAAATAGACACGTCATTAAATTACCGAAGATTATGAGTTTGAATTTAAATCTAAAAGTATTTTGAAAAAACCTTATCTCTTAAATTAAAAATCCTAATGTGACGGAAAGCCTTAATACCTATGTATTAAGGCTTTCCGTCATGCTTAGGATTTTTTGAAGCAACGACTTTTTGTAATATAATTAGTTAATTAGTCTAGTAGTAATTACTAAAGTATTAAAATGCTCAAACACAAAATGTCTATGTAATTTCATGTAATTGTAATTTTGTGGTGATTTTTATTATTATAAATACTTATCCATATTTAGGTTTCACCAAGTAACGAACATTTATCATTATGTTTACGATATAAGGGAAAGTTGAAATTTCCAACACAAATTACGGTGACAATGTTCCACGGCACCGCAAAAGCTGCCAACTTTATCAAACCAATGATGAGGTAAATGTTCGGAAACTCTGGTCGGGAAATTGTTTGTGTGAGGCGCGTTCCGTTCACAAATCAAATGGGTCCTTTGGTGCTAAACGTGAGGCTTGCCCCTGCGAATGAGTTACTACTGAAAGTGTGCAAAGGCTTTTCATATTAGGTTTGAAGCGTACATACCTTTAAGCCGCGTTTTTACTAGTGGACATTTTTCCCGTGACTTTGTCACTCGACACAGAATTTACGTGTTGGTGTGTTGTTAGGTGTTGTGTTGTTGTTAGTCGCCAAGTTACTCGCTTCTTCTTCTTAGTTTTTTGACAGTAAACATTGAAGGGGCATTAAATATTACATTGATGTGGATCAGAACGCGGCCACTTCATCTCCATTTTCGAACAAGGGGGGATCAATATGGGCAATTAGCCCCCCAGACTCGACTGAATGATCTTATTTTTGGGGAATTTGAGAGTTTTGACACTGGACCGGAATGTTTAAGCAGGCAATTGCTCCTCCTCGGTGGTGGAGGATATGATGTACCGGTTTTAACCCCCCCCCCAGCCATGCGAGCGACCCACACTTGACCGGTTGAGTCAAAGGTTGACCCCCTAGAACAAAGTTCTGGATCCCCGTCAGACACAAGACCCAAAGTTAGATGGGCCATTGTTTGTATTGCACCGTATAGGCATAACATCGACGTCACTTGCGACATCTATGGGACTTGTCGCTAGTTGCTGCTTTGCGAGCTTCGACATGCGCAATCTTTTTGTCATTATCGTGTGGAGTCGGCAGTAGTCCGACCAGCTTTGAATAATGAGGACACGTGGCGCTTAATGTCCAAAATGGCAGAACAATACTACCTCCTCGTGAGACATGCTGGACAGTGTGAACAAAGACAAATGTCGAGCATCAATATCGGGTGACATGTCTCCTCGACATGTACGTGGCTTCAAGCAAGCGTTCCTAAAGCGAAACAAAACGTGAGTGAAGCAGTGGCATCTGTTATTGCTAATGAGTGCTAACGATCTGCTTTGCACGCTCGCTGTTAATGAAGGCTTAATTATTTGAATGCCGCGTTGCAGAATGAAACCAGAGTGTAATCGGTGTGGATTGATTACTTATACAGGGAATACGTCGAATATTAATTTTGCCCTGACCATACAATTACAATTAAAACCTGTAAGTCTGTGCTGTTTAAATACGTATATAAAACTACTAGCTTTAGTCTGTGGTTCCGCCCATGTGACCCTTTGGGGTGTATTGTGTGAACCCACTTATCGTAAGCCATACAACACTGCACAATCAGGCAAAACAATCAACCGGCGAAAAAACCGGACGTCTAAAAGTGGCCTTAGGGCGCGTTTCCACTGACGCGGGTCGGGACGAATTAGAGCAAAGCAGAGCGTCAATTGATTACTTACAGTGCTCGAAATCGTACCCAGAATTATTTTGAACACTGTCATTGGTCAATTCACGGTCCACTCTGCCCCGCCGCGCGTCAGTGGAAACGCGCCTTAAGGTCCGGTAAAAACCGGACGTCTAAAAACGCCAGGCTTAAGTATTTTAAAATCTTTCTTATCGCTTGTCAACAACACAAAAGGTTTCTTTGTGAAATTTGGGCTAGACGTTGATGAGTGTATGAATGCAGCTACAATTAAATTTTTATGTAGGTATGTAACGAAGTCGTCGGCAACCGACGATTTCGTTTACATGGAATTTTTAAAAACAAATCTATCCTACGAGAACCGTACACTTTCTGGGATAACAAGTAGTTAATGTGCCATTCCAGACTATAATCTGTATCTGTCCCAATTTCATCCAGATCCCAGAGAGTTCAGTCGTTTAGATTTAATAAAAACACTCCATTTTTCTGTTATTTGTTATGTATGTTCCTCGTTGTCATGAAATTTCCAAGTTTCGTTCTTACATCGTAAGGATTAACTACGTAACTTAAGTTGTTTGGCAAACAAAGGCTATGATAACCCAAGTCATATTTCTGGCTTTGTTACTTTACCTACCTACTGTAGTATTATGCCTTCATTTTAGGACAGATCTTCATTCAATACGTTTTTTAGGGTTCCGTAGCCAAAATGGCAAAAACGGAACCCTTAGAGTTTCGTCATGTCCGTCCGTCTGTCTTTCTGTCTGTCTGTTTGTCCGATCCAAGATTACACAATTAATATAGATCAAATTTTGTGAACAATTCCGCTTCTTAGTTTGATAGCTAAGTAATAAAAATAAATATTTTTAGGGTGGGCATTGAACATGAAAAAAATTTTGAGCAAACATCAACGTGTGGCACATCATTGGACAAGTATTTAAAAAACATTTGAAGGTTTCTAATAATCTAACTTTTTTGATTATGTGAATATTTTTGGAAATAATCGCTCCGAAAGTTGCATAAATTGTGCCCCCATTATCTATAAATCGTGTGAAAGATATGAAAAAAATCAACAAGGTAGCTTACAAATACTTTAAACTAAAATTATTTCAGACATGATCAGATAAATCGTCATTGAGTAATAGCCGAAAAACTGCGTTTCTATATTGCCTGATGGTAAGCAGTTACTGGGATGTAAGGGGGCGCATCACCATCTTTCGCTCCAAGCCAACCTCACCTGCACGCGGTACATCCTGCTGTACAACGAACGAGGCTCTGGCGACCGGCTGGTGGCGGTATAACCATCCCAATTTAAGGCGTAGCTGAAGTAATAGGTCAGTGACGGGCAGCAGCGTCACTGATGCGAGAGCTACGCCCTGCGATCGCCAACCCGCCTGCCCAGCGTGGCGATTATGGGCATTACCCCAAATGCACAAAGCACTAAGGCCACGGCCCCCAGTTCCCGGCAGTCACGCTATTCCTGGACATGGTGGCGTCCACGGTAACGGCGTGGCGGGGGGTGCTAAGAATCTCCGGGCTACGGAAGGCCACCACAACCGACTGACCCTGGCGACGTATAACGGACGCACGCTACGGCTAGACTCGCATCTGGCACAACTTGAGGTGGAACTTGGGAAGATTAGGTGGCATATCCTCGGGTTAAGTGAAGTCCGAAGAGAGGGAGAGGACACCATAACCCTCGAGTCAGGTCACCTTATATACTTCCGCGAGGGAGACCAACAATCCCAAGGTGGTGTTGGGTTTCTGGTAAATAAGTCCCTTTCTGACAACGTTGTGGAAATGTCTAGCGTGTCGAACAGGGTAGCGTACCTCATTATCAAGCTCACCGAGAGGTATAGCCTCAAGGTCGTGCAAGTGTACGCACCGACCTCGGCACATCCAGACGACGAAGTGGAGGATATGTTCGATGACATATCGAGGGCCCTCCACTCCACCACTAAGACCCACTACAACGTTGTTATGGGGGACTTCAACGCTAAAGTGGGAGTACAAAATTGCAGCGAATTGGTAGTAGGATCCCATGGATTTGGAAGCAGAAATCATAGGGGGCAAATGCTAGTCAACTTCCTCGAACGGGAGGGGCTCTTCTTGATGAACTCCTTTTTCAAGAAACGGCCCCAAAGGAAGTGGACGTGGCAAAGCCCCGACACTATGACGAAAAACGAGATCGACTTCATCATGACGGACAAAAAGCATATATTCAGAGACGTCACCGTGATCAACAGGTTTAATACCGGTAGTGATCACCGACTTGTCCGAGGCTCTCTGAATATCGACTTCAAGGCGGAACGTGCCCGTCTGATGAGGTCCAGGCTCCGACCTACTTTGCTCCAAACCATGATAGGATCCGAAGCGTTCCAGTCAAACCTGGATAACCGATTTGCTGCCATGGAAACCACAACAGACGTAAAACAGAAGCTCGTAAATGTGGTTCGGATACTCAGGGAAGAAGGTACGAGATTTTGTGAAATGCAGCGTAAGGGCAGGAAGTCAAAGCTTTCGGAAAAGACTTTAGGGCTAATGAAGGAACGACGTGAAAACCCACCCGTCACTTCGTCGGAAAAGCGCGCTCTAAACCAAGAGATCAACAGGCTTATACGACACGACCTTCGGTGCTCCAACACTCTTTTGATTAAAAGAGCGATCGAGCAGAACCGGGGGTCAAAAGTGTTCGTACAATCTCTTGGAAGAAACCACCTGACGAAGTTGACCACAGCAAGTGGAGAAGTCGTTGCTTCGAAGCCGGCAATCCTCTCCGAAGTGGAAGGCTTCTATGGCCGGTTATACGCTTCGCATGCATCTCGACCTGATCCTGAAAATGAGGGTCCTAGAGCCACTCTAACACGCCACTACACCGAAGACCTGCCAGAAGTCAACATTGACGAAATCGTGCTGGCTCTTAAACAGCTGAAAAATGGAAAAGCCCCTGGAGAGGATGGCGTTACAACAGAGCTGTTAAAAGCTGGAGGTAAACCCGTACTGAGGGAGCTCCAAAAGCTTTTTAATGCTGTCCTGTTTGAAGGGAGAACTCCGGAGGCGTGGAATAGAAGTGTAGTCGTCTTGTTCTTCAAAAAAGGAGATAAGACCCGGCTGAAGAACTACCGACCTATTTCTCTTCTAAGCCACGTCTATAAGCTGTTTTCAAGAGTCATCACGAATCGTCTTGCGCGAAGACTTGACGAATTCCAACCACCGGAACAGGCTGGATTTCGGAGCGGATATGGCACCATAGACCACATCCACACAGTGCGGCAGATTATACAAAAGACCCAGGAGTATAATCAGCCCCTGTGTCTAGCATTCGTGGACTATGAGAAGGCCTTTGACTCGATTGAAATCTGGTCCGTTCTGGAGTCTCTGCAGCGATGCCAAGTAGATTGGCGATATATCCAAGTGATGAGATGTCTCTACGAAGCCGCCACCATGTCCGTCCAAGTACAGAATCAGCAAACAAAACCTATACCATTGCATCGAGGAGTGAGGCAAGGGGACGTTATCTCCCCGAAACTGTTCACAAATGCAATGGAGGATATGTTCAAGACGCTGCACTGGAAAGGGCGGGGCATCAACGTCAATGGTGAATACATCTCTCACTTGCGATTTGCAGATGACATTGTCATTATGGCGGAAACGCTGCAGGACCTGCAACTGATGCTGAATGACCTGGCTGACTCCTCTGTACGCATCGGCCTACGGATGAACTTGGATAAAACCAAGGTCATGTTCAATGAACATGTACTACCGGAACCGATAGCGGTGCACGGCGCCGTTCTCGAAGTTGTTCAAAAATATGTGTACCTCGGGCAGTCATTGCAGTTAGGTAGAAACAACTTCGAGGACGAGGTGAACAGGAGAATTCGGTTGGGTTGGGCAGCGTTTGGTAAGCTACGTCAAGTCTTCTCATCGTCGATCCCACAATGTCTAAAGACTAAAGTCTTTAATCAGTGCGTCCTACCCGTCATGACATACGGAGCCGAAACGTGGACACTGACGGTACGGCTGGTCCACAAGTTCAAAGTCGCTCAGCGGGCTATGGAACGGGCTATGCTCGGAGTTTCTCTTAGGGACAAAATCAGAAATGAGGTGATCCGGCAGAGAACCAAAGTTATCGACATAGCCCACCGGATTAGCAAGTTGAAGTGGCAGTGGGCTGGCCATATTAGCCGAAGAACCGACAACCGTTGGGGTAAACGAGTTCTTGAGTGGAGACCGCGGCTTGGCAAACGTAGTGTAGGACGCCCTCAAGCCAGGTGGAGTGATGATATACGCAAAACGGCTGGCAGGAGCTGGATGCGAGAAGCCGAAGATAGAACAAAGTGGCGTGCAATTGGAGAGGCCTATGTCCAGCAGTGGACTGCGATAGGCTGATGATGAAGCAGTTACTGTAGCCTATAGACGTCAGTACCATTAAAAAATGTCATGGGCGCATTTTAAAGAACCGGGTATGTGGTTCTTTAAAATCCGTTTTTAGGGAAAATCTCGGCAGAGAGCTCATTCCACAACCGGAGCGTTAGCTGGTGGAACTAGGTGCTACTTAGACTTACACTACAACAGTTTTGATTAGTGTACCTTATTGCCTTTTTTGACCAAATTACTGTTTTCAACCGACTTCAAAAAAGGTGGCTTTGGTGATCCTGTATGTAATTGTGTAGTTATGTGTTTTTCTCAAAAAAAAAATTCAAAAAATATTAATTTCATTTGGATGCGCTGTTCGCTATTCTACTGTCTATTTTTCTGGTAAAATAATTTAATATAAAACATTGTCTGGGATTATATATCACCGGAGCTATGGAATGTGAATAGGGCTTAACTTTTTTGAGTTTTTGTTGCCTGTGCTATTTTCCGGCTTTACCTATTGTTTGCGAACAGGCATTAGATGTTAATGTAGAATCAACTTTCCACAAGTGTAGTATTTTGCTTCCTAAGTGAATAAAGATTAATTATATTATGATTGTTATTGACTTGACAATATTGAACAGTAAATTTTGATATGCAGAAATGTGGACATTTATGTTGTGACCAAGTTTGCATATAGATCGGCGTACATAATATACCTACTCACCTATTGATGGGAATATTATTCGCCTCTCAAAAAAAGGTTTGCCTCGGAGTGCTTTTTCGTGTAATATCAAGATCATTGGCATTTTTTATTTCGAAATTGATTCAATATGCTTCGTATAATGGCATTTTGTTGAGAATGCGATTTTCGTTATGAAATCTTTATGCAGAAATACAGCATACCAATGGGCTTGTAGTGCAGTAACGATATTAGCATAGCTTATGTAAAATTTAGAGCTCATTGTTGTGTGTCAAATTCAGCTATACGATGGGACAATCCATATCTTTGCCTTTCAGAAGACATCCATAAGCTGACACTACCTAAAACCATACTTTACCTTACAGATCTACCCAGGGGTCGCCATTGACGGATCGATCGGAGGATTAATGACTCTGTTCGGAACTAGATGTAGTGTTTTTGCCACTCTGCCGCGATCAATGGCGATTTGTACATATTATTGAATTTTATAAGTATTTAACGCGATTAAGACCCGTAGGGTAATCGCGTTCATATTTTATTTTGAGGCTACTACATTTGTTTTGTTACCCGACGTTTCGACCGTATTGCAACGGCCATTGTAACGAGTAAACTGGTTGAGGTCAGCGTCACCCCCATGAAGCGCGGGTTTCGGAAACTACCCTCGTTTGATTTTTATTCCTCACTATTACAACACTAACGACACACTGGCGTATAATATTTGATGGGCGGTGTACACTTGCTAATTACGGGATTCCACGATGTTAACAAACGATATCCATCTTCTCGGTTGAAATTGACATGTTTGATTTCAACCGCTTCCCGCGCCATCCTGGAGTAATAATTACTATTACTCCAATATGAAATCCCGTGATCAGCAAGTGTACTTCTGTGGATAGGCCAAAAAACTTACTAACAATCTTTCACATTTGTAATTGGGTAGATGAGTATATTATACTCATCTACCCAATTACAAATGTGAAAGAAAAACAATAAATTATTTGACACTGTTCAGGAAATAGCATTTGCAAAACTGTTATGAAAAACAATGTTTCTTCACAATTTTACGTGGCCTTGAACTTATAATTAAAACAAAAATTAAAATTAAATGATTTGATCATACAAAAGAATGACGTAATTGAGTTGTTTTTCATATAATTTAGTACGGGTAGCATCGTTTTGACGTTTCATAAAAAGATACTAATTTGACTTGACAGTCATCTACCCTATTCTACTATCCTACTTCCATGGGCGAACCTAGGATTATTTTTCGGGGAGAATGGGAGGTCCCGTTCAATGCCACACGAGCATGTGCTGCTCGGCTGTTTGTGAACAGCTTGTTTGTACCTCTTGGGCTCGTGTCGGGCTGCTTGCCGAGCTGCGTGCCACGCGTCTTAACGTACCAATACTGTAATGTAGTCAGAATACTATATACCTACTTGGACTATAAAAATCAACCAGCTGGGAGAAATCGCGGAGATTCATTATTATAGATATGTAATGCAACAATTGTAGTACTGTACCTACCTTTATAATATACTAGAGGACGCCTCGCGTAGTTTCCGTTCCCTTGAGAATACAGGGATCAAAAATAACATATCTCATCCAGGGTTAGTGTAATTTCCTAACGGTAAAGGATTGTTGAAATCGGTCCAGTGGTTTTTGAGTTATTCGTTACAAACACACACACACACACACACACACACACACACACACACACACACTAATACAAAAATACAAATCTTTCCTCTTTATAATATTCGTAGGTGACAAAAGAATATTATTGATTAGGTATTAATAAAAATATTATTTTATTTTGGTAGTCTTAATCTTGTACTGTATTTGTAAGAGGATAAAATATTGAGAAATAAGTATGGAGCAGATTTTCCACAACGTTGGTATCGGCTGTCAGGATTTCGGGAAAAGTTATTAAATTTAGGATGGTATATATTTTGATATGTTATGCAACGTCACAGACGATATTATAAGGAGGTTGATATAAAATCAGAAAACTCTAACAAAAAACCGTAATCGTTTGAATCTTTTTTTACCGCCCGCGAGTTCATCTGCGTATATCGTTATACATACAAATTAATATCATAAATGTGAAGCTCTGTCTGTTTGTTATGTTTCATGAATTTGGTATTTGGAGTCCAGGGTTAGGATATAAATGATATTTTTTTATTGCTATTACCAACATCCACGCAGACAGACTCTTGTGTGTGTCTAATAAATTATTAGATTATAATTTAAAGTATGTGTTTTTATGATAAGTATTTAACCCACATTATTGTCAGTTTTAAAGTTGGAAAAAATCAGTTGAATGATTTATAAACATCTCCGACATCTTCACACATTTTCACGTCAATAATAATAATAATAATATCTTGGAACAACTCACACGAAGCTATCTGATTCCAAACTAAGCAGAGCTTGTACTATGGAAACCAGACAACCGATAAACATACTTAAATATTTCTAAATACATACTTATTATAGATAAATAACAGCCAGACACAGAATAAACCATCGCGCTTATTACACAAAGTTTTATCCTTGGTGGGGATCGAACCCACGACCTCTTGCGTAGCAGTCGGATACACTCCCACCGCGCCACAGAGGCAGTCAAATTTAGTAGAAAGTAGGCTTTAGAAGTAGTATTACTGGTGAAATCTGATGTGCAGATCTACGCCATGCTACGTCTCGCTGTAGTCTTCGTGGGAACGTTGTTTATAACAGGTACGGGACCACATTCGCAAATGAAGAAAAAGTTTTTTATAAATTTGGTTTTTCAAACAGTGTTGGTTGTTTAAGTTACTGTGGTATCTTTGCGTGATGTATTGCACATTTGTCGCTCATTTCAAAGACGTCAGAAATAAATTAATTTAATAACTATAAAAACCGACTGCAAAATGACAGAAACAAGATATCCAATAATTAATATCATGCAGTCCTAGGCATTAATAAATTATTTCGACTGCCTCTGTGGTGCGGTAGAAGTGTATCCGACTGCTACTCAAGAGGACGACTTCTTGGGTTCGATCCCCACCCAGGATAAAACTTTGTGTCATGATTTTATTCTGTTTCGGGTGTTATTTGTATGGATTTAGAAATATAAAGTGCGTTTATCAGTTGTCTGGTTTCCATAGTACAAGCTCTGCTTAGTTAGGGATCAGATAGCGTTGTGTGAGTAATTTTTATTATTATTGTATAAAGTATTGAAACCTTCTTATTGTATCCAATTATTTAGGTTGTCAACATGATTTAAAATTGGCGATTAAAAGATTTTACACTGTCTGACTCTTGTGCCTGACTCTAGTGCTGAATAAAAATCTGCTGTAAATATTTTTATTCTAGGAGTTTAGTTAACGATTTTAAAATACTCTATTTTTTTTATATTTAAAAGGGGAAGCTTTTGGTGCAACGAAAAATTTTGTCTCGTCACCTTTGCTAAACATTTTTAAATTAGTTCCCAGACTTTGATACAAGATGGCGCTGGCGTCGAATTGAATCGCGATATAGAAGTTTTCTCACTGTGCGTATAAATAGATCGTCATACCCTGAAGAAGATTAACTTTGCGCAGAGGCAATATCGTAACCAATGAGGTTAATCCGAGGTGCGATTATTGCTAGTTGAAAACTTTACCAATACCCCGCCGTGTGGACGTGAAATACCGTCCGCTATGGCAATTTTTGAAAGGCCGTAAAGGCCTAAAAATACCTTAGTATACGTGTTTGTATTTTGTAATGTAGAATTATGAATATCGTACAAGTATGTGCTAGATTTATATAGTTTATTTGCTCGCCGAAGAATAAAATTGTGGCACCTTTTAGGCTAGATTATTTTATAATTTACTAGCTGTCACGCGCAACTTCGTCTGCGTAAATTTTCCTTTTCTTTTTTTATATAATCCTATGTTACTTCTAATACCTCCAAGAATAGTTGTACAAAGTTTCATGATGATCGGTTGAGTAGTTTTCGCGTGAAAGCGTTACAAACAAACTTACATTCACATTTATATATTAGTATTGATTAAGTATTAAGTACTAGCTTTAGACCGCGGCTTCACCCACTTAGATGCCGGTTATCACGATAACAACTAGGTACAATTAGAATGGAGATAGTGTGAGTCCCAGGAAAGGTTCCAGAAAATCCAAATTTAATCCAAGTGGGTTTAGCGGGTTACTTTGGTATTTAAAATATTAGTTTAGATAACATGTGTCCGATTTTCAAATAGTAGAAACAATCAAAAATTTTATGACTCAAATATCTACTTCTTAAAAGGGTTTTAACGTCAATGATTACAGTACTCAAAACATATTTTTTTCATACCTATTATGTTTTTAATTTCCATTGACGTAGAGCTCAGGACTGTGCCATAACCTCACAAAATTGACCACTCTCTAGAAAGAGACAACGCTAGTTAGTCCTGTCAAAGAGACATGGCTGCACAAGATTTTCTCTCTTTCACGCTTTGCAGTCAATATTTACTTTTTAATTGAAAGGGATGGCGCAGTCCTGTTCTCTACATCAATGGAATTGTCACAACCGCCATATTTGTTTTTTTTAACGTCACTTATCTAAGAATACCCCCAAGTATTCTTAGATAACTGAAGTCGTTTAACATGGATCTAACGATGTCTCAATTGTACAAATACGTTTAGCGGTTTGAAATATAAGAGGTAATAAAGAATAAATGAAGTACAAGATACGCGCGAAAAACATAACCCTTCCTTGGAGTCGAGTAAAAAAAGAATTCACAAATGTGTTCACAGATGTCCTTACGATATTTGAAATACGTTAACCGCTTTTCATATGCATGCAAACATTGAACGAGTCTATGCATGCATATACGCTACTGTGGTTATACTATATTACCCAAAAATGTATGTTTTGCTCTGTTGCCGCCATTTGCATTAGCACATACATCGCACTCAATGAAACAGTCATAAAGTCGGAATGCTATGATATATGTACCGTTTAACCGGTTTACGAACACGGAGATTACTTTCAGAGAGTAAATAACATTGCATAGGATTTATTTACGTATATTTCACGTTTATGGTACTGCTACACTTTAGTTGCGAACTTTAAACTCTGTTCACAAATAACAAAAGAAAATTAATTCTTGAAACTGGTCAGTGTATTTATAACATTGTAAAGCTCCACACACATGGACGACTCATGAAAACTACAAATAGAACACATATTTTATACAACTGAATAAAGAGTCAAGCAGGTTCCAAGCCTAATGGTAAGTTTTATTCCATAGTGGCATCAACACCTACAGTCACAATGCAATCTTTGTTCTATGTGCATCACTGCATCGAGCTCCTCATTCTGAGATGTTCTCCTCATTCTGAGTTCGTAAGTCTAATTTGCCAAGTAATTACACTTGCTGCAGTGCCCTTCAACCGTAATCGTGTTTGTAGTAATATTTGGCGGAGGAATAACTGACAGTGCGGCAGCGCTTCGCACTAAAATCAGTGCTACGCACCAAGACCGTCAATGCTTTAGATTTACCACCAATAAACAACAAATTAAAAAAACCCCTACACGTTTTTAAAAGACCTATGTAATGGTACCCCACACGATGGGGTAGGTGAAAAAAATAAATCACACCCAAACTAAAATTCGGTTCCTGTTACATGCCTCCCCTAAAAATATTTATCATAATTATTTAAATTATTTTGATGGTGGCAAAATTTACCTTCGTATTCCAATTATATTGTAGCAGTTTTTCATTGCTCTCTCTCCGTCTTACGAATTCTTGATCAGGGTCACGTAATCTACGAATTTTTGAACAGGGGCACGTGATCCTGACGCGTGTTTAATTTTTTTTTACTCATACCTAAAAAAGTGCACAACGCCTCTTAAGAAGTTGTCACTTCAAAAAAGTCCGCAACTACTTTCTTAAAACATGTAATACTCTTATACATTTCACGATCAATCCAATTAGTCGTTTAGTCTTTTGTTTTATTTTTTTTCAACCCATTTATAATATAATGAAAGACATTTTCTGCCACAGGATCGGCTAATATTGAAAAAAGGTTTTTATACACTCTTCTATCTACATTTATTCCCAATAATGAGGAGAAAACCGACGAATAGCGCCATAAAACAGCTTTTTGAGAGTCCCTGTTTTTTATAAAAAGGCATATAATGATATTATCATTCAAGTAACTCAGGCAACGAAAGCTCTACATGAGTCCCAGTGAGAATTTAATTAAACGAAATATGAACAGAATTATACGCTATGATGTTCCCATTTTTTGTTTTGTTTTATCACGTTTGTGTTTAAAAGGAGGCTGTGGACACCATTTTTAATTCTACCTCGAACATTCAAACGATACTAACGTTGAGTCGTGCTTAAATGTGTTTCTCTATTTACCTCTAAGTGACAGTGATAGTATGAGAGGTAACGGCGTCGCAAAAATAAGTGATGTTTAAGATTCGGCTGTAATGCAGAAAATTATTACTAGATAAATGAGAGTTATGAACTAATGTCTCAAATGAGGAGCGCGCTATAGTAATCTAATCTATAGTAATATTATAAAGCGGAAGAGTTTGTTTCTTTGTTTGTTTGAACGCGGTGATCTCAGGAACTACTGATCCGAATTGAATAATTATTTCATTGTTATATAACATCACGATGACATACACATAACATCATATATGAGCCCATTATTATGCCCTGCAATAGGTTATTGTTATTGTAATCCGTAAATTACCTACAATCCAACATATTATAAAACGTATCTCTATTTGACTGTGTTCATGTTTTATTTTGTGCATCACACAAAGTGGGAATTAAACCCACGACCTCTTGCGTAGCAGTCGGACACACTCCCGTCACGCCTCAGAGCCAATCAAAGTGCTTGGGGTGTCTCAGCTTTGCACTACACCAAGAAAAAAGTTCTATAAAGACTTTTTTGACTAGAAGGATTTTGACGATAACTATCTTTTACCGCGACTAATCTCTCTAATTACACTTTAGTTTGCAGAGCAAACGATTTCTGTCCCATTTGATTCCAAATTATTCTTCAGTGTATATACATTGGCACAATAAGTGCTCAAAATAATATAAAAAAACAAACAACAACCATGCCAAAATAAACGTTTGAAAGAGTTCAAGGATTAAACTTAAAAGCGCATTTTTGTTGTAGCTATTAACCCTGAGTAAGAACAAAAGTCGTTGAATCTGCGAGCGTGGCCAAAAATGGAGGAACTGCGTCGTTCCACTGTAGTGTAGCAGTCTCTTGAATTTTACCTAGAATCAACGAATTTCCTCTGCATACTTCAGCGCAAAATCACTATAAACAACTATTATTCAAAAATAATCTTATTATAAGTAGACTCTGTGGTAAGTCTCTCTTCGTTTAGTAAAATAGTTTTGTTATCTTTGATTCTTCCATAGATTAAGACTTTTGATTAATAAATACATTAAACTTAAGTAGGAATCCACCATCATTCCAATTTTTGAAAAAGAAAACCTGTAGGTAGAGAAAATAATTCTGTGGTATAGTTAGTCCAAAACAGACAAGGAGTTAGGAGGGGAATAGAGTTAGGTTAGCTAAATTAGATGTGTAATATTAACAATACACATTGCTTATGATTGCACAAACAATACACATTAATCATTAATGGTCTTCTCTATGAAGGCGAACCTGTACTAATGAAAACAATCACCAAGGGCATCGAAATATATACACTGACGGACTTATAAACTGCATCAAAGTAATAGACGACTTTGAAATAAATATTTTAACCAAGTATGCAAACTTTCTATACAGATTTAAATTGAAACCTCTAGATTGGTTCGTGAACTTTAAAACAGCGTAGGATCATATCTTTAAGTTTAAGTTTATGTACTGGAAAGGACCTTAAGACCTTTTTTGAAGAAAAAACAGAAGTTTAAGGAAAAATTGTTTAATTAAAAAATTGGTTTTAACAATAGACACAAACTTTATGCAAGGGTTTATTTGTGTTTTAATAAGGTGTATTACCCCCACGTGCCCTTATTACGGATTCTAATCGGTTCCGCATAGATTTTATAAGGGTTTTTAAAAGATCTTGCGGAATATTGTCCCATTCTTCTGAAAGTGCTGTTCTTAGTGCTGCCACTGTCGTAGGCGAAGGGTTTCTCGCATATACAGCTCTTTTTAAATTGTCCCAAACATGCTCGATGGGATTAAGATCCGGGCTGCGTGCTGGCCAATTCATTGTACGTATCCCAACCTCTTCGCAATAATGTTGAACTTGTGCAGCTGCATGCGGCCGGGCATTATCCTGCATTAAAGTAAAATTTTCGCCTATGAATCCCATGTAAGGCACCACGTGATCTTCTAATATCTCTGTTATGTAGCGATGTGCTGTCAAACCCCCTCTATTACCGTTTTGACGGACCATGTCTATGAACACAAGTTCTGTTCGCCCGTTCATCGATATGCCACCCCAGACCATACATGAACCGCCTCCAAAAGGAACACGCTCCTCAATGCAACTTTGAGCATATCGCTCCCCACGTCGACGATAGACTCTTCTGCGACCATCTGCACCATATAAACATGTCCTACACTCGTCCGTGAACAATACAGAGGCCCACTGCTCTTCTGTCCAATTCAGGTGATGACGCGCAAATCTTAAGCGAGCTTGTCTGTGAGCTGCAGACAACTTTGGACCATTTGCTGGTCTAAAAGGGGTGATAGCCGCTTCCTTTAACCTTCTTCTTATTGTTCGTGCACACACGTTTTTTCCACGCACTTCATTAAGCTCGGTTTTGATGTTAACTGACGTGAGGAAACGATTTCGCAGGGAAGTTGTAACAATAAATCGGTCATCACGACCTGTGGTTGCTCGAGTTCTGCCTGTACCACGTCTCCTCCTGTAAGAACCTGTCTCTACAAACCTTCTGTATATTCTACAAACCGTAGACTGGTTTAAATTTAAATTTCTACCAATCGTTCGTTGATCCAAGCCCTCCCGCACCAATGCTACAATTTGTGCCGCTTGTTCGGACGAAGTATCCATATTATGGTTCAAAAACTCTCGATGTGTTAAAAAACTAACCCAACAATTATGCTGGTAACAATAATTCAATTGACCAAACAAAAAAAATCAATGAGAATTAATTTAAAACTTTGCTATAAATAACACGCAAATCTGATACTACGAGTAAATTTTCTTTTCCCGGCTATATTCATTTGTTTTACCGCAGTTCTATTTTTAAATTTAATTTTTTTTTAAGATTAAGAGCCAGTCTTTCCATATTTATATAATTTAATCTAAAAAGTTTGCATACTTATTATAAAAAAATCCTTTTAGAGTAAACCTGAACTTTGATGCAGTTTATGAGTCCGTCAGTGTATATTACGAGTTTTAATCGCGTGAATAATTTAAGGTAAAATACCTTGTTTATTGCCCGACGTTTTACGCGATTAAGACCCGTAATATAATATATTTCGACGCCCTTGGTAGCCCATAATCTAAATCTGAATTATATTAATACGGTGGTGGTTTTATTATAAATGTTGATAAACTTTCGGGATTTGAACACATTACGAAAATATATATATTACGGGTCTTAATCGCGTGAATAATTTAAGGTAAAATACCTTGTTTATTGTCCGAAGTTTCGACCGTATTGCAACGGCCTACCCGTGACCACGGCCGTTGTCATAAAACAATCACCAGTATTAATATAATTCAGCTTTAGATTATGTGTTACCAAGGGCATCTTTAATAACATTCTTTTTCTTCTACCTCGTTCTGGCCATTTTCCCGTTTTACGGAGTCGAATTTCCTAACCATGCAGCGTCACTTTGAGCGTTTGCTAGTATCGTTCGCTGTAGGGGACACATTTCTTTATGTTCTTTTTTTTTTCTTTTCCCATTTTTAATAACATTGTAGGTATTAACATATTTCGACACTGGAATAAACGCGTTCAAAATCGGTAAGTATATACTTTACGCTTTACGAATACAATAATTGCATTTTTGAAAGATAGAAAAATTTGAGATCCAGACTCAGGAAATAATAGAAAAATTTGAGATCTAGTAACATAGTCCAGATAGGTGGTTCGCTTCTGGCCCCGGTTTAGCTTCGAAAGTCTCGGGTTCGATTCCTGAGTCTGGATTTCAAATTTTTCTAATTTTCAAAAATGCAATTATTGTATTTGTAAAGTAATTGGCAAGAAATGCCTATAAAAATTATTTCAAAACTTTACGCTTTCCGTTTCGACCGGATTACACCGACCGTGGTTACAAGCTGACTGTAACCCGGTCCAAACGTCAAGCATAAGGTAAATACTTACGAGCGTTTAGAATTTTAGCGCGTTTATTCCCGTATCGTATTATATATATAATTATGCAACGAGTAAGTTTAAAAGTTATACCAGAGTTAATTCCCGGGACCAAAATTTGTGCGGCACCGGTGAAATCGATACTAAGGAACAATAATTAAACCTCGAAATCTTTCATTGCTGTGTTTGTCCACACGTCACCTAATGTGTCGTGATACCTCATTGATAAAAATCTATTGGTTAGATGTATTAAAACCTAGTTTTATTTGATACGTGAATAGTTAAAGTATTGTTACGGAGCACATTTATTCAAATATTTAAACAATACAAAAAAATAATTTGTGCCAGAATTTCCTTTCATTGCCGTGTCCTAAACATATTTAAGAATATTGTTTTATCTAACGATTTGCGTCCTCCCTCCTGTGTGCTAAACGTTGCTTAATAGTATCGCCTAAGTGCTCGACCTGTAAGGACATAAACACGTGCCTGCGTTTTTACGCCATAAATGTAAGTATTCTATTTTTATGTTACTGGACATTTTTTCTTTCATCGCCGTGGATGGGTATAACTTTCTATTTGAATAAGTTTGTCCTCTAGATTAAGCATTCGATAGGACACCATTTTTCATAAGTTTATTTGTGAAGTGTTTATTACTTTGAATAATTAATAGGTTTTTTGTTATTTTATATTTTTGCCCTGATTTTCATCGCCGTGCTTTCATTGCCGTGGTTTCCGTGGCCAAAATTTGCTATGGCTATGAAAAAAAAAAACATTTTCGATAGAAGAAAATCGAACCCTTGTGATAAACAGATATACATTCCCTTAAAGCTGTGAAAAAATCAAACTTCTAAGTAAATGTGAAAAAAAAGGTACGGCCTTATGCGTAAAATGTATATTTCGAGACTCGATTCCTGAACTATTTATAATATAATATGTACCTTCAAATTTCTACTTCTAACTCGTACTTGTTCTTTATGATATAGATATTGCTACCCACACTCCATCCTCGATTAAAGAACATTATTTTCATTACCAACGGTCGTGTTATATCAGTTCATCAACTTCCATAGTGTCCGATATCTCCATCAAATAGCAATAATGTCGGCGATAACAAACAGCCTGACAGCTAATAAAGTAACACGGCACTACACGATCTTATAACAATATTTCTGAGGTTTTATTGCGTATAAATATTTATGGAAGCAATATATCATGATATCTTGTAATTATGACAACTCATTTAGTTTTAACGGCAAAAGAAAAGAATTTTCTTTATTTTATTATAATGACAAACAAGAATACATGGGATTTGGCTATATACTCTATGGAAGGTCCTAGTATGTGGGACTGGCTACCTCATACGAAGTGATAGCAATTGGTTAGTTGACTACAATAAAAGTAAATTAATCTATACTAATCAGGTAATAATAGATCTTGAAATGCTCTGAAAATAAGTGTTCTGTTACAATTTAACATGTTTTTAAATTTAGAAGCATGAATACTAAAGGTAATGCTTTTACGATAGGAACTCATAACGCCACAGGCTGTTATTTCAAAAACATTTCTATAGAGCTTGTCGTTTTGACATTTCATAAAAGGAGACCGATTTGACTAGACAGTCAACATCCCTATTTCAAATGCCGAATTGAATTACAGTCCTATGATTTTTTTAGACTTATGACAAACTACCTGTGCGGTTTATTGCCTATGTGTTAATCCAGGGTGTCAGCTAACTACATACAAAATTGTATTATAATCGCTCCAGCCGTTTAGACGTGAAGAAGTAACAAACATACACACTCACAAACTGTCGCTTTAATTGCCGTTGTTGTAATCCTTATTACGCAAGAATAGACTTTTTATCAAATTACTTACCATCTACAAATTTCAAAATCAAATAGACTTCTTGTTGTTGTCTACGGTAACCTGTCCAACGTTCCTACTATTGTTACACCAGCTCAACACGCTGGCGCCAACGTCGGTCTCAACGCCACTCGTCCAACGTACGGATCTAGAATAACGTTCGTCCCAACGTTGGTGCCAATGCTATTTTCTAGATCCACACGTTGGACGAGTGACGTTGGGACTGACGTTATGGACAACGCGTGGAGCCGGCGCTATAGAGTTCAGTGGAGTTTGGCAGACGAGCTGTCATCATATTCACAGAGTATAAATAAACGTGCAAAATCGGAAAACCCAAGAAAAAACTCAAGAACTTTACAAACGTCAAAGATCATTTTAATTCAATTGAATAGGAATTTGGTTCGTAAAAAGTTTCCGTAAAAATAGAACTCTTTGTTGAGGTTCTTTAAAATTTTTTATAACTGGCTAAGAGACATTTAAATTTATTAGAAAACTAGCTGTGCCACGCGATGTTAACCGCGGTTTATTAGCCTATGTGTTAATCCAGGGTGTCAGCTAACTCCATACCAAATTTTATTAACATCGCTCCAGCCGTTTAGACGTGAAGAAGTAACAAACATTCACACTCACACACTCACAAACTTTCACCTATTAGTGTGATGGCATTTAAAGTCTACCAATTAATAAACTAGATTTCAGTCGCTTATCAGCCATGTTACTTATAAAGATAGGCGCCAACTTCGTCAATTTATTACGATGGAAAAACTCGTTGAACATGGAAAGTTTTGCAAGCTCTTATACTTGCGGCTGGAGTGAGCTTATGACCTTTTATAGTGAAACGGGTGAATATTTTTTGTGACGTCACTGTCTCGATTATAGCCAATAGGTCGTCTGCTCAAGAGACAAGCGGCATAAACTCTAATCGAATAGAATGACATCGGAATGACGTCGTAGCGCGCGCAAAACTGCGAAACTCATAATAAAAGAAATCATATTGGCGGTGTTACAAGTGCAACGACGTCATTGACGTCTAAATCATAAGTATTGTTTTTAGCTGTTTCCGCTTATAAAGCGGCGGTAGCCTTAGTCTTGTAATCGTGAGGTCTCGGTTTCGAATCCTAGCCCACTCCTAACACAAGTCTTTGAGCTTAGCTGGAGATAACGTGGAACTCAATCCCACATTGCTATTTATCTTTTTTAAAAAAGAGATAAAAAAAAGAATCGTGGTGGTAATAACAAAGTTATTCGTTAGTTACTAAGTAACCGATTTCGGTCAAGACGGCCAATATCAAAAATGACAATCAAATAGACTGAAACTGAATGAGACGACTATGAAAATTATTAATATGAGTTTTGCACAGGCAGCGACGTCATTCCGACGTCATACTATTCGATTGGCATTTCATTTGATTGGAGTTTATCCCTCTTATAGCCTAAATATAATTATTATGGGCGTGGGTTAATATGAACTAAGAGATGAATTGAGTTTTTCAGTTACAAATAATAGTTACGTCATATTATCTGGTAGCTACAAGTTTCAGATATATTTCACTATTAAACGAACACTTAGCTAATTTTATAAGACGAAATAAATCTATTGCTATTTATTTGCTAATGAAAGTGAGAGCTTTTATATTAGCGGAAATAAAGATTTAGTGTTTCGCACATTCTGATAAGTTTCTCAGAACTAAAGTTTATTGAAGATTTCGCCTTTTTAGTACCAACTTAGACTAATTGGGTTTTAGTTGAGTGGGTACATAACAACCCATAATATGTCCCACTGCTGGACACAGGTTAGGGTAGTTTTACAAATGTTTTTAAACTTAATGTAGGTATAAAAAAAGAAGTTTGAACTATCGGCAATATTGTCATACGTGTGGGATATGTCCATTGAAGCGGAGCGAGGCTGTGAACCGGAGAAACGGAGAAATAATTATCAAAAGGATTACATAAAACCGACAATAGTCAGAGGATAAGGCGTTATATGGTATGGCGCCGTTTCCAAGGTTTGAAACAGATGCGCGCGGCCGACGGCTGACGTAGTTGAGCGCACACTCTGACTATTGTCACATTGGCCGCGCGTATCATCTGCATGTCGTCAGCCGCTCGCGGCCGCAACGCAGAATTTAACCCATAAGAAAGAAGAGAATAATTTACAAACATTATAGACCCACCTCTATCGCACATAAGCGAAATGTTTTTGCTTAGAGTGTCTTCTAGGAATAGAGTGAATGGTGTAACTTCATATTAAAAATAATAGTTTTTGAAAACGAAGCTTCTAATCCACTGCGGCATCTATCACAGTTTTACCATAGCACCCATAAGTCAGAATCGCAAATTCTGACTTATAGGTTTACCTACCGTAGGTCTATGTCGTGAGTGGTCAAGTTTCAACAGTGAATATTCCACAACATACGTATTACACCTATTATGGTGCCTTCTCTGATTGGATTATATTCTGACATAGAGTCGACAGAAGTCTACTCTATGTCAGAATATAGTCAAAAGTCAAAGTACTTTATTTACTTAGGTTACAAAATGTAATGCTTAAGAACGTCAGACAAAAATTGGAATGATTCTACATTTAATGCTTAGTTCGCAAAAGTAAAGCCGTGAGAAAAGAACTTGGCAATAAAAACTTATGGCAACTTTATTTAAATGCCAATTTTATAATATATTTGTTTATATACAGTTATGCCAGTAAGGTGCTGCAACCATTACACCATGAAATTCACGTAATCAATAACCATAGTACATAAAGTAGGGATAATCAAGTTTTAAATGAGTTATTTTACTTAGGTGAATATTTATGTCACCTTTTATTGTGGTGGTATTAGTTAAGTAAGCGATTTACTTTTGTAAGTAAAGATTCTGCGTTATAAATTAAGGCCATTCTTTTCCGTTATTTGCAAAACATTTATACTTATTCATTAAGTAGCAGTCATTTGGCAAATATATAAGCTCATATAGTTTTTACATAGTTAGTGGATACAGATCGAGGTTGACATGTCTAATATCGTGTACTCTCTTCTACTGCATCAGCCCTCTAACATGATGTATATTATAATGGTGGCAGCACCTTACATGCGTATACAGTTTATAAACAAAGAAACATTTTTTTTTTAACATTGTAAACATTGGTAATTTAAAAAGAGTGCGCGCTAGTTTACAACCGACTTCAAAAAGGAGGAGGTTCTCAAAACGACAACTCAACTACAAACCACTAACTAAAAACTATTTTACAAAAAATAAAAACCGATTTCCAAAATAAATATAAGGTCACGAAAAAGCAAACAATAATATAGGTACACCAACAAAAAAAATTATACATTTTGAAGTTGGTGCCAGGAAATGTAGTTTTATGTTTTAATTATTGCCTTTTCTTTTCTCTGGCTTTACCTACTGTTTCCGAACAGGCATTATCATGTAAATGAACAATCGACTTTTCACAAGTGTAATATTTTGCTTTCTAAGTGAATAAAGAATTATATATCATTTTATGGTGGGGGTGGGAGCATTAACTTACATAAATAGGTTAGCGCTAGTTTATATAGATAGCAAAGTGTAGCGTTTTCTTTTTATCAAACAGTAGCAACGGTGTATGACTTAAGTATTGTACCTCATCTGGTACAAAATACGATTGCACTATTATACCGTTGAATTTTATTATTCGCATTTTTTTAATGATTTCTTTTTAATGAACGACTAATGAATGAATTTACAGGAATACCCAGGATTTTGGTTTAAAATTAGATATATGCGAACACCATTGTCATGGTTTCTTAACAGCCCTTAAATATGACCACACTTTTCTACGTTGTAAATCCTCTTTTAAATTTCTTACTATGGAAAAGTAAATAAATCAGTCGACATCTGTTTTGATTTCAGTTCTTAACTTGCAAAGTCTGCAGACTGCAGGTATTAGTGGAGACGGTAGTTTTAAAGCTGTTTGCAATAACTTTACCTGAAACGAAACTTGTGGACGTTTCGAGATTTATGCATGGAGTATAAGATAGTGTCGCCTCGGTAACTTTCATCGAAGTCGTACATGGTGTGTATCTGCAATTATAATAACGTAGTTCCTTATTTGCACGATATCATTAAAATTTGTTTGCGGGTAGAGAGGCTAGAAGGAAAAAAAAATAACATTTTGACATCGATCAAAATTTTATTATTTATTATTATATGAAGCTAGAATAAGGAGATTAGGTTATAGGTATAGGTTGTTTGTATTTTTGTAGAAGGTTGTAATGTTTATTTAACCGATGTCAAACTGGCTGTGTAATATATGAGTGAAAAATTAAACAGGCTTCAAAAGTTAACTGAAAATAATAAAATTGTGCTTTTAGATACAACAAATTATACCAACTTGAACCCACTCCTAACAGAAGCCATTGAGCTTAGCTGGACCCCTCCAGCTAAGCTCAATGGCTTCTGTTAGGAGTGGGTCCTAAATTAACGGGATTGCTAGTATTTTAGGACCCACAATCCTACATTGCTAGTTATCTTATAAATAAAATAAAAAAAATACTCTAATTTTTTTTAGGTCGGTGCCATTAAGATTTGTACTAAAACTTTGACAAACATGGTTGAATTTTTGGTGTCTTCTAGATAGGTATCTGATAAATTTAAAAAAAAATACAAATAAAAATAACCTAAAACATTCCTTTAAAGAACTTTAATGGTAACAGGTTGGCGGCGGCGTAAAATTATCCATTATTTCATTTGAATCGTCGCAAATATTAACAACTTTGGTTCGCTTTAAAATGCGTTAAGATTGTTTTGTTTGTAAAAAAACCCTTAGACAAACAATAGTGATTGGTGATAGATAACAAATGTTGAAATTTCGCTACATTCTTGAGAGAAGGAAAAGAGATGAAAGATTAACAAGTTCCTATAACAAATGAGATAAAAATCGTTTTGCCCTTGTACTCCTCATAATTTTGTTTAGAAGTAAATATGTATTTAATACCTAACTCTTGAGTATTTCACAAGGAGACTAACTTTAGTAAGCTACATATTATTATAGAATAGACATTTTGTTGAACAGCCTGTTCAACAAAATGTTTTTTACTACGAATACAGTCATACGCTCTAGAACAGTGGTTCCCAATCTTTTTAATCTCATTGATTTACATTTGATTACTTTACCCCCAACATCGAAAAAGTGTGAGGCGTTCGAATGATAAGTGTCCCACCCTGTAACCCCTAGGGTTGGGGGGGGGGGGTTTAATTTATATGGCGTTCAGAGAAAGTGGAAGTCAATTATTTTTGTATCTGCTTTATATTATCCAAAATAGACACTGTCAATGTTTAAAACACCATTGCGCGAATAACGAGTAAAAAAAAATAGGCGATTTTGAACATTATTTATTCTCGAGAACTATAAATTATAAATAAATGGGGCTAAAAAATTTACATGTAGTTGATTTGAACTATCCGATTTTAAAATAAAAATGGGATGTCCGAAAATGTGCATATGCCCTAAGTGCGAGTACCTCAACGAGGGGGTCGATTAAGTCGGCACCGACAGGAAATGGAAGATTTTATCACCTTCAGTATCCCCAAAAGCAGTTTTACCCTCACAGAGGTTGGAGGTTGGTAGGAGGACCCACAAGTTGGGAACCACTGCTCTTGAATATACCAACATAAATTGTGCTACTTGACTCAGACAAGCGTATCTCTGTGGGCTGTAAACATTTTTTGTTCGCAATCGTGCCAAGCCGTAATTTCTACCATCATAAAGAGAATACGCCGAATAGACATGAAATAATTTAACATTCCCTTCTCTCGTTACAAATGGCTCTATAAAGTAATACGGGTTTCAGTGTAATGGCAATTTACCTTGTGACAAATACTCTTAGGGTGGTCCCTCACTGCGAGAATTCGCCTGTAATGTAACGTTACAGATCTGAGCAGTACAGCAGTGAAAGAGGAGAATCGAGCATTATTGCACTTCCTGCAATGTAACAGATTCCAGCAATACATCTGTGAGGGAGGAGAATCAAGCATTACAATGCGCAAACTGTAATAATGCAACCTGTAATATTTTGATACAACTTGTAATATCAATGAAAAATTAAACGATCGCTTCGAAAATAGAATCATAAATAATATAGAGGAATGATTGTCAGTCAGGGTGGCCCTATTGTAAAGTAATGCTCGAAATCGAATCTAAAAATATTACATTAAATGCAAATGTTGTCAGTTAGGTAGGCAGTATTGTAACGTAATCCTCGAAAACGAATCATCAATTCCGGGCAATTCAAATCATTACAGGCGCATGCTCGCGGTGAGGGAGGGCCTTTAGGATACTGACGAAGTTCACAATTTTGTGTAAGCTTAAGGTCGGTAATACACGGATGATTTTAAAATAAAGGCGTTCACACACGATGCCGTATTACTCTGCATTTACTAGCAAAGTGGATTATGTTAGGTATTATCATTTGATCATACTACATAGATGCTAAACATTACCTCTATGCCTACTTGATGGTAGATAGTGTTCTATTGAGGGTGCACTGACTCAGTGGCGACTGCGATTAGTCGCATCGAGCTTGCTACTTTTAACCGAAATACGGTTAAAAGTAGCAAGCTCGATGCGACTCGACTACTTCAAGATTAAGATTTAGTTTGCTATCTTCTTAGTATCTTCATCGCGCCTTGCCCGGTTTGCGCTGGGCCAGGTTGTACGCTTTATAGTGATTACTAGCTTTCGCCCGCGGCTCCGCCCGCGTGGATGTCGGTTATCGCGATAAAAACTATCCTATGTCCTTCCTCGGGACTCAAACTATCTCCATACAAAATTTGATCTAAATCGGTTTAGCTGTTTGAGCGTGAAAGCGTAACAGACAGACAGACAGACAGACAGACAGAGTTACTTTCACATTTATAAAAACGTAGTTAGTAAATCCGATTTTCTCTCGTCGATTCAACTTTCAAACCCAGTCGATAAATTAGTTTAATTGTGGACGTTTCTGAAGGGTCGAGTGAACTGTTTTCCGATTGGGAAGTGGACTGTCGGCTTACTATTATATAACGTAGGTACCAACTTGACTTAGTTGTCAGGTTAGGGTAATATCAAGCACCCATCTAATGGGACAAAGCAATAGCCGTCTGACATGAATCGGCAACAAATTGTTGAGATGCCAAAAAAGTTGGTAACAAAAGATTCATACTAGTTTGGATCCTTTGTTACGATTTTTTGAGGTTAAGTTGCTAGTTTAAATATGAAGTGAGGTTCTTAAAAAAACAAGTTGCCAATTTGTGTTGCTATTAAAATGTTTATTTTTGTTTAAAGAAGTATATTTTATAGAAATATATTTTATTTGTCACAGTGCACTTACAAAATAAGAAACTCATAAAACAAGTACAATAAATGTAATTTGGCGCCGGACAAATATGATCTACGTCAGCTATTGTTGCCAGTCCGAAAACTGCAACGCTGATATTCTAGGCCCTATTTTCGTCGTCTGCGTTAATATTTCGCCGTTTTTGCCACACTTTTCTCTGCTGCTCCGCTCCTATTAATCGTAGCATGATGTTATATATTAACCTTAATAAATGGACTATCCAACAGTAAAATAATTTTTCACTTCAGACCAGTATTTCCTGAGATTATCGCGTACAAACAAACAAACTCTTCAGCTTTATAATATTAATATAGATTTGCATAGTACTAGCAATCTTATTAACTAAGCTAAACAGCTTATATTATGATGATTCAAACTTCTCGATTCCAAATCCGATGTGTTAACCGCCAAAAAAATCTGATAAAAACAATTCAATAAAGGTCAACCAAATTAAAAAAAAACAAATACAATAAAACAAGTATGTTTATTATGTAGACAGACATAACATAAAATTTTAACGTCACCATCTCAGCATCCACTTCAATAATAATCGTATCCCTCTTCAAAGGCTAATCAATATTCCATTTTTCGCATCTAGTGAAATCTAGTCTAGCTTATTTAGTTTGCCAAGGTCGTAGCCGTCCATCAGGCTGAGGCCACTCTGTGTTTATTCTGGTTTTTTTATGGAGATGGACAGACCAGATGCTATAACAAGCTTGCGATTGGATAAATTAAATATGGACGAGAAAATAGATCACGATCAGACAGCTTTTTTCGTTGTATATGTGTTTTGAATAACTATGTATATTTTGCCTTTTTGTTATAAGAAAAAGTTCATTCTTTCTTTGGTTATATATCTAAAGACCCGTTTATACCGAAACAATATGATTGGTATTCTCGTGTGAAGAATAATATAACAATCGACAAATATACCAATTGTGTTTTTTTCTGGTTTTCAACCAACTTCAAAAAGGAGTAGGTTCTCAATTCGAATGTATGTTTTTTTTGTATGTTTGTTCACCAATTACGCAAAGACGGCTGGACCGATTTAAATTTGTTTTGGTTATTCTAGGTATATTATTTCTTGCTTTTTAGTTGTCTTGAAATTAATTTTGAAGTGAGTAATATTTTTTTTGAAAAATAAAATATCCTGATACTTTTTTATATGAACTTTATTACATGCGCATCTATTACCGGTATCCACATGCATCAGGCACAATAACCGTATTTCGGTTAAAAGTAGCAAGCTCGATGCGACTAGACTACTTCAAGATTAAGATTTAGTTTGCTATCTTCTTAGTATCTTCATCGCGCCTTGCCCGGTTTGCGCTGGGCCAGGTTGTACGCTTTATAGTGATTACTAGCTTTCGCCCGCGGCTCCGCCCGCGTGGATGTCGGTTATCGCGATAAAAACTATCCTATGTCCTTCCTCGGGACTCAAACTATCTCCATACAAAATTTGATCTAAATCGGTTTAGCTGTTTGAGCGTGAAAGCGTAACAGACAGACAGACAGACAGACAGACAGACAGACAGACAGACAGACAGACAGACAGACAGACAGACAGAGTTACTTTCACATTTATAATATTAGTATGGATAAGGCATGGGCATCTTATCCTGGAAGTTAACATAGACAATGTACACCATAGCAGAGTTATAATTGGGTATTTGAATGTCAAGTCAAATCAGTATCTTTTTTATAAAATGTCAAAACGATTCGTTCTGTAGAGATTTGTATGAAATTTAACATTGTGACGTCATTATGTTCTGGTTTCAAATCATTTACTTTTAGTATTTATTTTGATGATTATAAATACTAAAACATATTAAATTATGCACGAATATATATTTTTAAGATGATTTAAAGGCATATTATTACTTGGTAAGTGTAAAATAATTTATTGTTATTGATTGATTTGACATTCAAATACCTAATTGTTCATAATCGCCTGAATTGTTCTTGAAAGAAAGTTACCGCAGCGCCTGGCCACGGTATGATGAAGAACGATATCAATCCATGTACCAATAACTACAATTAGCTATGAAGTCTAGTAGGGAGAAAAAAAAACAACATCAAACAGTCATTTCTATATTGTTACTCTTATAATTTGTATGTGATTTGCTGAGACTCAAATACGATAACTCAGAACCGTATGAACAAATTCTATGAAACCGCAGCCCGCTGGCAGGCGGTGACAAATGACCTCTTACTAGCTCGATCAGTGTCTCTAGAAGATTATTCGCTCTAGACACTGCCCATTTGCTTTCAGTAAATTTTGTAAGGCAATATTGAATCACTATAAACGTCGTAAGCATAAAGTATACAAAACGGATAAGATATACAGAACAACTCTATTCTATTGCTTTTTGAGGCCACATCTATACAACATAATTAAAAAATTCTTTCTATTTATTCTACAAATAAATTTAAATTAAAAATAATACTAACATTTTGGTTACAAAAAATATCATATAGTGACACCGAAAATCTGCTAATTCCACAGATTTAATAAGGCAAAATTAATGGTTTTATTTAAAATTTAAATTCTTAAATAAATTAATTAGTAAAATTATTTGTAAAAAGGTGTCATTAGTATTACACAGAAGTACCTACTTACTCTAATGAACAATATTTAAGCACTGTGTTTTACTATTTGTTATGTTTTAGTTTAAAAAAATATTACGTCTGACTGAAAGGCCACTAAAGTGTAGAATATTCTTATATTTTGCCTAATAACTTATTTCTGTTTGGTGTTTATTAAATAATAAAGAATACTAATAATAATATAATAAAGAAGAATGTTGGGTAGAAAATAAATATTTCAGTCATTCCATTACCATACACATACGTAGGTACTTTACCCGACTTGGGAGTTTTTGCTGCTAGCGGTACAAAGTGAAGTTGTCGCGATCGCGATTAACTTCTCATTTGAAACGCATAGTACACACAAACATTTACACACACTAGGTACATCCACTTACAATGTAAAAGCTAAATCTGCTTAAATATTGGCTAAATTACTGCTAATCTATACTATCTATACTAATATTATAAAGCTGAAGAGTTTGTTTGTGTGTTTGTTTGAACGCGGTAATCACAGGAACAAAAAAAAAATTGAAATGTTATTTTTCTGTTGTATAGCCCATTTATCGAGGAAGGCTGTAGGCTATATAACATCACGCTACGATCAATAGGAGCGGAGCAGCAATGAGAAATGTTGTAAAAACGGGTAAATTTACGCCGACGAAATTGCGCGGTTAGCTAGTTAATGTATAATGCAAAAGAGAGAAAAGAAAAAGTAGGATAAGTAACATCATTATAATGACGTTCATTTTCATTACAGGCATAATGACTGAAGCAAATACGGATATTCACGGCAAATTCTAATAAATGTTCGAAATAAAAATGAATTGTTTTCGTCGTCTCTAAACAGATTTAGGTGTGAATATGTTCTATACCTACCTAAACAATTTCTTCCTTGGCTGATGAAGAACGATTTGTAATTTCCTCTGGGAAGCCCATTATACTACTTATCTGACTGTTTCTCTTCACTGGTTATCTTTTTCATGCTTACGCTGTTAAAGTTGATTTAGCGAAACATGAAAGGTTTGAAAAATGAAAAATAATTTAACATTGTAATAAACCGGTTTTGTAAAGGGAATTTAATAGACTAAAGAACTGTGGTTGTGCGCATTGGTTTGGTGCTGTTTTTAGCTCGGTTATTTTTGTAAACAAACAAAGGACTTACTTGATGGTACCTAAGTGATCACCGCTGCCTATAGACGTCTTTGACACCACCTCACCAGGCATCGCAGGTGCGTTCACGACCATAAAGGAATAGACCATTTTTTTTTGTATATTGGTTCGAAAATACAAAAATGGAAATATCTCTAATCAAAAGTGCAACAAATAAATAATAAAAATTGATAGTGTTTCAGTAAAGTTATCTATGCTCATTTAGGTGTTATTGATTATGCCTGATGCATGTGGATACCGGTAAAAGATGCGCATGTAATAAAATTCATACCTACAAAAAAGGGTCAGGATAAAAAAAAATTACAAAAAAATATTACCGACTTCAAAATTAATTACAAGGTAACTAAAAAGCAAAAAAAAAATTACCTAAAATAACCAAAACAAATTCAAATCGGTCCAGCCGTCTTTGCGTAATCGGTGAAAAAACATACAAAAAAAAACATACAGTCGAATTGAGAACCTCCTCCTTTTTGAAGTTGGTTGAAAACCAGAAAAAAAACACAATATTTGTCGATTGTTATATTATTCTTCACACGAGAATACCAATCATATTGTTTCGGTATAAACAGGTCTTTAGTTAAATAACCAAAGAAAGAATGAACTTTTTCTTATAACAAAAAGGCAAAATATACATAGTTATTCAAAACACATATACAACGAAAAAAGCTGTCTGATCGTGATCTATTTTCTCGTTTCATATTTAATTTATCCAATCGCAAGCTTGATAAAGCATCTGGTCGGTCCATCTCCATCAAAAAACCAGAATGAACACAGAGTGGCCTCAGCCTGATGGACGGCTACGACCTTGGCAAACTAAATAAGCTAGACTCGATTTCACTAGATGCGAAAAATGGAATATTGATTAGCCTTTGAAGAGGAGAGGAGGATTATTATTGAAGTGGATGCTGAGATGGTAACGTTAAAATTTTATATTATGTATGTCTACATGATAAACATACTTGTTTTATTGTATTTGTTTTTTTTTTTAGTTTGGTTGTCCTGTATAGACTTGTTTTTATCAGATTTTTTTTGACGGTTCTTCAATAGTTAAAGCATCGGATTTGGAATCGAGAAGTTTGAATCATCATAAAACAAGCTGTTTAGCTTAGTTAATAAGATTGCTAGTACTATGCAAATCTATACTAATATTATAAAGCTGAAGAGTTTGTTTGTTTGAACGCTCAGGAACTACTGATTCGAATTGAAAAAATATTTTATTGTTGGATAGTCCATTTATTAAGGAAGGCTATAGGCTGTATAACATCATGCTACGATTAATAGGAGCGGAGCAGCAGGGAAAAGTGTTGCAAAAACGGGAAAAATTTACGCAGACGACATTGCGCGTGTCAGCTAGTGTGTAATAAAATGGGGCCTACGAGAATATCAGCGTTGCAGTTTTCGGACTGGCAACAATAGCTGAAGTAGATCATATTTGTCCGGCGACAAATTACATACATGTATTGTACTTGTTTTATGAGTTTCTTATTTTGTAAGTGCACTGTGACAAATAAAATATATTTTCTTCCTTTTTGCTTATCCTTCTTTAAACAAAAATAAACATTTTAATAGCAAGAAAAATTGGCAACTTGTTTTTTAAAAACCTCACTTCTTATCTAAACTGGCAACTTAACCTCAAAAATTCGTAACAAAGGATCCAAACTAGTATGAATCTTTTGTTACCAACTTTTTTGGCATCAAAACAATTTGTTGCCGATTCATGTCAGACGGCTATTGCTTTGTCCCATTAGATGGGTGCTTGATATTACCCTAACCTGACAACTAAGTCAAGTTGGTACCTACGTTATATAATAGTAAACCGACAGTCCACTTCCCAATCGGAAAACAGTTCACTCGACCCTTCAGAAACGTCCACAATTAAACTAATTTATCGACTGGGTCTGAAAGTTGAATCGACGAGAGAAAATCGGATTTACTAACTACGATTTTAATTCCAAATCGCCATCCTATGAAGTGGGGGACCATTGTATGTGAGTGTGTTTCTTGAAGATAGTATCATCACTTTAATAGAATCCACACTGAATATGTACTTGAAGTCACAATATTTAATTTTATTACCCACCCATCTCTTTCTTTTGGGCAGATGTCAAGACGTTTTTGACAAAGGTAGATGAATCTCTAAAATATACCAAGGTCAAGACCTCCATATCCATACCATGCAACAAAGAATTGTATGGAGGAAAATATTCGTCTCAAACGGGACTTGAACCCGCGACCTTGGGGTACCGGCTCTAAGCCGTTTAGCAACTTCTGCAGCGAGACATATCCGCCAAAGTCAAATTTAGCCTCCACATGACACGATTTTATGGCAATCGTGACGTCATCCACCGCGTTCCGTATCAAGAGTTGTACGGTTCTGTGAGTTTGATTGCAGAAACTGTATAAACACAAATCTTTGATGACGCTGGGCCTGAAAATTACTTTCTAGTTTTTTCTAAAGCATTTTTATGCCATTTTTTTTCATTTAAAAATTTAAATGTATAAAGGAAAAAATCGTCTCAGGTGGGCCATAACCTAAGGGCACCGGCCCTAAGCCGTTTACCAACTCCGGCACCGAGATATGTCTGCCAAAGTAAAATTGGCGGACATGCCTCGGTACCGGAGTTGGTAAACGGCTTAGGGCCGGTACCCCTAAGGTCGCAGGTTCAAGTACCACCTGAGATGATTTTTTCCTCCATATACCTATTTAAATTTATATATAGGTATATAAAATTATCATAAAAATGTTTAGAAAATTACAAAATGTCATGCAAAGATAATCTAGATATTATCTGCAGGGTGGGTTCAGATATCTAATACTAGTTCAGACCTAGTTTACCCGGTAGACAACGACGCATATGACATTTTTTATTCCCAAGCTGACACCGGCGGATGTGTCATTAATATACATGATGAAGGATAGCACGCACGCGGCCAGATTTATAATAGGGTTCCTCTTTCTGGGAAGGATTCGCAGTTTTGACAGATGAACATTCAAAATAATTACAACTAATGGAAAGACAATGACCGCTATTACGATATGTGCTTATGAATTTGAGGATAACAAGTTCACTTTATTTTTTGGAGACCAATGGTTGGCAAAATAACTTTTACTTACTTTAAAAATAACTAAGTTTACGTCACTCGTCTTAAATGTCGAACAATCCGTCGTAAATGTTGAAGATCCGAAGAATTTGACTGCCTCTGTGGCACGGTGAGAGTGTATCCGACTGCTACGCAGGAGGTCATGGGTTCGATCCCCACCCAGGACAAAACTTTGTGTGATGAGCACGATGGTTTATTCTGTGTCTGGGTGTTATTTATCTATAATATGTATGCATTTAGAAATATATAAGTATGTTTATCAGTTGTCTGGTTGCCATAGTAAAAGCACTGCTTAGTTTGGGATCAGATAGCGTTGTGGGAGTTGTCCCAAGATATTATTATTATTACTTTCGAAAAAACTAAATTTACGTCACCCGTCATAAATGTCGAACAATCCGTCGTAAATGTCGAAGATCCAATAGTAACCCACAGTCTAAGCAAGGCCTGTTATTATAAGGGTGAAGTTATGAAGTTGTATAGGTATAAAAAAGGCAAGAACATTAGCATAGCCTTTGACGTGGGTATTGTGTAGGCGAGCCACGCAAACCCGATATCTTCTATCGCTCTCATTCAGGCAGCCTAACCCTTTGACTAACTTTGTTCTTTACTGCTCCGAAATGACTTTTATTAGTAAAGGAAAAAGAATTAAACTTAGTAATTGTTAAACTTAGAACAAAAGGTAAATAAAACTTGCGTTTGTTGCGCAATCATTCACAGAAAAAAATCGCAGAAAAAAACCTTTGCTTGCGATGCACCAACACTTTTTTTGTACGAAAATAATCTCTTGGGAACATGACATTCGAGAAGGAAATTATAAAGCGAAATGTTTCAAGACAAAATTGATGGAAATCAACAATTACAAATACAATAAAGTCATCTACGAAGTGGAATTCCAATATTACAGAAATAGGCTTTTCAAGTGCGTCAAATGAATGAAGGATGTCGTCTCGATCGTCAATAGTACTCGCAAGTACTCTTAAGGATCAAGAGCTGAAAGCTACAGGGTAAACGGGTTAAATCGCGCACGATGGGAAAATAATCGTAAAATGTAAAGTGGAATATTGGCGATATCGTAACCTAGGCTCCATTTTGAAGGGATTATGGACCGCGGCGACTATTCCTATTTTTTCTGTTTTGTGGTTTAGGAAAATGGAATTAGCTGAGTTTGGCCAAGCATTGTTTTTAAACTTTCGCGATTTTTATACATCATTATACAATCGCGTGAATTATTTAAAGGTACGAACCTATTATATACCCGACGTTTCAATCGAATTGCACCGATCGTGGTCACGGGTCGACTGATGGCAGCTTAGCAATGACTCCGTGAGGCGTGAGGTTTTTCAACTACCCTCGCCTGGTCTTGATAATTTTGATATTTTGTACTGTCTGTACTTCTACACACTACACTTACAACGTCTTTACACTGAGGCGCGGTGTCTTTACGGCTACGATTGCATTTGCTGATAACAGGGTGAGAGCTGGTATCCATCTTCATTTTGGCCAAGCAGCTGCAAAGCTGTAGTGGAATGGGACTGGACACCTCTGCCACATGTCGAATGAGCTAAAGACCAAAAGAACCACCGAGTGGATCCCAAAAAAATAGAAAGAGACTGCGTAGCAAGTCTAGAAGGAGATGGCGGGACGAACTAGATGCATACTCCAAGGATTGGACCCCGAATGCCTTGGATGGAACACAGAAGAAGATAGAAGGGGACCCTGCCCAGCAGTGGGACAACCTGGGCTAGTATTAATATTATTATTTTATAAATTGGTTCGACTTTTCTACGACTGTATTTTCAAAAGGGTTTCAGTATCTAAATGGTCACTAATGGTTACCTATTACCATATAGCCTTTTCGGCCCGATTTTTATCGCAAAACTTGTGCCTTGGGATTTTTATGAGCTCTATCAGTCGAAAGACATTCGAACTTGTTCATGTGCAAACTAAACTTTTTCAACATTGAGCTTTATTTGTGAAAACAAGTAGTTATTGTTCCCTAATCAAGTGTCAATGTGTCAAGTAGCAATGAGCAAATATTTTTATTATATTTTAGTTATTGACATGTTTGTAATTATTGTGTAAATAAAAATGCTGTATCTATACTAATATTATAAAGCTGAAGAGTTAGTTTGTTTGAATGGTTGAACACGATAATCTCAGCAACTATGATACTAGTTTGAATTGAAAAAATCTTTTGTTTACTGTTGGATAGCTCATTTATCGAGGAAGGCTATAAGCTATATAACATCACGCTATTGCCAATTGGAGCGGAGCATCAATGAAAAATGTTGCAAAAACGGTTCATCTAGTTGTAGATTATAAAAATATATAAATAGTAGTTGACGACAGAAATATTCTAAAAATATTGCTCAGCCTAAACGAGAAAGGAAAGAAAATATATCAAGCACGTTTGTGCATGGCATTTTAACAGCGTCTTAAACTTACAAACGGCCTTACAAACTCTCGAGTGGTAATTAAAGTTTTAATTTCAACTGTCTCGATAATTTATATTAATAGAATTCGAGCGAAACCAATTATAAAGTAAGTTTTAAAGTTCGATATCCATTTTGTCCTTCCAAGTTTTTGCTTAAACAGCTATCTCTACGGAATCTGATTTAGGAAACCTTTGATCAAGTTGATCGCTGTAATACTTTATGTGTTACTAATATTATAAAGAGGAAAAATTTGATTGTTTGTTTGTATTGAATAGGCTGCGAAACTACTGGACGGATTTGAATAATTCTTTTATCGTTCTGAAGCTACACAAACGCCGGGTGACATAGGCTAATTTTTATCCCTGTATTCCCACGGGAGCGGGAACTACGTAGGTGAAACCGCAAGGCGTCCGCAATTCCGTCCGTATAATTGTATTTAATTGAGATGGCGTTCTGTTCGGCGGAACTTTGTTGACTTCATACTAAGTCAGCTTTTCACTTGTCTGTATGTCTGTCTGTGCCATCGTAGCGCCCAAATGGATGGGTGGTTTGGATTTATTTTTACAAGCTTTTATTTAACTTGCTCTGTTAGTTAGTTAGTTTGTTAGTTAGATTGTGTGGGTCAAATATTTTTTTTTGTTTTATAAAATAATGACTATTTTCCCCGTTGTAGAGTACAAGCCCTGTGACTTTACAAACATACAAGTCTGGGTGTACAGAATATTTCTTTTGTCAACTTTTATCTATTTATTTTTTTATTCTACTACTAACGGGTTTTTGCAAAATTTTTCATTGATGCCCCGCTCCTATTGGCAATAGCGTGATGTTATGTTATATTGCCTATAGCTTTTCTCGATAAATGGGGTATCCAACAGTAAAAGATTGTTTCAATTCAAACTAGTACCGTAGTTCCCGAGATTATCGCATTCAACGGTACAAAGAAACAAACTCTACAAAGTATAACAATTTGTGGATCACACAAAGTGGTGTCCCGTGTGGTAATCGAACCCGTGCGTAGCAGTCACCACGCCACAGCGACAGTTAAAGCCAGCCAATCAAATCTTGGAAGCTAAATTAGTATCACTTTCTTGGCGTTCGCTTGGACTCAAACTTTGTACATACGCGAATCTTAGGTGACAATGCAATATTATGACACCACAGACCTGATCTGTTTATGGAGTCAGAAGGTGGCCATAGGAACTCCTAAACTAAAAAAGAGAAACCTATCAAGTTTGGACTCATTTGATTCGTTAACGTTACCAACGTTGGAGTACCATGGTTTGTGTAATTCTTTGGAACATCAATCATTTGAAACATTGTTTTTGTGTAATAGATATGGATGGATGGTGTAATCATTAATCGTGATAATTCAAATCGTAAAATCAATTATTGTAGGTATCTATTACGTCACGCTGATTAAGAACGATGTCTCAAGAGTAAATTAATTCTGATTATATTAAAACATGTACAAGACTTCCACCACAAAATACCAAAAGTAAAGAAGGAAGGCTTCATACATCACTCGGCAACGGACATTATCGCTCACATCAAAATCTTGAAAAACATTTTTTTTAATACCCCTGTATGTAAACCCTACCGTGTAGAGTATCATTATATAGGTCTTTTAAACATGTTTAGGGGCGAGAAGAGCATTTTTACATTTAGGGATCCGTTTGTGAAATATTCAGCATTAAAGTGCAAATTTTCGTTAGAGTCAAGTGCCTCTGCCAGCTAAATGGTTGATGTTGGGTATGTACCGTTTTAGGGTTCCGTTTTTGCCATTTTAGCTACTACGGTATTTTTAAAGGTACATTTTGTGTCAATATTAAAGATTGGTCTATTTTTAACATGTATTCGAAAGTGTAAAAGTATTTCATAATAGGGTAAATTAAGCGCTTGAAAATGCAGATTACTGGCATGTAAACGCTAAATGCCTTTTAACACAAGGAGTGTGACATTGTTGGGTTGTTGGTCTAGTGGTTAGTGACCCTGACTGCTAAGCCGGAGGTCGTGGGTTCCATCCCCACCCAGGATAAAACTTTGTGTGATGAGCACGATGGTTTATTTTGTGTCTGGGTGTAATTTATCTATAATATGTATGAGTACCATGGTTTGTGTAATTCTTTGGAACATCAATCATTTGAAACATTGTTTTTGTGTAATAGATATGGATGGATGGTGTAATCATTAATCGTGATAATTCAAATCGAAAAATCAATTATTGTAGGTATCTATTACGTCACGCTGATTAAGAACGATGTCTCAAGAGTAAATTAATTCTGATTATATTAAAACATGTACAAGACTTCCACCACAAAATACCAAAAGTAAAGAAGGAAGGCTTCATACATCACTCGGCAACGGACATTATCGCTCACATAATTTCGGAACACTTTCTGAACGAAGTGGTCCGAAATTCTATCCTGACATCGCACCTGCATAGGTACCTATATCCCTTAAACAATAAGAAATTCTAGTGGCACATCCAGGATTTTACTTTGGGGAGTTAGACCCCGCTACGGATCCTAAAATTTTGGTTTAGAGGAAGGGAAAGGCATGATCTACTACGGGTGGGGGGGGGGGGGGGGGTAGTAATATCAGAGGAAAAATGACTAAACACTGGACAAATGACTAAAGCCAAAACCAATTGTGTATTTTATATACCTTTTTACAATTTCCAGGTGAGGTTCAACCCCCAAATCTCTTCCCTGTATACCAAGAGAATTAGAGATGCGATTACGCATTACATTGTCATAATTATTATTACTAACTCATGTTTTTTTGTGATTATTTTCGTAAACAAAATGTTTTTTACTTTAGTATTTGCTGTAGCTGTTCTAAATTTAAACTCATGAACTCGTACAAGTAGGCATTTTTCACATTGTTGAATTAAAATTTTGTTAGTTTAATAAACATAATGATTCTTTTTCGTAAGTAATTTTAAGGTATGCGACCTTAAAATTACTTACTCTATGACATGCGCGAAAGTGTTTATTAATTAACCTAACTTTAATCCGGCCAAATTACATTGAGACTACTGTATCATTTACGTCTTACTATTAACGACGCAGATACAAGCATTTACATGTACAATTACTAATGGCTTACTTACTAATAAAGGATCTTAAATAATTAATTGATTGAATCAAGCGTTACGTGAAGGAAATACCCTTTAAATTGATTATGTTTAGGCATTCGCTACTCATCCTCAATCTGCCAATTCCAACAATACCCTTTCTATGCAATTGTTAGGGTTGTCACACTAAAAGTGAGTGGTGGATTAATCATTCATTATTATTTACTCATAAACATTAAGTCCAGGTTATTTATTTACAAAAGTTGACCTACTCAGAAACGTAAATACGAATTTAACCTTCTTTCAATCTGTCCATGCGTATATCCCTGCAAAATTGCAGCTTTCAGGTACTCAGGGTCTCTAAGCACGTATTAGTTACTCTGACAAAGTGAAAGAATAAAATCTTGAAAAACATTTTTTTTAATACCCCTGTATGTAAACCCTACCGTGTAGAGTATCATTATATAGGTCTTTTAAACATGTTTAGGGGCGAGAAGAGCATTTTTACATTTAGGGATCCGTTTGTGAAATATTCAGCATTAAAGTGCAAATTTTCGTTAGAGTCAAGTGCCTCTGCCAGCTAAATGGTTGATGTTGGGTATGTACCGTTTTAGGGTTCCGTTTTTGCCATTTTAGCTACTACGGTATTTTTAAAGGTACATTTTGTGTCAATATTAAAGATTGGTCTATTTTTAACATGTATTCGAAAGTGTAAAAGTATTTCATAATAGGGTAAATTAAGCGCTTGAAAATGCAGATTACTGGCATGTAAACGCTAAATGCCTTTTAACACAAGGAGTGTGACATTGTTGGGTTGTTGGTCTAGTGGTTAGTGACCCTGACTGCTAAGCCGGAGGTCGTGGGTTCCATCCCCACCCAGGATAAAACTTTGTGTGATGAGCACGATGGTTTATTTTGTGTCTGGGTGTAATTTATCTATAATATGTATGTATTTAGAAATATATAAGTATGTATATCAGTTGTCTGGTTACCATAGTACAAACTCTGCTTAGTTTGGGATCAAATGACGTTGTGTGAGTTGTCCCAAGACATTATTGTTGGAATAGGTTCACCCAAAGACATTATAAGAGAGGTTTTACCCATCTATTTATTGATGGTCGTAACTTTGCTTTACCCCACGAATTTCCCAATGCATTACATTACTACAGATTAACAGACCTTAGGTGGAAATCTAATGATGAAGTAAGTAACTAAACAGCGAAAAGCTTATATACGGTTTCTACATTTTCAAAGAGAAAATGTAGTCAAATGAAGAATCTTCATAACATCAACCACTAAAAGCAAAATACTTAAGTACAAGATAAAGCTAAACTATCTTAGGATCTCCAAAGAATGTATTTAGTGGTTTTAGTAAGAATTTGACTATATCATCGTATAGTAGACAAAATAAGATGTCACTAAATGTACTGTGTGGCGCGGTGGGAATGTGTCCGACTGCTACGCAAGAGGTCGTAGGTTCGATTTCCACACAGGACACCACTTTGTGTGATCCACAAATTGATGTTCCGAGTCTGGGTGTACTTTGTGTCCGTGACTGTAAAGTCCCTCGCGACACAGTGCTTTACCCTATTGAGAGAGTCGTCTTTAAAAAAATATATTTTTTTAAATATGACATACTAGAAACTAGCGCTTGTTAGATTTTACATAGGGGTCGTAGCGAGTTGTAATAAAATACTAAAGCTTTTATTGTAGAACTTGACTGCCTCTGTGGCGCGGTGGGAGTGTGTCCGACTGCTACGCAAGAGGTCGTGGGTTCGATTCCCACACGGGACACCACTTTGTGTGATCCACAAATTGTTGTCTCGAGTCTGGGTGTACTTTGTGTCCGTGACTTGTATGTTTGTAAAGTCCCCCGCGACACAGGGCTTGTAACCTAGTGCGGGAGTCGTCTTTAAAAAAAAAAAAAAAAAAAACTACGTAGAAGTCCTACGACTCCTTCTTGTAGAAGTCCTACGACTCGTCGTAGTAGTACTACGACTCATTGTAGACCACTACGCTCATCGTAGAACCACACTTACTACTGTGTTAGGATATTTAGATCATATACTCAATCAGTTGCAATTTAACCTTATCAATCAGTATAGTATCGATAGGTAGTAGGCAATAGAATAAATCAGGGAGGTAAATAATGCAAAGGAATAAATGGCAATTATCATATATTTTCAACCTTGTTTGGTCTAGTTGTAAAAAAGGTTTCGTAATAAGTAGATATACTAATGTTGGTACCAAGAGGACCTACTAGGAACCGACCTGGCTAGGAAGAGAAACAAGAAAACTAGTCAGTCTCCTAATAAACATTTGCCGTACAACATTTCATATATCCTAAATAATATACCACAGATACTTTCTAACATAACCAATTCACAACATTATTGCAATGTACGACCATATCGCTGTAGAACAGCTGATAAGTATCACACCAGACAATATTCATCAAACCATACCACATTGCAATATATTGTTATTAATCAATATCTATACATAATACACAATAATAGGATATCAGTACAAAAGAACCAGCAATAAGTATAATCTGATTCGGATCGCACCTGTCTCCACAGATGTTGCAATAAGACTGAGCCTCGATTACAATCTGTCAGTCCTTTTATAGAACAAATACACTGAATATTAAAGAAATTGTAGGTACTTCGCAAATATTCTTACTTAATATACTTCAAACTATAAAACAATTTCATACCCAGAATTATGTTATTTAAATAAATTAATAATATTAAAACTATCTATACTAATATTATTAAGCTGAAGAGTTTGTTTGTTTGTTTAAACGCGGTAATCTCAGAAACTACTGATCTGAATTGAAATTTTTTTCACTGTTGAATAGCCCATTTATCCAGAAAGGCTATAGGCTATATAACATCACGCTACGACCAATAGGAGCGGAGCAGCAATGAAAAATGTTGCAAAAACGGGGAAAATTTACGCATACGAAGTTTCGCGGGACAGCTAGTTTTCAATAAAAGAAGTAATATCACAACAACAATATTTGACGTTTCAATCAGTACATTTGTGACCAGTGTGACTTATATGTTGTTTTAGTTCATTCAAAATACTATGTGGTGCTTTTATAATGTGTTATAATCATCTTAAGTAATTTACATGTTAATTACAACATAAACTGTAAGTACTTTTACTTTGTCATAACCTATTCCGTGATACAAATTATTGTTCTCGTTACTAAAAACACAATTGACATATAGCATGGTTACTTGCATATCCATGGCTATTGTTGTAATATAAACAAGCTGTGCCTACTTCTATAATATCAATTTACTCTGCCATAACGTATTCTGTTATTGTAATGTACAAATACTGTCACATTTTATACAGTTAACAACATTACACACATTTAGGATTCCATATCTACCTGAATTTATTTATTACGATGGATGGAGCATGATAGATAGGGAGTATATTGATGGCTATTTATATATGTAAATAGTCATCAATATACTCCCTATCTATCATGCTCCATATTAAAGCAAATACTTATGTAGTTAGTTTACAATGGTTGCATTAGAAGAAAGACATTTACGTTGACACTGTCATGTTTGAAGTGAGAAAGTTATCGAGAATAGACATTCAGTCTGATATTCGAAATCAAAATACGCACACGCAGCGCTAAATTAATTCTGTGGTATAAATGTCAATACAGTAGCGCTAGTAAAAATCTAACTATACTTTCGAAAAACTAACGAAAATGGAATCCTTACATAAATTATAAAGTTAAAGAGTTTGGTTGTTTGTTTGTTTGAACACGGTAATCTCAGGAACTAATAAACCGAATTGAAACATTTTTTCACTGTTGGATAGCCCATTTATTGAGGAAAGCTATATAACATCACGCTACGATTTATAGGAGCGGAGCAGTAATGAGAAATGTTGCAAAAACGGGGGAAATTTATGTAGACAAACGCTTGGGCTAGTTAAAAATAATGTCTGGCCCGTTGGTTTAGTGGTTAGTAACTGCTAAGTCAGAGGTCGTGGGTTCGACCCCACCCAGAATAAAACTTTGTGTGATGAGCTCGAAAGTTGATTCTGTGTCTGGGTGTAATTTATCAATAATATGTGTGTATTTAGAATTATATATCTGCAATCTTTGCACGGCTCTGTCTAGTTTGGGATCAGATGACGTTGTGTGATTTGTCCCAAAAGATATAAAAATATTTTGCGTTAACTGTTTGATTACTACTCGAAACTATAGTTAGCTTGGTTCGATACTGAAAAATACTGAACTGAATTTGAGTATCAGTACCGCGGAATGTCCTTAATTCTTTTAAGCTTATAAGAAGACCGTTATAAGTTTTGGCTGAAGCTTATACCACAAAATACCGGGAGTATAGAAGGTACCCTTGATATAAAGCGCTCTCGGCTTACACATGTATAACTCCAGAACAAACTCTCTATTGATAACGATCATTCACAAACACGGAGTTACAACGATACTACAGACGAGCTAAGACTTTTTTCCCAGTGTTAACTGCCCCGCACGACAAGTCAAACGTTGGTATACAAATCAAAGTACCTAAATACATAAATGAGTTTATCCTTTGCTCTCTAATAATAGGTACTGTCAGTAAACGTTTTGTGGAAATCCTCACTGAACATCGCAGTACCTTTCACCGATCGATTACAACCTATAAATATGATAACAGACAGTTCTGAAGGACAAGTTCATCAAAATTATCCAAGTATAGGTCACGCAAACTTTGATTTCATAAAGGTTAACTACATGCAAGTATTTCAGGATTTATGCGTCGTTCGTCCCATGTTTTAGCCCCAAATTCCAAAAAAAACATTATTTATTATGTGGGCGAATCATTAAATAAGTTTCACCCCTAAATTTTTAATCTTAATAATTTATAATCTTAATATTAATTATAATAAGATTTTCTCTTGATACTGTGATGCATAAACACTATTGAATGAGATTTCTCATTCACTGTGATGTACACACAATAGTTTAATGAGGAATCTCATTACAATAGTGTTTGTACATCACAGTATCTTAGATTTACAATTTTAAACTTGACGCTAGTAACTCAGCACGTTCCTCAGTCTAAGTCTCTGTTGAGGTCATTTAGCTCATTCTATGAAAATGCCTTGGGATTTGATGATTTCCCACAGTATTCAAAGTCGTCATCTACTTGGGAAGAAATAGGTGTTTCAGTTTGATCCTTCTGAGATTGCTGCACCACCTGGTGAGAATCTAGTACTGGAACATTTTCTGAATGAGGAATAGCTCTCTGTGTCGATGGAATATTAGAGTATTTCCATTTATGGCTATTGTTTTTGTTGATGCCTACTATATTTGTCACACAAAAGTAACAGTTCTCATAATGTTTTTTTTGTTCTCGCCATATCATAGGCACTGCAAACTTCAAAGACGTGTGCCTTTCTCCCATTGTCGTAGATGTTCAACGTATATTTTACTCACATTATGAGGCACCCACACTTTATCTTGGTTTCGAATCTCAATACCGAAATAAGCAAAATACAAATGATTCACAGTGTTTGTAATCGTTTTACGCTGATCTTTCAGTTTGTATTCACCACAAACATAACAAAATGTATCAGGATCGATAACACAGCATCTAGACGTACTAGCCATACTTATCGATGTTATTGTAATAATAAATATTTGCGAAAAAGACGAAAAAAAAAAATGAGGGTAGTAGATAAACTAGAGCCAATCCGCCTTATTACAAAGAAAAGACCAAATCAAAGTTTAAACTAAGACTTTCAAGTCCAGGATATAGTACAGTACTATTGGTCTTATTACAAAGCTTAGATAATCCGTGGACCAGCTGATACCAAAGGATCTAGCAATCAGCCACAGATTATAATCAATTTAGTTCATTCATTGTTCTTATCATTCAAAAATAACGTTCCGTTTTATACCAATATAATTTGAAAGTATAGTTTTCATTGAGGATAAAATGTTTAGACGTTCTATGTAGCTAAATTATTCGCCAGCACTACGTAATTTTCAAAATATTAACCTGACATAAAAGCCCTCGGCCTGCAATTTACGAAAAATCAATTAAATTCTGTCAGGATCGGAACGTTACACAAGTAGTTGTCATTAGTACTAAAAATGTAAACAAATGATGATAACCTAAATTTAACTAAGACATTATTAGGGATGTTAGAAGTTTAATCTGAGTAACTATAGCGCCCAAACACTTAGAGGAACTTGGATGCGAGTTTTTATTACAAAGCTAGTTTCATTGGAACAGGTCTTAGCATGGAAGGATACTTACTCAATAAGATAATCCATTTTTGATATACTTACTGTTTTCTTTGTTGCACTCGTTGTTCTGAATGTATTGGGGGAAAGTATGCCTAGATTCAACATAGGTACTGAAGCTTCGGCTGAAGCACAACAAACAATTGAAACAAATTTTATGAATATATTTATTATTTAATATCAGTGAGCTTGCTATGAAATGAAATTCTCAATTATCTACATAGAATCATTATTTATTAGATACCATTTATTCTCCCTTAGAACAGAGTTCATTTTCATGAGAATCATAAATATAATTATCTAAACTGTTAGGTAGCACTTAATAGTTATTCCATTTGACAACAAAATGGGTGTTAACAATTTCAATAACCTGTAACCATTCTGTATTCCCTGATCAAACTATGTTTGAAAAGGAATATTGAGTTGATATCCCTTATTTCTATTTAGATGACTAGCTTTCCCGCACAACTTAGTCTGCATAAATCTTCCCTGTTTTTGCAACATTTCTCAATGCTGCTCCATTCCTATTGGTTGCAGTGTGATATTATATAGCCTATAGCCTTCCTCGACAAATGGGCTATCCAACAGTAAAAAGTTCAAAAGAATTACCGCGTTCAAACAAACTTTTCAGCTTTATAATATTAGTATTTTACAATAAATTTTAAATTGTATGCATTTTTTGTATAATATATAAACAGTGATCAATAATATATTTATATAATAAAATTGATAATTCTATATTTAGATCCACCTTATAGTTCACTAGTAAGTTTTAGGTACATTATACATAGAATCATTATTTATTAGATACCATTTATTCTTCCTAAGAACATAGTTCATCTATCAGAGAATCTTAAATATAATTATCTAAACTGTTAAGTAGTGCATAATAGTTATTACATCACAATTTTAATAACCTGTAACTAATCTGTACTCTCTGTTTAGTGTTTAAACTATGTTTAAAGGAACATTGTAGCAATGTATTAACTAGCTGAGCTCTTATAAACATAATATTCAGTTCTTGGTACCTACCTATAACCTAAGTTTACATCTGTTTCTAGTGATGGGTATACCCATGGTTACACTTTACCAACTAAATTTTAAATTGATCAATGTTTATTTAGTTCCACTATAATATGTATAGTTCAGTAGTAAGTTTTAGGTAAGAAATTTTGTCATAATGATGTTTCTATTACTTTGTTTTGTGCATTTTGTGTAAATTCAACATTGGTTTTTGCCGCACTACTCCAGACCACCTATCAGACATGCCAAATGTGATTTTCCAACTTCAATATAAATAATGTGACATATTATAAGTGGAATGCATCAGATTGTTTTACATAGAGCACTAGTTAATGATACTATTGTCGAACAAAAATAATCTGTGTTGATCTTCAACTTTCCACACTGCGTAGGTACACTTCACGTCGAGTCTGGGTGACCCAAACATTGCACAGACCACTTTAATTTTAGGACATCTCTGAGTTCTGTATATTAAATCTTCTCTCTTAATTCCAAGCTGTGATAAATGTTTTGAAAAACAATAATAAGCATGTATTATTAAATCTTTGGTCACACATCGCATTTCACTCGATTTTTGCGTTTATTTTGTTGCCACACCATATGTAGTTAGTTAATAATTTAAAGTCACTAAACACGCATTATTCGTCATTAATAATTGAAACTAAAATACGCAAAATTGTAAATAAAATAACCATAAAATGTCAAAATTTTTGACATTTTAGGGTTATTACCATAGTTAAACTAGGGTGATCGAAAGACTAATCTATAGACCAAAGAAGATCATCGATTAAGCGATGAACCTCGTTTTGTAATAAAGATTTTCGTAGATCCATGGTTTAAACTAGGATTTTCGTCAAACCAGGTTTAGTCCAGCTTTTGGAATAAGGCGGAATGAGTTTAAATGACGTATGTCAACATATTTTATATTACCTATTTTATCGACAATAGATACAATATTTTTTGTTTGTAGGCCCGTGTTATCTTTCTATCTAACGAAATATTTGAGCATGTCTGATTCTCTGACGATAGCGCGGTAATTTCTATGTTTTTGTACATGGTTTGAATCTCCTTTATTTTAGTTTGGATTTTTGATTCCGAAACCTTTACTTTCATGCACTCTGCTAACATCTATACATATAATAAAACTGTAAATTTCACGTGTCTGTACATGGCCGAACTTAGTGAAAAAAAATATTAGGAAATGTTCGAAAAGAGTATTCAAACACTTTGCTGCATTTTTAGAAATGTCTGTCTGTCTGTCTGTCTGTCTGTCTGTTTGTTTGAACACGCATCACGCAAAAACTACTGTACAGATTCGGTTGAAATTTTGCACGTGCAATCTAATAGATGCAGATTAACATTTAGGCTATAAATTATCACGCTTTTTCCCATAGGAGCTAAGCAGTAAGGGATAATGTCTGTAGCTATTTTTCGTTATAAAACAGTAACTACTCGACGGATCTTTATGAAAATTTGCAGTTTTATAGTAAATACTATAGGACATTATTTACACTATGAATCATTACGCTAACGTCTATGGGGAACGAGTAGCAACGTATTTTTTGTCGCACCACAATGTTTTATCACAAAATTTTCCACAATTAGACATTATCTATAATTGTAACCCATGGAATACATAACTTCACGCTAAAACTAAAAGGAGCTAAACACAACATTGTTAAGTTTCATAAGAACAGTTATTTTGACGTGGCAAGTAGCGAACAGTATAGCCTCGAAGCTATGCTAGCGGACTTTGGCGACGAAGTCCCGGGCTCGAATCTGATGTCTGATTATGTTCTTTTTGTATTTTTTTAAATTGTCTTTATCCTTTTTTAATATTTTTCTCAATGTTTTAGTTATTTTTTCGACCGTAAGTAACTTATTTACTTTGGTTATTATTTTTTTATATTAAAAATCAAGTAAATTATGCACGTAGGTAAGTTAATTATAGGTATTGCATGCACTGCTGAGAGTAATTAATTAATCGTAGTAGAAATGAAAAACAATATTACATTATAATTAAAAAGTATTCGACATTTTCCAGAAATTATGTGTTCGTCTAAAAAAAAGACATTACACACGTAAAAAAAAAACATGTAGCGCTATCTATGAAATCAAATTGTTCACCGTGATCAAATAATTCCTTATTTGTGAAAACATTTACTAGGGTATAGGTGCTTGAGATGCTGAGTGGCAACATTCTTGAAAGTAGATGGCGTTGTATTCAATAACGTTCTATACTTAGTAAAATAAGTTTTAAAAGAAACACATTGCTATGATTTTTAGAAACGTTTGTCTGTATGTCCGTTTGTTTGACCACGCATCACACAGGTGCATCATGTTTTGGGGTTATGGTTGGAGATTACGTGTTCATCAATTCAACGATAATGAATGGCTCAACATCGGTCAAGTGTGAGTAGTTCGGGTGACGGGAGGAGGGGGGTCGTTGTTTGTCAACCGTACCTTTAGGGATATCTGACATTTTCGCGGGCATGACACACATGACACGCTCTGTGTTTGCTTACTAAAGTGTTACAGCAGTTTTATTATTAGTATTGCGTTGTAACACTATATGAAATACACCCCATTTTTAGCCAAAATGGCAAAACAGAACCCTTATAGGTAGTTCCCTTATGTCCGTCCGTCCGCAGCTTAGCTCAGAGACTGTTAGTGCTAGAAGGTTGCAACTTTTGCATGAATAAATTACTAACGCCGATAAAGTGAAAGAACAAAATCTTGAAAATCATTATTTTTTTAAGGGTACCTCTCTTATATGTAAAGTGGGGATGTGATTTTTTTCTCACCTACCTACCCCATCGTGTGTGGTATCATTAGATAGGTCTTTTAAAAAGCGTTTAGGGTTTGTGAAGACTATTTTTAGATTTAAGGATTCCTTTGTGTTTAATATTAGGCTTTATAGTGAACATTTTTGTTAGAGTCAAGTGTCCCCTGCCAGCTAAATGGTTGATGTTGGGTATGTGAAAAAAATCAGGGTAGTAGTATAAACACTAAAATTATAAAGAAAACTATCACAGTTAAGTACTTAGGCTTTACAAGTTTACGATCACATGAGAAGTAACAACATTTTCGTACAAATTCTATTAAAAATTATTAGGTAATAAGTAGGTATAACGTTGAAAGAATAAAACAAAAACAACAGAAAACCCACTTCTTAAGCCGCACACCAAACTAACTATCTAAAAGAATAGAACAGATCGATTTTTATTTAGTAAGTATTTAGTCAACAGGACTGTTTCCAACATATTTACACAGAAGTTATTTCGTTACCTAAACTACCTTAATTTAAACCCGACTTTCACGCGAACGAAGTCGCGGGCACAGCTATTATGAATATATATATATTACGGGTCTTAATCGCGTGAATAATTTTAGGTTATATACCTTGCTTACCTACGTTTAATATGCATGATAGTTTAAGTATAATTTAATTTAAAGTCATCAAGTATTAAAATAAACTTATCCAGTTTTGAAAATAGATGGCGTTTAAATACAAATGAAACTGAATCAGGTAAATTGATTTAAAAAATAAATCTGAAATTCTTACGTAGAGGGATATGAATTTATGATGATCTTAATTAACGACAGGTTCATCATCATTATCATCATCAGCCTATCGCAGTCCACTGCTGGACATAGGCCTCTCTAATTGCACGCCACTTTGTTCTATCCTCGGCTACACCTATTTTTTAATTCACCAATGTAGACATTATAAAGAAATAAGTTTAGTATTTAAACTAAACGTTTCTAAAAGATATACTAATTCAGTATATCTTTTAGAAACGTTTGAATATTGTCCGTTTGTTTGAACACGCATCACAGTACCGCGGGAATGCAATGTTTTAAAAACAGGATATTTTTTTTAAAAACTTATCTCACACTAGCCCTTTTTCGCGCGAGTACTTGGGCGGCTTCGGGCTTCATTTAACCCGAAACCGATAATAGTAATATTTGATGTGATGCAAATCATTTTGGTAAAATACTATTATAATTTGTCTTCTAACCGTCTGGCGCCATAAACTTTGTCGCCCTTCATTTTGCTGCACTGGGCATTTGCTTGGCTTGCCTTGCCATAGGTCGGGCCCTGATTAGAGCTAGGCCCTAATATCCATAGATGCTACAGAGCATTGTGGAGCATGTTTCCAATATGTTTTACACAGAAGTTAAATTGTAACATAAACTACCTTTATATAAACCCAACTTCCACGCGAACGAAGTCGCGGGCACAGCTAGTTTATACAATAATACTCGAAGGAAGCTGCAGTTACCATAGGGTTTAAAAATAAAAATTAACAAAGGGATTATCCGTAAGTACCTATATCCACGCAACCCAATCCACCAATAAAATATTGATCAGTAAAATTGCCCCTATAGAATACATCTAACACTTAGACCCTCGTTACACGAACACAAGTTTATCAATGCGTGATACCGCAGGGAGACGCTTATTTATTGGCTGTTGGTCTGCAAGGATCGACGATAAAAATGATTGACGGTGTTATGTTGTGAAAGCTGTGATTGTTGCAGAGAGGTCGTTTCATTTTTGTAAAGCACTTTTAAGCCAATGACGCTTTTATGTGATGTAAGTGCAAATAAATCAAGTCTAACTTTTATTTTTTAAATCTAAATCAGTGTTTGTTTGTCTATGTCTGCAATTTTTATTCATCTAATCTATATACCTTGTTCATTATCTATACAATCTATTGGCTACAATTTTGCCCGTGGCTCTGAAGCCACGGGCAAAATTGTAGCCAAAAGACTGATTGTGATATCGCTTAAACAACTAATTGTTTAAGTGATATCAACACTTTAATATAATAATACAATCAAATCAAATATACAATTCAATAACTAATAAGCAAATCTTTCCTCTCTAACAAAAAAAATACCCACATCATTTAGTCAACTACCAAACCTTTACAATGGAGTTCGGTGTGAAATAATAAATCCTTTAAATTCTCAACACAAAGTTGCTTCGTACATATTCATAATAATTGTAATATGTGTAACGTGTGGTATTGTATGAATTATTGTGAAGGCTCGTAAATTCCGAGTGTGATGGCAGACGTCAAGTCTTGGATTATGTAGATTATGTAAGTGTGCTTCATAACACTTTCAACTTTTAATCTGACGTGTGAGTGTAGGCACTTTGTTCACCTATTTTGGTTTTGAAACGAGCGGTAAAACTTATGTTCTTAAATTTCTCATTTATTGACTACAGATTTTAAACGCGTAGACATTTAAAGGTATATACAGGGTGTAACAGAAAGGTGTGGTTAAATTTCAGCAGCGGATAGGGTATGTTATTAGTATTACACCTAATATGGTACTAAAGTTGGTTGCATTATTATTACATAGTTATACCATATTTTTTTTGACAAAATTCAGTAGTGAAAGGCATATGTCATAAGAATTATACCTGTCTTGTTACAAAATTCGATTGGATATTATGGCATAGAAATCGAAAATTGTAAGTATAGTACTTACAATTTTCGAGGCGACACGACGATGAACTGCATGACAGTAACATGGGGGAGTAAATGTTTAAAAATATTCACATTGTTAAGACCAATAGTCTAAAAAATTGAATATTGTTGGTACTGGGATGGTATGCATATATGCGTTCGATTTCAGATTGTTGTGTTGTGACCTTGTAAACCCTGTTGTAAATCAACGCGGCTATAGTTAGAGAAACCTACACGTACCTAAGTAACGCAGTTGTCGAGGTCTAGAAAAATATAGTGGGGTCTGTGGCAGAATAATAATAATAAAAATATCTTGGGACAACTCACACAAGAATAATAATGAGGATAATAATTAAAGATCTAAATCACATGGTTATCTACCCTCAACAAGTAAAAATATGTTTAAATTAGTGTTGCCAATTAAATATATATCGCTCAATTATTGTGTATGTTATCAATATGTATCTGCTGGGTCCGTTAGCTTTGTTTAAACTATGTCTAACTTAAGCATAGTATAAATGGTACTGTATATCTAATTATAATCTGCCAACGCACTATGATTGACTTTTTATTATTTTTACTTAATTTCACCAATTTTCAGCTGGTTTCCGCCAAATACTCAGACTCGTCGCCATTAAGACTATTTTATTTAAGTATGTATTTTTAGACTTTGAACGCGGAGCTATAAAAATGACAATAGATTAGATTGGCGCCATTTACACAGCCCTCGCACAACGTCTAGCCGGTAGTTTGCCTAGCAGAATATCTTGGGTAAGTATTTTTAATGGTATCTACTTAATAAGTACATAAAAGTAGAATATTTGACTTAATAAATAACAGTTTATGATTCTTAACATTTCGGGGAATTTAAGCTGATTGTTATTTAAATATTAAAAGCTACAAGCTCGTTGCCCATGAGCCGCAATTAATTGGCAACATCGTCATTTTACTAACTATTTATATACAAGAGCAACCCCGAGCCTCTCGCTAATAATATTTTTTGTGGGCGTTTAATAGATGAGTGGGTAATAACGTGGGTAGGTAGTGAATATTAAGTACATACTTGAAATAGCTAGTTATTTTGTACGAATGTTCTAACAATAAACATGTTATATGTAAGTGAGGAGGCTGATGGTGCGTTTGTTTTGAGTTACAGCCCGAAGATTGGAGTCAGGATAATTTTAATCTATACTAATATTATAAAGCTGATGAGTTTGTTAGTTTGTTTGAACGCAGTAATCTCAGAAATTACTGATTCGAATAGAAAAATTATTTCATTGTTGCATAGCCCATTTATCGAGGAAGGCTATATAACATCACGCTACGACCAATAGGAGCGGAGCAGCAATGAAAAATGTTGTAAAAACGGGGAAACTTAACGCATACGAAGTTTCGCGGGTCAGCTAATAAAGTTATATTTTGACTGTCATTAGCTATGATAAAATGATAAATTAAAATTGATAAATGTTTGGGTTCTGTTCATTTCACACAATATATCATCTTACCCTCGTCGTAAAGAACAGAGCTGCAAAGCGAGCAAATACAAGTTTGAGTTTAAGTATATAAGTCTTACATTTGACTGCTTTGATGGCACAGTTATACATAGTACCTAAGTACGACTACGTGGGTTCGATTCCCAAACCGACCGCTAATTGTATAAGTTTGTAAAGTCCTCACTCACAGGACTTGTACATAACTTGTCTTAACAAAAAGACAAGCTAACCATAAAAACTTCGTACCATATAAAAACGTAATATCAATTACAAAGTGTCAAATTCCATACAAAATAATTAATAATTTAAGAGTTTGAGTGAGACTAACGAGCAGCAATATATTTTTGTATACAGACAGAGATTCTAAGTATCCACTTTGCTAAAAGGAATATCTTTGTCATATTTCGAGCACCCAAATCGAACGATTTAATCTGATTCTCCTTAAATCAAGAGCTGTTAAAGGTATTTAGATTACAGTAAATATAAGACTGGACGGAATCTAATAAACTTGAGATTGCTCTGAAAGTACCGCCATCCTTTTGTGAGCTGACGATATCATATTTAATGTGACTATATAACTCCAGTTATTTATATTGTATCAAATTCTATTACCTCTATACATATAAAAGTTCTGTATATAGTTTCGTGTTATGTTAGAATATCTTTGTTGTTATCCAAACTTATTAGTTTGGTTAACAACAAAGATAGATAAAGACACACAGACAGGGTTAAATACTTCACAGTTAGTCATATTTGACTCACTGTGAAGTATTTGACCCTGTCTGTGTGTAAAGGTTCATTTACATGCATCGCGGCCGATAGCGAGCCGCGGGCGGCTTACGACGAGCGGCTGACGCGCGCGGCCGATGCGACTATAGTCAGAGTATGAGAATGTATGGCGCCGTTTCCGAGGTCTGCGACAGACGCGCGCGGCCGACGACTGACGTAGGCTGCGCGCGCACTCCGACTATTGTCGCATCGACCATGAGCCGCGCGCGGGAATTCACGCGGCCGCGATGCACGGAAATTAACCTTTAGGAAACGATGAACCGATTTATCTGAAATTTTGAATGGAGATGGTTTGAGTTGCGGAAAAGAACATAGGATAATTTTATCGCGATAACCGTCCTCCAAGCAGGTGAAGCCGCGGGCGAAAGCTAGTATAGGTACTATAAAATTGTAACTAAGTGGTCGATATCAATACACAGGAGATACTAAGAAAAGTTGGTGAAAGGAGTCCTTGCAGCCGATACCTTTAACTGGTGATTGCCTGACTCAGGGGCGACCGAGCAGATACGTTATCACTGTCGATCTATAGGTGGCAGTGGCGGCGGGTTCTTAGAACACCACTCTTTTCGGCTTCCCTTTGAATTCAAGTTACATAATATTATCCGTCAAGAACCGTATCCTGCAAGGTAATTTTTCTTGTATCGAGTTACCTCTGGAAAATTTTAACCCTTCGCCTCTGATTCGGTGGGTGACCGTTTTCAAACATTGTCATACCGTGTAAATATATGATCTGTGGTCATACCCCTCCGTGTCTCGGAGAGCACGTTAAGCCGTCTGTCCGACGCCTAATCTCTCTCCGGTCGTGTCGGATTTCTGTCCCATTGGACTATGAGAATGGGAGAATAGAGAGTGCACTTGTGTCTGCACATACACTTGTGCACTATAATATCTCCTGAGTAGTTGGCTAGACTCTAATGAGATTGGTCGCCGTAATCGACATCGGTTAGGAGACCAATATAACTAAATGGTATCCTGAAAAATGATCTATACATTATAACTATGTTCGTAAACTTTCCCGATTTGTACACATTATAGAATTTTATAAGCTACTGGTCTTAATCGCGTAAATATTTTATTTTAAGGCTAAATTCCTTTGTTTTTTTGGGCCTGACGTTTTGAACGTATTGCAACGGTTACGTGTAAGTACGTACGTACGTTTGTGGTCACGGGTAGACTGGTTTAGATCAGCATTGTCTCCGTGAAGCGCGGGTTTCGGAAACTATCCTCGCATGATTTTTATCACTCACTATTACGGAAGTGTCGGTACTTCAACACACAACACTAAACACTAACGACATGTGCACACTATTGCAGATTAACGACAATACTGTTGCAATACGGTCGATACGTTGGGCCAAAAAACAAAAGGTACTTAGCCTTAAAATAAAATATTTATAAGATCTATACATGTATATAAGATCAGAAGTCGACCCGTGACTACGGTCGGTGCAATTCGATCGAAATGTCGGGTAAATAAAACGTTCGTACCTTTAAATAATTCACGCGATTAAGTCCCGAAATATATATATATATATATATTTTTATGGCCACAACCGACATCCAAGCCGGCAAAGCCTGGGGCATAAGTTAGTGATATATAATTCTATTACCTCTATATAAAAGTTATGTATGTAGCTTCGTGTTATCTTGAATAATATGTAGATTTGGGGCCGTTCAGAAATATGATAACAGTATGAGATACGAAATTTGTTATTTGCGACAACATAACACAATTTTCCGCTTATGGTTCGACGGAAAAGTCGCACACGAATTAGTAGATTTTCCTGTGGCTTCGCCCCCATTCTTTTATTTTTTTAATTTTAAACCTTTATTTCATCCCGTTAGGGGTTGAAATTAAAAAAAAAAACGTTCTTTGCGGAAGCTTTCGTCATAATAACTATCTGGCTAAGTATCAAATTTCAACTCACTGGCAGTCACGGTTTTTTTAAATATAGGTTCAGTTATGAATAATTACTACACTAATGTAATACCTAGGTGAAATAGAGGGCGCAGTTTCACTTTTCTATGTGTGTTCTGCCACAAAAGGGACACAAGTTCGAGGTCCCTGTAGCCTGGGGTTCCGTATCATTGATACGGCAGATAAGGCGGTAGTTACACCCCTGGTGAAATAACTACCGCTACGCAGTGACTCGTATTACCGAAATAATACGAGTCACTGTTTAACTTTGACATAACAAGACCTAATTAAACAACGTTGTGTTTGTGCTCATAAATTAAAAAATATTTGACTGTCTCTGTAACGCGGTGGAAGTGTGTCCGACGCTGAGATCTACGCCTGAGATCGTTGGTTCGATTCCCACACGGGACATCAGTTTGTGTGATCTATGAACTGTTATTCAGAGTCTGGGTGTACTTTGTGTCCGTGACTTGTATGTCTGTAAAGTCTCCTGCGACATGGGGCTTATATACAAATGCAGGAGTCGTCTTTAAAAAGAAAAACGGGATACACTCCGGGCCGGGAAGAAGTTGAACTTGAACATTAACGTTGAATATTTTTTAATATTTTGGAATGGTTAGGGAATAACTTTTGTTTTTGTATATTTTTTTTAAAACATTTTTCATTGCTGCATCGCTCCTATTAGTCGTAGCGTGATGTTATATAACCTATAGCCTTTTTCGATAATTGGTATCCAACAAAAAAAATATATTTTATCTAACATGCTTACGACGGGGGATGGGGAAGGGAGCATTTTGTTTAACGTTTCGCCTCAGGTAGGGCGGGGGGGGGGGAGAAGAAAAAGAATAAAACACAACCATACAAATAAGCGAATCCATAGAGGGGACCCCCTATGGATTCGCTTATGTGTACGGTTGCGTTTTGATAAACAAGCAGTTTTCCTGAGTGCAAGACGTTAATGGCCTATTATAGTACACAATTTGGTAGTAAATTGATGAAACACGTGTAGCATGAGCCTCGACGAAGCCTTGCTTATCGCCTCTCCATTATTCACGTGTTGAAAACGCCGAGTCATTTGGCGGCCATTAAAATTTCCTCGGTGATGTGCTCGCACGGTAAGGCTTGGTTACAAGTTTTGCGTTATGAAGAAAGTTTTCAAATTATTTAATTTCAGTATTCATAATCAAGAACATGTTTTAACAAGTTAAAATAAATAAGTGTTTTATGTTTACACTTTGAAATAGGTACCTACACAAATACGCGCGTTTGTATCTTGCGTATCCTACTAACATTATAGAAGTAAACGTTGATGAGGGTGGAAAGATGTTTGTTAGTCCTGTAAGCCAAAACTACTGGATGGATTTTGATTATACATTACAATATTAATTAGATTCAAACTGAATGCGGTCGAAGCTAATCCATCTTGTATAAAACTAGTCTTAGTTAACAACACTACTTTCTTATTTTCTGTTATCATAGAAATATTGAGACGAGTTTTTAACTGGTTGGTGATAATCCCTAATATATTGTTTTTAAACTTTCGCGATTTTTATACATATTAGATATATTTCGGGACTTAATCGCGTGAATTACTTAATCGGTCACGGGTCGACTCGTGACCACGATCGGTGCAATTCGATCGAAACGTCGGGTAAATAAAAGGTTTGTACCTTTAAATAATTCACGCGATTAAGTCCCGAAATATATCTAATATCCCTAATATAGCCATGTCAATCATAACAGAAGTATTCTGGGTATCAAATTGACTGACAGGATTAGGAATACCACAATCCGTTCCAAAACTCACATCACTGATGTCACTTGAAAAGCTGTTACTTTGAAATGGGACTGACTGCACACGTGTGCCAGGTGGCTCTTGGGCCAAACGAATCACAAATTGGACTTCACAAAATGGCAAATGAAAACGCGGTTGAACTCGTCGCAGTCGGCGATATGAGTTGGACTCTTTCGAAAAAGACTAGCCTCATACAGCTACTGACAGAGAGAGGTAGGTGAAGAGAGAGAGAGAGAGTAAGGAGGTCTTTGCCCTGCAGTGGGACAATACAGGCAATTAATAATAATTTTAAATCAAAGCAGTATTCAATTTATTAGTACGTCATTATTTTATAAAGACCTTATGGACAACAAAAACAAAATGCAAACGAACTATCAAATACTACTAACGAACTTCATAAAATATTTGCACCAAATCGTTAAGTAATTAATAAAACGATCGCTCTTCCATTGCATCCACCCACTCATAACCTTATTCAAAATGAAAATAAAATTCATCCAAAAAATAAAAGCTCTATGTAAACGGTGACACAAAAAATATCGTAAATTCCACTAAAAAATCGTGCACGATGGTAGGCGCCTTTTTTGCCGATTTCGTTGCCGGTTGGACGGTCGAAATGGCTCACATTCCACTTATCAGATTTCACTTGTAGCCTCAGAGCGTGTTTTTCATCGGCCTCCATTCCCCCTATGAATTGCCAATAAAGTGACATGGGCCGACACAGCCGACCCTGCCCAAATGGTGTCGTCAACGCGAAATTTCAACCTTTCTAACATTGACTATAACTGCAGTTATGATTGTTCTAACCCTCCGTTTTTGGAACCTTTAAACTGCTGTTTGCGAGTTTCGATTACGGTTAAGTTGTTTGTGGTGAATTGTAATGTTAATGGTTGACTTTATGACACAAAATTGAATGTAATTGTGGGTTTTGGTGAATGGTTTGTGGACAACACACTGCTGTTTTTAACTTATAGTACCTATAATTATGTCTAGCGTCGTAGTGATTTGACGTAGTGTCTTTTACGCTAAGTAATATGTACTTACGCCGACCCCAAATAATTGGTATATAGGGCAGAAAGATATGATAATGAGTAACCTTACTACTTAATACTTAAACGCAGAACTCGTTCTGTATCGTGCTAACGATACAGAACGAGTCCATATACTTCTATCATAAGTCATCTCTGTATATCTATACTAATATTATAAAGCTGAAGAGTTCTTTGTTTGAACGCGATAATCTCAAGAACTACTAGTACGAATTGAAAAAATATTTTACTGTTGGACAGCCCATTTATCGAAAAAGGCCAAAGGCTATATAACATTATGCTACGACCAATAGGAGCAGAACAGCAATGCATAATGTTGAAAAAACGGGAGATATTGACGCATACGAAGTTACGCGGGAATGTTAGAGACTAGAGATAAAAGATAATGTTTAGGTGATACTTAAAGAATAATATCAATTTAGTATCAAAACCATAAGTCACAGTAGTGTAATATAGATATAGTAAATATAACTTTGGTGTTTGTTCAAGTACTTGTTACTTGGTTATTTGTTTGTTTGACCGCTCAATCCTGAAGTTTTCATTATTATCAACAAGATAATACAAGATAATCTTGTTTTGGGAAATCATAATAGTGTTTTTATACTGTAGTAATCGTTTTTCATATCGTTTAATATCATAACGAAAATTGAATCGAAGTACACAACAGTCCTTAGGTACTCCTAAGGACTATTGTGTACTTCGTCTGCGTTTAGCAGTGGGCGTTTTCATATTGATGATGGTAATGAAAAAAATAGTGGTTACCTCATAGTTTGTATAAAAACTTGGAATTGCATTATCAACGTGGAATTAAAATTAATCTACTACGTCTGACTGCCTCTGTGGTGCGGTGGGAGTGTATCCGACTGCTACGTTTGTACGTGGGTTCGATTCTCACACGGGACACCATGTGTGATCCACAAATTGTTGTTCCGAGTCTGGGTGTACTTTTTTTAAGTAACGTGAATGTTTGAAAAGTCCTCTGCGACACATAGCTTGTGCGCTTCTGCGGGAAACAAAAACTTTAAAAAAAAACGTGAGTCAAGTCATTCTCATAATAGGTACCCGTGGCGAGATTGATCTTTTCATAGCGTATTAAACAGGGACGAAAGTAAATCACCGCTGTTAAGCTCTTCAATCTTATAGAGCTCGAGTTTCTTAAAAATAAAAATAATATAATAATAAAATAATAATAATAAAAATCATTTATTCACTTAGGAAGCAAAATACTACACTTGTGAAAAGTCGATTCTACATTTACTGGTAATGCCTGTTCGCAAACAATAGGTAAAGCCCGAGAAAAGAACAGGCAATAAAAACTCGTGGCCACTCTTTTCAAATTGCCAATGTTTACAATGTTTCTCTGTTTATAAACTGTATATGCAGGTAAGGTGCTGCCACCATTATATTATACACCATATATTAGAGGACTGATGCAAAAAAAGAGGTCATTAATATTAGAAGAGTACACGAGATCGGATACATCAGCCTCAATGGGCACAACATAGTAGGAGCATCCACTTACGATGTAAAAACTTTATGTGCTTAAATATTGGCCAATTTACTGCTACTTAATGAATAAGTATACATGTTTTTCAAAGGAAAGAAAAGAATGGCCGTAATTTATCACGCAGAATCTTTACTTACAAAAGTAAATCGTTTTCTTAACTAGTACCTAAGAAACATTATCAAACTGTGACAACAATATTCACCTAGTAAAATGCAATAAACTATACAACCCAATACATTAATAGGGAGCAACGAACTACATCCATTTATCTTTATCAGTTAAATAATCATCGATTGAATAGTAAGCTCTTTGTATAAGATGTCTCTTGACTACATTCTTAAATTTATTTACTGGTAGACTCGATATGCTGACTGGGATTTTATTGAAAAATTTAACACCACTTAAAACTTTTTTTCCAAAAATATGTAACCTAACTTCAATCACGATTGATTTGCTGGTGTATATAGAAGAGTTTTGTTATCTATCTCCTAAATTCATCATTAGATCTTTACAAAATGTATGTTATGGGACCATTTCGAAATAAAACCTCTTTCGAACAAAAAAAGAATATAGAAAACCCGAAAAAACTCATAAATGACAGAGTTATCCTCAAACGTACATAAAAAGAACATGTGAATTGAGTACCTCCTCCTTTTTGAAGTCGGTTAAAAATCCTTTCTAATCTTTGGTCACATCACTTAAGAAACCTGTATGCAATATTTCAGCTCTCTACGTACAAGGGTTTTATTAAATGATAACTAGCAATGTGGTATTGGGTCCAACATTACAAGCAATCTTATTAACCCCCCAGCTAAGATCAAAGGCTTGTGTTAGGAGTGGGTTCACGTCAGTAGTTCACGCCCTCACGATTGCAAGTTCGATGCCTTAGCCGCGTTTCAATGCGTTTGATCGAATTGGGTAATTGACTATAATAAAAGTAAATTATTTTGTACTAATCAGGTAATAGTAGAACTTAAAATGCTCTGAAAATAAGTTTTCTGTTAATTTAAAATCATATGAAGAATCCTAAAAGTAATGATTTGACGATACGAACATAATACACATTTTTATAGAGCTTGTCGTATTGACATTTCTTAAAAAGAGACTGATTTGACTTGACAGTCAACATCCCCATTATTATTGAATAAATTGAGATAGATCTACTACTATACAATGAGTTGAACAAGCGATTACAAGTACCTACTATTACTCGGCTTTTCTTTGGAATCAAATCTCACCCACTAGACAGTCTTGTTATCTAAGATTCCTTCAGATACAAAGCAAGTTTCATCGTCTCAAGACTCACTGGGGGTCACATCTGGCTTCTAGCGGTCATAAAATCCTCAGCGCTTTTTCTCTACATATTCTATTGTACATAAATGTTAAGAGTAGTCTTTTAACAAACGAATATACTTTCGTATGTATGGATCATAAAATACAAAGAAAATGGAATGAGTCTTTGTACGTTCAGGAAATTGGCTGTAGCTATTACTGGTATTAGTTTCGTGCGCTACTCAGATTGTGTTTTTTTCTTACAATAGGTTTACTTTTACCTAGGATAAATCATTTTTAATCTTAGTTGCCGTTTCTGGAACTATCTCTATCCAAGAAATATTTTATACTACATTTTTTGACGAACGTAATATACGAAATGCTCGGTTTAACATGGTCATTGTAATATTTATTTTAACGATTTGATCAGAGGCCTTTTTATTCATGTTTAAAAAAGCGCGGACGCGTGGCTAACTAAAACGTTTTATCTATAGGTTTTTAGAATGAAACTTTAGATTTAAGATTTTTATTACTCATATCAAAATTTACAAGAAATTTCATTATTTTACAGACAAAACGGCGGTAGCCTAATGGGTAAGGCATTGGACTCGTAATCGTGAGGTCGCGGGTTCAAATCCTACCCATTACGTTACCAATAGTTACTACAACAACGTTATTAGTTGTAGTAAGCCATTGAGCTGAGCTGGAGGGGTCAACAGGATTGCTAGTAATGTGGGACCTACGATCCCACATGACTGACTGAGACGATTGTTAAAATTGCTTTAACCAGTATAATATTTTATAAGTAGTTGTGATATAAGTAAGGGCAAGAAATTAGTCTTGCGTTTTGATCATCTATATAAGATTCCAGGTTAAAACAAAATATTTAGTCATTTGTAACAACGTAGTCATTTGAAGCGGCGGTAGCCTGATGGCTGAAGCATCGGTTTCGAAACCTACCCATTATACCACCAACGTGAACCCACTCCTAACACAAGCCATTGAGCTTAGCTGGTAATGTGGGACCAAAATCCCACATTGCTAGTTATTTTTAATAAAAAAAATAAAAATAAATAAAACGTGACAATCTAAATGTCTGTTTCAATAAAATCATTCCCGAAAATCGACAAAAGACAACACATTAAGACAGTAGGTAGTTAAATCCTGTCTAAAATTGGCGGCCGTAAATTCCACTTAATGTCTCTCGAAACGATCCAACACAATAGAAGTGAGTTGTTTTACGAAGGATATCAGATTTTTACTTGGTTTAGTGTTGAGAAAACCGATGAGTTTATGGAAGGGAGAATGTTAACACCCCTTAAACCGGTACTTTTGAGTGTCCTACAAGACCTTACAAGCTTCCTGAATCTTTTATGTGATGATTGCTACACATTTTGTGCTAATTTATACACATTAAATGCATGAATGTATCAGGCCCCGAAAGAAATGACAAGGCTAGCTAGCTGCGCACTTGAAGGATTAGACCTCGAATGACTTGGATCACAGTAAAGAAAGAAGGGAAGGCGTTTGTCAATCAGTAAGAAAACATGAGCTAGAAAAAATAATAAATGTATAAAGAAAAAAAATCCGTCGCATGGAACTTGAACTCGCAAAAAAGCTGTGTTCACATGAAGTAGGATATAATAAAATGATGCTCCATTTACATAGCAGCCTACGTTCACTTAAAGTAGGATATAACATAATTATGCTCCATTTACGTAGCAAGATGCGTTCTAATCAAGTAGGATATAATATACTTATGCTGCATTTGCATAGCAAGCTGCATTCACATGAAGCAGGATATAATATAAATATGCTCCATTTATCTAGCAAGCTGCGTTCATATTAAGTAGGATATAATATAATTATGCTGCATTCGCATAGCAAGCTGCGTTCACATGAAGCAGGATATAATATAATTATGCTCCATTTTTATAGCAAGCTGCGTTCACATGAAGTAGGATATAATATAATTATGCTGCATTTGCATAGCAAGCTGCATTCACATGAAGCAGGATATTATATAATTATGCTCCATTTATGTAGCAAGCTGCGTTCACATGAAGTAGGATATAATATAATTATGCTGCATTTGCATAGCAAGCTGCGTTCACATGAAGCAGGTACTAATATAAATATGCTCCATTTATGTAGCAAGCTGCGTTCACATGAAGTAGGATATAATATAATTATGCTGCATTTGCATAGCAAGCTGCGTTCACATGAAGCAGGATATAATATAAATATGCTCCATTTATCTAGCAAGCTGCGTTCACATGAAGCAGGATATAATATAATTATGCTCCATTTTTATAGCAAGCTGCGTTCACATGAAGCAGGATATAATATAATTATGCTCCATTTTTATAGCAAGCTGCGTTCACATGAAGTAGGATATAATATAATTATGCTCCATTTTTATAGCAAGCTGCGTTCACATGAAGTAGGATATAATATAATTATGCTGCATTTGCATAGCAAGCTGCATTCACATGAAGCAGGATATTATATAATTATGCTCCATTTATGTAGCAAGCTGCGTTCACATGAAGTAGGATATAATATAATTATGCTGCATTTGCATAGCAAGCTGCGTTCACATGAAGCAGGAACTAATATAAATATGCTCCATTTATGTAGCAAGCTGCGTTCACATGAAGTAGGATATAATATAATTATGCTGCATTTGCATAGCAAGCTGCGTTCACATGAAGCAGGATATAATATAAATATGCTCCATTTATCTAGCAAGCTGCGTTCACATGAAGCAGGATATAATATAATTATGCTCCATTTTTATAGCAAGCTGCGTTCACATGAAGCAGAATATAATATAATTATGCTCCATTTTTATAGCAAGCTGCGTTCACATGAAGTAGGATATAATATAATTATGCTGCATTTGCATAGCAAGCTGCATTCACATGAAGCAGAATATTATATAATTATGCTCCATTTATGTAGCAAGCTGCGTTCACATGAAGTAGGATATAATATAATTATGCTGCATTTGCATAGCAAGCTGCGTTCACATGAAGCAGGAACTAATATAAATATGCTCCATTTATCTAGCAAGCTGCGTTCACATGAAGCAGGATATAATATAATTATGCTCCATTTTTATAGCAAGCTGCGTTCACATGAAGTAGGATATAATATAATTATGCTGCATTTGCATAGCAAGCTGCATTCACATGAAGCAGGATATTATATAATTATGCTCCATTTACTTAGCAAGCTGCGTTCACATGAAGTAGGATATAATATAATTATGCTCCATTTACTTAGCAAGCTGCGTTCACATGAAGTAGGATATAATATAATTATGCTCCATTTACTTAGCAAGCTGCGTTCACATGAAGTAGGATATAATATAATTATGCTCCATTTACTTAGCAAGCTGCGTTCACATGAAATAGGATATAATCATGATACGCATGATTATGATTCTTATATTTATGTACTACTAAAAAATTATTATGTTTAAATAATCATTTCAGGATAATATCAATAAATTTGAAGGATTTTTTTTTATAATATGAAACAGTTTAAAGCAGTCTATAAACAAAACTGAATCACTCGCTCTAAATAAAAAAAAGTCCAAGAGATCACCTTAAAGTAGGTAATAGAAAGGCACTAAAAGAAAGCAATGGAAATGTTTATCACACATTGTAGGAACATAACCCTTATAAATTTGCTACTCCTCACACAAAATAAATATTTTGCTTTAACATCAGCAGGCTCACATTAGCTCGCTAACGAGACTGTTAATAACGAAGTTCGTATGCTTAATGAGTCAGTTTATGAGAACGTTACATAGACAGTTTGCAATATCAGTATAATATTCCTCAATATAAAGTTTTAACTCACATTTTTTTAAACTTAATAATTCTCTATTGAACTCTATTATAATACCCAACACTCATTATTTTAATTACTAGTTGAGCCTGCGACTTCGTCCGCGTGAAGTTGCAGTGCTGCTTACCGCCTATAGACGTTAGCGTGATGATAAAAGTAGCCTAAGTTACTCCTTACAACATCAGCTGTCTGACCTTACAACATATCCGTCCAGCTGCTTCGGAGATTAGCCGGAACAAGCAGACAAACAGACAAAAAAAAAGAAACTGTGTTTTTGTTATATGTACCATAAATAAGTACATTATTATGTACTTATTTATGGTACATTGACTGCCTCTGTGGCGCGGTTCGATTTCGATTCCCATACGGGGCACCACTTTGTGTGATCCACAAATTGTTGTTCCGGGTCTGGGTGTACTTTGTGTCTGTGACTTGTATGTTTGTAAAGTCCCCTGTGACACAGGGCTTGTACCCTACTGCGGGAGATGTCTTTTTACAAAAAAAAAAAATGTAAAATGCATGTAATATTTTATATGTATTTTATTAAAAAACTGTTATTTTGACATTACAAACAAACACTTCAATTTTATTTATTTGTATAGATGACTTGCTTTCGCCGGCGGCTCTGCCCGTGTGGATGTTGGTTATCGCGATAAAAACTAGGCATCCCATGTCCTTTCCCGAGACCCAAACTCTAAAAAACCTCTATACTAAATTTTATCGGCAGTTTAAGCTTGAAAATGCAATAGACAGAGATAGTTACTTTCACATTTATTATTATTAGTTCGGTTATACATATACCTTAAGTTGTTACATTAATGCAATTTTCGTACAGATCTCTAATTTTTTTGATAATAAAATATAGCCTATATTACTCCCCGATAATGTAGCGTTCTAATGGTAAATGAATATTTGAAATCGGTATAGTAGTTTTTAAGTTTATTTATTACATACAGAAATACAAATCTTTCCTCTTTATAATATTAGTACAGATATAGATTATATGATGATATAGGTGGGCAGCATTTATAATATAGCAAAAACAGTTAGTAGCGCAAAGCTTAAGCTCTTCTTTTATTACACATTGTGTGCAAAGGGTGATTGGTACTAACAGTAGATAATAAGCAAACATACTAACACTATATGGATTGTAACATGTCCGAAATAAAGATTATTATTATTATTTATATATTTTTTTTTATAATTTATTCGTTTATTTGTTATAATGTTAAATACATTAATTACCCTACGAACTAATTATACACGAACTATTAACTTTATTTACAACTAACCTAGTAAACTACAATAATTTATAATATTAGTTTGAATTAAATGTTCTAAAGATTTTTTTTATTGAACTTCTGTGACTGAAATCTGAACGATCTTGAAGGCTAGACAAACACGCAGTACACAAGTTTGTGCGCAATGCAAGTGCACTCTCTGTTCCTCTGATGAAATAGAACTTCGAATGGCCGAGAAATTAGACGCGAGCCGATAGCTTAACGTGTTTAACGAGGCGTGACAAACTTTTGAAATGTTCGGTCGATACTGTAATTATTGTTTAAACTTAAAACATGTTCCAGACGGTTGGAAACAAGGCTTCCCGCCAAGGTAACCTTGCTGGTTTCCAACAAAAAAATACACGTATATACTGCTGGAAACAAGCAAGGTTACCTTAGCGGGAAGGTTTGTTTCCAACCGTCTGGAAGACGCTTAAAGAGTTCGATAAAAATTGGCAATGTTAATTAAATATGGTAGGTACCTATACATTTTTGGAACAGCTTACGCAACTTTTCCAATAATTTCTATATTAAAAAACATAAAAAATAGGTACTAGACTTAACAGTTGTTGGCACTATTTTCGCTCCAGCGAATTGTGGATTTAGGTCAGAAATTATTTATATTTTTCTTGTTTCAATTGTGACAGGATTATGCAGGATTAATTATACTCTAAATCATAAAATAGCCACAATGTTGACTATTCATAATAAGATGACCGCGCAAATCCTGGTGGCAATTCATCAAGAAATTTGATGAAAATTTAGGGATCTGCCGACCGGAGAAAAATTATTATAAATCGAATTGCTTGATGTCATATTGACCTTTAGTTCGAAGTACAGCTAGCAACAGAAATTAAACACAAAAGGATCATGGGATACGCGATTCATTGAGAAGTAGCGGAATTGAATCCTAGCCATTGTACTACCGATATGAACTCGCAAATGACACAAACGATTTAGCCTAACTGGAAGGGTTAACAAAATTTCTAATAATTAACATATGAAATGTAAACGTAAGCGAAAATAAAATTATTTATAATAAATGAAATTTAAAAAAAATAAAGATAATCAACATTGCCTTTAGTTTTATTAGTTATCTTTCTTTAATAAAATATAGGTCGGATGGCTTAATTAATTTTAAATAATTTTAATTCCGCTTATGTTTTAGTCTACACTTGTGCACTAAAAAGTAAGTCTATGTACTCAAGATAATATAAAATTTTAACAAGAATATCACAACCAAAAAATTAAAAATAAATAAACACCATCGGTTATTTCGTATAGATACTTGCGAGGTATTACGTTGTTGAGCGACTTATGTCGACTGTACAAGATGAGTTTAATATATCTGTATATTTTGCCATTGTGGCCGGGGATCCAAGAATAGCATCTATTCAATTTTGCCAAGAGGGTATTCTTTAGAAGCCAAACAAAAATGTTGGTAAAGTTTGTGACAATAGTCAAATATTTCAATTAGACTCGTGGAATGGTTATGCGAAGACAAGCGAAATGGGCTTTGCGAGAATAGGGTCTGTTTTGTCAAGTCTTTTCAAATTAGTATCTATTAACAAAACACGAACGCTAACAAAGCATTAATTAACTAAATTACATTTAAGTACGTAGGCTGCAGGTAGAAAAATATACTCCTATTACCGAGTAGCCATTGACTGCCGTCGTAAATTAATGTAAACAAATCAATTAGCAAATTATAATCTCGGCATATTAAAATAATATAAAATTAACCTTACTTACGTACATACTCAAGCGAAACTTAACCATACAAGCGAAACGATTGACACCTAATCAACCAACTACAAAAAGTAGTATGTTTTTTGTGTGTTTGGTACTTGATTACTTTTTTTTTTTTTTTTTTTTTGTTTGGTACTTGATTACCTACGGTAAGATGGCTGGACCGATTTGAAAAAATCTCTTTAACCTTGTCACTGCAAAGTAAGCTATAAAAACTTTTTTAGTTATATAATAACGTTGTTTACCGAAATCGGATGAATGGGGTCGGTATACTTAAATATATTTTAATTTCATAATCTACTACGACAGCAATAAACATTACCCTTCCATTTACGCTTTTCTTCAGTCGGGTACTAAATTCACGTGAAGGCGCAATCATGGCATTTTTCTCATACAGCAAAACATATAACAGCTCATCACATTAAAAATAAGCTTGCCATTACTTGTCGAGTAAAAATACAGTAGTCAGAAAGCTCGTAAGCATAAATTTTGATGTTTATAAACCAGGTTTTGTATGCACATTTTCCAGAATTTTTATCAAAGAAAAATCTGTTGAGCTGAAATACAAAATTTGAATGGGACCACAAACAAAAGGTCTGTGAGTTTTAATATGGCTGCCATGCAAATAAACATTTTTTAGTATCTAATTAAGCATAATATTATTCCGGGTGTTTCATAAAGGGTTTAGGTGTATGGAGCAGAAGGTGGTCTGGTTAATAAGAAAAACGTGTAGATAATGGAAAAGAGCGTCTCATTTTGTATTCTTGTTATACACACCCTTTTTACAAGACTCTTTCGCCATAAGTACTATCATTGCTTTGTGGCCGAAAAGATTTAGTTAGATCACACAAAATGTTTTAATTCTTCTCATTCTGTTGCATGCAAAATTATAATTTTTAAACTAAACTCAACTCTCAAAACTCAAGCGGCGGTAGCCTAATGGCTAAGGCATCGGTCTCGCAATCGTGAGGTCGTGTGTTCGAATCCTGGCCATTATAGTACCGACGTGAACCCACTCCTAACACAAGCCATAGAGCTTAGCTGGAGGGGTTAACAGGATTGCTAGTAATGTGGGACCACAATCCCAGTGTGCTAGTTATCTTTAAAAAAAAAAAAAAAAAACAATTTAAACTGATCTTTCGATGTTCTGTTTATAATAAAATTTACCATTTGACCGCACGTGTACGCACACGTTACAACATGTTTGATTTTTAAACTATTGTTCCAAATCTGCCACGTTTACATGCTTGGCAAGTCTCGACAAGTGTCCATAAACACAAGCATGTGAACGGGGCGTTTGGCTTAGCTTGTCGCCGATCCGGGCTAGAGTTGGTTTTTGAACACAGGTGAAACGAAGCTTGCGGCAAGCGCTTGCGACGTATTTACACGTCGGCGCCTGTTTAGTGTCGCTCACGAGCTCGCTCGGAAGGTGTATTATGCTGCGCTGTGTACGCGACCGTGTATGGTTCATGAGTAATTGGTAACATTTTAAACAAAATAAATAGATAGTAAAAAACCGTTTTATTTAAACGCTCTAAAAGGAAGAAAATATTTTTTAACTTAAAACATACCCATCAATTTGCTCCAGTATACCATTTAGATGACTTGTGTGAAGGCTAATGTTCGATAGTACCTACTACATTGTAGTAGGTTCGAGCACATTTTGTGTAATGTGCATTATAAAAATCTATCTTTAGTACCAAAATATTGAATTGTCGTCAAAGTTTTACCAGTATACCAAATTTGAGCCTAATTGAACGTCAGGAAATGGTTAGTACTACTTCCTGCTTCATTTAGCTTCCAAGATTTTACCTATACAAACTGACATACAAACTAACTAACAGGGCAAGTTATATATATAAAAGTTTGTATCTATGTAAAACGGCTTTTAACTTAGTTAAAGAATAAGGGCCGAACTCTTATTACATATCTATTTATTAGGGTCCCTGAATTAGTGTAGTAATAAGCCCATACGCAATAGCGGACACAGCTTCAACGTCCACGTCTGCCATGCTTGCCTGTCCGGAACTTACTAAAGCACTCGCAAGAGTGTAAATGCCATCCAAGCGTTTGTAAAGACTTAGCAGCTTGTCGGCAAGCATGTAAACGTGACATTAATATGACTTTGTGATATTATCTGGGCCAGAAGTATTTTTTCAACCTTTTTGTATCTAAACTGAAAGTATAATAATTTTTAACTATTGAAAATTCCTAGATAGTACCTAATTAAAATTTTGAAAGATATTATGTAAGAATTAAAAGCTGTTGCCTTTCGTTAGATGTTTGTATTTATTTCACTTTTGCTAGAGAAATTCGGTTTCCCCGACGTTATTTGGGTCGACGAGGATTTATTGCAAAAGAAAAATATATTAGGGTTGGATATTTTAAACGTGTTTGTTTTTCATATTCAACTCCGACATTCGGCAATAGGTACTTTAGTCAGTCATAATTTTTAATTTCTAATTGAAATAATATATAATAATAAATCTGACTGTCAGTTAATAAATAAGTCATTAAACATCTCAATTCTTTCAAAAAGTCCTTAAGGTTTTGTGAAGAGATCCCCATGAACTAGGTTTTTACACTTTAGTGCCCATTGCACCTAAAAAGGTGTTAAAATGTGAGTAGGTAAGTACTGACATTTTGTCAGTAGGTTGGTGGTTTTAGAGAATTTCTTTGATTAGATGAACATCTCCTTGATGATGCTGTCACAACTTTCGAGATATACCTTTTTTTTTTTTTTTTTTTTTTTGATGTGGCGGGAAAAATTCCTTACGAACACCTCCACCGTCCGGGGAAGACGGTGGAGGTAGTGTGGGGTTTGCACCCACTAAAAAACCCGCCGTGTATCGCCCGCCACCTTCGCGAACGGGTCGCCGGAATTTGTTATACCGTCGGCGGCCCGCCCAGTGGCAATGCCCGGACGAGATGCTGTTGCGTTCCGGGCATTTCACACCTACGCGGCCCCTGGATACACACAGGGTGCCGCGCCTCCACGGAAGGCCGCGGGTGGGGCAGATTACCCCGTACGCCCGCCCGCAGCCCCACCTAAGGCGGCATCAGGCGCAGATGTGCGCGCCGACGCCGCCCGGTTCGCCGGCGACGGAGCGGATCCGCCAGGGAGCTCTCTTCCCTGACGCGCTCCGCCGCCTCCTTCTGCGAGATGACGTCCTCGCAGAAGGATGCGACCGCGTTCCACGACCCCTCGCCCCTGACCATGGAGAGAACCACAGCCGGCAACGAGAGGTCACTTCCGACCACTGCGGTGAGAACTCGACGCTGCCCCTCCCAAGCTGGACAATGCTGGAGGGTGTGTTGCGCCGAGTCCTCACCGCAGTCGCAGTGGTGGCAGCCGGGACTCGGTTCCCTCCTAGCGACCGTGTGCAAGTACTTCCCGAAGCACCCGTGCCCAGAAAGGACCTGCACCAGCCGGAAGGAAAGGGTCCCGTGCTGCCGCCCCGCCCACTCCTCCAGGACCGGCTGGAGCGCCTCCACAGTTCGAACACCTGCCCGTGGAGCCTCCAGTCGGCCCTGCCACCGGGCTATGATTGCCCGGTGGGCCTAGCCGCGCCAAGCGCGAAGCTCCTCGGGCAGGGGCACCGAACCCCCTGCCCGAACAGCCACCGCCTGCCGATACACTTCGGCGAGCACTTCCGCCTCCAAATCCCACGGGGGAGTTCCGGCTAATGCGCACGCCGCCTCTGCAGACACCGTGCGGTATCCGCGTATGGCCCTGACCGCCATGGTCCGCTGGGGTCTCCCTAAGCGGACCCTATTCTGAGCGGTCAGGGACGCCGCCCACACGGGTGCGCCGTACAGAGCCATCGACCGTACCACCCCCGTGTACAACCGTCTACTCGAGGCACTAGGCCCGCCCAGGTTCGGCAACAGCCTCCCCAGTGCGGTCGCAGTAGCCTCAAGCTTAGGCGCCAAAATGCGGAAGTGCTCGTCGAAGAGCCACCGCCCGTCTACCACTAGGCCCAGATACTTCATCTGGGCCCGGACCTGTACGAGGACCGAGCCGACGGCAATCGAGGCGCCAACAGGTGGACCGCGACGGGGCCCATGGAATAGTAGGGCCTCCGTCTTGGAAAGGGCCACCCTAAGCCCCAGTGCCTCGATGCGCCCGACCATTCGGGAAATCCCTAAGTTGGCCAGGCGCGCCGCCTCCTCAAAATTCCCACCCCGGGCCGTGATGAGGGTGTCATCCGCATAGCAGATGACACCTATCCCGGGGGGGAAACCACACCGCAGGGCCCAGTCGTAGCCGATATTCCACAGGAGGGGCCCTAAGACAGAGCCCTGTGGAACACCGCACGAGACGTCCCTGCGGATTACCTCACCCTCTCGGTCCTCGTACAGGATCCTCCTGCCTTCGAGGTAGTCTGCCACTAGCTGCCTCAGGTACGCGGGCACTCCGTGATACCGGAGCGCTTCTCTGATGCAGCCAAATGGCAAAGACCCGAAGGCGTTGGCGATATCAAGAGATACCGCCAACATCACTCCTCCACCGGCGACGGCCTCCTCCGATGCGGCCCTCAGGCGCAGAATGGCCCCAACGGTCGAGCGCCCAGCACGAAAGCCGTACTGAGCGTCCGACAAATCGGGGCCGACCTCGTTCAAATGCCGAACGATGCGGGTAGCGAGAATTCTCTCCAGCAACTTCCCCGCCTCGTCCAGCAACACGATAGGCCTGTAGGCCGCAATTGAGTCGGGAGGCCGTCCCGGCTTCGGAAGGAGCACCAGCTTCCCTGCCTTCCAGCAGTCAGGGAACCGTCCGGACGCCAGGCACACGTCGAACAGTCCCCTGAGGCGGTCCCCCATGTGGTCGAGGGTCAAGGCCAACACCCGGGCGGGAATCCCATCCGGCCCGGGGGCGGTGTTCTTCGAACGCATTCGAAGAACAGCCGCGCCTACCTCCGCTTCGGTGACAGGCGGCACAGTTGTGTCAGCCTCCCGGTCATCGGTCTCATCTCCGGAGACCATCACCGGGGGCGTGTGCTCTGCCTGCAGCGGGAATAAGCCCTGGACCACGTCCGCAAGGAAGCTGGGCTGGAGAGTCTCGGTAAGGGGGGGGCCCGCCGAGCGGAGCTTGTTCAGCGCCGCTCGATATGGGCGACCCCAGGGGTCACGGTCGAGACCCTCCAGCATCTCCTCTCTCGCCCTCTCCTTAGCGCGACAGATAGCCAGCTTAAAGGCGTCCCTCGCCTGGCGATACGCCTCATAAAGCTGGCTCTCCTCCTGGACATCGCGGTGACGAGTCCGGCTGCGGGTATAGGACCTCCGCGCACTGATGCAAGCAGCGCGGAGGGAGGCAAGCTCCTGGGACCACCAATACACCCCCTTCCTCTGGGGGCGACGTCGTGAGCGGGGCATGGCTGCATCGCAGATCTGCGTAAACGCATCTCGAATGCAGCCAGCCATGACGTCCACCTCCTCGGTAGGAGGCGGAGACGACCATGATGCCACGATGGCCGCCTCTTCCAGCAGGTCCCTGTCCAACGCACCCACAGCCCACCGCGGAAACCGAGGCGTTCTGCGCGCCGTGTGACCCCTACCTGGGTCCTGGATCCTGGAAGACCGGGAGAGCTCCAATCGGATGTATCGGTGGTCCGAGAGCGTCTCAACCTCATCCAGGACGACCCAGTTCCTTACTCGCGCTTCGACAGCAGAAGTAGCGAACGAAAGGTCCACTATCGACCCCCCCTGCTGCCGAACGCACGTGTTGGTGCCGCCTCTGTTTAGGAGACAGAGGCCCACCGACGCCGCCCACTCCTCAACCGCCGAACCACGGACGTCCGTGCTGGGTGACCCCCACGCCGTAGATTTGGCGTTGAAGTCCCCCAGCACTAGCACGTGGCGAGGTGCCAACCGCCGTATCGAGGTCTCCAAGTTGGAAAGGAAGACCTCGAAATCGGCAAAACTCCGGTTTGGGGAGAAGTATACGCCGTAGAGCGTGACTCCCCCCCAGTCGGCAGCGACATATCCCGTGCCCTTGTCTCTGATCGACAAGGGCGGGGAATGAAGCGCAGCGGAGCTGACGATTGCCACGGAGCCGTCCCGGTCACCCACCCAATTTGGGCGGGGAGGGACAAAGTAGGGCTCCGCGGCTACGGCGACATCTATCGACCACTCCGCCATGACCTGCAGGAGAAGGTCCTGGGCACTGGCGCAGTGGTTGAGGTTTGTCTGGAGGATAGTGGAAGGGCCGCTATCCATTTAGGTATGCGGCACTACATCCATCTCATTCTCCACCTCTGTCGGCGGCTGAGTACCGGACTGAGCCTGGGTCGCCTGGCTGCTGCCCGGAAGTGGCTTGGAAGCCTTAGGAGGCTTGCATCCCTCCCGCCCCATCATATGATTGGCAGGTAATTTGCCCGCCGCGCACATGGGGCAGTGGGGGGCGGCTGTACATTCTGCCGCCCTATGTCCCAGTTGACCACAGCGATAGCAGAGACTGCTGCAGTCAAACCCACTGGTGCATTTGGGTCGCAAGTGCCCTGTTGACAAACATTTGAAACACCTTGCGGGCCTCGCCTCCAGAAGGCTGATCTTGGCAGAAGAAAGACCCACAAGGAGGCGGCCCGCTTCGGTCAGGGCTTTGGCCGAAGCGACGGGGCAGCGCACCCACACGGCACCAACTCCTCCGCGACCGCGGCGGATGACGCCGACCTTCACTACTCCGGCGGTGCATTGAGTCTTTTCTTCAATCGCCAACCGCACCTCCTCAGCCGTGATAGAGTCGTCCAGCCCCGAAATACGCAGCTCCGCGCATTTCGTAGGCCTGGCAATCTTGACGCCATCCTTCCCCGCTGCAAGCCTCCGCAGCGTATCCGCGACGAGGTCCGCCACCTTCGCGCCGTCCTGACCAGGACACTCCAGGATTCTAGCTCCGGTCAGGGCGTGGCGAAAGGAGACCCCCACGCCAAGATTGTTGGCGTTAAGGGTCACCCTCGCCTGGCGGAAAATTTCCGCATAGGAGATACCACTCTTCTCCGCCTCCGGGGACAGTGTAACAACGACGGCTGCCGACTTCGGCGGAGTAAGCTTCGGCTTCCTCTTGCCACTCTTGATAGACTGGGATGGCATAGCAGCCTCAGGCTGAGCAGCCTTTTTCTTCTTTTTTTTCCCGCGTCGCTTTTTGTGCCCAACCGTCTGCCACTCCTTACCAGAAGGGGCTGAAGCAACTGGACCATTATTTGGAGCAGAATCTTTGTGTGCGGCCGCCGGGGCCTTAGATACGCCAGCGACATCGCGAGGCGCCCCCCTTGATGCTCGTTGGGGAATCGGTTGGGTCCAAGTTTTCCTTCCTTCCTGAGCCACAGGAGCCACCCTAGTAGGCTCTTGGTGTGACAAGCGTCCCCCAGAACAAGGTAGGGTCATGGGCGGTGTTGCCGTGTACCTCTGTGGGGGCTTCGGCCTACTGACTGCTAGTGGTGGCCGATAGCTTGGTTCGGGGGGGAGACGCTCCTTGATCGTCTCAAGCTTGGCGTCAATCAAGCCCCCAAACATGACCATCAGCTGCTGGCATTGCACGTCTGAAAAGGCGTCTGAGGACTGCTTACCGCCAACTGGATCAGCATGGGCCTTTAGGGCCGATGCTGCGGAAGTCGGCACCGCACTAGCGGGGGCTGAAGAGGCCTGCGCTGCACAGGCGGAGGCCGAAGTGCTCTGTGAGCCGGCTGGTGCAGAAGAGGCCAAGACGGGACTGCTGCCGACTGACAAGAAATCGGCACGCATCTGAGCGAGCTCTGTACGGAGGTCGCTTACTTCAAGTTCCAGTCGAGCGTTATCCGCCCTCAGCCTTTCAATTGCTGCATCCGGGGCGACGGAGCGCTCAACAAGAGCCTCCACCACGCTCTTGATACTGGATGCGGTTTCCTTGAGCCCCTTCGCGAAGGTACCCTTCAAATTCTTGGATTTGGTAGCTACCTTCACGATAAGGGCCACCGAATCTGCTGCTGATTCGAGCAGCTCCGCCGTGGTTTTCTTAGTTGACTCCCCTCCCGTTTGGCGAAGCCTTTCCAAAAGCTGATCTACTACCTCTTCGGCGGCCAACTCTCCTTCCACTCTACCACGTACGTACGCTTCCCGGCGAGAAAATACGGACGACGAACCAACCGAGGTGATATTGGCCGGTGTCGCCATCATTGGAGATTGAGGGCGCGAGAAAGGTGTCGATGAACGTGTTTGTGCCCTGGATCCACGCTTAGGCGGCCGTCCCCTGCCTCGACGAGAGTTGACCTTCGGAACTTTAGGCTCCATTTCGTCACTCGAGGCCGAATCCGATCTCAAGGTATTATTATTCGACCGTTGTCCTTTCAGGTCACGCCTCTTGCGTTTAACGTGAACAGTCTCGTTGACTGCAACCCTTACTCCACTCCCAAAACCTGACATGTCGGATTCCGACACTGCCTGGTCTTGAAGCGTACCTGACCTACGCTTCTTCTCTAGCGCGACCTTAGCGCTGTTACTTTCGGTGCCGGATTTACAGCTCGGCGACGGGCTGGTGTGTCGTGGGTTGTCCCCCCCAGAGTACGTGGGACTGCCGGAGCCGACTGGCTCCGGGAGGGATTCCCCGAACGAGGTGCGTTCGGGACCCTCCTGGGTAGATTTTTCATAATCATTGACCTGCGACATGGTTTTTGAGTTTATAGACCTGCGTCTGGGTAGCCCTTGGGACTGAGGACCCCTCAGCCATTCATCCCATTGCCAGGCACCACAAGCGTGGGATTAGGGTAATTTTTATAGGGGTTTTCTTCCCCGCGGTCAAATGGACCCCCGTTCCTGTCCGTTCAGGGTTACGGGTCGGGCCGGATGGTGGTCTGTGTCAGACCGCGTTCGCTATTAAATAGCGAACCCAACCGCCCCTTGTTTCGCTTAACAGTGGAAATCAGGATTTCCCGCCTTAACACCTCCACTGCGTCTTCTGCTAAAGCAGAGGAACACGCGGAGACACCTATTGCAGAGCCACGTTGGCCGCGCCAGTAATTAGTAATCGCGTTACCGCCCCCCACGTGAATCTGATGTTCGACTCGGACGTGTGGTTGCCTACAGGAGGCTTCGAGATATACCTAGTCTAGCCATAAATATTGTTACGAAGAAAAAACATTTTTTTTTATTGCAAATAATATTTATTACTTTTACAGTGTGTTAGTTTAATACATAAATAAAAAACAATTCAAAATATAAAAAGCTTATTCGAAGTGGTCTCCATTGGCTGCAACACAGTCCTTTAAACGTTGAGGCCAGTTATCAATAGACGCACGCACTCTTTCCATGGGAAAATTCTTCACTGCCAATCGTATGGATTGTTTTAGGGACTCCAAATTATCATGGCGTTTAGAGCAAGCCATACTCTCTAAAACTGACCATAAATCATAATCCAGCGGATTAAGATCGGGACTAGACGACGGCCAGTCTTCAGCTCTGATGAAGTCCGAAACGTTCACTTCCAACCAAGACTGCGTGGACCGAGCTTTATGACCCGGCGCTGAGTCTTGTTGGAAGGACCATACTTGGTTATTGAACATGGTGTTGTTAAGGGGTTTAACTACCTTCTCAAGAATGGTATCTTGATACACTTGTGCCGATGTTTTGATACCTTTTTCACAAAAATATGGCTCAGTCACTCCTTCATAGCTAACACCCCACCAAACCATCACTGAAGTCGGATAATGCCCACGTTGCACTCTGTCGACTAATTGGGAAGCTTCCTTAGAGCTTTGAGTATAAATACGGTCATTTTGTTTGTTAAAATGTTGCTCAACTGTAAAGATTTTCTCATCCGTAAACAAAATTTTTCTGTGACCTCCCTTTGCGTACCGCTTCAGTAGTTGCTTCGATTTTACCACCCTATTCTTTTTTAAATTATCAGTTAAAAAATGACCAGTGCGTCTCTTATAGGCTGCAAGTCCTAAGTCATCTTTTAAAATGCGTGACATGGTTCTGGGTGCTATCTTCATCTCCCGAGATAAAATCTTTTGCTTTCGGACAGGATTTCTTCGAATTCTTTCCCTTACTGCTTTGACCACCATTTTCGTACGAACACTACGTGGACGGCCAGATCTTTTTCTGTCACAAACAGAGAAGGTCTCATTGTACCTATTAATAGCCCGGTACACAAACATTTGACTAATACCAAGCGTATGGAGAGTTTTAAAAATTACATTCGGCTCCATACCAACTTTGTGTAATGCAATCACAGCGATTCGGTTTTCTTTATCACCCCACTCCATTTTAATATAGCAAAATATTGTACAATGTATTGGCGCCAAAATTAGAAAATACAATGAACAATCGTATAAAAATGACAGATTCCAAATTCAAATGTGATATCTTTCTTATTTTTAATTGTAACAGTATTTATGGCCAGACTATTGATATTTCCTGGATTTAAAGTCACATACCTATACATTAGGATAAATATACTACGTAGTAGTAAAAAAACTCAATGCACAAAACAAATAAATTACATTTGATTGCAAATAATATAACAATTCAAACTCTTTAACCTTTATCAAAGTTCAATTACAATAATAGTCCTCTGGATCTTTCATTCTCTGCCATTGTCTATAATTTATCGAAAGTATTCTGAAAGTTCAATAAGCATTTTAAGAAAAATAATTTCATTTTATAAATGTCAGCTCCCAGAAAATATCAGATCAAATCAAATGCTTAGAGGCAAACTTCTTAACAAAATAAATTTTACTTAGAAAACAAAAAAAATGTAATTGTATTTCGAGATATTGATAAAACTTTTGTAGGATGTATTTGATCAGTTATAATCATTATTTGTTTTTCTCCTAAATTCAGCTGCTTGAAACTTCTTTGTTATGGTATCGTTGAGAAAATTCAATCATTATTATCCTTATTTTTAGAGATTTGAAAAGCAATTTCGATAATTTAATATTTTCTTTTCAGGAACAACAGTTTTGACTAAAATGTCAACACATTTATTTCTACCTAATAATCATATAGTACTTCATAAGATATACTTTTTTGTGCTAAATAAAAAATATAAAAGTACAACTTCATGGCCCCTACTTAAAAATGTTTATTTAATGTTTAGTCGTTCAGGTTGCTGTTTAATTACCTTGTATTTATTTTTGAAACCGAAAATGTATTTGTAGAAAAGTTTTGTTGTATTCATAAATTTAAAATTACTAAAACAAATTACTAAAAGTTGACTCTATTTAAGGAAAACTTGTACTGAAAAAATATCGTTCGAAGTTTCATGAAAAGAGATTGATTTGACTTGACAGGTGAACTCCCAATTCTGATGACTTCCATAAGTTAGTAATTAATATCAACTTTGATGTAGGTACTAGACCCACTCAAACGATAAGCTACGCATATTCTCGTATTGTCTAAAATACTTATATTTAATTTATTTATTCACAGCTGCCGTTTAATTCGCAGCTGTTATGCGAAGGTTTTGGCACTCAAACAACAAAGTTTAGATTACTAATTATAATTTTCACGAAAATTCTTTCTATTACCGATCATTTTAATCAGATACTAATCATTCTTTAATTAGGTGAAAATTTGAGTTATACTTGTTTTGAAAAGCCATTTCTATTTAATTTGTACTAGATCTTTTTTTAGTTATTCTCTTGAACTTGTCACTTTTAATTTCATATTCAGCATATATAATAAAAAAAACATATTGCATCGCCCTACATAAGTTGGGATAAACGCAGGAGGAAGATGTTATTCATTGATATATCTACTGATATTCATACGGAGAGAATGGAACATATATCCAGTCTCTACGACAAAAAAACGAATACAGATTGTGTGATGTGTGTATTTATCCAAAGTTGTGATAGTTATAAACATTTATTTTGTTTGGAAGCACGTAGGGACTGTCGAGCAGTAGTGAATACTTGTCCGTTTCAAAGAAGGGGCCATAAATCACTATCAACGCCTTTAATAGAATGTCACACATTTTACGCTACGTTAAGCGACGAAAAGGTTTGAAAGAAGACTGCGGTTATGTTTTAACACTTTTATAAAAGAAAATTGAATTAAAATTTAAGGTTGCTTTAAACTTCTAAGTTTGGAAAACAGCGTACAGTTCAACAAACCACTAACATTTTGGTATGTGACAGTCTGCCATTTCTAATATCGACATGCTTTGACTGACTGACTGACTGATTCACCCTCACAAAGTTTAACGGCCAGTCTAAATAATCTATCTTACGATTAATTTGGCTACTAGAGGTAGAATTTTGTCATATTTTGTATGGAGCTTATGTCAAATATAAAGGTATAGCTAGATAGTAGCCAAATCCATAGATAAAGCTAGACACATGAAATTTTAACATTAAGTTCTTTTTATAGTTACCCACAAAGGAATCATTTTTTTGCTATCCTATCCCTAAAGGGGTAAAAGTTTTTAAAAAAATAACCTATTTACGAGCATGCACTACGAAAACTGCTTTTATTTTTTGATAAGAAATGATAAATTAGGTGTTTTAACGTTGTAAAAATCAACTCCGAAGGGCTAAAATAAGGGAATAAAGTTTGTCATTTCCAGCTAAGCCTTGTAATTGTAATAGTTTTTATATTACCGACTTCAAAAATAAATACAAGGCAACTAAAAAGCAATAAATAATGTACCTAGAATAACAAAAACAAATTAAACATTTTGAAGTTGGTGCCAGGAAATAGTAGTCTTTATGTTTTATTCGGCACCAACTTCAAAATGTTTAATTTGTTTTTGTTATTCTAGGTACATTATTTATTGCTTTTTAGTTGCCTTGTATTTATTTTTGAAGTCAGTAATATTTTTTGTTAAAAAGTTTTTATTTCTCACTTTTTAGTGGGTTGGTTTATAATTCACTTAAGTTACAATAGGCTTATGTCAACTGCTGAAATCCTTTTACAAAATATTGCTTACCCCGATGCAGGGCTGTTAATTGTTGAGGAGTTCACTATCAGCTCTATTACATTGTGGAATAGTAGTATAACGAGAATAAAGTGCTACTGAATACCATATTAAAGTAACTGAATCGCAAACTGTGAAATATTGAATAGGTCTGCTCGTCATTTGTGGTCTTCATCATCAGTTCCACTTCACCAATTGGTATTTTTTAAGAGTAAATGCACGAATCACTATGAAATATACCTAAATCACTGTAGGTGTGCCTTTAATATTTTAGGATTTCCCTCGATTTCTCCAAGATCCCATCATCAGATCGTGATCTGATGACAATGGGACCAACTTGGAAGTATACCCTTTCAAACACAAAAACAATTTTTCAAATCGGTCCAGCCGTCTTTGCGTAATCGGTGAACAAACATACAAAAAAAAAAAAAAAAAAAAAAAAAAAAAAAACATGCAGACGAATTGAGAACCTCCTTCTTTTTGAAGTCGGTTGAAAATTAAATTCTTTATTCAACTTTGATTTCTACCTGTATGTGTATAGTTTTTGTATCAGTGTAATTTTGAGCTGAATAATTTGTTTGCTATTTTGTTATGAGGGATATCGTAAATATGAGATAGTGTAACTTAAACCGCAACTCTTGAGAAAGTTAATTACAATCAAAACGACTGAAAGGTTTTTTTATCAAACAAAGCTAATAATCATTCCGATTAAAATTTGCTTTTAAAAAAAATATATTCAAATCCGTCCAATCGTTTAGGTTATACAATGGCATATAGTATAGTAAGTAGTACTTAGTACCTAATATAGTCTCTCCTAACCGATATCGGTTGCGGCGCCCAATCGCATAAGAGACTAGTCAACTACGCAGGATATATTATAATGCATAAGTGGTATGCGCAAACACAAGTGCACTCTCTATTTTCTCAGCCTCATAATAGGATAGGACGGAAATCTAAGCCGGAGAGAGATTAGGCGCAGGACCGACGGCTTAACATGCTCGCCAAGACATGGAGGGGTGTGACTAATTTCGTTAGGGATCATCTTTGTACCGATAGTGGTAAAGTTGCTTAACCTCGCCTATATCTCAATTTGCTCGGTCGCCACTAAGTCACGTAACACTCATGACATATACATATACATAGACACATAAGTTTTGAGTCTAGGGTTGAAATTTTTAATGGGTAGAGAACATACCTACATAACACATGGGCGAAATCGCTGGTTTCACATAATCTATGCTTAATATTTTGAAGCTGAATAGTTTGTTTGGTTGAACGCGATAATCTTAGAAACTACTGGTTCAAATTGAAAAAATATATCAGTGTTGGATAGCCTATTTATCGAGGAATGCATGATACGACCAATAGGAGCTGAGCATTAATGAAAAATGTTGCAAAAACAGGGAAAATGACGCCGTCGAAGTTGCGCGGGCTAGCTAGTTTAATCATATTCGTGGAAATTTTATGAATCTACTTACGTTACAAAAAATAGAATAATAACGCCATAAAAAGTGGCGTGAAACATACAATGTATTCGTACATCGACCTTATTGATTGTGAGGAATTTAACCTCTATTGTATTTGAGTAGTTTTAACCCATTTTGATTAATGTTAACACTGGCTTTGGAGTTTAATTACTTGTGAGCTACACACATGTTAAAGCTGTTTTGTTAATGTTTTTTTTATAGGTTTCAGACATTTTTAATTATGGGATTAAATAAGGATTAGAGAGGTTTAGATTGATTTATTATTATTATTTATGTGGTTATAGGACCCATGAAGGTGTATGAATGAATGCATGCAAAGATTTGTAAATTATACGTTGTACGAATGTTTGCAAGCGTACGAGGGCCGGTCAGCAAATTTTCAAAATCAAGCAAATCCAATAAGCCAAATAACTAACGACAGACTTAAAAACACGTCTTATTTCGTTGACTGTCCCGATTCAAATGCCGTTTTGCGCAATCGCCATTATTGAACACAGTTTATATAAAAGTTGGCGGAGACGGTTGAAACGGAAATACATTTTACATTATTCAAATAAAAGTTTCATGGCTTATTATTTTATTGATAATCATTGGATTCATTAATATATTTTATAAAACCCAATTAAATAAAAGATAAAAAAAAATATTTTGTACGATTTACCTACCTATTTAATTCCTTCACAAAAGTTGGTTCACTGATTGACCCGTTTAAATGTAGGTATGTATGTTCACAATACCGATTTTGATGCGGTTTTTACTTTTCAATTGCATATTTTTCTGGAAAATTTTTGGTGTATAAAACGTTGTCCTAGCACTAGAGATATAAACTAAAATGTGAGTCAGCGAAATTTGCATTCGGTGATGTGCTTGTTTTTTTTTTTGTTCTTGAAGGTGGTTCATTTTTTATAAACCTTTTTTTCACGTACATCAACTTTATGTACGTATTTATATATTTTACACATTAAACAAAATAAAATAAGAAAAACTATTGCACACATTGCATTTTAATCAAAATTCACAATCAGTCTACAATCTGAGTATCAGTATTAAGTTTATCATTATTGATTACGGCGTCAACTTCATTATCTAACCCGTAATTACAAGAGCTTTATCGTCATTATTCTAGAGGTTATTACTGTCAAAGTTCCGATCAAAGTTCAACACGGCTAAGTATTTACCAATTAGTTTTTGTGGCCGTCCATCATGAGGTAAAGTTCCACGTCTTTTTGTTGTTGTTCATACCTACATCTTTACCTCTGACTAATTTGTCTGAATATAGTACGTAACTAGTTTTGTTAATGATGTCATTTATTATGCACTGGGCTCTATGACTGACGTTAATCCCAAGTAAGAGGTCAAATGGTGATGGTGTGGTGGTGGTGGTGTAACAATTACCGCTCTTGTTCCTAACAATAGACCCCAAGTGGCCTGCTTGCACAGTATGGAACTTCTCACCTCACACCTCACACTTTCCATCTGGTGCCCTGTGTTAAGCACAGTCGAGGCATGCCGATACGTATTTCTTTATGAAGTGCAAAATTTTCCCCAAACCAGAAACATTTTTTATTCAAACTAACACACCTACTATAAACCCAAAATATACGGCTGCACTTGTTGCATATACAAATTTAAACAACCTGTAGATACTAAAACTGCCGAGGGAAACAAAACAGCACTTCGTTATTGTATTTCAAACCTGGCCGCTTTACAAAATGAATTATGGATGCTCTTAATAAAATAATCCTGTTTAAAACAGCGAAAGCTCATTAAAATTAAACAGGGTATAAGGTAGGCAGGTCTGTGTTGGTATACGGTTGTTTACAGAACCTAGGTACAGGAATAAATCGAGGAAAATGTTAGTATAGCTGAATAGAAATAAATGAAGCGTTGTTTAATAGTTCTTAGAGCTAGCATTAAACACTAACCCCTTTATTCATAACTAGCTGTTGCCCGCGGCTTCGCGCGCGTGGATGACTTTATCCCGATAAAGGTTAATTTTTGCTTACGATCAAAACGCTAAAATGTGTGTTTCTTTATTTACAACTAAAAAAAAAAAAAAAAAACAAATTTTCAATATAGCCAAACACCAATTTTCACAGATCTTACTTCAAACTGACGGAGTTTCATACAAACTTCCAAATTTTTTTACCCCCTTAAGAGTTGATAACCCATAAACACTAAAACGCGTGAAAACGCTGAAAAACGTGTTTCTTTATTTTTAATGATAAAGTCAAATAAAAATTTCACCTTATCATCATCTTTCATCTAACCTGAAAACTAACGGAGTTTTATACAAACTTGCAAAACCTATTTTACCCCCTTAGAACCCCTAAGGGGGTAAAATAGGTTTTGCAAGTGTTTGTTTTAAAAAAACTGTGTCGCACGTGTTTCTTTATTTTGTTCCAAAAAAATCAAAACGCGAAATTTCACAGACCTAAAACTGACACCCTTTAAAACTGACAGAGTTTGATACAATTTTGTGACGGAGTTTCACACAAACTCGCAATTACTATTTTCCCCTTTTGGGATTGATTATTCGAAAACGCTGAAACATCTGTTTCTTTATTTTAAACGAATAAGCCAAATACAATATTTCACTCATCTAACTTCAAAACTGATAGAGTTTCATACAAACTTACAAACCCTATTTTAAACCCTTATGGGACGAATTTCTAAAAAACCTTTCTTAGTTAATGCCGACAACATAAAAGGCATCAATTGCCAAAATTTTAGGCTTGTAACCCTAGCGATTTAGGCCCTGCGTTGATGAATCAGTCAGTCAGTCAGTCAGGACAAGTGATTATATATGTTTAAGCGATACGATTTTTTAGGCGCGGTGGGAGAGTATCCGACTGCCACGCAAGAGGTCGTGGGTTCGATCCCCACCCAGGATAGAACTTTATGTGATGAGCACGATGGTTTATTCTGTGTGTGGGTGTTATTTATCTATAATATGTATGTATTTAGAAATATATAAGTATGTTTATCAGTTGTCTGGTTTCCATAGTACAAGCTCTGCTTAGTTTGGGATCAGATAGCGTTGTGTGAGTTGTCCCTAGATATTATTATTATTATATTTAAGAAAACGTTTTTTGTCACACTCTCAGTCGTTTATTACGAACTGCAAATTAAGTATCATTCTTTACACTGCTACTTTAATATTATTTTGTCATTTCAGATTAATAACATATAAAGGTTTTAAATATTGCCATTTTAATATTCATTGTTGCAAATCTAAAATTACTTTATAAAATGAAGTGATTCCCTTGAAGTGATATTTTTTTTTATGTTATAATATGGTCTATGTACGTTAGAAAACAGGGCGTTTAATATAGTCTTCTTTAAGTACGATTTCAGTGCATGGAGATAAGTGCACAAACAGAGGATCACGGATAAAAAGCGACATTTAGATATATATCGGGACTTAATCGCCGACCCGACGTTTCGGTCGAATTACGTGTCGTGACCACGATCGCTACCATTCGATCGAAACGTTGGGTAAATAAAAGGTTCCGCTATATAATGTGAATGTTTAAAAACAATAATACAGTGACGTTGTTTAATTTCGCTTTAAATCAATCTATTGAATAGGGAGCTACTATATCAGTCGTTTTTATGCATTGCATTTACGATACAGCCTTTAATTACGTTCGCTTCCTCTTTTGAGCGCACTACAGATGTAAAACAAACAACATTTTCTAACTAGATTGTACAAAATGAAAATTTAAGCGGACATTTACAGAGAATTCTCGTTAATGACTAGGTTCGAGTAAAGCTGGCATAGCTTTGGAACTTTCTCGAAAATTTAATGCTGTGTTTAATATGTGTGCAAGCAGTAAAAGTTCTACACCAATTATTAAAAGGCGTACTATAGAGATACGGCTGAAAGTTAGAACTGCAATTTATATAGCTTATGTTATAATAAATTATGTTGAAAGCGCAGCTCTAAAGAGTAGTTTTAAAGTTTTAGTGTTTCTGAAATCTTGAAACTTGTAGTGTCGTATCTATGAAAGTGTGTTCGTCTACATTATATAGGTATAACAAGCTGAAGTTTTATCAAAAGCTTACACCCGACCACGATTAACAATCTTTTTAATTGCTAATCTATACTAATATTATAAAGCTAAAGAGTTTGTTTGAAAGCGGTAATCTCAGGAACTACTGATCCGAATTCATTGTTGGGTAGCCCATTATCGAGGAAGGCTATAGGCCATATTACGCAGTTTAATTTACGAAGTTGCACGGGACAGCTAGTCTTCAATAATTTTCTTTCCTTTAGTAGGCGAGGTACCCCCCGAAGTTATTACTTTTTAATATGCAACCTAAAATAATAAATATCTTAGGACAACTTAAACGCGGCCATCTCAAAAAGAAAGGTCATAAGTCAAAAAAAGTCGAAATATGTGTGGTCAAAATCAAGGTTTTTATCAAATCTCTCGATTTTCACTTCTTGACTGCCTCTGTGGCGCGGTAAGAGTGTGTCCGACTGCTACGCAAGAGGATTCGATTCCCACACGGGACACCACTTTGTGTGATCCAAAAATTGATGTTCCGAGTCCGGGTGTACTTTGTGTCCGTGATTTGTATGTTTGTAAAGTCCCCCGCGACACAGGGCTTGTACCCTACTGCGGAAGTCGTCTTTAAAAAAGATTTGTTCACACATATTTTGACTTTTTCTGCCCACGATATTGAGCACACATACCTAATTTTATAAAAAATTAGTGTCAATTTTATAAAAACATTTATCATATTTTCATTCATTCATTTATAAATTAAAATATTATCATATGTAACCAGTTAACCAATAGGCCACTCATTGGCATGATATGCCTATAAAATTACTAAAATAAAGTAAATTGCTTAAATAAAATAAATTATTTGCTGCTTTAATATACCAAAGAGGTATTGCAATACCTCTTTGGCATATTTACGTAACAAATGCGATATCTTTAATACCCTTCGCCTAACAGAAAGATGGTCTGAACAATCTTAACTGATTACTAGATGATACCCATCATCTTTATTGTTCCAGGGCCTTCGTCTTTGTCTCCGTGAGTAATTAGGAGATTAATGAAAATACCATTTCATTTGTTTTGTTTACGTATAGCTGTTCTGACAGTCGTATAGTTTGGATTGAATCTGGGGTGACTTTTATTGTTCGAGATTTAGTTTATGATTAACAGAGGGAAAAGGAAATTGTTGTGAATATGAGTCTGTCTACAGTATTGGGATATATTGCAAATGTTCAATTGGACTCAATTGTATCGGCGCAGTTTTAAAAATCAATGAGGTATAGGTATATATGATGAGGTTTCCACTAAGGGTAGGTATTTTTGAACACTCTATGTTTTAGGTATAAAAAATCGGCCGAAAAATCAAGCTATACGCGTTGAAATTAGTGTTCAGAAATTAAGAAACAAAAATATGCCTTAAGCAGCGTTATTACTATAAAATCTATAATAATATTATAAAGCTGAAGAGTTTGTTTGTTTGGTTGAATGCGATAATCTCAGGAACTACTTGTTCGAATTGAAAACTATGTTGTATAGCCCATTTATCGAGGAAGGCTATATAACATCACGTTTCGACAAGGAGCGAAACAGCAATTTCAAGAGTTTGCAAAACGGGAATTATTTGCGCAGATGAAGTTAGCTAGTGGTTTATAATGCTTCAGAGAGCACGTTAATCCGTCGCAACTGCACCTAATTTTACATTGGTTGTGTCAAATTGCAGTTTCTTTGAGGTAAGAGAGTGAGACAATAGAGAATATAATTGGGTGAGTTTAATGTAATATTTCCTGTATGTACTTGGTTAATTTCCGATGAGATTGTTTTTTTTTATTTTTTTTAAAGATAACTAGCAATGTGGGATTGAGTCCCACATTACTAGCAATCTTGTTAACCCCTCCAGCTAAGCTCAAAGGCTTGTGTTAGGAGTGGGTTCACGTCAGTAGTATAATGGGTAGGGTTCGAACCTGCGACCTCACGATTGCGAGACCGATGCCTTAGCCATTAGGCTACCGCCGCTTAAAAGTTCTTGGAAAAGTGTCTAAAAGTTCTTGGAAAGCCTCTACATGGTCGGAATTCTATTTAGTCCAAATGCAAACCATAATATGTTTTATACTTTTAATATACTGCAACGTTAAAACAACAATGCGTAACAAGCGTCGCCAGGATTCTCCCAACTTTCCCATTCATTCTGTAAATTTGATTAATGTAGGCACTTTACCCATTACTGTTACATTTGGGTCGCAGCCAATTGTATTTTGCAGGCAATTATGTTGCATATTAGAGCTCGTATGCAAGCGTAAAGTTAGAATGTTCGTGCTACGATTTGCGTAGGCACGTAGACTTATTATATTACGTATATAATAAGTCTACGTGCCTACGTAGTTACGCACCTAGTTAATACAAAGTTACTACGACGTAGCAGAGGCGTATTACAGTGAGAATACATGTTTAAGTGATATACTTTGTTTTGATAGCAACTTATTGTATATAAAAAATCTAATATTATAAAACTGACTAATTGAGATATCAAAACTTAGCCCAGAAAAACGATATTTCCACCGAACGTTTCTTTAATAACGTGGACAAGAATTTACTGTAATTGCTAAGGGGTGTATTTTTTTGAGTACAGATTTAACATAATTTGTACTTCGTGCATTAAAGTTTTATAAAATAGAGGGTTTTCTGTGTATCTAAAGGTATAAACGTACTAGTTTTAGTTATTCATCACTTTTGAATAGGATTAGTTTTTAAACGACTTCAAAAAAGTTGGTTCTCTATAAGACCCTTATGTATTTTTTTTTCATAAAAAAAAAAACGACTCCCGCAGTAGGGTACAAGCCCTGCATCGCCGGGGACTTACAAACATACAAGTCACGGACACAAACTACACCCAGACTCGGAACAACAATTTGTAGATCACACAAAGTGGTGTCCCGTGTGGGAATCGAACCCACAACCTCTTGCGTAGCAGTTGGACACACTCCCACCGCGCCACAAAGGCCGTATAAATGTATGTTCACGATTTTCTCAAAAGCTAGTGATCCGATTTAGATGGACTTTCGCTATTCGACTGGTTTTAGTGTATAAAACGTTGTCCTAGCTTATAAAACACCAGAGATATCGTCTAAAACATAGAAGTGAGTCAGCAAAATTTGCATTCGGTGATGCGCTTGATATTTTTTTTCTTTAAGGCTGTTCATTTTTTTTTTAAAGTTATTTGGTCTCATGATGTCGGGAGGTTTAATTTGCACACATTAGATTTGTTATTACCCGACTGTAAGGAAGGGTTATGTTTTTCGCGCGTATCTTGTATGTATGTATGTAATATTCTTTATTACCGCATATCTCACAAACCACTGAACAGATTTATACAATTCAGACGTCGATAGATTCGTCTTGACCGCCTAAGTGTTTTTAAATAGGTGACGTTTGAAAAAACAAACATGGCGACTGTGAGATGTCAAAATCAAGATGTGTGATAAAAAAAAGTTTTGAATACTGTAATATGGATATCAAATTAAAGGGCTCATCGCATTTCAAAAATGTGTATCAGGATTATGACTGTAATACTAAAAAAGTTAGTTATCAACCATTCTTTATTCAATTTTCAATACTTTACAATAGCTGTGATAAAAGTTGGTTGTTACATCCTACAACTGCATGAAATTATATAATTCTGTAGGGAATCTTGTTTCCATTTGTGCAGACGGGTTTTTTTATTTTTTTTATTTATTTTTTTCATGTTTGCATCTTTTCAAAGTAGGAACGACTTAAATATAGCCAATTTTGGACAGTATACATTGATAATATTTGATAATATTGTACCAAATACATACCATTAACGAGCATTCATCGGTCAGTGATGACTTAATAGTTAAGGTATTCAAAAAGTTTACTCAAAAACCAAACCAATTACAACGCAAGGAAAAAGGGCATTATATTCTGCCGACCCTACAAATTGTATCCAAGCGTTAATGTATTTTGTATAGTCGCACCTGAACAAGGAAGGGAATCCATAAACGAACAAACAAATGGCTCTATCGCTTAGCTACTGTTTGGCGACCTAATAAAAGGGTGCGCGTTTTCCATCATTTCTGCATTGATTCGATGGCGAACAATTGCGATCATTTAACCGAATAATACCCTGTTTCCGACTGACTGAACTGAAATCGCAGTTATCAACAACTGTGACCCGTAGTGTTGCGGATTCAATCTCTTTGACAAAAGAGGGGTAATCTTTTTCGAGCGTAGGCATATCGACTACCGTAATATACTGTATCGTATCTGCTCATGGCATACTTTACAGGAGAGTAATATATAGTTTCTTTTTAATTTACAACGGTAACTAATAATCCATACTAATTCCATACCAATATTATAAATGTGAAAGTAGCTCTGTCGGTCTGTTACGCTTTTACGCTCAAACAGCTAAACCGATTTAGATCAAATTTAATATGGAGATAGTTTGAGTCCTGGGGAAGGACATAGAATAGTTTTTATCGCAATAACCGACATCAATGCGGGCGAAGCCACGGGTGAAAGCTAGTAGTTTAATAAAAGCAATACCTAAGAAGCAGGCGGATCCAGAACTTCTTTCTGGGCAACATTTGTCTCAACAGGTCAAGTGTGAGTCGCTCGCATGACTCAGGGGGGGGGGAGGGTTGTTGCCTACCTAAACACTCCGAGTCAGTGTCAATATTCTCAAATTCCCAAAAAAAATGGGGGGCAACGCCCCTGTTTCTACCCCTATGTATCCGCGCTTGCTGTGTGCTAAGTGCATCCCTTTTTATACGTGTTTCTTCTACCAAATGATATTTACATTATTTGATGTAGTTTTCGAGATATTTCTAATTCGATTATAAACCTTGTTAGTAACAAATTTTATCATAAGTGGCAGTCTTGATACAGTGAAAATTACGTATGTGTGTTAACTCAAACCGACTAAAACTTACTATAGTAAAACTATCCCGATTTGAATGAGCATAAGACCCATCCCTCTAAAAGAAATAAGCCCGAGAGAGAGCAGCAATTTGTTCCACAAACATGTCAAAATTTATTAAAATTTGTATAATAATATATATAATTGTTTACTTTGGAAAACAGGCTATTAAATAACTTTTTTCTTTAAATTCTTCCCTACAGCGGAACCAATTCAAAGGTTTTAAATGTTAGAATCACAATCAGAAATCATTAATCATTGTGTAGCATATACACACGGTATACAAAAATTCCTCCTTGATACAGGGATAAGTCCTACGTCCTAATGGACGTTGACCTTCATTAAAAAAAAAACTAGGTAAATAACCAAGGTCCAAATCGTTAATTTTATTTACTTTTGTTGCAGGAGCAGTAAAAGGATTTCATTGAAGATGATTGATTGAAGAACTGATAGCTAATGGTTTACCGAGGTGAGATTGATTAATCAATCATAACTTTTACCTAACCCTTCTAATTTTAAAATTTTAACATGATTATGTATTTATTCATTAATCTTCTTTACTTATAAAAATATTTTATATTTAATCATAAATATTTAGATTGTATCTAAAGCTTTATATGAAACTAGTCTTTACGTTAGTCATTTCGGGTTCAATTAGAACTTGATAACATGTTCAGTATGTACAAAATTAACAAATACTAAATAAAAAAATATTTACTTAATTCTTATTATCAAAGTGTTAAAAAAGCACACATATCAATCCATATGATGTCCCACTGCTGGGCACGTCTCTCCCCAGCAGAATCTACTTATAATAGATCCTGGGGGTAATTGCCATAATCGCCAAGCTTGGCGAGCGGATTGGCAATCGCAGTAAGGCTTTAAGTACGCGAAGGACACTGCTGCCCGTCCTTTGGTGTGAAATCCCTTTGTCGCCTTGACGACACCCTCGGTAAGAGATGGGGTGGCACTATTCACAAGCCGGTACCACATGGTTCAGCATAAATACTAATAAATACATTATTTAATCTAAAAGAAAACTAAAATAATATTTTATTGGTTTATTTAGTCGCAATATAAATGTGACTCTAAGGTGGCGATACACATTGGCGCTATACACCAATTATGCTTGGTCACGACCGGTGTTAAGTTAATGAGCTATTTGTTACTTTGTTTTAATTGTCACATTGATTAAGAACATGATTTGTTATTTGTTAGTAAAGGTTCTGCGTGACGAGTAAAGGCCATTCTTTTCTTTCTTTTGATATCAGAATTATATTTTATATTTAATAATTCGTTACCAGTACTTTGGACAATATTTAAACACCACATATTTAGTTTTTACCTTCGTTGTAAGGAGATGACCAATTAAGAACATACGAGTTGTTTAGATAACGGTTTCGAATCGACAAGATAAATCCACAATATCGCGTATATTAGATTCGCAGATATCGCCATTTTAGCTTTTTAAAATGTACATTATTGTCAGTAATATAAAAAAAGTAATTATTGTATACCTACATAAAAATTTAAAATAGGTAATACTATTGTGGCGAGAAAATAAAACTTATTATTATTATTAGTAATGAAAAAAAAACCGGGCAAGATCACGTCAGACCATGCTCAGTGTAGGGTTTCGCAGCATTGAATAATTGCATCAGCAGAAGAGCGTATGTTCATGGCACTTACAACCTTTTGTTGAGAAACGCAGCTTTTTCCAAATTTTGTCTGACGTTGATAAGCATAGCATTTTTAACCTAAATGGATAAAGTATATTGACTTTGGCTTTACATCAACGTGTGGCACATAATTCGACAGGTCTTTTAAAACATTTTTAAGTTTCTAATAAACTTTTTGATCGAGTGAATATTTTTGGAAATAATCGCTCCAAAAGTTAACTTTCGAACCGTGTAACTAAAATATATGAAAACCTTTGCAAAGATAGCGCTGAACAAATACTTTAAATTAAAATTATTTCGGACATGATCAGATATACCGTCATTGAGTTATTAATGAAAAACTGCGTTTCTCAACAAAAGGTTGTAAGTGCAATGAACATACACTCTTCTGCAGATGCAATTATTCAAGGCAGCGGAATCCTTTTTTTTTTTTTTTTTTCTTTTGGCGGGAAAAATTCCTGACGAACACCCCCACCGTCCGGGGAAGACGGTAGGGGTAGTGTGGGGTTTGCACCCACTAAAAAACCCGCCGGGTATCGCTCGCCACCTTCGCGAACGGGCCGCCGGAATGTGTTATACCGTCGGCGGCCCGCCCAGTGGCAATGCCCGGACGCGATGTTGTTGCGTTCCGGGCATTTCACACCCACGCGGCCCCTGGATACACACAGGGTGCCGCGCCTCCACGGAAGGCCGCGGGCGGGGCAGATTACCCCGTACGCCCGCCCGCAGCCCCACCTAAGGCGGCATCAGGCGCAGATATGCGCGCCGACGCCGCCCGGTTCGCCGGCGACGGAGCGGATCCGCCAGGGAGCTCTCTTCCCTGACGCGCTCCGCCGCCTCCTTCTGCGAAATGATGTCCTCGCAGAAGGATGCGACCGCATTCCACGACCTCTCGCTCCGGACCATGGACAGAACCACGGCCGGCAGCGAGAGGTCACTTCCGACCACTGCGGTGAGAACCCGACGTTGCCCCTCCCAAGCTGGACAATGCTGGAGGGTGTGCTGCGCCGAGTCCTCACCGCAGTCGCAGTGGTGGCAGGCGGGACTCGGTTCCCTCCTAGCAACCGTGTGCAGGTACTTCCCGAAGCACCCGTGCCCGGAAAGGACCTGCACTAGCCGGAAGGAAAGGGTCCCGTGCTGCCGCCCCGCCCACTCCTCCAGGACCGGCTGGAGCGCCTCCACGGTTCGAACACCTGCCCGTGGAGCCTCCAGCCGGCCCTGCAAGGCAGCGGAATCCTACCCTGACCATAGTCCGACATGCTCTTGCCCGGTTTGATTATATATAAACTATCTGTGCCATGCTGTGTTACCCGCGGTTTATTAGCCTATGTGTTAAATCAGGGTGTCAGCTAACTCCATACTAAATTTTATTAAAATCGCTCCAGCCGTTTAGACGTGAAGAATTAACAAACATACACACTCACACACTCACAAACTTTCGCTTTTATAATATTAGTGGATTTAAATAGGTTTGTTCCACTTAGGCTCCATCTTTCCTAGACCGCTGTACATCAGCAACTTTATAGAACTTCCAGACACAAACTAGGAATGCTCTTTCGAAGCAAAGATAAACCGGGATTGCCAATCAAATCAATGTACAGCGAATCTCCTTTATACAAAGTGGGTGAGGCGGTTGCAGCGAAGCGGAATGAAAATTAAGGGGTCGTAAATATACCACGGCCTTTAAACCCTGATCGATACAATAATATTTTTAGATAGCGACTTGGTTCATTTAAAATTTAATTTGGTCGCCAAAAGATGATACGTTGTTGATTGCTGAGGTACTATACGCCCTTGGTGTTTCAACGTTCTATTTTTAAACCCAAACTATTAAAATAGTATTACATATAATTACAGTCTGTTCACTGACGTGATAGTAATATTATAAGACTTATAATTGATAGCTTTTGCCTGTGACTTCGTCCAAATTGCCATAAAGCACATGGCCTAAATAATTATAATTATAATGGTCTCGTAACCGATACGGTTACAGCAGCCAATCTCATCCGATACAGAAACAAGTCCACTCTCTATTCCCTCACTATTATCTATACTACTATACTTACTAATATTATAAAGGAGAAAGATTTTAATTTTGAATATAACGAAAATCTACTGGACCGATTTAAAAAAATCTTTCACAGTTGGGAAACTACGCTGTCCCTGGGTAAGTATCTTTTATCCCTGTATTTCCACAGGAACGGCAACTACGTGGGTGAAACCCCGAAGCGTCTGCTAGTTAAAGATAAATGCAAGGTCCCATATTACTATTAATACGGTTAACCCCTTTAGCTAAGCTCAATGGCTTGTGTTAGAAGTAGAAACCCTCGATCTCACGATTGCGAATCCGATGCCTTAGCCATTAGGCTACCGCCGCTTCAATGCTCGTAATGCGTTTCTCCGCTAATGTGGTACCCTCGCAGATCTCGCAATCTGATCGCCCCGTATTATATAGGCGTCCTTAAACCACTTATTCGAGCCATTATTTACTCTACTACTGCCTCTGTGGCGCGGTGGGAGTGTGTCCGACTGCTACGCAAGAGGTCGTGGGTTCGATCCCCACACGGGACACCACTTTGTGTGATCCACAAATTGTTGTTCCGGGTCTGGGTGTAATTTGTGTCCGTGACTTGTATGTTTGTAAAGTCCCCCGTGACACAGGGCTTGTACCCTACTGCGGGAGTTGTCTTCTTTAACAAAAAATATATATATATATATATTTATTTTATATTATTACTAGCTTTCGCCATGGCTCTGCCTGCGTGGATGTAGGTTATCGCGATAAAAACTATCCTATGTCCTTCCCCGGGACTCAAACAATCTCCATACCAAATTTCATCTAAATCAGTTTAGCTGTTTAACAGACATACAGAGTTACTTACTTTCACATTTATAATATTAGTATGATATGGATTATTTAAATATTTATAAATATTTATGTATTTTTATCGGTTGTCTGGTTTCCATAGTACAAGCTCTGCTTAGTTTGGGATCAGATGGCGTTGTGTGAGTTGTCCCAAGATATTATTATTAATATACTTTTTTATAGTTATATAGTTTAGATAATTTAAAAATATTTTTCAAAGTACAGTTACCTACCTACATATTAGTAAAGTACTTACGTTTCTCAGGTTATCTGCCGCACACAGAGTCATTTAATGCTTACATAAATCATTTCTTAGTAAGATTTTGACAAATAAAATTTTTATTTACAAAAAAATATTACCGACTTCAATAATAAATACAAGGCAATTAAAAAGAAAAAAATAATATCCACCTAGAATAACAAAAACAAATTAAACATTTTGAAGTTGGTGCCGAATAAAATATAAATACTACTATTTCATGGCACCAACTTCAAAATTTATTTTTGAAGTCGGTAATATGTTTTTGTAAAAAAGTTTTTTATTTATTACTTTTTAGTGAGATGGTTTGTAATTCACTTAAGTTACAATACGCATATGTTAACTGCTCATATCCTTTTACAAAATATTGCTTGCCCCGATACAGGGCCGTTAATTGTTTAGCAGTTCACTATCAGCTCTATTACATTGTGTAAAACTAGTATAACGAGAATAAAGTGCTACTCAATACTATATTAAAGTAACTGAATCGCAAACTGTGGAATATTGAATATAGCTGCTCGTCATTTGTGGTCTTCATCATCAGTTCCACTTCACCAATTGGTGTTTTTTAAGAGTAAATGTACGAGTTAATATGAAATATACATAAATCACTGTAGGTGTGCCTTTAATATTTTAAGAGTTTCCTCGATTTCCCCAGGATCTCATCATCAGATCATGATGTGGTGACAATGGGACCTACTTGAAAGTAAACCCTTTCAAACACAAAAACAATTTTTCAAATCGGTCTAACCGTCTTTGCGTAATCGATGAACAAACATACAAAAAAAAACATACAGACGAATTGAGAACCTCCTCCTTTTTGAAGTCGGTTGAAAAGTAAATGTTTTGTTTGTCAAAATCTTACTAAGCAATGATTTAAGGAAGTAGTACTCACGCCGCTGTAAGTAGAAGCAGCTTATTTTAAAACACCTTTTACATCTACTTAGTAATTATGAATACCAATTAATACTTCCTAAAGCGGGACCAGTAATAAAGAATATTAACGAGATTTTTATGAATTAATTTAGGCGGTTCTGCTAGATATTCATGATTTATTTAAGCTCAAATTAATGGGTGGGGCTTTCCCGTCCGTCCATGTCTGTGCATTGTTTTTTCTACACTTAGGCAAGAATTATGTTATATCATAGTCATAACAGAAAAATGATTAAAAAGGAAATAGTAACATAAAACAATAACATAAGTACTCGAATTTAGAAAATGATTAGCACAATGTACCCTTTTAAATAACATAACTTTGCTTTAGTTATGCTGAGCGGATTCATACCGCTCATATAGATTCGATAAGAAGATAAAAAACCGGGCAAGAGCATGTCGGACCATGCTCAGTGTATGGTTCCGCAGCCTCGAATAAATGCATCAGCAGAAGAGCGTATGTTCATAGCATTTACGCCCTTTTTGAGAAACGCAGTTTTTCAGCAATGACGGTATATCCGATCATGTCCGAAATAATTTTAGTTTAAAGAATTTATTAAGTGCTACATTTGTGACTTTCTTCATATTTTTTGATCTCACGGTTCAAAAGTTAAGGGGGGAGACACAATTTATGCAACTTTCGCAGTAATTGTTTCCAAAAATATTCACTCAATCTAAAAAGTTTATTAGAAACCTTAAAATGTTTTTGAAAGACCTGTCGAATGATGTGCCACACGTTGATATTTTTTGAAAAAAAGGAAATCAGCTTCTGTTAATTAATATTTCTATTTTTATATTTTTTTTCTTTCTAATAATGCATTTTTCTAGTATCGTTGCTTAGTCTTCTCGGTTATGGTCCTTACCTTTTCCTTGTACTCAATCAGTATTATTCCCTCACAATCCAAAAAAACAGTAGCCATCAACTTTTACGACACTTTGAATTTCTTTGGCCTTTTTGTGACATTGCATGGACTCTTGTTAGGACTCAGGCTCAAAGAGATGAACCCATGTTTCATCTCCGGTAACAATCCGCTCCAAAATCTGTGCAGGTTCGTCTCCACCCAACTCCAAAAATTGGTTTTGTGCCGTTTCTGAAGCGGTGTGAGCATTCTCGGTACCCGTCTTATATACTTATACTAATGATGAGTCCTCAATTAGTATGACACTAAGCGAGCGCACCTATCCTCCTTCTATCCCCTCCATTCCACGAACTTTTGGACCTCCGCTCGTAGATCGCTAACTGATTTCCTTTGACCTAACACTATTTTTGAAAAAATAGCAAGTCTCTATTGACTCATTTGAACATCGCAGCCGCAAGATGAAATGCCGAGAGTTGGCCACGCAGTCATAATGGAGCGGTCGAAGCGACAACACGTCTTGCCGTAGACTTGTCACTAATTAATATCGTGTTTTCAAAGTGTAGTGGCATTTGTGTATTTGAATTGATTTAGAACTATAAACGGACTTTACCTTGCTCGAGGTATCCGCATTTAATGTTCAATTCAATTCAATTCAAATTTACACATTTCAATGTAATTCGTTTAAATATGTATATACGGGCACACTGGCAATTTGATAAACATATATAAACCATTCGGTAGGAATTATGTGAATGATAGTGAAAACGCATATATGTATATAGAAAATAATACACATATGATAAATAACACCTAGACACAGAATAATCCATAGTGCTCATCACACAAAGTTTTTGTCCTGGCTGGGGATCAAACTCACGACCTTTGGCTTAGCCGTCAGGGTCACTATCATAGACCAACAGGCCAGTCAAGTGCTGGGTAGCTACAGAACCCTATATTGCGCGTGTCGCATATTTTTTGCACAACAGCTTTATTCATTAACCCATTATGTACTAGCGTGACCATATGGTAACGCTAGAACATTATTAAAATTAATTCGTATATATTTTTAAAAATATAACTTTTTTATATTTTTTTACTTGAATTTATATCCGAACATATTTACCATTGTGTAGGTGTCAAACATAGTTTTTTATTTTTTTATTTTATGGTGGTTATTCGTAGAAAACTTATGGTGATATATTTCACTTCGGCAAAACAGCAGGTTCACAAATGTAAGTACAATTTTAGTTCGTAATCATTATTATTAACAAGTATTTTATGACGAAACAAATAAAGTAATAGTTATAATTTTATGTTCTGCTAATATATTTTTTTTAATTTCAATTCATTTTGAAAATATAAGCAGTTATATTGTGAGTGACCATACGGTAACGCTAGTCCATTATGAGTACATTTTTTCTATAAAGTTGTCTTATCTTATTTTAGCATGAATGTGGCTCAGATTTTGGAAGCTCTATAGAATTATGACGACTTGAATGTTCGAGACATCTACATTGAACCTCCTGACATAGCGCAGTGTTGAGGGTTCAGCAGATGACGATGATGGTGGTACGATGGAAAATTTTAACGGTCGACGGCCTGCGGTGTTCGCTCTTACTTCTAATGCTACTCAAAATTCACCACCAGTAGAATTTTGGGATGATATGAGAAATTATTTAGTATGTGGCTATAATACTATGAGGCGAGACAGATTTATATAAATAGATACGCGGAGACAATGAAGAAACGTCCCAGAGGATCGTACGAGTACGCGTCGCAAGGAGATCTGGTGGTGGTTTGGTGGATGGATAACTCGGTGGTCACAGTGACTTCCACAGACCATCAAGTAGACCCTCCTGGATTTGTTGACCGATATTCAAAAGTTCAAAGGAGAAAAATCAAAGTCCTAAGACCTCACTTGATTGGCGTCTATAATAATCGGTACTTAGGTGGCACTGATCTATGGATATGGATGCCCATATAAATAATAACCGTATTGGGATCAGAGGAAAAAAATGGTGGTCACTCATATTTTCTTGGTTGATTGATGTCATTATAAATATTTTTTGGATCCTAATGTAGAAATCTGGGCACAACATACCGCAACTCAATTTTCGCTGCAAAATTGCCCAATAATATCTACGACAATATGAAAATCCTCCAAGTCTGGAAAACGTCTCTAAAAGAAATGCTATAGATATATAAAGCTATCAGACTCAGTATATGCAAACCCGTTCTACTTGTGTGTGGAAATGTGTTTGGAAGAACATATATGTTATAAATAAAAATATTATATTATTTAAGTATTTTTAATTTACATAATACCAAGTACCTATAACACAATGAAAATGCATCGTTGTAGGAATTTTTGTACTATACTTTGACCTAGCGTAACCGTATGGTCACACCCTCAAACTCCAAAAATAAATTTGTTGAAAAAAAAATTAACTTTTTTTTTGTTTCTGTAGATGCTTTATGACCCCTTTAATAAACAAAATACAATTATATCTCGAAAAATAAAACTCCGTCCCTAATGGGTAACACTCTTTACGAACAACAAATAGCTAATTTGACATGGCTATCGATTTTTTAACCGAAATCAAAAAAGGTGGGTCTCAGTTTGACCCGTAAATATGTATGTATGATCGCAAATTTTTCTTCATGAGATTAAGATTATGTGTACAAATCGCAAAAGTTTGTCAACATTTATATTACGAAGTTATTAAGTGTTATCTAAAGAAAGCACGAGTGGGAGGTTATTACTATATTACAAATAACCCATAATAATAATAATAACTATATCTTGGAAGCACTCACACAACGCCATTTGATCCCAAACTAAGCAGAGTTTGTACTATGGAAACGAGACAACTGATAAACATACTCATATATTTTTAAATACATACATAAGTTTAATAACACCCAGACACAGAATAAACCATCTTGTTCATCACACAAAGTTTTATCCTGGGTGGGAATCGAACCCACGACCTCCGGCTTAGCAGTCAGGGTCACTAACCACTAGACCAGCATATATTTATATATTTCAATTTACAAACTGAACTTAAACGTATTATTTCAAACATTCACCATGCAACGACTTATCGTGCGCTCCGGCACGGAGAAGTGTGACATTTTTCGAAAATGGTCACCCATCTATGGATTGTCAGTAGCAATTGCTTAACCTCGAAGATATTTCGATCTACTTGGTGGCCACTGAGTCAGGGATCACTCATAATTGAATGCACACACTTCATTTCTGGGGCACAGTCGTGTGTAAAAATAGTGATGTGTTTACAAAGATTCAGTTCCTGCCCAAACTCAGTTACAGGTTCTGTGTAGCCTTTATTTCGAGAGTAATATTGTTATCAAACCAATTTATTCTCTACTGCAGCCATCAAAGTTAAAAAACTAGTTAGCTATAATGCATTCAGGTGCAATTTGTTACGTGAGGTATGTGTAAGTGAGGCTACAATTTGAGGCTCAACAAGCAAAATGATTACAAAAACCGGGCAAGTGCATGTCGGGCCACGACCAATGTAGGGTTCCGTAGCCCCCTCCATCCGAATAATGCAGCTTAAGAAGTGGGTTTGTTATACTTACAACTATATACTGGTGGGAGTGTATCCGACTGCTACGCAAGAGGTCGTGGATTCGATCCCCACCCAGGATAAAACTTTGTTTGATGAGCACGATGGTTTATTCTGTGTCTGGGTGTTATTTATCTACAACATGTATGTATTTAGAGATATAATAAGTATGTTTATCAGTTGTCTGGTTTCCATAGTACAAGCTCTGCCTAGTTTGGGATTAGATAGCGTTGTGTGAGTTGTCCCAAGATATTATTATTATTATAAAATAATAATTTTCAATAGAATTTGTATGAAAATTTTGTTAATTCTCAATTGATCAGCTGTTACTCGTATACTTGTGATGCCTACTTAGCTGTAATAGTTTTTGACAACCCCTTATTGTTTTTAAAAGACCCGTTATTTCAAAATTTTATTATTTCACTTTGTCGGCATATGTAATATGTGTCCATACAAAATGACAACCTCCTAGCAATAACAGTCTCTGAGCCAAGCTGCGGACGGACGGACAGATGGACGTGGCGAAAATATAAGGGTTCCGTTCTGCCATTTTGGCTACGGAACTCTAAAAAACCCGACACAACTAAGACGATAACTAATATCAAGGCATTTAGGGTCTAGGGTGTACCAATGAAATATACATGGGTGTTATTTATATATAATATGTATGTATTTAGAAAAATATATGTATGTTTATCAGTCGTCTGGTTTCCATAATACAAGCTCTGCTTAATTTGGGATCAGATAGCGTTAAGTGAGTTATCCCAAGACATTATACTATATCTTTTATTTGAAAGCTATGACAATTCTTACAAGAATGCGAATCGGATAAGACAAGATACCTTATAACTTTAAAATTGAAACCATTTATTGTTTATGTTTGCTGTATTACTCGTACTGTTTACATATATGAATCTAGTGAGCCACTACAAACTAACAAAAAGAGCATAAAGCCTTTTACGACATGACGCGCAACGTATGACCAAAGCTAAACTTTTTATTTCCAAGCAGGTTGTCACGACAGCGCGGACTGTGTGGACTTAATAAACAAAGAAAAATGTGCTGCTGCTTTCATTGCTAGGGCGAGGCGACATTTTGCGATTCCGTAATTTCGTGAGTGGTACGCTCTAAAGCGAATTATATAAATCGCTGTGATCTAGACAGAGACAGATTCACTTTAGTGCTAATAAAAGTAAAAATGTTTATGTTTAGTTTTGCATACGTGGTTGTTGTTCGAGTTCGACAAAATCTATTCCTAGCTTTAGTAATAATATTCTTTGCACTAACTGGACTGTTGAAGATTTTTAAATAAAACGATTATCTACGATTCGAGAGACTAGCCTTCGAATATTCAAACTTCTTAATTTACCTTGCGTAATGATGAAAAGTATTTTGATCCCTGTTATTTACCATTAAATGCTGTCATTTGATCATGAGAGTTAACAGGGCGCCTCAATACTGAGTAACGTTTGATTATCTATTACTATTCTTTATTGATAGCATGGCATTAAAAAGACAGAGATTGCAACTAATCGATCAGGTTCAAATGTATTCACTGGAGCTGGACAATGTCTCATCGCAGTATGTTGAGGATACACGGGCTATGCAATTAGAGATTGACCGCCTCCATGAATCATTACAGACTCTAACAATTAAATATGAAGTAACTGAAAAACAGAGCAGGGAGCAGGTGTTGGCTATAGGTAAGCTGGTCAACTCTTGCAACTGCAACAATGAGCAATCAACTCCATTAACAAGTAGGCATAGTCCAATTTGTAGATTATCACTAGATTGCCAATCGCTAGCACTTGATCCCTCTCCACTGCCAGCACTCCATAATAACTATGTACAAACTAGCAGTTCTTTTTAATTAAGTACTATTATGATGTATAGTGATGAAATTGGTAAGGGCATTGGATCCCTAATGTCAAAGTTGAGTACGGGACAAACTAGAATCATCAATAATTGCACGCCTGCTTTGTCCTATAGTAATATCATGGAAAATATTTTAAGATCTAATTTTAGTCAGGACAGCACTATAATTATTTTTGTCGGTGATAGGGGAAATGTAAACAAAAATAAGTTTTTAAATTATTTTGAGGAGTTGTCCAATTTAAATGTAAAAAAAATTGTTATGTTTTCATTTCCCCTGAGTAATGGATTGTCACAGGAAGAAAATTCTATTAGATATAATTTGAATAACCTTATGCATCAACTGACATGCCAAATTAATGGACCTTTTTATAATAAATTTCATTTTATTGACACTAACAAACTTGTTAGTAAATATTTTTATTTGACAAAAGATATATATTATCTTAAAAATAGTTGTAAAAGACAGATAGCTGTTTCGCTATCTTTTTATATTAATACTTCAGCCAAGAATTTGGCTACTCAAGTTGCTTCTATTGAGCAACAAAATTATGACATTAATTTTAACTTAGCCAACAATTTGGCTAAAGCACCTGACATTAATAATGATAATTTATGTATTAATAATAATTATAATATTGACATACCAAATAATTTAAATTAAATTTTAAGACAATAGAGAGTACCTCTTGCACACATACTTGTGTACTACCACTTGAAAATTATTCTGTTACGTCAAAACAGAACAATAGTTATATTAATAAAATTAACCTGGTGCATCAGAATATCAGAGGAATGATTGGAATTGGAATTGTTCATGAATGCTGAAGCTATTGATATTTTATGTATTACTAAACACTGGCTAAAGAGCGATCAGTTCATGTTCAATTTCAACAATCACCAGGTAGGCAGCTCATTCAGCAGGGAACTGGCTATACATGGTGGTTCACTAATATTAATAAATAAAAATCTTAAATTCAAAGAACGCCGTGATATTGTTAACTTCTCTGTTGAACGTAGCATAGAAATAGCCTGTGTAGAGTTGAAGCGGTTTATTGTATTGACTGTGTACAGACCACCTTCAGCACAATATCATATTTTTGAACATGTTATGGATGAAGTCTTGCATAAGGTAACAAACCTTAATAAAAATGTAATAATATGTGGTGACTTTAATGTTAATTTATTAGAGAATACTACTTCAAGTATGAGGATTTTAGCTCTATTCAAATCATTTAATCTGTGTAATTTATTTTTAGAGCCTACCCGTATAACTGCCACTACAGCCACATGTTTAGATAATATATTCACAGATATTATTGTAGATAACAAGAGAGTAATTAATCAAATGGATTCTGACCACTGTGGTCAACTTATTTCTTTTGATATTAAAACTAGAAAAGTAACTAAAAAATGTATAACTGTTATCCCTAAAACTGTCAGTCGATTTGAGAATTTCAAAAGCCGCCTCAATTGTAACCGTCCGCTGTTGAATGAGGACAGTGATCCTAACATTTTATATAAAACATTCTTTAATAAATTTTGTCATAATTTCGATTCGGTTTTCACTCCCAAAACGATTATGGTTAAGGGGAATGCAACTTTTAGTGAGTGGGCTACTGTCGGCCTACATAAAAGTAGAAAAAGATTATATGAGCTGTATGATGAACGAAATTATAACTGTTGTGAAAGATTTCAAGCTTATGTAAGAAATTATGCTAAAACATTTAGGCAGACTTGCAAAACAGCAAAAGCTTGCTACCTTTGTTCACAAATTAAAAACAGTGATAATAGAATTAAAATGACTTGGGATATTATAAATAGTGAGACTGGAAGAGTCAGAAGTCAGAATAATAATTACTGTCTTAAAATAGATAGTAAAACCATCACATCGGACGTAGAAGTAGCCACTGCGTTTGAAAAATTCTTTACTGACATTCCAGTCTCCACTACAAAGTCATTGAATTCCTCACCTATTGCAGCTGAATCTATCTTGATTAAAAATGTAAATCAATGTGATATCACTTTTCAATTTGATTATGTTACACATATAGATGTCATAAAAGCTTTTAATTCTATTAATGTTAAGAAGACTACCGACCTCTGGAGTAACTCAGTTGTGATTACTAAGTCTATAATTTCTTTTATCGCGCAGGACTTGGCTTTTATATTTAATAAATGTATAGATTGTGGTGTATTTCCTGATTTAATGAAATATAGTAAAGTAATACCATTGTATAAATCAGGTAGTATGTCTGACCCCACTAATTTTAGACCCATATCAGTACTACCAACATTTAGTAAAATCTTTGAAAAAATAATATATGATCAGATGCAGAACTTCTTTTACAAAAATAAATTATTACACTTTAAACAATTTGGTTTTACTAGGGGTCGCTCTACAACCGATGCTGGTGTGGAGCTTTTAAAACATATTTTTGACGCCTGGGAGGAATCGCAAGATGCTTTAGGCGTCTTCTGTGATTTATCTAAGGCATTTGACTGTGTTCTGCATGAAACATTAATCAGGAAATTGCAACATTATGGTATTAAAAACACAGCTCTGAATCTTCTTACGTCCTATCTGAGTAACAGGATTCAGAAAGTTGATGTTAATGGTAAACGCTCCCCGGGGTCTGTGGTCAAAATGGGAGTCCCACAGGGTTCTATTCTCGGGCCGTTATTGTTTTTAATTTACATAAACGACTTACCATATTTAGTTAATAATAATCATGAGATAGTCCTGTTTGCAGATGATACATCACTCTTAGTTAAATTAAAACGCCAGCAAAAAGACTTTGAAGATGTAAATATGGCTATCTCAAAAGTGGTTTACTCTTAAACGAGGGCAAGACTAAATGTATTCGATTTATAACACCTAACGTGAAACCAGTAAAAACCACTATAAAAATAAAAGAAGATGAGTTGAACCCTGTAGAGACCACAAAGTTTTTAGGAATTACTCTAGATTCTAAGCTTCAGTGGGACCCACATTTAAGTGAATTGTCTAATAAACTCAGTTCTGCAGCGTACGCAGTTAGAAAAATTCGTCAGCTACCAGACGTTGAAACAGCGCGATTAGTTTATTTTAGTTACTTTCATAGTTTAATGTCGTACGGTATTCTACTGTGGGGGAATGCTGCCGACATTCAAACCATTTTCGTTCTGCAGAAGAGGGCTATTCGATCAATTTACGATCTTAGTAGTAGACACTCACTTAGAGAAAAATTTAAGAAAATCAATATCATGACTGTTGCATGTCAGTATATCTATGAAAACCTTATATATGTTCACAAAAATATTGATAGTTTCTGTAAGAAATGTGATATACATAATATTAACACGCGGAACAAACATAAACTTGTTGTACTGGGTGGCGCAAAAGTAGTGGCACTAAAGAAAATACTTTTTTTTTTTATATGACATTTTCTGTCATTCTGTTGTTGAAAATTGTGTAGTGAACAAAATATGTAAAATACACTGAAAATAAACATGGACCGTTTTACTCCCCAAGAACGTGGAATAATTGTGTCAATGTTCTTACGGAATAATTCATCAGTGATAAGAACACAACGTGAATTTCGTCGACGATTTCCCCACCGTCCGGCACCGATTGGTCGCACAATTCGACGCTTTGGCACACGCCTTGAAGCAACTGGCTCAACATTGGATAGACCTAAGTCTGGGAGACCAAGAACAGGCCGTTCAGCTGAAAATATCGATGCTGTGCGCGAAGATGTGGAAGAGTGTCCAGAAACATCAACGAGGCGACGTGCCACGCAATTGGGCATTTCCAGACGGACCCTGCAGCGTATTTTGGTGAAAGACTTAAAGATGTTCCCGTATAAAACTCAAATGACTCATCAGCTGCTGCCTGCTGACCACCGAGCTCGTCTAGATTACTGCCAGCGCGTCATAAACCTCAACCTTGAAGAGGATGATTTTCCTTCAAAATTGGTTATGAGTGACGAAGCGCATTTCCATCTCTCAGGGCATGTCAATAAGCAGAATACTCGGTTCTGGGGCACTGATAATCCGCGCATTATTCAAGAACCACCTCTACACCCACTAAAAGTTACTGTATGGTGTGGCATCTGTGTTGACAGAGTGATCGGACCCTATTTTTTCGAAGACGCTGGAGGCAATGCGATAACTGTCACTGGAGAACGCTACAGAACCATGTTACGTGAGTTTTTGATACCCAGTTTGGACGAATTGGGGCTGGAGCACATCTGGTTTCAACAAGACGGCGCTACGGCACACACAGCGCGCGACACTATGGACTTAGTGAGGGACGCTTTTCCAGGCCGAGTTATCTCTCGTTTTGGCGATTTGCCTTGGCCTGCAAGATCACCCGATCTGACCAGTCCAGACTTCTTTCTTTGGGGTTTTTTGAAATCTCGGGTGTATGTGAACAAGCCACAGACTCTCGCAGCTCTAAAAGAAAACATTCGTCAAGAAATAACGAACATATCGCAGGAAGTGTTACGGCAACTTATGCAAAATGTCATAAATAGGGCTCAAATGTGTATCAACTCTGGAGGTCACCATTTAAAAGACATCATCTTTAAATCCTAATGGTACGAAATTTAATGGCACAAATATACATTTAAAAAAATCTAAATCTAGTTTTCTAATTTAGAAAAAATGTTATAGCTGAACCAAATATGGTCTTTACTTTTGCGCCACCCAGTACCTGCGTCAAAGTTACAAAAAGTAAACAAATCATTTCGGAGCCAATGTATACGTTTCTACAATAAAATCCCTAGCGATATTCAAAAATTAAGTCGTAATAAATTTAGGTGTACCATTAAGAAAAAATTGTGTATGAAAAGTTACTACTCAATAATTGATTATATGGAAGACAAAAACGCTTGGGATTGAACTGCTTTCTCTCACAGGCTATTAAAATGTACTTTAAAATTAGATGTAATACATATTTACTTTGTAAGAAGTGAAGTATTGTGTTTGCTGAATACGTTTATATATACTCATTTTAGAGTTACTAATAGTATTATTATTTAGTTATCCTTAATTTATAAACGATTACACTCACCAAACACACTGGTTCATTCAGTAAAATTTATTTTTTGTAAGGAAAAACTTGATGATTTTAAAAGAGTGGCACATGAGTTTCTTGGCAGCTTCTTCTCATGAGCTTTACACTTGGAACTGCCACCTAACCTCATTTTGTTTTTTTTTTCAAACAATCATAATTTTATAATTTTTTACCCTCCGGCGCCAGGGGTCTACTTCTCAAACAGTCTATTTCTCATTTTGACTACTTTTCGTGGAGACAACTTCGCAAATCGCCTACTTATCAAACAGTCTATTTCGCATTCCGCCTACTCTCAAAGAGACCACTTCGCAAACTACCTACTTGTCAAAGAACGAACAAAGTACTGATAAATAGAAAATTATTCATTACGTTTTGTATTATATTATTTTTATTAACCAAACAAACTTAAAATGAAATTAAACTTAAATTGTAATGTAATAACAAAGAAAAACTTAAAAACACTAATAAACCTTCAATCGCATGCAAACAAAGAAAAACTTAAAAACAATAATTAAATTTTAATCGCATAAAAACAGTTTTTTGTAAATATTCTATAATTGTTATTTCGTTAGCTTCTAATTGGCACACGTGTTTTTCTAATTTTTGATCAAATTGTATATCACAGTTCTTGCGGTTTTTTTTCAAAGGGTGGAACAAACATCTTTGAATTTCAAAATTGAAATGTTTTCCCTCTTTGCGCAGTTTATGAACAAATGAGAAGAAAGTTGGCTTTTTAGGTATCCTGGCATTGAGACGCCTATGCCAACCTTCTAGAACATTTGTTGTACGATGCAATTGGTGTGCACAACTCAGGATCTCCGCAGAAACTTTTCTCAGCCACTATGGGATTCAAAGTAAATTTTGAACTCCATAATCGGATTAGTAAGCTCTGGGACATTATTCAAAATAACCCTCCACCCTTCTTCGATTAAATGTGACGGCAATAAAGGCAAGTGTGTGGTCCATCTTACCATTTTTCGTCCACCATGGCCTTGTATTTTTAATTGCTTATACTTTCTCCAAATGGCTTTTTGAAAATGATAGTAGCATCCTGTTACCTTACATTGTGGATAAACAGTCTGCACAGCGTTTATAACCGCACTTTTAAAATCACACTTGAAATCTGTCATCTCAACCTTTAATTTTTCTTTTAGGATCTCAAAAAAGCGTGTATATGTTATTTCACTTTTGTTAGGTAACATCGCATAAATAATTGGTTTCACGTTAACACTTTCAATCGTGGAACCCAAATCAAAATGGATAGTGTATAATTGATAGAACGGTGACGGTACACAACGGAACGTGCCATCACCATAAAATCTGCCAGGTTTTCCCTTTATCTGTTTTTTCGCCAAGGGTGTAGAGAAAACTAAATTTTTTTCTATATCACCGTCTTCACAAATTAAAAATTTCTTCGCCAAACCGCTAGGAACGTAAACTTCCTGGATGTTTAAAAATATTAAACGATCGGTATTTAGAAATTTTTTTCTGGCTCTATATAACGTATCTTTTACTGACAAAAATGATGGAACACAGCAATCAAGTTTTAAATGTTCAATGTTACTTTCATAAATTTTTTGGATTGGATCAAAATTATCACAGACATCACTTTTTGTTTTTTCTATAGCCAATAGAATTCTGTTTCTGTTTAGATCGGGAAAACACGTATGAGGGTTCTTGTCGCTTGATCTGAGGACTTTAGTTTTGGATTGGTCTAATGTAATGGTACTACTGCAGCAACTACGATTGGCACAGCGCCACAGTGTACTGCCAGACTTGTTTGTTTTTTCAAAATTGTACCTGTAGCCTTCTTGTAACAAGGAAAGACGACCGACTTGGTTCTTAGTAAATTGCAAATCCATTACGTAAACAGTAAAAATACTATTCCCTTTTATTAAACTAACGCACTGAATACACAATGACATTGATATGACATTATTTCATCTTATTTGTCATTAAAGGAAAATAAATGAAGGATATATCAAAAATAAAGTGGCCAGTAATTTCCTCTAGCAAGAGGTAACGAATGTGCATTCTATTGCTATTATGTTATTAACTGTCCGAAGATGACATTAAAGAAAAAAGTAGTCAGTTTGCGAAGTAGTTCAATTGAAAAGTAGGCGGAATGCGAAACAGGCTGTTCGCTAAGTAGGCAGTTAGCGAAGTAGTCAAACAGAGAAGTGGGTAATGATGCGAAATAGACAGTTTTAGAAGTAGACCACTGGCGCCGGAGGGATTTTTTTAGTATATATTATTTTGACGTTTTCAAACAATCATTAACCTGATTTTACGAAATAAAGATATTTGAGTTTTTTTGAGTTTTATCTCAATACATTTAAACTAATATTATAAGGATGAAAGATTTAATTTGTCTTTGTTTGTTTGTTACGATTTAACACAAAAACTACAACACCGATTTAAAAAATTCTTTCACCATTAAAAAGCTACATTATCGGAGAGTAACATAGGTTATATTTTATTGTCAAAAATTTTGAGATTCCTACGAAAATTGCAATATTGTAACTCAAGGTATAAAAACTACGATATGACACCCGTGCGAAGCCGGGGCAGGCAGCTTGTTGACTTATATGTTTAGGATTGGCACGAACCGATCAACTTTTATATACGAGTAAGTTCCTGGCTAAAAATTAAAACTGGAAAATAGTGTAACCGGTTTTTGTACCTGTTTTATAAAAATACTAGCTGACGAAGTGGGTACGGGACCTACTTCGTTGTGTTCGTTGTGCTTATGACAAATAACGTGGCTTTCTATTACTAAAAGAATGTTTAAATCGGTTCAGCAGATGCAAAGATTACCCCCTACAACCTCACAAACTCATTACCTCTTTATAATATTAGAATATACTAGTACAGAAGCATAGATAGTGATACCAACTACAAATCCGTTTACAATTTACAAAAACACAAATAAGCTTATAACTTTTTTTAAATTGAGCTAAATACCTTTATTTTATTGCCCGACGTTTCGACCATATTGCAACGGCTGTGGTCTTCGGGTAGGTCGAAACATCGGGCAATAAAACAAAGGTTTTCCTGCCTTCAATTACAATATTTACGCGATTAAGACCCGTAGCTTATAAAAAAATTATGATGAGTACAATTCGCGAAAATTTACAAACATCTATTACAAATAAGGTTATAACGACAAGAAAAATTACCTAACAACAAAAACTGTTAAGGCACAAAAAATACATCGCATATAAACATTTTTCGCCCTAGTAATTTTCTAAACTAGAACATTATCGCATTTTGTATACGAGTGTGTTTTGTATAGGAATAATATCGCAATGCTACCAACATTTACTGAAATGCATATTCACAAGGAATTCCGCACCAACGTGCAACGTGACTTATTTCAAATTGTCTGAATAGGAATCTGACTTCAAGAAATGGTATGTACTCGTAGTTCTTTATATGAGCAAGGGATTTGCCAACGACATTTTCACGTCAGCAAAAGCACTTAAGTTAAAATTGTGGGCTATGTAAAATATATTTGCGTTTGTTTGTTATACCTGTGTGTTATTTCACTGGAGAATTTCTTTACTTGTTGTTAGATTTAAGAATGTGTAAAGCGCGAGTTTCTGTGGTTAATGCTCGCAAATCTGTAGTGATTTGTTATTTTGTGTATACAATGTGTAACAGAATGTTTGCTCATATTAAAGGACCATGTTACACTCATACAAGGTATAGAGCCCCTAAGCAAGTGACAAAAACTCTAATCGAATAGAATGTCGTCGTGGCGCGTGTAAAATCGCGAATCTGATTTTTTATTTGAGATTCACAGTTTTGCACATGCAACGTTGTCGTTCCGACGTTGTTCTATTCATTATATTAATTCTAAAGGCATTTCTTGCCAATTTGTTTATTAATACAAAAATTGAATGCAAAAAAATGCAATAGTCGTTTTATTTAATTGACGTTCTGTTCCATTAGCGCTTGAGCCGCTCTGGTCTAGGGGGTAAAGCGCTTATTATAATTTTATCAAAATGTAAGTACCTACCTACTTACTCTAAAACTGCGTGAAGGACGACATTTAAAGGAAAACTACCTACTTGAGAAATTCTCCACCTAATCCAAATTAACGCTCAATCAACGAAATTTCTTAGACAAATTTCATACTAAAAACAGTGATGAATCAAATAATCATCAGAGTCCTTATTGATCTTTATTCAGTGTCCGTGGCAATCCCGTAGGAACTGGCGCATGCACGGTGCTCAAAAATGTCCGCCGCGCATGCGCAGCTCTCCATTTACCATTTTGACAAGACTTTGACAGTTCTTGACGGGCTTGCCACGGACACGGAAAATAAGATCGTGAATAAGAACCCAGGAGGTCAATTCATGTATTTAAAGCTGTGTAGTTGTACAGTTGTGTTGACAGATAAGTTTCGATTAAAACTGCCATTCTTATATTTTTGTAACTTTAGGATCGGTCTCAAATACGCTTGCACCGTACTAGAATGCTGCTATTGCGTTCTCGAGACGCATACTTGACGCATGCGTATTTGAGATCCATCCCAAAGTTACAAGAATTTGTAAATGGCCGTTATATTCAAAACTTATCTGCAACTGCACTGCTTTAAATAAGTGAATTGTCATAGATAAACCATGAGTCGGTATTATTGTTATTAAGCTTTTGCCATTTACGAACATTTTATTTCATTATCATTTATTCTATTTTTTATATTCGATCGAAACGTCGGGTAAATAAAAGGTTTGTACATTTAAATAATTCACGCGATTAAGTCCCTAAATACATCTAACATGAGTCGGTATAATCTGTGTTTATAATAGTTTACTTCTTAAATAATAAACTAACTCATAAAATACCGTATAGAAATATTTTACGCGCATTCCTTTAAAACAAGTAATATACACTAACAAATAAGTGCGGCACAGCACTAGCCATAATAGAAACAAACAATACATAATTTAAAAGGAACCACCCACAACAAAGTGGCAGTATATCTAATAATGTGACTTTATATAGATGTGCCCGCTAGCCATTGCAATTCTTTAAGCGCCTCTCCTATTTGCAACCGACGTCTGACTTTTGCCCACCTTCCACATGAAGCCACACAAAATGCGATAAAAATATGTTGGTACGAAAATGGGAAACGGATAACATTTATTTCGTAACTACTGTGTTGATATTATTTATGATTCAGGACTATGAAAGCGGCTCAAAAGACCTCACAATTCTAAAGCCTGATTTACATTATGAAAGTAGTGGGATAATATTAGTTTGAAGGCCTAATTTAAACAAAATTTTCACGTAATAGAGTCAAGTTTTACAATACCTGCATTAGTTATACTCTGGGAATTTGTAGTCGTTTTGGAACTGATAAATTTGAGCTTAATTTCATTAATCTTTATAATAATATCAATTTAAGAAATTATTAACATTTTTGGAGTTCCGTAGCCAAAATAAAAAAACCGAACCCATCAAGTTTAGCCATGACCGACTGTTTGTCTGTATTTCCAGTTTAGCAAAGAGACCCTTAGTACTAGAAAGCTGTAATTTTGCATGGATATAGATGTTATGTCAAATAACTGATAAAATAAAATCTTAAAAAAAAACGGTTTTCTTCCCGTATACGTAAAAGGGGGGTGCCATTTTTTTTTCTCAGCCCTCAACCTCATCGTGTGGGGTGTCGTTGGATGGGTATTTTAAAAGGGAGGGGGGGGGGGGGGTTGTAAACACTATTTTTCAATTTAGGAATCCGTTTGTAAAATATTAAGCCTCAAATTGAAACATTTAGATTCAAGTGTACCCACCCTATCAGCTAAATGGTTATTTTTGAAGATGTGAAAAAAACTGGGTAATAGTATATAAAATGAAATTAAAAAAGGAAAACAAGCACAGCTAATTATGCTTCACAAGTTTTCAAGTAACAGCAGACCAAGTAAGAAGTAACAACATATTCGTAAATAAATTATTGAAAATTACTAATTTATCGTTGTTTGTAGCATTAAACAAAAAAAACAGAAACAACAGAAAACTCACGTCTTGTACTGCATTACGAGTGGTCGTGGTGTAGCGCGTGCCCCGCAGGTCTATTTATGAGTTATTGTATATAAAAAATAAAACTGATATTTTTTATAGATTATAGACTAGATTATTACTATGGAGTTCAAAATTTTCGGCTCCAAAACGACTACAAATTCACGGTCATAATACTGATTTCGTTTCGTGTTATGCTGTCAAAACAATGCCATGCAACTAATTTCACATGCCAACGAATGACTGAACTATAGCGCCTCATGTCACTTCTACATGAACATGTTTGAAATGCAAAATAAAGCAATGATTTGTGCTGTGTATTTTAGGATACCTACTATAAAATTAGGAAATAGTATTCACAGGTATTGGAACAAGTTTCGTGAAATTCATTTCATTAATGCATGAAACTTGTTTCGTAATGTAAATTCAGTTTAAGCGTTATCTGCAATTCAAATCTAACTACTTCCAACCAAGCATTAGCATTAGTAACAAATACTCATTGAGTCTCCAATATACAATGTTGCTGATGTCCGACGGCGGTCCTCCATGAATAGAGCCGTTTGGTTTCAATAAACTCTGTCAGTACTTCCATGGAACTGTAATATTTTTAATACCAAATAGCATGAAACAGCGGTCGCCTAGTGATAGGCATACGATTCGAAATCGATAAACACTACTCATTATACAGGGTGATTTTTAATATACTAATAACCTCGGACTTGGCTTTTCATTACACCAAATAACTTCATAATATAATTAAAAAAAACCCTTCATCACCTATCATCTACTTTTGTCACACAACCATTTACCACACATCTGTGAGACCCCGGAGTAAAATAGAAGTTTCTTTGTCAGGATTAGAGCCTAAATTTCATAATAAACAAGGATTTTAGTCTGTAGGTGGTCAAGGTCATAACTCAAAAAACAAGTGCTAGGTGATTAAGTATTAATATCCATACTAATATTATAAATGTGAAAGTAACTCTGTCTGTCTGTCTGGTTGTCTGTTACGTTTTCACGCTCAAACAGCTAAATTGAAAAAGATTTAGATGAAATTTGGTATAGAGATCGTTTTGAGTCCCGGGAAACGATAACCGACATCCACGCGGGCGGAGCCGCGGGCGAAAGCTAGTATTAAATATTTTCCAAAACTGATATTACAAGTTATTTGATGTAATGTTTTTCGAGATTTTTCGACCTACAAATACCCCCCCCCCCTACCCGTGAGGGGGGGGGTATTTATGCCTACATATTGCTAGATAAGTTTTAAAGGAAATGAAAGTTAACTGACAATTTCAAGTTTCAAGCTAATAAATAATTCGTAATAGTGGCGCCATCTACAGTAATTCACCCGGGTTATGAAAACTTCTGAGTAACAAAGTTTAATCATTTGTTATGATGTTTTTATTATGTTTGGGCAAAGTTAAAATGTCAAAAGTAACTTTATGGCGTGGGTATAATTAATATGCCAGAAACGGATCACTGTTGTTTAAGTTATAAGTGAACATTGAAAGGTAATTTTCAATATATTTCACTTTCCATTTATTTAAAAAGGCTATTATAATAATTTACAAAGTGTTGGCAAATGGCCAGGCTTAATAGTTCGTTTTTCATTAACTTTAATATTTTATGGGACGTTTATTATTGTCGCCGATTGTCAAAATAGGGTTTATATTTCGAAGTAGTCAATTGAATTTTAAGAAGTGTTTTTCTATTAAATGGACATTTGGAATATATTTATAGAAATCTAGAAATCAAGCATAGAAATTAGCATTCTCAAAAGCAGCATTTAAGCAAGAGCAAGAGCTGAAATTTCCATCTAATAATTTCAAGATTTTATACCATTGAACTATAAGAATAAAATATTTGTTAGAATCTAATTTAATCTATTGATACCTTTGTCTGAAACTTTACTAATCGCCACTTTTATGGCCATAAAGATGTTCGAAGTATACCTCCTGGGATTCAAACTCGACAGCTATTTAGTATTACTTCGTACACTTTATAGATACTTCTGAACCACTTACAATTGAATTTCACCTACTTTATTGGGTATATCAGTTCTCAATATCGTATGAGTTTAGAAAGAGCGTTAGAATACTTGGTTTAATACTTAATCGAGTCCGTAATACAGTGGTCTGCATCTTGCGATATCTGGAAGGTTATGCAACGTTACCAATGTCGGTATATAGTTGAATGACTGTCTTCAAAAAATGTCACACCCATCTGTGCTTTGAAGAGCACTTTTAGCTTTCAGTCCTGCGCCTAGTCTCGCCCCGGAGTTCCTAATCAAACTATGAGAGTGACAAAATGTGTCTACATACATTAGTGAACTATAACTCTTGCGTAGTTAGCTAGTCTCTGATGAAATTGGCAGCTGTAACACAAATCGGTTGGGAAACCATTATGATCTAGCGTTATAAATATGTGATTCAATATTTAATGGAGTAAAGTATGTTTCTGCGACCGTTTATATCGAGAATGGTCGGTTTATTACGTCAATAATGTTATATTAAGGTCTCGCAATTGCTGATATTAACCTCAGACATCTCAGACGTCAGCTGGTTGGTGGTAAAAGAAATAGGACGCTGTATTTTTTTTTATGAATCTAAGCAAGTTGACTGAAGTGCTTCTACCTTGAACCCAAAATATGATATTGAAAGAACTTGATAGTATGTGGGCTATGGTGGCCAGAAATCAAGCAGTTACAAAGCTAGCTGCAAAAAGGTTAGGTATTGAAGGTCAACTGTTTCCCGCGAAAAAACAACCTCACGCCCACTTAGTGACATCATAGTTACCGGCTGACAAAGAAAACGAGCAACCAGTTCCCGTAAAGGTGAGTATACACTTGAGCATTTACTAGTAACTGAACGTCGAGCATTCGGTGTAGTTAAATTTAGCCAGCGAGCGTTTTGGTGTAACGTTTTATCGAGCAAAGACGCAAGCGTGTATGACAGGAGTGTATGAAAGACAGAAAAAATGTTACAGGTAAATGTTCACTCGCCTTACAGCATTTACCTGTAATTACATCAAACACAGCGTCGAGCATTCGCTAAAACATTACATAACATGGAAATACTTTAGGAAACTAGGAATTTGACTGTATTGTACCATTCGTAAGAATGTTACATTACATTGTTATGCTCTAGATGCATTTATTCTTTTTTTAATATCACTTATGCATTTGCCTGAATTAGTTAAGCATTTGCTGTTTTAAACTTCCTCGAACCACACTTAACCATGTATTACTTTAGGAAACTGAACAAGCATTTGCCTGTATTGTACCATTCGTAAGAACGTTACATAACATATTACAATGTAATGTAGCTCTAGCAAATGTTCAAGTCTTTACTCATCTTTCTATAAATTAATTTGAACATTCACATGAAAGATCACAAAACGTAAAACAGGTTAAATGTCAGGCTATTGTAAAAATTACCTTCAATTCCTTATATGTTCTATGGATTTACCATACGTGCACTCAAAAGCGTGTCGGGTGGGCAAAACGTAAAAAAAACTGTAATAGCAGGCCGACAAGGCAACAATTATAATATCTCCATTAGTCTGAACGTGCTATTATGTAAAACCAGATAACGTCCATTGAACCCCTGCATTCATTTTTCATCTTTATGCATACCTTTTTAAGGTTTATTATCATCTGCTTGTAAATTACGTGTTGGTTTAGACTCGTTCATATATAATAGTAATAGTAATAATCTAGTGTCATGCAATGTAATTATCAGGGTTGTTTTAGGGTTCATTGACCTAAATGGCTGTTACAAAATATTCAGGCTCTCGGGGTTCTTGTAATAATGGACCAAAAGGTTAATAGAGATTAGGTAAATGACCTATCAAAAACCTAATGCTTTAGATATGCATATATCGAACTCTAAACGCCTTAATAGTTTCAGGTGGGTACTATATCTTCTAAGTATGTTTGTGATATAGATATCAAAAAATACTAATCCTAGCAGCTACACAAAATTCAAAGCACATTAAAACTAGATCGAGAGGAAAGAAACAAATCATCACAATATTTTTTCCATGCTCACCGCAAGACTGTCAAAGTCTTGTCATAATGGTAAATGGGGAAATGTGTGCGCTTAAAAATGTCCGCCGCGCATGTGCGTTGTTGCATTTCTAAGCGTAGCTCTCCATTTACAATTATGACAAGATTTTGTCAGCGCACGGGCTTGCCGTGGAAACGGAAAAAAGATCGTGAATAAGGGACCAAGGGTCTCTCTCTCATCTTTTTTTCGGAATAACAATGTTAAACTTATGAAGAGCAAAAGCGTCAAAAACTAAATAAAAATAGCTAGTATATTAAAGTTTCATTATAGTAGAGCCATGAAACCATTTTAAGAATACGACATAAACTTATATTTTCAAAGGATTTATAGCCTCATATTTCTACACAAATGTGAAAAGTAAAATGGACAAAATCCCTATGTTCAAATGGCTTTTGCACAAATATACGATTTAACGATCGATAAATGTATAAGTAATGTTTCCGCCGTCGAGTCTTCGTTGGCTTATCGCTGTTGACTTAGGGAACCCCCATCATGTCTTGAAGACATGTTAAAACAAGTCAATCCTGCCCCAGTTTAAAGGCGAGTGTTTGCTTAGTAGTTATAGACTGTGTGCTTTTGTACGTAACTACATAGCTTTATCGTTAAGTTTTTTAAAGTGGTATGTAAGGAAATGGGTGTTCAGCTTCCTACATAAAGAAGGATAGGTACTACGAACATGTAAGATTTGTTTCGCAAAGGGCATCACAGCTGGTCGCGGACGCGCGCGGCTGACGCATGCGACCGATGTGATAATAGTCAGAATACGCGTGCAGCCTTCGTCTGTCGCAGATGTCGGAAACGGCGCCATACATTCTCATACTCTTTTTTTTAAAGATATATAGCAATGTGGGATTGCGGTCCCACATTTCTAGCAATCCTGTTAACCCCTACAGCTAAGCTCTATGGCTTGTGTTAGGAGTGGGTTCATGTCGGTAGTATAATTGGCAGGATTCGAACCCACGACCTCACGGTTGCGAGACCGATGCCTTAGCCATTAGGCTACCGCGCTTCTATACTCTGACTATTGTCAGCACGAAAATGAACAATTAGTGGATCACGTAAATCGGTGTCCCGTGTGGGAATCAAACCCACGACCTCTTGCGTAGCAGTCGGATACACTTCCACCGCGTCACCGAGGCAGTCTAGTTGCCTGTATGCTATCAGATCAAGGAATCCGTATACGTCAAATATACAAACTTCAGTTATATAGTTGCCTATTAGAAAGTTACAGATCCTCTTGCTAACAGTAAATTATGCACTGGCTAACTTACTATCTGAAACACAACAACTTGTAATTAAAATAATAATTAGATAAAAGTTGAAAATTAAAACGAAGTTTAAACATAAGATAAGTACTTACAGAACTTATAAGAGTAATGAGCGTGACATGGCGAAATTTAATGATAATATTTAGCTTTCTTCTTGACTTTAATCTTGATAGTAGTTATTAATTATCTTTGTAATTTGTAGTTTAAAATTTCATAAGAAGTAACATTGGTTTTGTGGATATTAATCTGTAATATTTAAAAATGAATTCCTATTTCCCTTGGTCACGACATCACTAAAGAATGACTGTACCGATTTCATTCATTATTTTTTCTTTAGTTTTTTAATACACTGTAGAAGGTTCTTACGTAAATAATAACGAAAAAAAAAATAACGGGGCGGTACGAAGTTCGCCGGGAAAGCTAGTCACACTAATATTATAAAGGCGAAAGTTTGTGAGTATGTGAGTGTGTATGTTTGTTACTTCTTCACGTCTAAACGGCTGGAGCGATTCTAATAAAATTTGGTATGGAGTTAGCTGACACTCTGGATTAACACATAGGCTAATAAACCGCGGGTAACACCGCGGGGCACAGCTAGTGTAGAATAAAATGCAGTTACAGATAATGAGTGACTGCAAATAATTGCATGAAATTATTTTTTAGGGTTCCGTTCCGTTTCGTCATGTCCATCTGTCGGTCTTTTTCTGTAAACCTGTAGGTAAGTACGTGTGGCACATCATTCGTCAAGTCTTTTAAAATATTTAAGGTTTCTGATAAACTTTTTTGATAATGTAAATATTTTTGGAAATAATCGCTTCAAAAGTTGCATAAATTGTTCCCTCCCTTATCTTTTGAACCGCTTAATAAATACTTTAAACTAAAACTCCGTCATTGAGTTATAGCCGAAAAACTGCATTTCTCAACAGAATGGCGTAAGTGCCATGAACATACGTAATAACGGCTGCGGAATCCTACACTGAGCATGGTATGACATGCTCTTTTATTTAAATTTAAGTTTGTTTTAATGGTAAACAAAACTATACATATAAATAGACATTGTCCCTAAAGCTAAATACTGAACCAAAAGTTCTTATTTGGTTTCCGTGAATGCCAGGCAAGAAAACTAACTCGTAGTATTTTACTACTAAATGATTTACTACTATTTTGATTTAAAAAAAATGGTTGTTTGTAAAGTCGGTTTACAAACGATAACTTTACGTGATAACGTCATAAGAAATCATTGATGACATTGCATTAAACAAACATGCCTGTGATAGTTTTTTTTTGTTTTTCTGATTGTATCGCATATCGCTGCAATTGCCAAAATATTGATGATAAACAACCATGTGACAGCTTTAGTGGACCCCCGACGGCCACAATACTTCAGCCTATCAGCAGGCCGAATCGCCATTCGCGTTGTTTAGCAACCAATCAATAATGTGGCCGTTGCTACGTGACTGTTTAACAACCAATTAATAACGTGACCGTTACTACGTGACACTATTTCGTGCATGGGGTGCACATCATCGATTTGTAAGATGTTATCACGTCAAAATTAAGTTTAAAAACGGAACTTTCACAATACAGAATTGAAATCTTGAGATCTACCTCTATAATAGTCCGATATAAACTTTTCCACATTACATTTATTATCTTGGGTGGAGTTGCAGTCACATACTAACTCTATGTAACACGGAGTCTCGCGTGTCTGTCATCTAGTATATACCGCTGAAATATGGTACTTAGACATGATATAGTACCCTTTTATTACAACAACGTCTGCTTGTTATAAAAATAAAACTAAAATATATGCAATACAAAATTGTTGGATATCTATGTGAAAGTACTCGTATTTATTTATTTATTTATTTAAAACTTTATGCACAAAGTTGTACAAAGGTGGACTTAATGCTAAAAGCATTCTCTGCCAGTCTACCTTAGGGTGATGTAGAAATGGAATGTGTGAAAGGTGCAGTAACCTAATTGTAAAATAAGAACAATAGTTTTTAAAAACTTCTTTTTCGTCGCTACACTCTTGGCGGAGTGGTCGTGATCGTTTTGTCAGGGTTGGTGACACGTTTTAACAAGTTGTCGCCATTCCTCTCGCCCTGCGGTCATTCTTGTGCATTTAAACCATTTAGTGCCGCTCCTACGTATAGGTGTTCTGCCGCGTAACCTTATGGCAACCCTCATGACTTTTTTGGCAACCCTATAAAAACACTACTTCTAATGCTGTGGTTGTTGCTGAGGCTCCCACGTCGCTCTTTTCAGCTACCATCAGAAGTGCTGAGATTCTTGTTATGCTGTTTTAATCATTTGATCAAGATGGCATAGGCCAATTATGATGATAAAAGATAAACTTTATACGTGGTTACATTAAAAAAACAAAAAGCTTCTATAACGAAAGCCAACATTTTTTGATATTAAAGAATTCTCAGAATAGATAAGTACTCGTATGAACAAAATGAAATGAGATTGTTTTCATTGTGCGTAGGTGTGTTTAAATTACGAGTATGTGGCCTCATTATCATGAGATTTAGCAATATATATGGTACTTCTCCTTTGCGACAATGAGCTATACAAATATGTTGAACATTTGGCTTTAACCGCGCGTTTACCATACAAACTTTGACCACCTACTTACCTCATTAGGGGTAGAATTTCTAAAAACACTTGCCTATAAAATAAATTTATTTCAAGTATGCTCAGGTCAAGTAGTTTTTGTAATTTTGTGTTTAGTCAGTGAATTATCTTTTGTTTTAGGTTTCATTTAAAAATATTAACAGCAGACTATTTAAAAGACACGTCTTTAGTCCCGTTTAGACTTAAATTATCCTTTGAATACAAAAGAAAACCCTTAACTAATTTATACATTTATACAAATAAATAAAATTGAAGTGTGTTTGTAATGTCAAAATAACAATTAAGCGTTTTGTATTGTTTTTATTTTGCGTGCCGTGCTCATTTTGCGTTTTGTACATTATATAGACGCCGAAGGACATATTACATTTTTAGGGTTCCGTAGCCAAAATAGCAAAAACGGAACTCTTATAATTTCGTCATGTCCGTTTATCTGTGTGCCTGTCTGTCTGTCAGTCTGTTCGTCCGTATGTCACGGGCATTTACTTAAAGACTACTCCATGAATATTGATGAAATTTTGTGAAAAGGTGTCTTGTAGTAGCCGCTACTTAGTTTGATAGCTTAATAATAAAGATAAATATTTTTAGGGGGCCTCCATACATGAAACAGAAGTTGATTTTTTTTTTCAGCAAACAGAAACGTGTGGCATATCACTTGATAGGTCTTTCAAAAACATGTTATGGTTCATAATAAACTTTTTTGATTGAGTGAATTTGTTTGGAAATAATCGCTCCGAAAGTTGATTAAATTGTGTCCCCCCCCATAACTTTTGAACCATGTGACAATGTGTGTGAAATAATATTAAAAAAAATCACAAAGGTAGCGCTTATAACTAACACTTTAAACTAAAATTATTTCGGACATGATCGGATGTACTGTCATTAAGTTATAGCCGAAAAATTTCACAACAAAAGGGCGTACATACCATGAACATACGCTCTTCTGCTAATAAAAACCTACACTGAGCATGGTCCGACGTGCTCGTACCTGATTTTTTACTAAATACATAAGAAAGTATTTATGGCTTTTTTGTCTGTCGGTCTCTATGCCAATTCGTTCTCCTGTCTGTTTTTGCCGGCTAATCTCCGAAACGGCTGGAAAGATTTTGACAAGGCTTTCTAAGGAAAGCCTTGTCAACATCTTATCTTACTTCATCAGCTATCTGATAGTTTTTGATATCTGATGATGTCAGGAATAACTTAGGCTACTTTATCATAACGCTAACAATAAGGAGTACTAATCTATTAGCAGTCGCGGGCACAGCTAGTTAAAAAAATCCTTGCTAAACAGATAGCAAGGTTTTTTTACTTTTGTATTTTTTTAAACTTACAAAACACCAAATCATTTTTTCTGTTACATATAACAAAAAAAATATTTTGGTGTTTGTAAGTTGGTAACCCTTAGGTTACGAGTTAAAATACTCACGAATTCACTCTGGTGAATGCCCTTTATCCAAAATCATTTCAGGACTGTTGACCCTGTAAGCGCTTACCCGGTTACACATTCGATGTGTTTGACTAACTTATTAGAGCATTTTTCCACTATAAAATCTAGTAATTTATTCTCAGATTGGCGTTTTTTAAAATAACTGTAAATTAAAAAAACCCGAGACTCTGGAGGCACAATATTAAGTTCATTGAGATTCATTAATGCCTCTGACTGCATGATATTACCTGTAGAGGATCTTGTTTGCATCTTTTTTGCGCAGGCAGTTTTTTTATGTAATAATTTTTAGTGGTTTTAGGACGCAACAACTAATTTTCATCACAACTATTCCAAGTATTGAAAATTGAAAAAATAAAATGGATTCTATTTATCAGTTTAGTATTACAGTAATAATCATGTTATACCTTTTTGAAATGCTTACGATGAGTTTAAATTTGATACCATATTGCGGTATTCGAGAAATCTTTTTTCTTCAACATTTGCTTTTTTCAAACGTCATTTACGAGTATCTAAGAAAATTTGGGCGATCAAGATAAATCTAACGACGTCTTATTTGTTTAAATCAGGCTTGTGGTTTAAAAGACATGAGGTAATTAAGAATATTACATACATACAAACATACATACATACATACAAGATACGCGCGAAAAACATAACCCTTTCTTGCAGTCGGGAAAAAACCTCTAACACAGCGTATCAGCGCCAAATGTGTAACCGCTTCATAAATTTTAATGCAAAATATGTAAAATAATCGAGTGTATTCAATGACAGCTGTCAAGATAACATTAGCGTTGTTTTGCGAACATATTATTTATCGATATATAACAAAATTTCTTTTCTATTTATCAGTTATCGCGGCGTACAGAGTTTTCATATACGCTCGATGGCAGCTGTCAAATCATGCCGAACACAAAAGAGACTTCGATAAAGCAATATCGATTATTCAGTAATACGAATATTCGGTTTATTTTATTGAAATTTGCATTTGAATTGTTTATTTATTTTGCTTCTTTAACGTATTTGACGGCACACCGAAGCGATTAGTCGGTTTCCAAACGAACCTTTGACAGTTGAGATAATACCGCTCGCGGGGAAGGTGGCCATATTGTATTGATCGGTTGGTTAGTGCGCTCGCGCCCCAAACGATTAGATGGAATGTTTTGAATCGAACTAAATCCGCGCGATCGTCTATTATTACAAGTGTTGAGCATTGTAAAATTAGTAATAGCTGAACCAGTCTACCCGTGACTACGGCCGTTGCAATACGGTTGAAACGTAGGGCAATAAACAAAGGTATTTAACCTTAAAATAAAATATTTACGCGATTAAGACCCGTAGCTTATAAAATTCTATAATGTGTACAAATCGTGAAAGTTTACGAACATATGTTGAGTATTGGTTATGATCTCGGTTAGAATGTGTTGATTGTGTTCTTAGTGTATTTCGTTAAAATATCGAACTCCGGTCTCTTTGCCCGACTACCCACATATTATGGCCGATAAATCAGAGGGTGATAACGTGCCTCAACCGTGTGCTTTTAGATTTATATGTAACTATAATAGTCGTATGTACTTCGCATGTGTTGATTTGTCGTTGTTATACAAACCCTTTTAAGTCAAAATCCGTGTATGCACGAACGAACATAACCATGGTGAACACGAACATAGAACACTTGGTTCGCACGTGGGTACAACTAACGAACATCAAACATTGTGTTCGTCAAAAACGTTCGTGGCGATCAATTATGTTTTAAGTAAAAAGGTGTAGTAGATAGGTTACATGCTCTCAGAAAGCGGCACCTTTAAATCTATACAAATGACTTAGTTTTTATATGTATGTGTGGTATCACCGGTATCAATAGATGAAAGCAGCGGATTACATTTTTCCTTTTTCACTTGTGAAAACTAAATCATGCTTTCATAATTTTACGACTTTTTAAAATAATATTGTGACATTGCAATTTATAGGTTATATTGTGTCATTAGATAGGGTAACTATAGTAGTAGTAGTTAGTAACTGCTTACTACCTAGCGGGTCGGAACCTTGTTTGCCACCAGACTGGTTTAAAAAAAAATAGTATCAACGAATAATATATTTATGCTGTTGGAACTAGACTCTTAGATGCGATTGCATCAATGCATTTATTCAATAGGTGAATAGAACCGTATAATATGTATGTGGGGTAAGTGCTTTTTATCAAAAGGGTGCTATTGAGCTAGTGGATTCAGTTCAGTCTTTGTTCAAATCTATACTAATATCATAAAGCTAAAGAGTTTGTTTGTTTGTTTGAACGCGATAATTTCAGGAACTACTAGTACGAATTGAAAAATAATTTTACTGTTGGATCGCCCATTTATCGAGGAAGGTTATAGGCTATAGAACATCACGCTACAAGCAATAGGAGCGGAGCAATAATGAAAAATTTTGCAAAAACGGGCAACCTATACGAAGTTGCGCGGGTCAGCTAGTAAACATATAAGTATCACTGACAAAAAAATATTTTTAATATATTAATTAAGTAAATAATAACACTGAAAATAATAATACACTTCAGTGTTTTATTGATAATTTCCTATCTGTTTCGCACCATAATGAGTCAAATGCCGTCCTACTTTATAAGACTGCTTGTATATATATTGAAGCGAAGCGGAAAAATGAAGAAACATTAACCAATAGGATTTTATGCAGCCTTGCTTCGCTCAATGGACTGGGAGCCTAATGTTACCCAAACCAATTACGGTTCTAGAGGCCAATCTCGTTAGAGACTAGCCTCAGATATAAGTGCACTCTATTCTTTTACTCTTATAACCCGATACGACCAGATATATATTAGCTGCAGTACTGGGCTAACGTGCTCTTAGAGACAAACCACACGGCGCAGTACGGCCACGGTGCGGCCCCAGAGCGGTGCCGCTGCGGTGTCCTACATATTTAAATCTATGGTATAAATAGTGGTAGCGCGGTGGGAGTGTGTCCGACTGCTACGTAAGAGACGACCTCTTACGTAGCAGTCGGACACACTCCCACACGGGACACCACTTTTTGTGGTCCACAAATTGTTGTCCTGAGTCTGGATGTACTTTGTGTCTGTGACTTATATGTTTGTAAAGTACCCCGCGATACAGGGTTTGTCCACTACTGCGGGAGACATCTTTAAAAAAAAAGTGGTAATGTTGCTTAACAGCCCAGACATCTCAATCTCTGACTGGCCTGTTGGTGACCCTGATTGCTAATCCAGAGGTCGTGGGTTCGATTCCCACACAAGACACACTTAGTATGATCTACAAATTTGTTGTTCCGAGTCTGGGTGTACCTCGTGTCCGTGATTTATATATTTGTAAAGTCCCTGCGACACAGAGCTTGTACACTAGAGCGGGAATCGTCTTTAAAAAAATAAAATAAGTAAATCTGCTCGGTAGCCACTGAATCATGAACCCTCAACCCCTAACCTATATCTACTTTACTCTGACAATTGTACAGCCATTTTGGAAGGTATCCAACAAATTGCGCCAAATCCCCAGAGATCTGCCGCGTTTTGATACCCTATCAATTTGTAGGTTTACACAGTGATATAGTAACCATGAAATTACGATCATTATTACCTACTCATTTCGCTCAGAAAGAATTTATTTGACCATTATAGCAATTTATTTATGAGCTAATATGTTCCTGTTAATTTGAAATCCTGGTTCTTTTTTTAGATAGGGTTACTAGCTTAAATAATCGTAGGGTTAATTGGGCGCTAGTGCCGAAGATGTTTATTTTTCTTGTGTCGCGGTGGACTTTACAAACATACAGTTTTCACAGTGTGTTTGTGTCCGTAGGGCTCAAAGTAAAGCCAAACTTGAAACAAGTTTCACTTAGTTCTATAACTACTTCTACTGAGAATATTTTTTTATTAGGATCGCTAACAAATGATACACAGATTTTATACAATAATACAATAACAAATACATGCCTTGTGCTCATTCAATTACAGGCAATCACAGCTAACAATTTTAAGGTAAATACTTCTTTTACTGCCCGATGTTTCGATCGTATTGCAACGTGTGGTCACAGGTAGACAGTCCACCCGTATTTACTTTAAAACATTCACATATACAGGGTGTAACAGAAAGGTATGGTCAAATTTCTGCAGCGGATAGAGTATGTTGTCAGTATTGCACCTACCATGGTGCCATAGCTGATTGCATTAATATTACATAGTTATTTTATATTCTTTTTGTAAAAATTCAGTAGTGAAAGGCGTATGGCTTAAGAATTATACCTCCCCTGATACAATTTTTTTTAAGTCACACTTGTTATAATTAATAACTTAATCACTCATAAATAAACGGATGAAAAAATAATGATAATATTTTTAGGGTACTCCGATTTTGATAAAATTATAATATCATGGACACATACAAACCCTTGAATATGACCACACTTTTCTGTTACATCCTGTATAATTTTATAATGTAAACAAATATTGAGGCTTGGAGGCTACCTTTTTAATAACATAAACACAACATTCTCATAGTTCACACCAGTATATTAAGAAAACAGTGAGCGGGCTTGAGCGTGCCTAACTATATACACACACACGCACGCATGCATGCACGTACGCACACACACGCATGCATGCACGTCCTTTAAAAAAATATGCACTCTATTTTATGAAATTCTAGACACTACAAGAAAAGCTTTCTGTACTGAACTCTATAAGACGGGACCACAATCAAGTTTTATCATGAATAGAAATCTTCTATTAAATGCAAAGTGCATTTTTCTAACCTCATTCCTAGGGTATTGGCATCGGATGTAATGCTAATACACTAGGAGAAAAACTGGTCCATTGTCCACATTCAAACTGGTAAAAACTTAGCAGCACATTCGAGATATATGTATATATTTCAATAGAAATATACTAATGAATTCAGGAAATTTTCTTAGACGATAATAAGATCATTTCCAAGGTTTCAATATTAAGTTAAGAAACATGATAACAAAACTTATTTTCTCAATAAATTTACTTATCAGTTTTATTTAATACCCACGCAATATCAACGTTCATTCTTTAACTTTCCAACTTAAAAGTTATAAAGTAAATAATATTGAACCGTATAAAACCAGCTCAATGTTATTTTGTTCATTATATTTACTCTACAACTAACTTCATCAAAGCACGCCTTTATAAGTTCATTATACCAACATGATAAATTTATATTTGCATATCATTCATTCGTAGCAAATTCGTAGCACCTACGTAGAACGCCTACGCGTTTCGTCTACGAAAAATTATTAATGATATGGCTAAGAATAAATTGTGTAGATGTTTGTATATGCCGAAGTCGTAATAATGTGGTTCGAGAAGTAAGTACCTGGGGCTTCTTTAAGCGTGAGTGGGATTCCAACTTTATTAAATGACTGCCTGGACTGGAGTGTATCCGACTGCTACGCAAGAGGTCGTGGGTTCGATCCCTACCCAGGATAAAACTTTGTGTTATGAGCACGATGGTTTATTCTGTGTCTGGTTTTTATGTTATTTATCTATAATATGCATGTATTTAGAAATATATAAGTATGTTTATCAGTTGTCTGGTTTCCATAGTACAAGCTCTGCTTAGTTTAGGATCAGATAGCGTTGTACGAGTTGTCCTAAAATATTATTATTATTAATTTCTACAGAAATATTATAAACCGTCAGCCATTGTCTACCTAACCTATACTTTTTTTCTTTATTTAAAAGATAACTGTGGGATGGGGATTGACATTACTAGCAATTTTGTCAGTTTATATAAGATAAACAAAAATAGAATAAACTCTTAAAATATGAATGCAATTCCACTGAAAAATCTAGTTACAATGAATCTCATCCAATCTTTTTGTATCGCTAATGACATTCTAAGTAGATGTTAATTCATTTCTCAAATTGTATACGATGACTGAAAATAAATAATGGAACCAATATTTTATTATTTATTTATTTGCATAAAAAAGATGGCGCCCCTAATCGGTACGTTCTCATTTTGGTTGTGTTTGTTTAGTTGGCTATCAATTTCTTTTGTGATGCAAATTGAAGTGTATTTCAATAAAATGCAAATGTTTTGTGATGTTATCACGACTTCACGATTGGCTGGTTTGGTCAGGCCACTCTTGAGCCCTGCTTATACGCGCATATACATATACATAGGTATATATCAACCCATATGATGTTCCACAACTGGGCACATGTCTCCACAGTAGAACCTACTTGTTATAGATCCTGGTAGTAATTTATGTTCATAAACTTTCGCGATTTGTATACATTATAGAATATTATAAGCTACGGGTCTTAATCGCGTAAATATTTTATTTTAATATTAAATACCTGTGTTTATTGCCCGACGTTTCGACCGTATTGCAACGGTGCACTGCGGTCGTTGCAATACGGTCGATACGTCGAGAAATAAACAAAATAATTTAACTTGTAAACAAAATATTAACGCGATTAAGACCCGTAGAAAATTCTATACTGGTAGTAATTGCCATAATTGTCACGCTTGGTGAGTGAGTTGGCGATCGAAGTAAGATTTTCAATTGGCGCTGATTTTTAATTATAGGTTGGCTTTATTTATTAATATTTCCAATACAAGCTTTGAACAATATGACATTGTTCCATTGAATTGTTGGATAGGTATTTGTCTTTGGTCAAAGGGATAAGCAATTTGTATTCGCTGCTAGAATATCTGTATTGCGTATCAGGTTTAATCACAGAATAGAGAATGGCTTAGTATTAGAGAGACCATCGAGGCAATTTGGCATTGAAACGGGTACCGCAATGCACACACTTACATTAAACATAATATTTACAAAATATACAACGTTATTTTTGGCACAGTGCAAAGGTTAGACACCTCAACAAGATTTTTACTTCAAGAAATCATAAAAAAAAGAAAATATACAAAACTTATATAGCTATAAGCCATTTAAGTTGTCTTGTGTTCTTCTCGCTATCGTACTCATAGCCGTGCCCATGGCTATTATTGAAAAATATCATTTGGACTGTTAGAATGATTAATTAATTAATTAATGATTGATTAATCAATTGAAAAATTTTAAATGGTCCAAAAACTTCCCCATTGAATTGTGTTACTGATTATGAGCAAACTACTTTCAGGTTTGCGCCGGATTAAAACCAAAAAGTGTGAAAATGGTGTTAGATACTTGTCCGCCAGCGATCAGCGAGATACGAGTATCGCTAGAAACTAGAAACGCGTGGTTGAGCCGCGAGAAGCAAGTGTATAGTGTTCCAATAGTTTCGTCGCTAGGCTATACGGGAGTGTGAAGGTCGATTACTCGCTCCACACACGCGGAGCTGCTAGTGTGCTGTGTTTTTCCACATGTTCCGGCGTCCGTTCGGTCCGGTCGACATACATTCACCGCGGGACACCTGGCGCCTGGTAGCCGCGCCGGATTGAACCCAGAGCATGTGAAAAGGGCCTACTGCTCGGTCAACGAGCAGTATTTTTGACAGTTCTTGTCGCCACGATAAATTAGTCTCTATTAATTTATCGCGGCGACAAGAACTATACGTTCCGGTTTCAATCCGAGCGCTGGATAGCCGGCGACCGGTTAACTGGCGCGAGGTGTATGGCGATGTACGATAGTACGATAGTCCAGAGGGAGAGTTCTCGCCGGCATCGCCAGTGTGCACAATCAGCACATAGCGACAGGTCGGAATGGCAACCGGCAAGCCGTCCTGAAAAAACCTTTCACCAGGGCACTCAGAAGAGACCGGGCTTGTTCTTGACAGCAGTCTGCTGATTTTTTTAAAAGAAACAATAGGCTACAACTCTGAAAGAGTTCGACACATAAGAGGAAAGAAAGTGATGCATAAACCAGGTACACAGATATCTATAACACGTATAGATGTTGGAAGTCCAACATTCAATGATGCCCCAGAAATAATAATTGATGACTCAATTGTCGAAACAACCTCGGCTTTCGTGGATGACCCCACCTTCGAACCTATCCCCTCAACTTCTACTTTGCCGCCTGCGATATGGGGTGATAAAAAAAGTATCTGCCAACAAACTTCCAAAACCTATGCAATGTAGGCCCGTTTTACGGTATGAATCCTAATTAGGATGCCGACCTGTCGCAGACTAAATGTAATCTACTAATTATAATATGAATGGCTATGATCTATCAAAGTCAATTTCTAAAATAACTGACCGTTGCTCTTGATTCGTGACCATTCTAACTTCTTTTACTGTTCTGTGAATTTAATATTCTAGGTCCTAGATCGTAATTTGCAAAGGAATTTTGATTAATCTGAATTTATGGGACAGATGACAACTATAAATTCCTGAAAGCTGTTTATGTTTTACTTGATTTGCTTTTTTGTTTTGACATATTATAATAACGCCGACTCCAGACTTTGGCTTCAACGTTGGTCCCAATGCCACTCGTCCAACGTGTGGATATAGAAAATGGCCGGATAGAGCCAGTGCAACTGTTATAAAGGTTCACATACAGTCTGATTTAATTGTTTTCACAATCTTTTGAATACTCGGATATATATTATTTAAGATTATCTACTGATAATTCATTTTAGTAAGAGTTATCTGGAACTTATCTAGAGGCTTTCACAAATCCATAAATAATAAAAAAGTTTTTTTTTCAGTAAACGATTTTAAATGTTCAATAGTGTATAGATAAGACTAGTCTACTGAGAAACAATATCATTTAAATCTCATAAAACGTGCGACAGAAAGATGTAGTAAAATTTTAGTAGAGGATAGTGTATGTTGTCAGTATTGCACCTACCATGATGCCATATATCAGTTCTCATCACCATTACATAGTTGCAGCGTTTTCTTTTAGTCAAATTTCAGTAGCGAAAGTCACATCCCATTGTCCAAAATTCAATTGGATTACTATGGTGTAGCTCAAGGTTTAAGTCATACTTTTTTAATTGATAACTTTTTCATTGATAATTAAACAAATGAAAAAAATATTAAATAAACAGTAGGCTACTCAGATTTTGATAAAATTAGGTATTTATTATCTTGGATACATAAAAACTCTTGAATTTGACCACACCTTTACACGTTTTATATATTCTATCGTCTAAGAAACATTTGGACATTTAAGTAAATGTTTTTTTAAATGTTGATTTATCAATTGGTGATGTCTTGGATTGAAAAATGTCCACTTATTTGGATTCACCATTCTCCTCCTTACCATAACCGCTTCAATTAGACGTATTTATTACCAACGGATCAAAACTCCCTGTGAAGTCACAGCCACTGACCTCAATACTATTAGTACACCGGACAGGCTATAGCCAACAACAACAATACTCCTCTTAGATTTTGACATTTGGACGGTAAGTTGTCAAAATTAAATAAAAGTCTATACTTGTATATGAAGGCTAACAACAATGGCCATTTGTCATATGTGTCAACATACGGTCCGTGAGTTCACGTTTTTTATTTCTGTTCGATATTTAAAAGTGCTGTCATGTCACTTAATACGGCGTAGCCCTGGGTAGCCAGTCGAATGTAGAGGTCAGTGGCCACAGCCCTTGTTTAACGATATAAAGTTTAAAACCTATAGTGCACAAACGTGTTCGATAAAATGGATATTCGAACTTTAAACTACATTCATCGAAGATTTTCGACGGGTGAGCGCATTCGCGCCAATTCACAAAACAACAATAAAATTGTTTATTGACGGGGACGAATGTAACGAGTGAAAAAAAAGAAAATTTTCCGACACAGAAAAAGGTGTTTCCACCATTTTCTTGTGAAAATAAGACAGTCATAAAAGTAAATTTATCACTGGCAGTAAATAAACCGTAACATATTGCGCTTTCGAGTTGTAAAAAGATATCGTAGCTGTGATACACAGCCGTTAAATGTTATCAATACGATCGTTTCGTGGCACTTTGAATGCGCGAGAGATGTTTTGGTTGAGGAATCAATAGGGAAGTGGTTGAAAGAGATACATTGTTGGAAGATACATTGGTAAAAATAAACGTAATGGATACATCTATAGCATTTTCTACGTAGAGTGAAGACCGCGACTTGGTAAACGTAAGGTAGAATGGCCCCCAGCCAGAAGAAGGTTGCTGAAATGGATTGGATGTGAAAGGCAGAGGACAGGATGTTGTGACGAAAATTAGAAGAGGCCTATGTCCAGCAGTGGACCGATACGGGATAATGATGACAATGAGCTTACGCATGGTTTTATGTTTTACAAGAATGGTTTATGAAATTATAATGACACAAAATATTTGCAAACAATGGCTGAACTTGTTCTGTTTGTATAGAAATGTGTCTTCTCGACCACAGAAGATAGATACCTAAGTTTACGACAATTTCTACATAAAAACTTTCGGATTAATTTTTTCTACTTATATGCAGACAAAAACAATGCATCCGACTAAACACACTAAGATCACCCGTAGTTTGTAGGTGTAGGAAGGATGCATACTATCCTGGCCTTCCCCGCCTAACTTCATCCATCCCGCGTTGTCTTGTCTCCGATTATATCACTACGTCTGTAAGTGACCTTTCTCGTTTTTGTTAACCTTAAAATGGTAATAAATTGGTTTCTGTTCGTGTGTCCAAATATGAATGTTAGTCAGTCGAATCCTTGCAGGGGGCTGATCAGGCCATGATACTAAACCGATATTTTTTAAGTACCTGATGTTTTTTCATAAAAATCTTAATCAAAATTCGAATTCGAAGATTCTCGCTTTAACCCTCGACAACGGTGGGTAATTTTTTATCAACAACAAATTCAAATTCAAAATTCTTTATTCACTTAGGATGCAGAACAACTCTTGTGATACGTCAGGATTCTACATGTACATGTAATGCCAAGTTCGCAAACAATAGGTAAAGCCGGAGAAAAGAACCTGGCAATAAAAACTCGCGGCCACTTTTTGCAAATTGCCAATTATACTTGATAAACAACACACTAGCTGAAATGCGGTAACCGTTGTCGGTGGTTGAAGCGCGAACCTTCAGATTCAAATTTTGATTCTTAATATTTCTTTTTTTTTTTTGCAAAAATCTCGATTCAGTATCACCCCTTGCAAGCATTCGACTGACTAAATCGGCACTCTGTATGCCTTGATACTTTTTTCTTTTACACAAAAGCAATTATAAAATTTCTTCTCGTTGTTATAAGGTCAGTAATAGTCGGAATTAAATGGAAAGGGTAACTGTTAATAATGTGGCTTATGGCCAAGGTAGGGTAGACCTTTACGAAATAGGTGCGCCCATCTGCTAAGGATTTTAGATGTCCTTAAAATTGTGTATCTAGAATACCAAACCACGGTCCGTAAGAGGATTGCGTAAATTGTCTTTCTTCGTAATAGGAAGGTCTGTTTTAATACTTCAGCTACGTTTTACATTAAAATGTTGGTATATAGATACTGCCATTTGTTTGCGTACCATTTGTATTTTTTGTGAAGGTATTCACTGTTTTTTGTGGCTTCATCCCCCACGGATGACGTCTATCGCGGTAAAGACTATTTCCTTCTATATGCATTAATCTATCTCGTAACCAAAATACATAAAAAATTGGTTTATCAAACATACATTTTCCTAGAAGTAAAAACACATGACTTATGTTTCGCTTTAAAGGCACTGTAGCAAGTATTATTACTGGGAAAATGAGACTTATGATTCAGAATGAGGACCGCGGTACAGTGACACTTGGATATTTGCGGAACAAGGATTTCAGTAGCAGTGATGCTGTTATGAGCAGACGTAATGATTTCTCTCGGCTCTTTAATATTATAAAGAGATATTATAAGAAGTTTGTGAGGTTGTAGGGGTACTCTCTGGATCTAGTAAACCGATTTTGAAAATTATTTTACCGTTATTTGTGAGTGTCATACGCTCAACGAAGCGGACACGAGTCGGCTAGTAGTACATAAAGGGTATACAGGTAAAGCATGTTAACAAAATTGTTAGTAATGTATATCCACATTACTAACAATTTCGGTTAAAACCGTATTGCAACAGCCGGGGTCACGGGTAGACTGTCTACCCTTGACCACGGCCGTTTACAAAACGGCCGAAACGTCGGGCAATAAACAAAGTATTTTACCTTAAATTATTCACGCAATTATGAACCGTAGTATATATAATTTTATAATATTTACAAACCGTGAAAGTTTATCAACATTTATCCACATTGCTATTTTATTTTCTGTTATTATTTTGTAAATAATAATAATTCGGGAGGTGAAAGCCTTTAGAAACATTCCTATCATAGACACTATATTTAATCATTAATCAAAAACACAAAGACTACTAAAAACCATTTGTGTTGTGACGGGAGAAAAAAACTTTATGAAAGTATTTCTATTTCATTGGGAATACTTAAAATGCTCATTACAGTGGAATAATACATATATTTACTCTACGTTTTGTTTAGTGTATATCGCACTCAAGCCTACAAAACTGCGAAGAATAACAATATACCTACTTCAAATAATATTTTAGAGCTTTATTATATTTAGCTGTCCCGAGCAACTTCGTATGCGTATTTTTTCCACATTTTTGCAACACTTTTCATTGCTGCTCGGCTCCTATTGGTTGTAGCGGGATGCTATATAACGTATAGCCTTCCTAGATAAATGGGCTATGCAACAGTGAAAGAATTTTTCAATTCGGACTAGTAGTTCCTGAGATTACCGCGTTCAAATATACAAACAAATTCTTCAGCTTTATAATATTAGAGTAGATTCTAATCCTTATGATACTTTAGTGCTTTGTAAAAGCTGTAACAAAAAAATTGAACATAACTCCAATATAATTGGAATTAAAATAGAATTTTCAAGTTGAATGTAATTTCTTACATACTAGGTAGAATCAACTTCGAGAAAGAATTCGACAGGAGGATCTGATTGGGTTGAGACTGACTTCGTCGAGTCTTCTCTTCGCCTCTACCGCAATGCCTGAAGACCAAAGTATATAACCAGGGCGTCCTACCTGTTATGACCTACGGTGCCGAGAAGACACTCACGGTTGGGCTAGTCCATAAATTCAAAGTCACGCAGCGGGCTATGGAGCGAGCTATGGTTGGAGTCTCTTTGAAGGATAAAATTCGCAACGAGGTTATCCGACAAAGAACCAAAGTAACCGACATAGCATGCAGGTCAAGCACGCTGAAGTGGCAATAGACTGGCCACATTTGCCGAAGGACCGATAGCCGATGGAGCAAACGAGTCTTAGAGTGGAGACCGTGACTTGGTAACGACGTAGGACGAGATGGACTGACGACTTAAAGACCGTCGCTGGAATGAATTGGATGCGGAAGGCTTAGGATTGGATGTTGTAGCGTAAGTTATGAGAGGCCTATGTCCAGCAGTGGACCGATACAGGCTGTTTGATTGATTTATATATACTAGGAGCAAACACGACACTTCTATCTGGTCTCGGTGAATCCGATGTTTCCAAAAACTGGCAGGAAATCATACATATCGGCGAATATAAGAAACTTTAATTAGGTACAAGTTTGGCGGTGCGACTCGTCAAATCTTCCATTTAGTAGGTAACAGCTAATTATAATCGATTCCGTATTTGACTACAGAATCGATTTGTGTTGTTTTAGATTATTTATGCACTTCTTGTTTGCAAAATATGAGACCAATGCCTGCATTATTTACCTTTCGGGAATATGTAAAGTGAGTGAAGTTTACAAACAATTTTCATAGTCAAGCCACAATTGAATGTAAATAAAACGCACTGTAGCGAGATATTTTGTTCGTTGCAACTCACATTTACACAGTTTATGATAAATATTCTGTATTTATTGTTTTATTATTAAATGATATCTACTACAGGTCTTACTCGTGTGAATAATTTAAGGTAAAATACCTTGTTTACGGCCCGACGTTTCGACCGTATTGCAACGGCCGTGATCGCGGGTCTAATATTATAATGTGTACAAATCGCAAAAGTTTATCAACATTAAATTGTTTTATATGAATAACGCAGCAATATAATAATAATAATACATTTGCTAATATTACGACATCTTATACATTGACATCATCATGATATTCTATACTTAATATTAAATTAGGATATAATTCTTTGGAAGCTACGTAATCAAAAACAGCAAACTTAAACTTCAAACTCATTACAACTCACAAACATATAAAAACACCTCAAATATTGATATAGCCCTAAATTTCGTACCTTTTGTTAAGGTACTGACACCTGTATAAATCCAGGCTTAAATTGCTAGGTTTTGCTCTAGTAAAACTAAGACCGCACCTTATGTATAAAGGCCTGTTTTTAGATCTTCAATCAATCACGTCTGCTGGCATCTGTCAGAAACAAGTTCTCTCCAGTAAAATTAATCACGAGCCTTGTATGAAAACGATGAAGATGAATAAAAAATGTAATTATGTCTAATAAAATGTTCGACTATAATTTAAAGTAATAAAATAGCTATCTTGGTAACAAAACAAAGATAATAATACATACAACTGAAGAAATGTGTAATCGAATTTAAGAGTTATTATCTAATTTTATCAACATCAAAGTAGGAGTCCCTAAAATTACTCTCATCATATTTTTCACTCCTTAATTTTTCAATGAAAACGTTATCAGTTTCTAAATGTCTGCCTTTTGCTATTATTATTGATTAATTTGTGTTATTATTATTATTATTATGTAATTTGCTATATTATTATTAGTTAGCTATTTTATGTCATAATATTCCTATGGAAATTTTCACGAGGTAAGGTGTACTACTTAGACCATGACCGTATTCTTTTTGCTACTGAAATTTGACGAAAAGAAAAATTATATAAGGAGGAGCGGCGGTCGCTTAATGGCTAAGGCATCGGACTCGCAATTGTGAGGTCGTGGGTTCGAATCCTGACCATTACACTACCGACGTGAACCCACTCTTAACACAAGCCATAGAACTTAGCTGGAGGGGTTGACAGGATTGCTAGTAATGTGCGACCACAATCCCACATTGCTAGTTATCTTTTTACTAAAAAAAAATAATAATATTAAAAAAAAAATATATATTAAAAATAATTATATTGCCCTTAGCTACTAAAATTCGGATGAAATCAAGATATATACGCTGAAGTTTAAACTGCAATAGACCGTAAGTCCGTAACATGGTTTGGTGGGTTATGATAACCCAACAAACCAAGTAATCCAAACCGCCATAATTTTACTAAACTTTTTGCTTATTTTATTTTTTTAAATACATAAATAAAGCTATTGAAAGTAAAAAAAAGCGTTTTGAACGTGTTTGCCAAAACTGTTGTTTGCGAGCATTGCTCTAAAAAAATAGCTCGAAATCAAATAAAAGTTAGTACAGATACCTACCAAACATAGCAATCTCTGACAAATATTTAGTCACTTCAATATTAAAATGCTCTATCAGTTTCATTGGCATTTCGTTTGTACACAAAAATTCTGACTGCAACCAGTTTTTCAATACCTATGTGCTTTTTATATATGTATATGAGGTTCTATGCCGATGATAGGACGTTTCAAAACTATCTATATATAACCTATGTTACTACCCGATAAGGCAGCTATATCCTTTAAGTGAAAAAAAAATTGAAATCGATCGATTTTTGAGTCTAAAAATACAAAAATGCAACTAATAATATATTTTTAAAAGATAGTTTTCAGGTCAAATTATTTCTTTCAACTTAGTTTAACAACACTATTAAGAAGTTGCCAGCCATTTCTTAACGTTTCTGTCTTATTTATTCCCCCTTATTTTATAGATAATAATTACTATTTTTGTATAGATTTACCTACCTTATTCATATTAATAACAGTATTTTAACAAATGTGTGGTCCTTGTTCTTCATTAGATTTTTAATATAAAACTGATTCATTTGCTTGTTAAAGTACCATTATACTAACGTAGATACTATTGATAAGGGAGATACAGTTGGATCAACGTAACTAGGCCGGACATTTTTTGGAAGTAAATGGTGACAGGAAGCGGCGGGCGGGGCGGTAACTAAACCGAGAGAATTAGAGATGCGATTACGCATTACATTGTCATAATTAGTATTACTAACTCATGTTTTTTTGTGATTATTTTCGTAAAGAAATTGTTTTTCAAAGTTTCTTTAGTATTTACTGTAACTGTTCTAAATTTAAACTTTTATGACCTCATTTAAATAGTGTTTTTATATTGTTGAATTGAAATGTAGTTAGTATTTTTAATCGATTTAAACATATTTAGTCGTTTTCGTAAGTAATTTTAGGGTCGCATCTCTATGACATGCGCGAAAGTGATAAAAACCTAACTTCAATCCGGTCAAGTTATGTTGATCATACTGTAGTAATATATAATGTATACACCAATACATCTGCTAACTCCTAAGCTTCAAGACTAAATTTGATAAATGAGGTGCTCATCGATTTGTCTACGTTAAATTCCGATCAGGCAGTAATGAATAGGCAATCGACTATAAGTTTAGTATATGTTGTACTTAGTCTCTGGCAGAGTTGGGAAAAAGTAATCTAACTACTAACTACGATTTCTTTTTGTAGGAATTAATCACAGAAATGTACTTAAAACTTTTTTAGTTAATAACTACATTTTTAAATTGTAACCGTGATTGAAAATACAAAATGTAGGTATTAATCAGATTACTTTCAATCATGATTACTTTTTTAACTACTTTTTGGACCGATAGAGAAAAAATATTTTGTGTTTCTTTGTGACTTGCATGGATCCCTATTTGGTTTTCTATTATTTCCAGCTTTTAAAATTGAGGGGAGGGGTGACCTCAAATTCTTTGTTGTAAGTAGATGCTCCTACTATATTGTACCCACTAAGGCTGATTTCAGTTTGTATCATGTTTTAACTTTTTGATAATACAATTTGCATCAGTCATTTAACATGGTGTATAGTATATTAGTCGCAGCCCCTTCCCTCCATATCAAGTTTATAAACATTCAAACATTGTAAAATTGGCAATTTGAAAAGAGTGGCCGCGAGTTTTTATTGCCAGTTCTTTTCTCCGGCTTTACCTATTGTGTGTGAACTTGGCATTACAAGTACATGTAGAATTCCGAGGTATCACAAGAGTTGTTTTACATCCTAAGTGAATAAAGAATTTCGAATTATGATTTTTTTTTTAATCATAGAGTTCTGGTGTTAATGAAATGCACTCCCCCTCACACGAGCAACTCACACTTGGCCGGTTTTCCATTAAATATGTATCAAATACTCCCCTATCTCCCCCCCCCCGGTCGCATGCGTGGGGACTCAGGAGCATTTGATCGATACATATTTGATGGAACATCGGTCAAATTTGTAGTGCATTTCACCAGAACTCTAGGATTTGATTGAGGGGAGGTCCTCATCCCATTAAATCCTGGATCCGAGCTTAGTCTAGCGTCGCCAAAGAAGCACAAAACCAAGAGGACGGATTAAAAAAGAAAATCTGATAGGTCCTACGAGTAATCTCCCTGTTAGTCTTGCGTCTAGTCATTGTCTTTGAAAACTGGAAATAATATAAAACCAAATAGGGATCCATGCAAGTCACAAACCCACACAAAATATTTTTTCTCTATCGATAAGAGGGGAGGTGCCTCCGGGGGGAGAGTATTTAATCAACACCAAGACTTCGAGTGAGACACTCTTGCGCGTGAGAGAGGAGAGAGGCGTGCGGGGAGGGGGGCGGCTAGGATGAGTGAGTATAGAGTATATATTGATGAACCTTAAAGCATTGGTGACTATGCGGGGTTCTATTATTATTATTCAATGGGTTCCATCTCATATCGGACTAACCGTTAACGAGGAGGCTGACAAATTAGCGATGTTAGCAATTACAGAGGGTGTTGAATATCAAACAAAATTATTTTACTGTGAATGGTGAAATGAAAAAAAAAATAACAGATAGATTTAACGAATATTTTGATCAAAGAAGTCAAGAGAAAGGCATCTGGTTCAAAACAATTCTATGTCAACCTCCTCGAATACCTTGGTTTATGTATTTAAAAGTAAGCAGAAAGATTGTAGTCGTAGCGCATAGACTGCGCCAGGACATTATCCTTCTAGAAAATTTGGTCATCTAATTAAAATTGAGTCGCCAAACTGTGAAATATGCGGAGTACTAGATGATGTCCAACATAAACTAAAAGATTGTAGAAAAAACCAGAGTCAGCGGGAGAGTCATTAGTGCGAGAATTTAATTCAAATATGATGGATATGGGCGTATTCGCAATTGTTTTGGCAAACCCTACATCTACATCTTATATAGCATTATCACTATATAAGATGTTCGCGTATTCGTGATTCCCTAAGACTCATATTATTATTTGTACTGAATGTATAGGTTAAGCCTTATGGAGCTGACATGTTCCTAGCATAAAAGCCCGAAAAATAAAAGATTATAAAAAAATAAATAAAAAGTTAGGGCCAGCTCGAGCAGTATTCTGAAAATGATGTTCCTAGCTTAAAAGCCCCAAAAATAAAAGATTATAAAAAAAAAAAAAAAATATATTATTATTATTCATTAACTTTCATTATCTTTGACTGCCTCTGTGGCGCAGTGGGAGTGTATCCGACTGCTACGCAAGAGGTCGTGGGTTCGATCCCCACCCAGGATAAAACTTTGTGTGATGAGCACGATGGTTTATTCTGTGTCAGGGTGTAATTTATCTATAATATGTATGTATTTAGAAATATATAAGTATGTTTATCAGTTGTCTGGTTTCCATAGTACAAGCTCTGCTTAGTTTGGGATCAGATAGCGTTGTGTGAGTTGTCCCAAGTTATTATTAGATATAATTAATTCACTCTAAGCTCGTTCGAGCTGGCCCTAAGCAGAGTTAGGGCCAGCTCGAACAGTATTCTGAAAATGATTGCTCTAAGACTGAACTGCCCATACATGAACTGGTGTGACCGTATTCATAAGAAGTACATCAGGTGGTATTTTAAGATTATATTTTACTAGCTGACCCGCGCAACTTCGTATGCCTCTTTTTTTCGGTTTTTGCAACATTTTTCATCGCTCCTCTGTTCTAATTGACCGTAGCATGATCTTCCTCGATAAATGGATAGCCCATTTATCGAGGTAACGTTAAAAGGTAAAAGCTAACAGTTAAAGAATTTGTCAATTCGAACCTGTAGTTCATGAGATTAACGCGTTCAAACATACAAATAAACAAACAATTGTATTATATTTACTTAGTTGGTACAATTTACTAAACATCAAATATGTACTGTATACCTACATTTTTGCAATTTGGGGGGAATTTCACTTTTCATTTCACCCCAAAATGCCCCCGGGGTACATCCATGCATCCACCCTTCTCCGCAACCTCCATTAACAGCTTTATTTTTACTAATTAGATACTTTTACCACAAAAGTAGTTATGTAGTTATAACTACTTAACTACAGCAATAACATTACTGTTAAGTAGTTACAATAAAAGTAATCATAACTATAGGTACATAATTATTTAATCAAAAGTAATCATAACTACTGTAGTTAGTCATGTAGTTAGATTAGTGAATGTAATTGATTACGCTGTGATCTCTGGTTTTCATTTACTTATTAACAAGGTTTAAGTTTCCCCCTCTTAAGGTCCTTATCATAGGTCGTTCCGGTTTAAATCCGGGGCCGAGTAGGTACCTATCCGGTCGCCGAATTTTGAATTGCGAAAATATAGCGATCGGAACGAATGGACGCAGGATCGTGTGTAAGCTACCGTACATGGCCATACACTTCGGGCCGGGAACCCTTCGCCGGACCGGATTGAAACCAGAACATGTGAAAAGGACCTACGGATGATATTGCTATAAAAATGTACAAGTTCCAAGTCACTTTAAACTTATATTGTATCAAGATTGGTTCGCCATCTTCGTCGAAATCTTAAGTAGGGAACATAGCTTTCTTTTTTTTTTTCTTAATAAATATTATATTATTATAGTTGGTCAATTTCGGCGTAGATTGAATATTATGCAGAAATATTAAAGTACATTCCCTTATCTAGGTGAAAACTTAAGTTCACCATTTAGCCTATAATGTATCCTACTCATATATTAAAAAGCATTTTCGAACGACCTAATTTCCGAAAAGTATTGAATTGGTTTTGAAAATATTTCATGCCGAAAATAATCAAAAAATAATCTTTTCATTACGATAACCATATCAAAGGCGAAGTTGCGGGGAACAACTCCTCTAGCATTTCAATGCAACACCGAAACATTCACATATTTAAACTAAGAACTCTCCACTTAAACTACAAACACACATCAAAATGATTTATAGTACCTTTTTGTACCGTATGTTAAAAATCTAGCAGCTTTACTTTCACTACTGAAAACCGCAGTCGACTGTAACGTTTTACAAAAGCGAGGCTAACAATAGTCCCACGTCCGAGCCCTGGTACAAATTGACATATTTCTGGCCGTTCCGTTTCGATGTATGCTCCATAAATACAATGTGGCTATCTCATCGTATCTACTAATATAATATATACTCATGCTATTGTGTTTTGCTTCATATGGGTTGACCGGTGGGCAATTTTTTTAATCTTTATAATGGGGCGTCTAAACGGGCCATTTTTTACGGCAATTTGTGGCGGTACTATTGGCAACTAATTGCTCGACCAATAATGGCAATATGTCTGCAATTGTATGGCGCATGATTCAGTCACCTAAACGGGCTACACAACCCGGCAACAATAAAATAGAGAGCAACAGAAACAACAACAAGATTGGCCGGTAACATTACGGAAAATCGATCGCTCAGCACGTACTGCCATGTTGTCGGCCACAGCATTGCCGCCACAAATTGCCGTAAAAAATGGCCCGTTTAGACGCCCCTTAAAGAGTATAAAGAAGCCCAAGCTAATATAGTTAGATTAATGTTTGTTGAAACGATGACTAAATTTTATAGTTAGCCAACTACAGTATATATAGATTCACAATTATAGCTCTTTGTGAACTGGGGCGCTTCAAAAGTCACGACACTTCTGACTCGGGCAAAGGTTTTTAGATGGCATAAAGTCAAATCATAATACATGAACTTACTTACGAAGTCAAAATATATTGAAAATAAAGGAGGAGAGGGGTAGTTTTTGTTAGCATAATTTGTGTGATGAGCATGATGTTTTATTCTGTGTCTGGGTGTTATTTATCTATAACATGTATTATGTATTTAGAAATATTTAAGCATGTTTATAAGTTGTCCGGTATCCACAGTACAAGCTCTGCTTAGTTTGGGATCAGATAGCGTTGTGTGAATTGTCCAAAGATATTATTATTAATATTATTATTAATTCAAAGCTATTTGAAACTGGTCAAACTTTTTTTTATTGCCAATGGTTGGCAGACGAGCCAGCGCCCACCTGATGGTAAGCGGTAACCGCCGCTCACGGACTACAGGAATGCCAGGAACACACCCAATACGCTGCAAGAACCTTCAAAAGACTTTTTTGATGCAGTTGTAATTTGTACAACTGCGATGCAAGAGGTGATTGTTTCAATTACCACACTGGATACCAGTTTGTGTGATCCACGATTGTTATTCGGAATCTTATATCTGGAAAAGTTCGTCTGCAAAGGCTCTCGTGCCACAGAACTAGTACCCTAGTGTAGCAGTAGCAAGCAAAAGTATAAAAATCAAAAGATGTTAAAAAAAACAAGCTCTACGAATATTTTTTTTTAAATATTACCTTTTCTTATTTTTGAACACCTCATAAAAACTGCGACACAACATATAGGAAAAATAAACATCAGCGCATCAGGCCTAACTAACCGTTTTCTTCCGATAAGAATGTTCCGAGACACCGGTAATACCAAAACAGCTCTATATATATTTCCCGAGGGTGTATGGTAAGACTAACGAAGCAATATTTGCTGATCGGCTGAATAGAAATATGACATTGTTCATTTAGGCGACTGGCACACTGAAATGCATCACGGAGCGGGGTGTGTGGCGATGGAGACACGCGCGTGGTTGCGTGTCACGCGTGAGAGGACGCGTGTTCCCCGCACATAGGCGCGTGATCTGCAACATATACCACCTCAAGTTTTTTTGTTATTCTGATTGAGATAGATAGATGCCGCGGCGTAATGCGTTTCAGTGTGCCCATCGCTTTGGATATTGCATTCCTTGAAAACGCATTTCTCGAATGGAAGTGTAATAAACATAACGGATTATGAGATCGGATTATGAATGTTTTATCGAAACAATAATCAAACAAAAGAAAGAAAAGCATTTCAAAACCAAAACGAATCTATAACTCAAAACAAAAATTATAAATATATTAATAATATAGTCAAGCTATTTAAATAATAAAAATTAAAGTAATATAAATCCTTACTGTTTTACGAAAAGCATGGCTTGCCAATGCCATGCTTTTCGTAAAACAGTAAGACTAGTCAAAAACTACATCAAAATAATTTATAAGCTACGTGTCTTAATCGCATTTATTTTAAGGCTAAATACCTTTGTTTATTCCCAACGTTTCGACCGTGTTGCAACGGCCTTGGTCACGGGTAGACTGATTCAGCTCAGCATCGCCTCCGAGAAGCGCAGGTTTCGGAAACTACCCTCGCTTGATTTTTATCACTCACTATTACCAAACTGTCGGTACTTCGACACACAACACTAACGACATCTGCACACTGGCGTGTAATGTTTGTACGGCGATGTGTACACTTGCTGATCACGGGATTCCACGATGTTGATAAACGATATCCATCTTCTCGGTTGAAATTGACGTGTTTTTTTATTTCAACTGCTTCCCGCGGCATCCTGGAGTAGTAGTGGACCATCCTGGAGTAAAATTCTATAATGTGTAAAAATCGCAAAAGTTTACGAACATATATACCTACATCAAAAAAAATTTTAGGGATAACATGACTCCTAGAAAAGAAGGAGTGATTACTAAGCAGAAACAATAATTTAGCAGACATTGATATCAATCTAATGTCCTGTAAATTGTTAATATATAGGTGAAAATTTATTAAAAAAACATACTTGGGTTGATTAACCGATGTCATGATTCAGATTTTACAATAACAATATGATACAAGTACCGCACTGATCCATCTCAATTACTCATTGCGAATGTATAGGTTAACCATAAATTATTTAGAACGAGGCTATTCTTTTTACATCCATCCACGCAACTAAAAGCTAAAAACCGAGCAAGTGCTTCTCGGGCCACGCACAATGTAGAGTTCCGTAGTCCCCCCCCTCCATCCGAATAATGCGGCTAAAGAAGTGGGTTTTCTGTTGTTTCATACTTAGGTACAGCGTTATTATTATGATTTTTTATTGGAATTTGTACGAAAATGTTGTTTCTTCTCATTTGATCAGCTGTTACTCGTAAACTTTTAATTTCACTAAACATACTACTAGGGTGATTATTTTCACATACCCAACATCTAACCATTTAGCTGGCAGGTGTCCCCCACACTTGACTCTAACAAAAATTTGCACTTTTAAGCTTCATATTTCATAAACAGATCCCCATTTTAGCTACGGAACCCTAAAAAGGTTAGAGAAAGTAGTCCTTTAACATGACTTGCAAAAAAAACTAATTTAACTTTGCACAAATTCCAAGTTTGGCCCAAAAAAAGGAGAAAGGAATACCTACTTTAATAATAATACCACTTCCTTCTAATACTGCTATGTACGTTAAAGTAGGTATAGTTAAATGAATGTTTGTTTCTTCATTACTTTAGAACAGCTGAATTAAATTAAACTCAATTTTAAAGATCTTATTATTCTAGACTAGCTGTGTCCTCGACTTTGTACTGAAGTTGCAGTACTGTCTACTCCCTATAGACGGTAGCGTGATGATGCAAAGTAGCCTTAGTTACTCCTTATATCATCATTGGTCTGGCAGTGAATATCCCGTCAAAATCCGTCTAGCCGTTTCGGAGATTGCCCGGAACAAACAGATAAAAAAACGTGTTTTTATTATCAGTAGGTACCATATATCCTATCATATGCATTTAGTAAAAAACTGTTATTTTAACATAACAACTGGCACTTAAATTTCATTTATTTGTATAGAAAAGAATACACAATCAATCTAATTATAAGTATTAAAAGCCTACTAATATTATAAATCCGAAAGTTTGTGAGGATAGATGGATGGATGTTAGTTGCTCTTTTTTTATAAAGACGATCGAGATCAGTAAAAATAATGCAATAGGATTCAAGAAGTGCAATATTTATGTCATACACAGACCGCTACTGGAATTTGAAAAAACGAAAATCTATTTAAAAATGCTATAATAATGTAATGAGGTTTTACACGGGTGTTTTGGCAGAATCTGTCGCAAAATGCTATTGACTAGCCACTGATGAAATTATGGGCGTACCGTACCCGGTGGTTGGTGGTTCAACCCCCTAATGTCCCGCTAGGTATGGCCATGGGGCTGAAATTGTACCATAATATCTGACTGAGATATCTCCAAAGCTAAGCTAAGTAATCGATGAAACACTTTAACGATTAATTGAGTATTTTAATTGAAAAGAAGTTGAAACGGAGCTGCGTTATTTACTCGTATCAGCCTTTCATCAATAGCAAAAACCCAGTTAATTTCACATTCTGTTTGACGTGTGTTTTGATGAAGTGACTAGCACAAAAACACTAAGAATGCAGAAAGAAAACTTGCTCAAACAACGCACTCATCATCACACACTCTCGATCACGTCATCTCCGCCCACCTCAGACCACTTTGCATAAAACCAAAGATTCATTAAAGTTAAAGGAACATCGCTCGGTAATCTCGGGTTATTACGGATTCCATGTCCGTGAAATATTTTAAGCGTGCTTAGTTCGAGAAAAGTACGTAAAAGATAGCTATTTATAAAGAGATCTAGAAAAGATAACTATCTAGATATTTATACATATAAATATCTAGATAGTTATCTTTTCTATTTTTGCAAAAACGGGTTAATTTGACGCAGACGAAGTTGCGAGGGTCAGCTAGTATATATATATATATATATATATAGTGCTCGCCTCTTATTTAAATATATTTTCCAGAGGCTCGTCAGTGCATCTTGTGGCCAGAAGGCTGGCCTTTTCTTTGCACAAAGAATAAGCATTGCCATACAACTTGGCAATGCTGCCAGCCTTCTGGGCACTATACCGGTTGACACCGATGTGGAGGAATTCTTCGACGCCTAAGCTGTGCTTCCCCTTTTTATGTAACCCCTTTTTTATAGTTTTTTTGGTAAGTTATAAATAGTAAATTTTAGTTTTATTTTAATTTATTATTAACGAAGACAGCTCGTAGGGTATCTAATCTAGTTTAAATGTAAATAAAAAATCTTCTTTTATACAAACTGACACCAATATATACATATTATAGAAAAATTACACATCATAATACAAATGTCTTGTTCGAGAAAAGTACGTGAAAAATATATATGCTTACGTTGAATGAGAACATTACATGAAAGACATATAAGCGTACGTGGTTCGAGAACAGTACGTTAAATATATCTAAGCGTACATGTGTGTGTGTATTTCGAGCGAAGTACAAATCAAGGTTTTCCTCTGTACCTTAGGTGTTTTATGTAACCAGTCTAACTGACGCTTACATATCGATCTATCTACCTAGGCACTTCATAGAAACTATGAAGTAACTTTAAATTACATATATCTACACTACAGGGAATCTTAGTAATAACCATTCATTTGTTTTACTACTGGCTAGTGAGGCCAACAAACTTTACTGCCCATAATTGCTGCACTAGAACATGAAAATATGAAATAGCTGTAGAAACTTCTGGTTAAACAATCTTTTAATGGCCTCCTTTCAGTACATCGTAATATAATATGTATTATGGTACAATATACTGGTCACAGCAGCCAATTTTATCAAAGACAAGTCAATTCTCTCTGTGGCGCGGTGGGAGTGTGTCCGACTGCTACGCGAGAGGTTTCGTTTTCCACACGGGATACCACTTTGTGAGATCCATAAATTGTTGTTCCGAGTCTGGGTGTACTTTGTGTCCATGACTTGTTAAATCACAATAACAATAAAAAGGTGAAAGTTTGTGAGTATGTGAGTGTGTATGTTTGTTACTTCTTCACGTCTAAACGGCTGGAGCGATTTTATTAAAATTTGGTATGCAGTTAGCCGACACGCTGGATTAACACATAGACTAATAAAACGCGGGTAACACCGCGGGGCACAGCTAGTATAGTATAAATATTTACATTTTCTTTTTTTTATATGATTTCTTGAAATAAAAATCTAGTTGGGTTGTCTGAGTTTTGTACAATACCACAAATAATCTGGTACACACACATGGACGTTACAAACATATAAGTCACAGACACAAATTACACCCAGACTCGGAACAACTATATAATTGATTATTATTTATTTTACACATATATATATATATATATATATATATATATAAATTTAATTATGGTTGAATGTTGTCCACGGCCGACAACTAGTACCTATGACTATGACATTTAACTACATAGGACGGAAATCCGACACGATCGTAGATAAATTGGGCGTAGGATTGAAGTCTTCACGCGTTCTCTGTACGACAGGGACACTTCTATTAGTGATAACTATAAGAAGTACCACACCATAGGGTCCCTGACTCAGTGTGGCGACCGAGCAGATCGAGATATCTGCTAGGTAAAGCAACGTTTCTACTGACGGTTCATAGATGGGTGACCATTTTCCAACATTTCAACACGCCTCCGTGTCTCGAAGTGCACGTTAAGACATCAATGCTGCGCCTAATCTCTTTCCGATCGTATCGGATTTCTGTCCCATCGGACTATGAGAGTGATGGAATAGAGAGTGCACTTGTGTCTGCGCATATACATGGTTTAATATCTCATACGTTGTTGGCTAGTCTATAATGTGATTGGCTGCCGTAACCAACATCGGTTAGGAGACTATCATTATAGTGATAACCTTGCTTAACCCTATAAAATTATATATACAAAGGGTCTTAATCGCGTAAACCTTTCTAATTTCTCGATTTGTCCGGTTATCACAGAGTCACGGAAACATTTTAAAATATTTTTTAAGTTCACTCCTTCTATTCTGGGCTATTACGAATAAAAAACATTGAGCAAGTATTCGATTTCGATTCATGACCCAATTTAATAGGGACTAATGACCTTTAACATTACAGTTTATTACTGTTAAATTGTAAATCGCTGTCGTATATTTTTTGTTCCAAATTTAACCAACATTTTCAGTACTTAATGTATTGTAGCACATTTGCGTTAAGAGTTACGATGATAGTGTCTACGAAAAATATAGCGTTCGTAGTAATTTCGTAGTGTGCGTAAAATTCGTAGAGAATTCTCTACGAATTTCACGCACGCACTTTAATATTATTTAAGTGCTTAGATGCTGGTAGTGAGACATCTCAGTGTTTCATAAATACTGTTGTACATACAATCTAGGAATAGGATAACTAAGTAAATCTACTATGAACTCGCGTATTAATAAAGAAGTAAAACAGTTCTATATGGCAAAAAAATACCAGAAACCGAAATAGAATTGTTTTACCACAGGTGCCGAGAACTACGTTATAAATACAATAATTGCATTTTTGAAAGATAGAAAAATTTGAATCCAGACTCAGGAATCGAACCCGAGACTTCCGTAGCCAAACCGGGGCCAGAAGCGAACCACCTATCTGGACTATGTTACTAGATATCAAATTCTTCTATCTCTTAATAAATATAAAAAGTAAAAGCATTAAGAGATAGAAGAATTTGATATCTAGTAACATAGTCCAGATAGGTGGTTCGCTTCTGGCCCCGGTTTGGCTACGGAAGTCTCGGGTTCGATTCCTGAGTCTGGATTCAAATTTTTCTATCTTTCAAAAATGCAATTATTGTATTTGTAAAGTCTTTGGCAAGAAATGCCTATAAAAATTACTTCAATATTCGGCCTGCGTCATCATAATTTGTTAAAATGCTCTCTGTAACGAAGCAATAACAAAAGTCGTGATAGTTCTTTAACTTCCGACTAGATGGCGCTACGGGGGCCTAACCCGTAAAAGCATTAAGAGATAGAAGAATTTGATATCTAGTAACATAGTCCAGATAGGTGGTTCGCTTCTGGCCCCGGTTTGGCTACGGAAGTCTCGGGTTCGATTCCTGAGTCTGAATTCAAATTTTTCTATCTTTCAAAAATGCAATTATTGTATTTGTAAAGTCTTTGGCAAGAAATGCCTATAAAAATTACTTCAATATTCGGCCTGCGTCATCATAATTTGTTAAAATGCTCTCTGTAACGAAGCAATAACAAAAGTCGTGATAGTTCTTTAACTTCCGACTAGATGGCGCTACGGGGGCCTAACCCGTAAAAGCATTAAGAGATAGAAGAATTTGATATCTAGTAACATAGTCCAGATAGGTGGTTCGCTTCTGGCCCCGGTTTGGCTACGGAAGTCTCGGGTTCGATTCCTGAGTCTGGATTCAAATTTTTCTATCTTTCAAAAATGCAATTATTGTATTTGTAAAGTCTTTGGCAAGAAATGCCTATAAAGATTACTTCAACTACGTTATACACAAAGAACGCATAAGTTATGGGCGCATCTTCAATGATTATCCTGAAAATTTTAATACCTTAAAGCCTCGTTAATAGACAATAGATTCTATACTGTAAATTACATTTTTAATAACGTAATTATTAAATAATAATGTAGAAGGATTTTTTTATGATTAAATTAAAATAATAATAATTAAAGATGTAAATTTAATTGGACGGAAAATAAATAACTTAATATAATATGGTTTAAGATGCTGCATGTTATATTATAGGTAATAAGTAATAATTCTACATTTGCATGTCACTATTAATGACTAGATATTCTGGATCGGAATTTACTTATAATAATAAACACTTATAAATTGTACCACATCTAAAGCAAAAAATAAAATAATAATAAATTTTTTTAGAAAAAAAACTTTTACAAAAAACCATACAATGGGAGTCATTAAGTCAGGTCATCTGACCCCAAACTAGACAGAGCCTGTACTATGTATAATACTTATATGTATTATATATTTATACATATATATTTATTATAGATAGAAGTAAATAAAATTATTTATTTATGATTTAATTATTTATTCTACTTGATCTGTTGAAAAAGCTGTAAGCCAATTATTCGTTGCAATGTTGCCCGTTGCTAGTTATATCGCAACCGCTTAACGTAAATAGTGCTTTATTTATCGTCCCGGTAAAATTATTATCAATCTGACGCAGTCGTTTCGATTTTTTAAACAGCTTCGCCATTGACTTGACTGCCTCCGTGACGCGGTGTAAGTGTGTCCGACTGCTACGCAAGAGGTCGTGGTATCGATTCCCACACGGGACACCACTTTGTGTGATCCACAAAATGCTGTTCCGAGGCTGGGTGTACTTTGTTTCCGTTACTTGTATGTTTGTAAAGTTCCCCGCGACACAGGACTTGTAAACTAATGCGGAGGTCGTCTTTTAAAAAATTGCAATTGCACTGACTCAGTGGCGACTAGACCGAGATATCCAACGTTCATAGAAAGGTGGCCATTTTCAAAATATGTTACAGCTCTACGTGCTTCGGAGGGCATGCTAAGCCGTTGGTTCCTCACCCAATTTATCCCCAATCGTGTGGGACTTGCGTCCCATCGAGATATGAGAGGGAACACATGTGTCTGCACACACTTGTGCACATCTCCGGCGTAGTTGGTCACTCCCTGACAAGACAGCGTAACCGACATCGACTATATAGAAGACCATTGTTATATTATTAGTCCCCGATCAGACAACCCTATGCTTGTACAGTCGAGGAATGAAAATGTTCGTTAGTTTTCAAATACATTCATTTAACGCTTTGCAAACACATGTTAAATTTTTAAACTATGTATCACACCAGACAGTTGTATATCTGTAAATTGTGCTTAACTTCTTGACAACAGAGTTTTAATTTACTCAGACTAATATTTTATGACTATGAGTAGTTGAACTACACCCATGTTTTCTTTGGTTCATCATGTTCTCTTTACGCGAATTGAGAAATAGTCGTATAATGTTATTAATTCCCGTTGTGGATGTGACATTTCAAAATAGCTTTCATTCTTGTCTCTTAGGAAACTGTCATTTAATTTTCTCAGTTATTCTTGTCTATCACATTGAAATTAAAACTTTTTTGCATGTGGTTTATGTCTACTTTCTTAACGAAAAAGTATATTTTTTTAAGGTTCCATCTATTTAGTTTTAAATCTGAGTAAAACCTTATTATTATTTTGACAACATTGACATGTTGGCGTTATTGTTCCTTGATTCGGTTCAAGCAAAAGTAAACTTTAAGATGACGAACATTTTCGTTCCGTGACTGTTCCTATACCCCCTTAACACGTTGACTGCGAAAGCTAAATTTACAGACTCACACTTACAGCCGGTCTTAATAATCTAACTATCGATGGATTTGGCTACTAGAGGTATATATTTGTCATAAGCTCCATACAAAATATGTCAAAATTCTACCTCTAGTAGCCAAATCCATCGGTAGGTAGATTATTGAGACCGACTGTTAAAGACCTAACTCGTAACTTTTTTGGGAAGTTTTGCGTTTCGTGGTACGTTTAGGGCCTCGGACTCGCAATATAGGCCGTCTTGGGGGGTACCACAACAGTGTTAGTTATTCTGCCGTGAAATATTAGATGTTAACACACCACTGTGTTTCGGTTGAAGGGCATTAAAGCAAGTGTAATTACTGGGCAAATGAGGCTTATGAATTTGTGGCTCAAATCTGGAGCGTGGTATGATGACATTCAGATCTTTAATTGTTTTTAAACTTTCGCGATTTTTTTGCATATTAGATATATTTCGGGACTTAATCGCGTGAATTATTTAAAGGTACGAACCGATCAGTGCAATTCGATCGAAACGTCGGGGAGGTCGGGGTTCATATAGGGTCGTCATTCACGCGATTAAGTCCCAAAATATATCTAATAAATTCAGATCTTTGCCGAACATTGTTTTGGGTGGCACTGATATTGATATGGACTGGCGTGACGCTTACCATCAGGTGCTTCTCTGCTCGTCTCCAATAGTTGTTTTGGCTCGATCTGATCCGTCAACGTGTTATAAGAATAAAATAAAAATACAGTCACTATCTGCATTCTTCAACCACCTTAAAGGTTTTTTCAAGAGTTGGACGCGAGAATAACTCTGAATAAATCCGTTGAAAGTTTTCTATGTGTTGTTGTCAGGGGCACCGGTTAGTGGATCTCGGTTGGTGAACGATCGGACTTTGATCGATGTGGTGTGATTTCGAACGTGTAATGGTGTTTCCATACTGTTGTTACATGTTAAAATGTTTTAGATTCATACCATATATCATGGGTGTATTCAGCGGGAGAGATTTGGGGGGTTAACTCCGTTGTACTCTCCCTCAAAACACCTTAAGATAAAAGTAAAAATTAAAGTCCTTCTGTGCGGAATTCGACTCGCAGTTAGCCATATTGTCAGATTATAAACTTGGACTGACTCCCTTCGAAAAAAAAGAATTGTGCTTATACCATCCATTACATAAAAAAAATGCTGGTCTCGCTAAATCTCAAAAAAATCTAAACCGACTTGATTTATTATCTGTTTTAATTGCTCTAAAGATTTTTAATTTTTATTTTTATTTTGACTTTTATGTCGATGACCGGCTGCACTTAATTATTAAGAATATATTTATATATATATACATGTTTAAAAAATTATGTTTTGAAATATTCAAGATTAGTATCTATTATGTGACAGCGGCAGCGAAAACAAATAAAGGGCCTACGAAAATACCAGCTTTGCAGTTTTCGAACTGCAACAATAGCTGACGAAGGTCCTATTTGTCGGGCACAAAAATACATTATTATGTACTCTGTTTAATTTTTTTTCTGTACATTGCATTGTGATAAATAAAATTATTTTCTTTCTTCTTTCTTTCACTCACGAAATAGTGTCTTAAACAAAGACACATTATTGATTGTTTACCACGCAACAGCGAATTCCAGTTGCAAAGACATGACATGAGATACTATATTGTATAGGATTATGTAGATGACTGTAAAATCAAATTAGAATATTTTATAAGAATCGTCACCACACTTCATACAAGATTGAATGAGACACAAATCGCCGACGTCATAATTTTCTTTAGTCAAATCAATTACTTTTTACATTGTGTACTGATTTTTTTGTTTTATATTGAACTAGCTGTCCCGCGCAACTTCGTATGCGTAATTTTTCCCCGTTTTTGCAACATTTCTCGTCGCTACTCCGCTCCTATTAGTCGTAGCGTGATGTTTTATAGCGTATAGCCTTCCTCGATAAATGGGCTATCCAACAAAAAAAGATTTTTTTAAATCGGACCGGTAGTTCCTGAGATTAGCGCGTTTAAACAAACAAACAAACAAACAAACTCTTCCGCTTTATAATATTAGTATAGATTTCTATAAGCACCTAAAATATTTAATAATTTACCCAATACCTGACTAAGACATGAACGTTAGTATGTATAAGCGTAACCTTAGAAACCTCTTAGTATGTAAATGTTACTATAACATTAATGATTTCCTTAATGATAGACTGTTCAAACTTCTAATTGTACAATTTAGTATTTATATAGTTGCTATTATTTTTTATGTGTAATATATTTGTCTTACATTGAAATGTAGGTAATATTTTATATTTGTACGTCTTAACAGACAGAACATGTTGTCCCATTTATATTGTAACACCTGATTCTGCACATGTTACGACAAAAAAATATATCTTTATCTTCATTTTGACCAATAAAAATCATAATAATAAATATAAATTATAATTATTTCTTGCCCGTTTGCCTCTTGTTGTCCCCCTTCTCTTCTATTATAAAATCCATAATGACTGTCCATGATTTTGTATTGCTACTTATTATAACTAAATTTATCTTTTAACTAAAATACTTTAAATCATGGACAAATTGATTATTATAAAATTATTTATTGTTATGATCATAAAGTCATCTATTCATATGCTACTTGGAATCATCTACATTCACTTTTAGGTGATACGCAATGCGCACTTAGTTTATTTAACATGATATATATAGTTATCCCCTTCAGCTACGGCACCTGTCCCACCAACGGCGAGAAAGCGAGTAGCGATTTATCGCTCAAGAAACGTACACATTTATGTAGATCCCGTGGAAACAAAAGAGATACAGATATTCATAGCTGATCCCTGACCGTTCACATTGCCGGCGAGTACTCGCTCTATGCTGCATCTCTTTTGTTTACACGAACGTGATCTCTACAATATACATCTATTGCACATTTCTCCAGCGATAAAATCGCTACTCACTTCTCGCTCATTGCCGTTGGTGGGACAACTGCCTTAGCCAAGTTTCTTGTATTTCTTGGTTGGTTTATTATACCCGTAGTGCAAAGGCGGCCCATGTAGAGTCAATCAAGATAGTAATCCGCGATCAGAATCAATGATCACGATTCGCGATCTGACTGTGTAAGGGCTGCTAATTATGCGATTCGGACTAAAGATCTTTCCATTGCGTAGTCGATGCCTTTACTACTAAACTACCGCTGTTTACAAATAATAATAATTTTTTATAAGTATGCACATTGCATAATTTTATATACTACGGGTGCGTAATAAGCGCGTAAATAGATAAATATCTTTTTTAATTTCCAAAATTTTGATTGCTTTGCGTTCCGAATATTTAGGCAATAACATGAATACTTAACTTAAAAATATTATGAGGCTACCGCCGCTGCAAAATAGTTAAGACATCGGACTCTCAATCGAGAGGTCGCGGGTTAGAATCCTACCCATTATACTACCCACTCCAAACACAAGCAATTTAGCTTATCTCGAGGGGTTAACAAGATTGCTTGTAATATGCGATCCACTTTGCTAGTTTACTTCTCTACCAAAACATGTATCACAAATACACACCAACGATTACAATATGTAGGTCCTAACTACTTTTTGGGTAAGCCAAATAAACCGAAACAACTGTTATAGTTTGCGGTGTGATAGATTGCTTCCGCAGTTTTGTGGTCACCCTATCTGGAAATGCAAACGTATTGATGTGGAAATATAAAATTACTAGGTTTTGTCCGCAATCCCGACCCGCGTAGATAACGTGATAAATGTTTATGAAAGGCCCTATGTATTTGTGAGCAAGGCCCCTAGATAAACGGCATTTTTTCGATTAGAGTTTACGCTAATCGAATAGAATGAAGTCGTTGCTCGCGCAACACTGTAAATTCGAAAAGAAGTTGTGTGCGCGCAACGACTTCGTTCTATTCGATTGGCGTAAACTCTAATCGAATAGAATGCCATTTGTCTATGGGCTCTGTACTGTAAACTTTTATCAAAAACTGTTAAATGATTTCTCGTGAAAGAGTATTTTTTTTAGACCAAGCCTTAAATCTATTGAGAAAACTTTGGCGGTCAAATGATGTCTGTAGTGCTAACACGGGACTGACCCCGTACAAAGTGACAGTAATTTCAAATGCCGAATCGAATAACCGTCCTGTAAACTGTTTTGACACTTATGACAAATATTCGTTGTTATTATCCTTGTTACACAAGTATAAAAACAAATGAAAGTCGTTTGTATTTGTCAAATGAGCGTCCATATGTCAAAATCAAATGGAAGTCTTGTTGATGTCGGCGGTAGCTTCAGAAGCATACTAGTACTATAGAAGTCAGCGTTACGGCCGAATGTACCGTACTATCACCACTCATAATAGCAGCAACCCTCTAATAGTATGGCAGACACCCACCTGTGTCCTTTACACGTTCTTTTTTTCCGTGTTTGCAGCCAGCCCGTATGAACTGTCAAAATCATGTCATAAATAGAGAGCTGCGCCTAGAAGTGCATCAACGCGCATTCGCGGCGGACATCTTTGAGCGCACCGCGCATGCGCCAGTTCGCACGGGCTTATCACTGACATAAAATAAAGGTCGCGAATAAGGATCCTGTTAACCAGATGAGGCATATTTATTTATCAAATTTTATTGATTTATTAACACGACTATGATAATTTGCCAATCGAAAAATATTCTCGGCTATTTTTAATTTCGATTTAAAACTTCTAGGCAAGCCGATTAATTTCGCAATTAAATTGTCTTTCTTTTGATAACAATTTTTATTAGTTATCAGATCAGTGTACTTTTAATAGCAAATTATGAGCCATCTTGGAGGGGAGAGTGTCATGCTGTCACTATAATTTTGATGTGAATGGTAGTAACGAAAATACGTAGGTATAAGAATCTCTCAAGGTATCAAACTAGGATGACACTTTGTGTGATGAGCACGATGGTTTATTCTGTGTCTGGGAGTTATTTATTTATAATATGTATGTATTCAGAAATAAATAAGTATGTTTATCAGTTGTCTGGTTTCCATAGTACATGCTCTGCTTAGTATGGATTCAGATAGCGTCGTGTGAGTTGTCCCAAGATATTATTATTATTTGATTATTCGGGGTTAAATACACAAAATCAGTTTTCAATTTGTATTGCATTTAATCATCATAATTTACTACTTAATTGCAGTGGTGAGACCACAGTTGTGTTCAATTAAAACGCAATTTGTTACTTAATATTACTAACTCTGTGTATTAAATGTGTTTATGATAAATCTCTTTATCATTTGTTAGATAATGGCTGCTAATATCGCTTTAGTCCATAATTATGTTGAATGTTAATTCTAGATTGCAATGACCAACACATGTAAATGGATTTGTATTTGTATTTTTGTGGTTGTATATTACGTTATACATTAACCATTTGTGGTTGCATATTACGGCGTACATTATCCAAAACTCAATTTTTAAAATAACTATTAAATGTAAATAAAAATAGATGGCTCGATTTCTGCCCTGGTTTCTGGGTCTGGACTCAACATTTTCTATCTTTTAAAATAGCAATAGGGTAGGTGACTGTCAAGTCATATCAGTATCTTTTTATGAAACGTCAAAACCAGGCGCCTCTTAGTAATTTATTTGAAATACAAAACAATGACGACATTCTTTTGTATGGTCAAATCATGTAGTTTCAATGTTTGTTTTGATGTTTATAAATTCATGACAACGTAAAATTGTAGAGAAACATTGTTTTTCAGAATATTTTCGCAAATGCTATTTCCTGTATAGTGTAAAATAATGTATTGTTATTGTAGTCATCTACCAAATTAAAGTATTAATTAGTTAATACAATAATTGGAGTTTTGAAAGATGGAAACTTTACTATTAACTATTAACTGTATTCATTGTCGAGAGATAATTGCGGTTCATCAAACGTTACCCCTGTCAATCCATAGATGGGTGACCGCTTTCGAAAAACTTTATCCCCTTCCGTGCCTCGGAGAGCACGTTAAGCCGTTGGTCTTGCTATTCATCTCCCTCCGGCTGTGTCGAGTGAGGTAAGAGAAAGTGCGGTCTCGCTTTTGCACTAAAATCCCAACAAAGTCGGCTAATCTCCGATTAGATCGGCCGCCGTGAAAATCGAAATCGATCAGAGGAACATTGTAATTAACTTTAATTTTAGCAAATAAATTCGCTGTGGTTTAACCTTTTGGTTAACGTATTACAGTAAACAGACAAAACCACGAAAATAAACCAATTCCACCATAAATTAACAACAACGCACACATCGAAGCAATTATGCAAACAGCAGCTAAAATGTCAATATTGAATAAAACTAGCAATCACAAACATTAATCTTCCTGATTAATTAATTGCAATGTACATATTCGAGTAGAGTATGGTTTAATTGGATAGGGAATTAAATATACTTTTTAAATGATAGGAGGCAAAATTTTGCGGTGTACCAATTTTCCACGAGAATTATAGAAATACTAGCTGTCCCGTGCAACTTCGTCTGCGTAAATTTTTTCCGTTTTTTAACATTTCTCATTGCTGCGCCGCTGCTATTGGTCGTAGCGTGATGTTATATAGCCTTTCTCGACAAATGGGCCACACTACAGAAAAAGATTTTTTCAATTTGGACCAGTAGTTCCTGAGATTGCCGCGTTCAAACTAACAAACAAACTTCTCAGCTTTATAATATTTGTATAGATAATGGAAGCTGTTGAGGTGTTCATGACAAAATTATCGAGCGAGGTTTGAGAGTCCACTTATCATTGACTGGCCTGTTGGTCTAGTACCTAGTTAATGACCCTGACTGGTAACTCGTAGGTCGTGGGCACCCAAAAATATAGAGATGGTTTATTCCGTGTCTGGGTGTTATTTATCAATAACTAGCTTTCGCCCGCGGCTTCGCCCGCGTGGATGTCGGTTATCGCGATAAAAACCATCGTATTTTATTCCCCGGTACTCAAACTATCTCCATACCAAATTTCATCTAAATCGATTTAGCTGTTTGAGCATGAAAGCGTAACAGACAGACAGACAGAGCTACTTTCACATTTATAATATAAGTATATATGGATAGTATGGATACTAGCTGACCCGCGCAACTTCGTATGCGTCATATTTTCCCAATTTTGCAACATTTTTCATTGAATCTTAGCTCCTATTGGTCATAGCGTGATGTTATATAGCCTTCCTTGATAAATAATCTTTCAATTCGAACCAGTAGTTTTAGAGATTATTGCGTTTAGCCAAACCAACAATTATACAAACAAACAAAATCTTCAGCTATTAATTATTAGTATAGATTTTGAAGGGTCCCAACTAATCAATTCAAAAAATCATTTTAACTAATCTGAGTGCTATATTAAACTAACGTTTTTTTTTGTTATTGCATATCACGAAAGGAGGTCATGAACTTATTCAAACGCATGCATAAATATTTGACAACCAATATATATGTCAATCCTTTTTTATTACTGACACTATTCTACATTTTTAAAACCCAAAATATGCGATAAATCGAATATTGTGGATATCTCTTTTCGATTCAAAACATTTATTTAAATATGTTCTTTAATTTAAGGGGAGAGTTTACCATATTGACGGAATAAACATTAAATGGTTGACAGGTACGAAACCCATGAACATTTTTTATGGGAATATTTTTTTATTTTATTTTATATTTTTGTCAATTTTCCAATTTTTTCATGCTTGTTAACGTATTCCGAACGAAGACAAACCCAAAAATACAAATATCATTAATATTGGTCTAGCCATTATTGAGTTATAAATGGTGTAACTAACACGACTTTGTCTTATTCTTTATGTATATATTTCTTGTGTGCGTGTGTATGTCACTAAACTCCTCCTAGACGGCTGGACCGATTTTGATGAAATTTTTTGTGTGAGTTTAAGGGGATTCGAAAAGATTTAAAATAAAAGTTTAGATTCAAAATTGAACCCGATTTACAAACAAAAAAGAGTCGAGACGAAGTTCACCGGGACAGCTAGTAGATGTATGTATTTAGAAATTTAAAAGTGTGTTTATCAGTTGTCTGGTTGCCATAGTAAAAGCTTTGCTTAGTTTGGGATCAGATCACGTTGTCTGAGTTGTCCCAAGATATTATAATTATTATTTAAGCAAACACTTGTTCGTGAAAAACTGCAAAAGCAAAGCAAAAACGTGGTCGACTTTCTTCCATAAGTGCACTATAATGAACATTTTTATAGTAAGATTCATTTGACATGATAATAAAAGTTGATAACCTTATTGGTCTCTCGATTCGTTCTGTAAAAGAACATTGTCATTACGAGCACTTCTCGTCATTATGAGTACTTCTTTTATACAAACAGGAGCTAAGAAGGGTGTTGCAACTTCCAAGACTTCCCCAATAAATGCAGGTTTCGTTGCAGGTATTTTTTTTATAAAAAAGACGACTCCCGCGGTATAGTACAAGTCCTGTGTCGCGGGGGATTTTACAAACATACAAGTCACGGATACAAAGTACACCCAGACTCGGAACAACAATTTGTGGATCACACAAAGTGGTGTCCAGTGTGGGAATCGCATCCACGACCTCTTGCGTAGCAGTCCGACATACTCCCACCGCGCCACGGAGAACCGAACGAAACGTCAAACAATTTTAAGGTAAATAATACGCGTTAATTCCCGTATAATAAATAGTTATTATCATGCAACGCGAAAGTTTAAATGTTAGCACTCAAAGTGGTGTCCCGTGTGGGAATCGAACCCCCGACCTCTTGCGTAGCAGTCGGTTACACGCCCACCGCGTCACAGAGGCAGTCAATTGTCACTATCGTAACAAGTTGTTGATTAAGATTACGATTATCACTGTCAAAGCTGTAGATTAGTTACTATTTCCCAAGAGTTACACCGTTCCTAGATGTGGTTAATCCGGTCGACGCGGCGACGCTGCGCTTCATTTCTTTTAAGTCGTACCCTTTTTTATTCCTCAAAGGTGACCCACAAAGACGCCCGGCCTGAAGTAGTATAAAAAGGAAATACAAAGCAGTATATTAAGTATTCTTCTCATAAAAAGAACAACATATAACTTTAAGTAGGTGAAGAACGGAGAAAGAATTAATACTTAGAAAAAGTGTTGTACTGTTACAAGAATAAGCTTTAAGAATTTTTTAATAAGTTTCCTCGAGTTCTTGCAATGTAAAGGTTTGTTTAAACTGGGTTTTTGAAACAATTTTATAGGAGGCACGGCGTATTTAAAGTTTTTTTGCTCAATTTATGCCCGACGCCAAAGTCCCTATATATTACGATAATGTATAGTGTATCTTTAAGAAGAGTAATAAGGCAAACTGGAAATGGTTTGCATTTAGGCAAAGACTGAGGAGTCTTTGCACACATTTAAGAAAGTGAAGGCTAGGACACTATAAGCATCATGCATGCGTATAGTAAACCTAATGTTAAAAAAATAATATAACTCGATAGATACCTGAAGGGCCTTTTACTAGTCTTCTACGTATTTTTGAGATGACAGTAATCTAGACGATTTTCTATTTAAATGTATTTATGTTGTACCTATTGAGGTTGATATATCAAATCTCATAAATTCTTCTTTGAATATTTTCTCTTGTTTTTGCACCAATTCTCTAATATGTTGTATAATATAATGGTGGCAGCACTTTACCTGCATATACAGGTTACAAACAAAGAAACATTGTAAACATTGGAAATTTGAAAAGAGTTCCCGCGAGTTTTTATTGCCTCATTCTTTTCTCCGGCTTTGCCTATTGTTTGCCAACAGGCATTGCATGTACATGTAGAATCGACTTTTCACAAGAGTAGTACTTTACTAACATTATTATAAAACGAATATCTGAAGTTAAATTTATAATTGCATAGATAACAATCTAATCCTCGTTAATACAAAGTCCAGTTACGAACCCATACACAAAGATGATTCCGCAAATATACGAACATCACAATTCTCTCTTAATTAATGTTCCTCATCTGAAAAACCATTGTCATGTAGTGCCATACAGAATTTATCTCAATGTTTCTTGTTAAGAAAATTAATAGGTACCAAGACTACGGCAAAAGGAACACGGTCGTTTTCCTCACTTCTCCTTACTTAATCATCTTGTCTCCTTTGAAATGACCAACCGTTTTTCCGTATATCTAAGTGTGTGGAAATTCTTTCTGCTAATTGTATAATGAACGAACGTGTTTAGGATATAAGTAATATTAAGGCTTTTATTTTTTTTTCATAATATGTTACTAACTACTACTAACTTGCATACGGCCATCTGAGCTCAAACAAGACATAGCCTGTACTATGACAACCAGACGATTGATAAACACATTAAAACAATTCAAAATTTATATATATATATAGACAAATTACACTCTGATTTAGTGGCGACCAAGCAGATCAAGATATCTGCGAGGTTAAGCAATGTCACCACTGTCGGCCGATAGATGGGTGACCGTTTTCGAACATTGTCAAACCCCTTCATGCCTCGGAAAGCACGTTAAGCGGTCCTGCGTCTTATCTCTCTCCGGACGTGTCGGATTTCCGTCCCATCGGACTATGAGAGTGAGGGAATAGAGAGTGCGCTTGTGTCTGCACTCGTGCATTATAATATCTCCGGCGTAGTTGGTTAATCTCCAAAGAGATTGGCTGCCGTAACCATTAAATTACACCCAGGTAAAGAAAAAAACAATCGTGCTCCTCACAAAAAGGTTTACCCTGGGTGAAACAAACCTGTTTTGAGTTTGATTACTCAAGGAAATATCTTTGGATTAGCAATTAGGGTATCACTATTCACTAGTCAGGGTAACAAAACAGATTTATCAAATATCACATTAGAAGACTCTGCCTTTCAATTCCTGATCAGGTTTGTAACCATTTCTGTCTCTGAAATATTATATCGATAATTCGATTATTAACGCCTCTGCCCATAACTGATCATTAGCGGGATCAATTATTAGGATTAATGATCTCAATAATGATAAATTTATTTCAGAATAACTATACTCCGAAATTACTTTTTTGCCGAAATTAATGGAGTAATCTGTAATCAATATTAATGTATTGGATTTTTGAAATATAACCGTCTGTTGCTTCCATGACTGAAATGCTCATCAGAATCTATACAAATAAATAAAATTGAAGTGTTTGTTTGTAATGTCGGGTTTCAGACAGCTGAGAAAGTCGGGAATAATTTAGGTTACTTATTATCACGCTAACATCTATAGGGACGGAGCAGAACTGCAACTTCACGCGGACGAAGTAGCGGGCACATCTAGTTTGACATACAAGTATCAATATTAGATGAACGTTTAAGCCATGAAAATAGCTGCCAGTCTTATGAGTACATTTCAAAAGTATCATAGTACTTTAATGTCATATTTTGATGTACTTGGCTGAATCATTCGTCAGGTTTTGATATTAAGTATTCAATACATAAGAGATCTCTTCATTACCTTGTCACATACTCCCATGATTTTGATATCTAGATATGGCTATGTCGGAGTTTCTCTGAGGGACAAAATCAGAAATTAGGTGATTCGGCAGAGAACCAACGTTATCGACATAACCAACCGGATTAGCAAGCTGAAGTGGCAGTGGGCTGGCCATATTAGCCCATGAGTTCTTGAGTGGAGACCGCGTCAGGCCGGGTGGAGTGATGATTTACGCAAAACGCCTGGCAGGAGCTGGATGCGAGAAGCCGAAGCCGAACAAAGTGGCGTGCAATTGGAGAGGCCTATGTCCAGGAGTAGATTGCGATAGGCTAATGATAATGATAATGATATCAAGTAACTATTGGAGACTTTTGATATTTACCCTTCATCCTGGTAGGTATTTTCATGGCTTAAACGTTGATTAAATTTTGGTAAGTATTCGTGTGAACACAAATAGAATGTCGAGGAAGAATTTAGGCTTTTTTGAGACGTTGAACCCATTTGAAATGCTTTTTATAACTTACCCTGTATACTCCCAAATGTGCCAGTCATTAATTAACGCGGTTGAAGGCTAAACACTTGTTTCCTGTCAGTTTCCCGAAAGCTTTTCACACGTCGGATATACTTCCTTCTTTTTATGGGTAAACTTTTATAATTAATCATGTATTCTTCTTTTCATAGTGAAATAATGAATTACTGTTTATCTCTTATTTTTGCATCAGCCTTCTAATATGGTGTTTAACATAATAACTATATAATATACTTACCTACAATAATTATACAGTTTGTAAACAAAGAAACATTGTAAATATTGGTAATTTGAAAAGAATGGTCGCGAGTTTTAATTGTTTCGTTCTTTTCTCCGGCTTTACCTATTGTTTGAGAACAGACATTACCTTATAGAATCGATTTTTCACATGTGTAGTATTTTGCTTCATAAGTGATAAAAGAAGGTCCAAGCAAAACCTAAATATTTTTTTTATAAAAATATAATTAATTACAAAATAGACTACAGAGGTTTGTATGTTTAAATTCTTTATGGAGTAGGTATCTGTTTAATAGAACGAATGCTAAACAAAAAATACCTACATTAAATATTAATTAAGGTAGTAAATTATGAAAAGGTATTCTAAAGGGTTGTTAGAACCCTTTAAAACATTCAAAACGGGTATTGGAGTTCAAAAAAGAAGATTATATTATTAATATAATTATATGTAATTTTGTATGACCACAATTGTGGCTATGAATGGCGTCCTAACGTACTTTAAATTAGTTTTGGAAGATTTTAGAATATTTTTTTCATAATCTTTATATATATATTTCTTGTGTGCGTGTGTATGTCACTGAACTCCTCCTAGACGGCTGGACCGATTTTGATGAATGTTTTTGTGTGAGTTCAAGGGGATTCGAGGATGGTTTAGATTCACAATTGAATCCGATTTACAAAAAAAAAAGAGTCGAGACGAAGTTCGCCGGGACAGCTAGTATTATATAATTTCTTTAATGTAGATACTATTATTTGTTTCTAAAATGTCTCAGAGGTCGTCTGTACTAATACACACGACACCGCACCTTTAACAACGTGCGAAATTGTTTAAAAAAAAACCAAACGTTTCGAGACCAATTTATCCCCAACCTCTTTAAAGAATTTATATTTTGTCCAGACAAGTTGTCTTTATCAAAACTAAAAGAAGCTAGTGAAGTTCCCAAAGGATAGTGCAACAGTTGGCCGACCTAGTTTGTGATGCAAGTTATCAACTATCTACAATATAGCTTAGCTTGTTCTTTGTAATCCGATAAACTCGTTGTTTCTTTAAGCAAAGTTTTTGTTTTGCTTTTTAGGTGTTAATGCGAGCTTCAACTTATTGCGAGTCGAACAATTAATTTATCTGTTCGTTACCGCTTATAATGGCACACAACAGTCCCTCCCTCACCCAAATAATTTCCACGCCTACCATCTTAATTAAATTGATTGAAAGACTTGTATCACAGTGCGGTTTCACCATTTTTTTTGGCTAATTTATGATACTACCTAGTCTTACTAGGGAAAATTGTCATCTTGGTAAAGACGAAAGCCTTTATCAAGATTAAACCTATTACGACTTAAAATGACAATAACACTGTTTATATATTTTTTTCTTTAAAAAAGACTACTCCCGCAGTAGGGTGTCAACAAGCGCTGTGTCGCGGGGGACTTTACAAATATACAAGTCACGGACACAAAGTACACCCAGACTCGAAACAACAATTTGTGGATCACACAAAATGGTGTCCCGTGTGGGAATCGAATCCACGACCTCTTGCAGTCGCCGTGTAGCAGTCGGACATACTCCCACCGCGCCACGGAGACAGTCGAATAATGGATAGATAGATTAGATCGTTCACCTATTCTACAATTTTATTCTTAAGACAATTTTGACTTCAAGACGAATATCGTTACTATTAACACAGCCCTTGGTTAATTTACGATTTCAGTAAAATAATAAACGTGTCATTTAAAAAGCAAATGTTTGTCTACAATGAGGGCCCCAAGTGCAAAACCCGCAGTAAAATGGTCTTAAAATCTCCTAAAACCAATTGTAAATGCGACCCTGAAAAAAGCGTTCCGTATTTATTTGTTGTTTGTTTTATCAGGGTTTGATGACGTCATAAAGTTAAGAAATAAACAAGATGATTAAAATGTATATAGTTTGTCTTTGTGTTGTCAATGTTACTGCGTTGGTTTTGAATGATCCAACAATGCCTATTTATAACTATTTATCTGTGACTTTATCACACTTTCTTTAGTTTATCACTTCTTTGTTTTTTGGCCTCTGTGGTAACTAAGTATACAATCTCAGTAGCAGTTGGTAACTATATGCATACCAGAAACAATAGACACATTTTTTTTTTAATGGCTCCTTCAGTATATTTCAAGCCCTGTGTCGCGGGGGACTTTAAAAACATACAAACTACGAACACAAAGTACACCCAGACTAAGAACAACAATGTTGATGCAAACTATATTGTCTTTTATACACCTTTATTGTTGGTATGTTGCAAACCTGAAAGTAGTTTGCTCGGAATCAGTAACATAATCCATTTAGGTAGTTTTTGGACCATGTTATAATTTTCATTAATTAATTAATTATTCTAACAATTCAAATCCTGTTCATAATGTGATGTGAAATACGATCATCACTTATTTTTCAATAATAACAATGTATTACGTACTGCGGAAGGCAATGAAAACGATAGCGCGAAGAACACAAGACGACTTGAATCACAATATATTCATTTTATTTTTATTATGTGATTTTTTGATATAAAAATCTTGTTATGGTGTCTGAGCTTTGTACTATACGCAAAATAACCTTGTATATCCTATCAGCTCTTCATATGCTTGCATACATTTGTACAACTTTGAAATCTTTACACACACACACACACACACACACGCGCGCACACATACACACATACACCCACATACGCACCCACTAACACACACACACACACACACACACACAAACATGCATGCATCATTTTAAGATTTACTAAGATTTACTATTTACATATAAAGGATTGCGGTTACGAAAACGCAATATAAGTTTTAAACCAACTCGTGACCACAATCTGATAGACGCTACTATTGAATAGTACTATTTAGCATGTAAATAATAGATGCTACTTGATTTTGAAACCAAATTGGAAGATATACACAAAATAAACATAGACTTGACACAGAAGTTTACAAGTCACTCAAGTTTATTTGATCCTCGGTGAGGTATTATAGAACAAAGTTTGGGGTTTGTTTACTTATTTGAATACAGCTATAATATCTTTGAAAACCATGAATATTTTCGAAGCCTTTAATATTTAAAGGTGCAAATGTAATTCAATAAAGTTTTCAATGACCTCTGAACTAATTGTAAGGTAATGTCGGTTTGAGGACATCTAAAATTTAAAGAGCCAAGCTCTCTAGATTTCGAGATCGTGTCTTCGAGATTTCCAAAAAATCTATCTTAGATTATGTTCACTCTATGAAATGTAAATGTAATTTCATCTTCTTGGATTACGTAATAATTTAGATATTGAGTGAATTATACCTATTTGTATTTTGTCGAATAAACGCAATCGCAAAAAAAGCCTAACGACGGTCAATCGTGATTGCCACTTTTCAGTCTCCTGTAATAATGAATGATGAGAAAAAACTTATTCTACGGGATGCCGGTATTAATCAGTCGAATCCTTGCTGGGGGTGATCAGACCATAATACTCAACCAAAAATGTTGAAATTAAAATTGCCCTATGTACTTTCGGTAGATAGCTGACGACAACATGATGGAGATGTAAACAAGTTTTATACCTAAGAAGAGCACCAACATGTATTAGGTTGATAAATAACAACTCTTTTCACTAGTTAAAGGTTCATTTCCGTGCATCGCGGCCATCGATGAGGTTGAATCGTCGATGATCGCGGCCTATCGGTCGCGCGCGTCAGCCGCTTGTTATAAGCCGCGCGCGGCTCGCGATCGACCGCGATGCACGGAAATGAACCCTAAAGTATAAGGTCACAAGTTGAAGTACGGTAACCGTAGTCACAGGTTGAAGCCCGAATCTTCGGATTTGAATTTTAATTAACATTTTAATTTTAAAAAAATTGTGAAAGATTTTTTCAAAAAATCGGTTTCAGTATCATGCTCTGATAGTAAGGATTCGACTGACTAAATAAGCACCCTGTATATTTATTTATGGTCAGTATTTTTTAATTTTAACCGTACACGTCGCAACTGACTTTTCTAGAAACGAATTAAAATGTTGTATTTTTACCACACAATCCTGTTGTTAATTAATGCCCGTTTGTACCAAAGAACTCTGTATTTCATTAACACGACTAATTCGTATTGCGATGTAATTCCATCCGAATTTGCATCTTAATTACTCTCATTCCCTGAACACTTTTATTTTTGCAGGGAACTCGTCATTGCTTCTAAAATTTCAACGAACCCACTCCCACCAAAAAAAAAAACATTATTCAGATGACTCTTTCGTAATTTAAAATATTTAAAACTCAAACAGCAATTTACTTTGAAAATGATAACTGGGGTAAACAAATATTTCGGAAGCACCAAGTAGGTATTATATTATGAGCCGTATCGTACGAAGGTTTGCTTAGAGGGTTTGGTTACGTATAAAACATGTAAAGATTTTAATGAGTGTATGTGTTTTACATAAGTTTTCTTTATATACGTAAATCTATACTGATATTATAAAGCTGAAAAGTTTATTTACATATTTGTTTATTGGTTTGAACGTGATAATCACAGAAAGTACTAGTTCGAATTGTAAAATTATTTTAATGTAACATAGTCCATTTATCGAAGAAGGAACATCACGCTATGACCAATAAGAGCTGAGCATCAATGACAAATGTTGCAAAAACGGGTAAAACCTACGCAGATGAAGTTGTGCTGGTCAGCTCGTATATATAAAAGTAGGCAATTAGTGTGCTTGGGTGATATTGTTTGCACAATCTCTTCCTATTTCAGAAAGTTGTGTCGTATTTATTTTCCTATGTAATAAGATGAAGAGAATATAAAATAATAGAACAAAAGTTGTTGGCAGTTTGTAAGTAAGTAACACAGAATAAAAATCAGGACAAACTAAATCATAGGTATACATTATGAACCTGTATTTCGAAGAAAAAACGGGTTCCAGAATAAATAAATTATAAAATAATAATAATATCTTGGGACAACTCACACAACGCCATCTGATCCCGAACTAGGCAGAGGCTGTACTATGGCAACTAGACAACTGATAAACATACATTATAGATAAATTATACCTAGACACTCATCACAAAAGTTTTATCAGTCAGGTTCACCAACCCCTAGACCAACAGGACAATCAAAATAAATATATATTTTTTTTTTCGTTCATTTTTATTACAAGATAACTAACAATGTGGGATTGAGTCCCACATTACTAGCAATCTTGTTAACCCCTCCAGCTATGCTCAAAGGCTTGTGTTAGGAGTGGGTTCACGTCGGTAGTATAATGGGTAGGATTCGACCTCACGATTGCGAGACCGATGCCTTCGCCATTAGGCTACCGCCGCTTAAAATTATATTATTTATAACACTTACTAAAGTAATATTGGTATAAAATAATCAATTTTTTTTTTAGGGTACATCATATGTAAAGTGGGGGTGCGATTTTATTTTCTCACCTACTCCATCGTGTGGAGTATCATTATATAGGCTTTTTTAAATCGTTTAGAGAGTGATATGACCATTTTAGATTTAGGAATGCGATTGGGAAATATTATGCTTTAAAGTATAATATGCTTTGAAATTAAAAGGAAAACTATCACTACTAAGAAGGCTTTACACGTTTACTAGTAACAGCTGATCAAATGTATAGTAACAAAAATTATTTAATTTAGAATAAGGTATGTTATAAAAACAACGTAAACGTGATGCATAATATCTTAAGAGTTTAATTAATAAAAACACCCACACACATACACACCCACACTCCCACACCCACACACACACACACACACACACACACACACACACACACACACACACACACACACACACACAAAACGCGCGCGCACGCGCACGCACACACACACACACACACACGACCACACACAAATTAATCACTACCCTTTAACACAATAACGTAAAAGTATAGTCTATGGTTGACACATTACAGGCATCTTAAAGGTAAATATAATCTATATGTCATTTATTTACTCTAGTTTTAATTTATTGTCTTCTTCGTAATTGGCTTATTTTTCAGTTTACACCGTAGTCGATAAAATTATTGTCAGCTGAAGAACCTATGATAAAATAAATAAATAAACATTGATTTGCCGGAAATGTTTTTTTGGTGCATAAAACATTGCAATGCATGTTTATATACTTACTTCCATTCTGGACACTTATCACAATGGGGATAGCTCTATAGAAATGTGTATGGAATGGCAACCTATGACGTCATAAGTTCCTATTGTCAAATCATTACTAACTTTACTTTTTTATAATTTACTTTATTATTATAAAATAATTTACAATTCACCACGCTATGATATAGCGTCTAAATTACATATTAAAATAAAAAGTAGGTATTTACAAGATTGAAACAGTAATACTAACCTGCCTAGACGCAGTGTAACTTTGAACACAGGCAGCGAACTCTTAGATAACATAGTCTATTATTTATAACTGTTACAGTAAATATACTGCGTATATATTGGTAAACTCAGTCATAAATAACAAAACTTCGATTCAGATATGAATGAAGACAGCTGACTTCATGATAAATAGGTACAAGTTGGTACGTTAAACCTATGTCAGCCGAAGATTTACTACGCATAAAGGCCACATGTTTCTGGGTGACGACGTTATATAATGTCGGTCGACGGTAAGCCTAATAAAATATAATGTTTCTTTATGGCATTTCGGTTACTTTCTTAGAAATTCTCGTTGTGACGTAACGAAATGTAGAAGAACTAAATAATCTACATATTCTATTAGACCTCAACGCCAATAATGTTAAACTAAAATTTACTGAATGGCTCTTTAAGCTATTTTATAATACTGAGCCATTTCTGACATACATCTCAAAACCATTATCACACACACGAACACCAAAAAAAATTTACGCAGATGAAAAAATGCTAAAATTTTCCCCGTTTTTGCAATATTTTTTATTCCTGCTCTGCTCCTATTGGTCTTAGTGTGGTGTTATATATCCTATAGTCTTCCTCGATAGCAGTAAAAAAATCCTGAGATTTTCGCGTTCAAACAAACAAACAAATTCTTCAGCTTTATAATATTATAGTATAGACTATCTGGCACGCGCAACTTCATTTGCGTCATTTTCCCCGTTTTTGCAACATGTTTCATTGATGCTCAGCTCCTATTGGTCGTAGCGTGATGTTAAGTAGCCTATGGGTTTTCTTTGATAAATGGGCTATCCAACATTAAAATATTATTCAATTCAAACAGTAGTTCCAGAGATTATCGCGTTCAACCAAACAAACAAACAACAAACAAACAAATAACCAAACAAACAAACTCTTCAGCTTTATAATATTAGTATAGATCTAAGAGGACGTTAAATGTGATAAGTTAAAGGTTTGTCGGCCTATGTGATCTTAGCACCTAAACGAAGATAGTTTAATTGCGATGTATCTTCTTTCTTCTAAAAAATCTTATCGTCTTTCATAAATAAAAAAAAAAAATCTTAACTTTATTTCAAGTCAAGTTTTAACTCACGTGCCAGGTCTACCTGGCGCGTACTGTTTACTTCATAACTTCATTTGTTTCGATAATGGGTTTAGTCAAATTTGTTGTAACACTTTATTTTACCTATTTAGAAATATCCAGCCATCACCACATCTAAGAGGCCGCACAAACTTGATCAAAGTCGTTATTATCGAAAAACTCGCGGCCATAAAAACGCAATAAATGGTTTCTTTATGAATGAAATAAAATCACAATAAACAGCGCGCAGCCGCGGCTCCTACTCTTATGAGAAGGTAACAGACATTATGCAAAGTAGAAAATCCCATTTACCACGTGTTCACCGTGTCGCTTGCCGCCAAAGGTAAGGGGCAATGTAATAGAGTTGTTTATAGACATAAAGTGAATTCTCCCCTTCGATACAACCATTTAACATACATTGTTTTCCCAAAAAACTCCTTGAGAAATACCACTTTTGTTTGTCACATATTGTGGAAAACGTAAGTAAAATATAATATTAGAGCAGGGACAAGGGTCTTTTATTCAAAGAAAGGCACAAATGTTATGTAACTCCTTACTAGACCACTCATAAATAACATATTATATTTCTGGGTGTACACTGGGTATGTTTACTAAAAGATACCAGTAATTTCTGAACTAAAAGGTCCTTATTTTTGGTTAAAAAGGTACGTCATAGAATTGACAAAAAATTGCCCGCATGTTTAAGTTCAGATCATACCCTGTCTCACAGAGGAGGCCTGAGACTCGGAGAGAAAGTCAAAATGCTGGTTAAATAATCATTAATTTGCTATCACCCTTTTCAAAACCCAATTCAATTTGGTGACCCTTAAGGAGTCTACACACCAAACCCGCTGACCCGCCGAAACTCGGCGCGCTGCGGTTTGTGGCTTGATGTCGGCGGCTTTATTTCAAAAGAATCTTGTCGGCGACTTGTACCCACGCGTGTCACCCGACGACTGTATGGCATGTCTGCGACTTGCGTACGCGCTCATTTGCCCGCTGACACTCGACCACCACTAACAAAAAAGTTACAGATTTCGTACCGCTGACAAAGCTTTTCTACTTTAACTAGATATGAAGTCACAGTCTAACTCGCCAATAAAAAATTCGATGACTAATGTTGGCGGGTTTGGTGTGGACTCCTTTAAAACAAACACGAATCAAATTAGTTAGAAGCACCTCCTTTTTTGGCATCACTTCAAAGTAAATAAATAACTGTCTACGTCAAAATTTCAATTTCAAATTCATGAATTTAGAAAGAACAAATATGAATATAAATTAACTAAACATATGATTCCTTTAACAAAAGCTGAGTAAGAAAATACTTCTAAGAATAATAAAGTTCTTAGTGACGCGTTATAATAGCATGTTACATGTTACAACGTGGTATTTTAATAGTAAAATAAATAAAATATATCATAAAGTCACGCTTAAATTTGTAGTAAGTTCGTGGTAATTAACGAACTGAATAACAATGAACTTATTTTGAAATGAAAACATTATAAAGATTAATTCTGAGTATTACCATATAATTAGACTAGTTACTGTAGATGAGGATAGAATTATTAATAATCTTTGTTTAAATCCAGCAGCTACTACAGCCATTCGAAAATTCAATGCAGAAGCAGATTTAATAGTACAACATAACTTTAATACTTTCTCTATCTGCATTTCAATACTTCTTCTTCTAGGTGCTCGTACTCGTCACACAATCGATATCCGTTTTCCATTGGAAAGTCAGAAACATGTTTAAGTTCATGAATATGTATTTATGAGCTCGATGTCAGAAAAGAGGCAATATGACAATATCGATTCAAAACAAACAAAAACCGATCGATTTTGGCGGTCCTACAAAAAAATTGTGGCATATCGGCAATAAGCTCGAACGTAGTAGCATATTTTGTGGTTGCTAGTGAAATCCATTTGCGTTCTCTCTTTTTTTATAATAAGCATCAGAAAGGAGTGGATATAGAGGGGCCTTCTTCCCCTGCTCAATGAATGTGATGAAAAGTGGCGGATGTATGAGTTTCAAGTGAGAATCAGCTTTTAACTTTAAACCTCGTAAACTCGTTTTAAATTATTCACACAGTAATTGCTTGTCATACGTATGAATGTCTCGCGGTGTCTTTGAATTTTCTCTAATTTCATTATGCAAAGTTGTCCTAAAATTATTTAGGAGCTTGAGGAGCCTCCGTAATAAGACTCGAAAAAGATGAGAATTTAAATACTATAGGAACTAATTTGGTGTTTAATTACAAAGGCCGTGGGTAAAAGAGGTTTTAGATACTTATAAATTTAGAAACTATTGATGTGGCGTTGTAGAATAATAGTAAAAGAAAAAAGGTGTTGATTAAAAAAAAGAGAGACGTATTTTATTGACACCGGATGGAACATAGTTCCTTTTGCAATATCTTTTTTGTATTTTAATTAACTAAAGATTAAATTAAAAAATTGTTGTCTGCAAAGTTCGTTAGCGGACGATAATTTTATGTGATAACGTCAAAAGAAAACTTTAATGACATAAAGCCATTCGCGTTGCTTAGCAACCAGTCAATAACGTTAGTTTCAATTGTATTGCATGTCATGTTACTGCAGTCACCATTCGATGTTGCTTAGCAACCAATCAAAAACGTGACTGCTTAGCAACAAATCAATAACGTGACAGTTGCTTAGCAACCAGTTAATAACGTCACAATTTTTCGTAAGTGCACCCGTTCATCGATTTATAAGAAGAAATCTCGTCAAAAATCTGGAAGATCAAAAAAATTAAATTAATGTTTCAAATTAAGATTTTTCACATTTAAATTACACAAAGCCAGTTTATTATAGGTAAAATAAACATTACAGTCTTTAACAAAAATACAAACATCCTATGTTACACATCCTCCTTTATTCTAACTTCATATAATCATAAATAATAGTTTATTGATCGATGTCAAAATGTAACGCTTTACTGCCTCTGTGGCGCGGTTTGAGTATCCGCCTGCTACGCAAGAGGTCGTGGGTTCGATCCCCACCCTGGATAAAACTTTGTGTGGTGAGCACGATGGTTTATTCTGTGTCTGTGTGTTATTTATCTATAATATGTATGTACTTAGAAATATATAAGTATGTTTATCAGTTGTCTGGTTTCCATGGTACAAGTCTGCTTAGTTTGGGATCAGCTAGCGTTGTGTGAGTTGTCCTGAGATATTATATTATTATTATTATTTTCCGTCCGGCCTCTCAACCCGCAAACATAAATGTGCTTTAAGGCACTGCGTTCCAAAAATGTTTTTCAAATACAATCAAATTCTGGCTGATCGATAAATGCCTATAGATATACTTCACTTCTTAAATATACACTTGGTTACAATTCTTAAATATTGTTCGATTTTTGGGAAATGGTCATCAAAATCATGCCTATCAAACGCCATAATTATTGACGTAAATTTATGAACAATGTGAGTAATATTAATCTTAATAAAACAAGATTAAATCCCTTACAAAAGGCGCCTGTCGAGACATCAGTAACTAGTAATACCGCTAATTATAATCAACGCTAGACTATTGTACTATCTACTAGATAATGGACACAATAGATTCGACTAATAATAGTTATTAGACATGCTGTTGACCTTTAATAATAATAGATACCAGTCTATCAAGACCATTATACATCAAAACTAAATACATTGTAGGTGTACGTACGTAATTTACGATGACTTGAAACTTTATCTGAAAATAAACGTATCTTTTATCTAATTCGGTCATGTTTTAGATTATACTCTGACTGATAGTTGTGTGCTAAAATTTGATAAGTGTATATACAACTATGCCGTGTGGTGCCGGCTTAAGAATAGTACCACCCCATCTCTACCCGTGGGTGTCGTCAAGGCGACTAAGGGATTTCACCCCGGAGGACGGGCAGCAGCGTCCTCTGCGTACTTAAAGCCTTACTGCGATCGCCAAACCGCTCGCCAAGCGTGGCGATTATGGTAATTACCCCCAGGATCTACATACTAGTAGGTTCTATTGGGGAGACCCGTGCCCAGCAGTGGGCCATCTTATGGGTTGATATGTATGTATGTATGTATGTATGTATATACAACTTTCGTTGAAGAGTCGAGCAGGTCGTGCGTTTGATGGTAAGCGTAACTTGCCCTTATCAATGTCAGTCAGTGTCAGTGTTGTAAATCACACTTGCTACAATGCCCTTCAATTGTCAAATGTGCCACGTTGAATGGCAATGCTAATTCTTTGTGCAAAGAATAGGCCAGCCTTCTGGTCACGGGAAACAATGATCAGGCCGCGAAAACTGTTGCTTTTGGATTGATTTTGTTAAACTGAAACTGGAATAAACATCCAAAAAATAAATAATTTCGCTCTAAATTCGTTAACTCGAGATTTAATATTATGTATCTATACTAATATAATAAAGTTGAAGAGTTTGTTTGTTTGAACGCAAAAATCTCAGGAACTACAGGTCCGAATTAAAAAAATATTTCACTGTTGGATAGCCCATTTATCGAGGAAGGCTATAAGTGGTATAACATCACGCTAAGACCAAGGAGCGGAGGAGTAATGAAAAATGTTGCAAAAACGGGGAAAATGTACACATACGAAGTTGCGTGGGACAGCTAGTAATTATTATTAGTACTCAGGTCATTAAAATTATATACTATAATAAAATAATGCAAAAGTAATTTTATCTGTTTGCTTTTCTTGTTTAGATAAGATAATACTTTATAATACATAGAGGCTGTAAGCTTAAAAAAACAGTTTTAAAGGGTTTATAGTGTCCAGAAGAGCTATTACATATCAACCCATATGATGGCCCACTGCTGGGCACGGGTCTCCCCAGTAGAACCTACTAGTATGTAGATCCTGGGGGTAATTGCCATAATCGCCACGCTTGGCGAGCGGGTTGGCGATCGCAGTAAGGCTTTAAATACGCAGAGGACGCTGCTGCCCGTCCTCCGGGGTGAAATCCCTATTAGAAAAGCTATTACTAGGTCTTTATTCACGATCTTTATTTAAATAAAGATCGTGAATACGCATATGTCCGTGACAAGCCTCATGCGTAGTACGCTCAAAGATATCCGCCGCGCAAGCGCGTTGAAGCATTTCTAAGCGTAGCTCTCTATATACCATTATGATAAGATTTTGACAGTTCGCATGGGCCTGCCGCGAAAACGGAAAAAAGAACGTGAAAAAAACGTCATAAGTAAATAAATTTATTTTTAAAGTTAGTAATCATTTTATTTTGAGAAGGGACTCAATAACTAAGCCTAAATAAATAATATATGACCAAAGTTATCTCAAGATTTTCTTTACAAAACTAGAAACTTTTTACAACAAAGTTTCGACGACAATATCGATTTGTCCTACTCACACAACATTAGTTTGCAAACATAATTTTCTTGTTGGACAAATCTTTGGTGTAACGAATATGGGTATGTGGGAAAGGATAAGGAAAATGCCTTAACAAATGTTTTCAAAGTTCACGTAATCTGATTTGATCACGATTCCACACACATGTCATCTTTTCGAACCTTACTCGTATTTCTTCATTAAGGGTTGTCTATTAACCACGTGAAGCTCGAAAGGCGAGGGATTCGGAAAAAATAATGAAATATCACTGCGGGAGGGAGGTGTAGTGAGATATTACGTGTATTTTTTTCCTTGAACGTGGGATTTTTAAATCGAAAAACGACCTATGACTCCTCACACTTGACTGGTGTTGAAATCATGGGACCCTCCCCCCCCTGGTGCGGTATACCAATTGCACAAATCATTTTTTTCGCAAAAAATGCGTATCACCATATGGGGAGCAGTTGTCAAAAAATGGCTAAAAAAATATCACGTGACTAATGGACGATTCCTTATTTGAAAATCTGGGCTTGGAAAGTGGGATTGGATCCCACATTACTAGCAATCTTGTTAACTCCTCCAGCTCAGCTCAAAGGCTTGTGTTAGGAGTGGGTTCACGTCGGTAGGATAATGGGTAGGATTTGAACCCGCGACCTCACGATTGCGAGACGATCTCTTAGCCATTAGGCTACCGTTGCTTCCTAAGATATAATATAATTGTTTAATACACCGTGAGTTTGTAGTCATTTTGGTGCATAATTTTTAAACTCCACATCTATAACCTAGTCCACAAAAAAATTCACTATAGTAAAATACTTATGAACGTCAGACAAAATTTGGAATAGAATGATTCTACATTTAATGCCAAGTTCGCAAGAGTAAAGCCGTAAGAAAAGAACTTGGCAATAAAAACTCATGGCCACTTTTTTAAATGCCAATTTCTACAATATATTTGTGGAAAATACATCTTATGTTAACATATCATTTATGACATCGACCGTTAATATTTTCTTAAACTGATATTTTTTATAGTGTAGTTATAGTAGGTTAGTGATATGGAGTTCAAAATTGTATTCTCCAAAACGACTACAAATCCATGGTGTATACAGTAATATATTATTTTGACTAATGGGTATTTCATCAGTTTTTTTATTCAAGCATAAACATTTTTGCTTACTTGCCCAATATAGTATTTGTATACACCTAATATAGTATTTGCCTATATTTCAACGATTTCCGTGTTTAACAGTAATTTTGACTTAAATAACCCTCTACGTCTAATTTATTACTCGTAATCGGAATCGGGTACAAATGACGTCGCCTCCGGCTTAAATATCAAATGTAATTGATTCTCGTAACCCCTGGGTTCAAGTTGAAGTTACATATTCTTTCCAATTACTCAATCAAATAATAAACAAATTCGAGATTTTGAAAAATACTATACATCTTATGACCGCTTTATGCGGACATTAGATAATAGGGTCATATCAGAGACACTATTCATAATTCGTCATCAGTAATGAGATGATATTTTGTAAAAGAAATACAAAATGCTTCGAATTTTATTATATTTATTTATCCAAATCACTTCAATTGTTAATTTTCAATCAGTACCATCACTTTTACAAAACCAACACTTTTAATCACTGTCACTATTTTAGACGATACTTTCTAAATTCAACTTATGTTTCGTTGGGCTCCCAGAGACTAATGGCAGAGAGTTAGTTAACAAATAGTAGGAAAACTCGTAGAGGGTGGGACGATACCTGTTCGAACAGTGTTGCTAGTACAAAAAACAAAAATACCACTATAACGGTAACATTTTTTTAAGAAGTCTTTTTTTAAAGGTCTCATGTGGCTACACTGATCTCTTGTACTAGTACGCTGCACTGGCTACCACGTACAAAGTTATAGCAATTTCAAATGCCGAATCAAATTACCGTCTTGTGAGCTTTTTTGACACTTAAGACAAATAGCCGTTGTTGTTACTGACAAATTACCGTTTAGTGTCGTTGACGGTAGCCTGTCCAGCGTACTGGTACTACAGAGTCAGTGCTAATATGACTTTGCACCTTACATTTATTAACTAGTACATTTAGGGTGCAAAGGACAGTAGCATAATGTAATTTTTATATAAATATATATAAATAAAAGGAGGGCCTAAACTATAAGGGTTAAAACTTGAAATTTTGCACTGGGGTTCCTTTTATAACGTAGGGGAGCACTAAGAAAGGATTTTTAAAAATTCACACCCTAAGAGGGTAAAATGGCGGTGCAAAAAAAATATTTTAGCCAAAAATCTGGCATCCACGCAGGCGCAACTAGTACTTTATATGAACAAGCTTAAACTGATATTTTGATCCGTTTTTGTTAACAAGTCTTCCAACGTATTGTCTGCGATAGCATAGATATATAGAGAGATATATAGATAGCTTTTTGATGAACTGTAGTACAGTTCATCAAAAACGTTATCTATGCGTGAGAGGGCTCAGTCACATTGAACGCTTAAACCGCTGAATTAATTTAGGTAAAATTTAGAATAGAGATAGTTTGAGTACGGGAAAAACCAATAGGATAGTTTTGATTACGCTTACCGACATTGGCGGATCCGCGGGCGAAAGCAATTAAACTATAAGAAACAAACATATAGCGTGCAAAGCTGTGAGGAAAAGTTAGTGTTGGAATAAATATCTCGAAAAATTGTATTATACTTTCCCGATCTAACAAGATACTCTGCTGTCAACTTACCTGTGCCCAGTAAGCATTAAGCGCAGGCTACACCGCCGCTGACGGCGACGTGTGCGGGCAGCGTTTCAAGTATTTTTAAAGTTTCGATTCACACCGCGAAATACAGAGATAAGCTACGTCAGCGATTAAAATGATGCGAACGAAATATCTGACAATTCCAGCGAACTCATTTACCTCATTCGCATAGCTTAGCTCTATACGTCGCTATGTGAACCAAAGTATGAAAAGAGGCGAAGCAGTTCGCTCGGCGCACCCACCGCTAGCTTTCCCGCCTATAGTTTTCGTTGGGCACCAACATAATTTAGCTCGAGCGTTGTAGATGAAACTTCTCATTTTAAGAATTCCAATAAAAGGCTCATTATTATAAGCAAGTCATTTTATATTATATTTTATGGAACAGTAAGATTTACAAGATTTGGAATTATTAATATTGTTTGGACAGTTCTCTTCCTTGGTTTTATTCATGCAAAAATATTTTGTTTATCTTTTAAGGAAGTATTTAAAGAAAAACATTTGTTACTCCTTTTTTTGTGGCTTTGTAAAATTTTATTGTAATGGATTTTGTTCTACTAAATTCCTGTGAATCGTGAAAATATTATAAATATAAACCGGCTACCGACGATTATCTTAAGTTCACTAACCTATTTGTAACACGTAGTCATAATTTTCTCGTGATTCGTATCATATGTTAATAACAGTATTTTAACAAGCGAATGTTTTTACTCCTTCTATTCTATTTTGAAAATATGGTCTAATAAGTTTTGGTTTGTTCTTTGCCGTAGTCAGACTGTGTTTTTTTGAATATTTTTTAAGACATCAAACATGGGGCTTTACAAACTTACAAATGACAGATACAAAGAACACCAAGATACAAAACAAGAATTTGTGAATCACACGAAGCGGTGTCCCAGGTAGAACTTATTGCATGGTTTGTTATAACACTGCCCTGAATCCTCATTCAAGGTGGTTTAGAACCACATTTTCTGTTTTTTGAAAAAAAAAATGATAACTAGCAATGTGGGATTTTGATCCAACATTACTAGCGATTCTGTTAACCTCCAGCTAAGCTCAATGGCTAGAGTTTGGAGTGGGTGGTGGTAGTAAAATGGGAAGGATTTGAATCCGACTTCACGATTGCGAAACCGATGCCTTAGCCAGATGCTGCCTCTTATGACTGGCACTGCTCCCTAAACTAAGGGTTTAGAGACCAGTGTCCCTAAACCTCGCTTATTAAGTTAAGTAAGCTATAATAAGTGTTGGAATAGTAAATATTAAATACTTATTCATGGTTCCATCTTTGTGCATCTATGATATTTGTGTCTCTGCTTGTCTATGGTAAACTGTTTTGTCATTGTTTTGTTACTTACCATACAATAAACGTTGTTGAACTAACCGAAGCGGCGGTAGCCTAATGGCTAAGGCAATCGTAAGGTCTTGGGTTTGAATCCTACCCATTATACTACAGACTTAACAGGATTGCTAGTAATGTGGACCTACAATCCCACATTGCTAGTTTATTTTTTCTTTTAAACGTAAACTTGAACTTATAATTACTTTTCAACAATAAGAGTAAAGTCCCATTTTATCTAGTTCCCCAATTTCCAAATTTTTCAGGGTTTTGATTCAGTGCAATGTAATACCGGTATGAGTATCCACACTGCAGCACCAAAGTCGTCAAAATAGAATTCGAGGTGAATGTTCCAAAACATTTAACATAATAGGTTCGGTTTATCGAAAATAGTTTCGTTCATGGCTACTAAACTACTAATGGCTCATTAAAAGCCACTACTTAACACGTGAAAAGAGGTTCGGTTTAATAATAATACGTACACATTAAATAACCCTCGCGAAATAAAAAGTTAATTTTATTTTTGACACTTGACTCAAACAAAAATTTTCACTTTAAACCTTAATATTTCACAAACGAATCTCTAAATCTTATAATGGTCCCGATAATCCCGAAATGATTTTAAAAGACCTATCTAATCACACCCCACTTTACACAGGGAAAAAAAAAGATTTTTAAGATTTTATTTTCTTTCCCTTTGTCGGCATAAGTAATATGTGTACCCATGCAAAACTACAGCCTTCTAGCACTAACATTCTCTGAGCTAAGCTGCGGACGGACGGACATGGCGAAACTATAAAGGTTCCGTTTTACCGGGCGTCACATTCGAGATGTTTAAGGAGACGCCGAATTCATCATAAGAATAGTGCCAATCCATCTCCTCCCGTGGGTGTTGTCAAGGCAACTAAGAAATTTCACACTGGAGGATGCGCAGCAGCATCCTCTGCATACTTAAAAGCTTTACTGCGATCGCCAACCCATTCGCCAGGCGTGGCGATGAAGACAACTACCCCCAGGAACTTTATTAAGCAAGTTACTGCCCAGCAGTGGAACACTATATGGGTTGATATGAATGAAATTAGAATATTATCGGGACTTAATCGCGTAAAATATTTAAGTTAGGACGAACCTTTTATTTACCCGACGTTTCGATCGAATTGCACCGGTCGTGGTCACGGGTCGACTGTAAATAAAAGGTAAAACCTTTAAAAAATTCACGCGATTTGGTCCCTATAATATTCTAAAATGTGTAAACATCGCGAAAGTTTAAAAACAAATATGAGTCAAATTCATAAAGGGTCGTATCGTTAGTATGATACTCACACTGTTGGTGTTGAGACAAATCAAATTCAGCCATGAAATAATAGTAGATCCGGCGCTGATATACAGACACACAAATACGCAAGTCAAACTTTATTGTTAGGAATTAAAAAACCAATGTAACATTTGTCACAAAGTACAATCTAAAATGAATGATTAGTTCTGCATAATTAGGCCGTTGGGGTGGTGGTGAGTTTCTGAGAAATAGGTTAATAGTAGCAGGTGGGGTGTTGCGATACCGGGAGACTGTCATCAATCATAATATTCAAAGTTTCTTGTAAGACTGAGGTTGGAACAGGCGTATTATGTAACTATTGTCCATACTTATAGTTAAGTTAATTTAAAGGTTAACGGTGCGTTTAGACGCTCGCATTCAAAGCGACATTCAACGGGCATGAACTTGAGCGCGAGCGTCTAAATAGGCTTGAATGTGCTGCTCGGCTGTTTGTGGACGGGTTATTAAAATTACAAGTTCATGAACGCGGTGGATGACCGTCACGACTGCCATAAAATCGTATCATGTGGTGGCTAAATTCGACTTTGGCGGACATGTCTCGGTGCCGGAGTTGGTAACGGCTTAGGGCCGGTACCCCTAAGGTCGCGATTTCAAGTCCCGCCTGAGACGATTTTTTCCATCATAAAATTAAATTTATTTAAATTCCTGTTTACGAACACTTATTAGACAGGTCTGTCTAATGTGTGACTAAACACAAAAATAAAAAATCCGCTATTTAGAAACAATACGACTCAAATGACGTTTTACATGATGTAATCCTTCTAATCGTTTGGGCTGCGTGTGTCAAAGAAATTTATATGCATAAATACTTAAATACACTCGAAACACATTATCCTTGTTCTGGTGCAGTTGGGTAAAATAGACGAAATTCTGCCATCGTGACATTCACCTATATCTAATCTTAAAGTCCATTTGCGTTAGAAATACAATAATTTTACGCACTGTCCGTCCGTACTGTACACCGTAATGTCTTTACGGGTTTCGACGCGTGGCATGCAGACCGGCAAGCAGCTCGGCTACCAGCTTGACACGAGTCGCCGTCCACACGTAATGACAAAAGCTTCAATTTGCTGCAAACTGTGAGCGTAACATGGCCACTTCCTTACACCTTTTGTGTTGAAATGGTGTTTCACTGTTTATAACAATAATATTTGATTAGTCAAAAATAATGTTACGTACATTATTTATAAGCTTATCGAGTTATTACATTTCGTCAAAATGATGATTATTAATGGTATATACCATATTTCCCTAAACCTGCCCGTCTCTTTGATATAATAAACACAAAATTTGAATAAAGTGATATTACGATAAAACAAATCTTTTCTATGTTTAAACGTCTCAAATAATCTGCTTCATGGAAATTTTTTTTCAAGGTCTTTCCAAAAAAATAATTACAGTATTGTATGTACTGTACGACAAATGGAACAAGGATTAATGGCCTACACTAAATCTGCTACGAATATTAGTCTACGCCAGTTCTACGAAACTCGTTGATCGTCTACGCGACGTCTACGGCCGGCGATTTCTAGAATGTCTAGGGGCGTTACAAGCATGATTGAGCGATAAAGTTCGAAGTATCAGAACATTCACATTTACGAGTGTAACTAGGGTTATGTCACTTTTCAGATAGTAGATAGGGTTACAGTGAACCTTTACCAGTGAAGCAAAATGTCGATATATGGCTAGCTCAAGTATCTAAAGTGCTTAATGAATAAGAAGTTTAAGATATAGGTTATATTTGTTAAATGTAAGTTATCATCAAAGATTTTCACCTTCAAACAAACAAATTAATTAGCTTAGATTATATCAATAAAGTTTTTTTTTTAATTAGGTGGGTTTTAGTAGGTGTGTTATAGACACCCGGATGGCACGTAGTTCTTTTGCTATATATTTTTTATATTTGTATTAGCTAATGATTAAAAAAAAATCAGGAAGAACATAAAGTTTTAAAAATAATTTTAAATTAAGATTTTTCGCACGTATATTACTCAAAGCCAAGTGAAAAGATCATTACAACCTTTTACAAAAATACAAACAACATTTAGAATATAGCCTCCTTATTTTAGCTTACCATAACAAAAAAATTACAGATTTTTGTTTGATGTCAAAATGTTACGCTTTTTTTGTCTAGCCTCTCAGCCTGCAAACAAGTGATACCGTGTGATAAGGAACTACGTTCTAAAAAAATCATCTTGAAGAAAGTAACTGTATCAACAATTTAGATTTTAAATATACAGAAACAGTAATGAATAAGGGGCTCAATTTAAGAGGGACGACGGGGTCTTTTGATGTAGTTGCCGCTTGTTAGTCCTTGTCTTACAGATTCCTATATAAATCATCTGACGAGCTTTCCCTTGCCAAACTGACAGATTTGTTACTGTCGCCAACTAAATGAAAGGACTCAGATAAAAGCCGTTGAAGGCACAAATTACATAGATACTGATGACCGGCTCCCTATAACGAGTGAGAACATCTACTAGCCATTACATGTTCAATCTAGCGATTATGAAGCGGCGGTAGCGTAATGGCTAAGGCATTGGTCTCGCAATCTTGAGGTCATGGGTTCGAACTCTGGCCATTATACTACTGACGTTAACCTACTCCTATCACAAGCCATAGAGCGTCGCTGGAGGTAACCCCTCCAGCGACGCTCTATGGCTTGTGTTAGGCATAACAGGATTGCTAATAATGTGGGACCACAATACCAGATTGCTTGTTATCTTTTTTTTTTAATCTAGATTGAGATCCCGTGATCCGTATCTTGACCCAGCCTGACTGTGTAACGTGTTCGATTGACGGATCACGACATGTAACAACCAGCCGAATCATTGGCTATCAATTTATCAATTGATCCGATCGCGATCTGGATTGAGCGTGTATAACTGCCATAGATGCGCACTTACACAGATCTCGGTCGAATGACAGCCGAAAGAACACAAGTTTTTTTTTTATACTACGAAATGAAGAAACAAGCAAGTCGTGCGGCTGATGATAAGTGTCACGCAAGCCCATAACAGTATCAGTGCCACCCAAATCCTTTTTTGATAAAAATTTGAATGTCACCGCACCAGGCTCCTAATTTTTTTTTTATAGTAATGTGGGATTAGGGTCCCACATTACTAGCAATTCTGTTAACCCTTCCACGTCGGTTTTACGTCGGTAGTATAATAGGTAGGATTCAAAACCGCAATCTCACGATTGCGAGGTCTTACCTCGCACTGACCTTAGTCATTAGACATTAGTTCATAAGTCTCATTTACCTAGTAATTACACTTGCTACAGAGCCCCTCAATCGAAACACAATGTGTTGACATCACTATTTCAAGGAAGAATAACTGACACTGTCGTGGTACCCAACAATATGGCCTATGACCGTACGTGCGTGTCTTTATGTGGGTGGATTTTTGTTGAGCTGTGAGCCGGTCTTCAGTACCTATAAGTATATATTCTGTGTTGAAGGGGAACGAAATTGTAACAATAATTCATGACAAACTACTTACGACAATGTTTGTTGCGTTTTGTTAATATAAATAGGTATGTTTTTGTGGTTTTGCAGACCAAGTGGAAGTAATAAATGGGAAAGTAAACAGATCTGTTTATTTTTCCATCTGTTTGAGTTGTTAGGTGTGAGTGGTTTGAAAAAAATGGGACAAGGAACGCATAAATATTGCAAATGTGCGACGACATACTATACGTATTTTGATGATTTTGTACTAATCTTTTGGACTGGACTAACTGGATAATGGCCCAGGAGTTACTAAACTAGTTTGATTACTAAACCGAAGGTCGTAGGTTCTATTTATCTTAACATAATTGTCAAAGTGAAAGTCAAAATACTTAATTAATTTAGGTTACAAATGCAACGCTTATAAATGTGAGACAATATTTGGAATAGAATTATTCTACTTTTAATGCCAAGTTCGTAAGAGATTACTAGGCAATTTATTACTAGTCATCTGGTTGTAATTAATGTTTATATATTTAATAAGAAATCAAATGATGTATCTATCAGTTGTGTGGTTACTATGGTGCCTATAGCCTGTTTTTAGAAAAGGCTATAACGAAAACAGAACTTTAGCTTTAGAATTTTAAACTTTAGACACCAACATTTAATACAAATGTGACATTGCTTTACGCAGTGTAAAATTTATTATTAAACTAGCTGACCCGCACAACTTCGTCAGCGTCAATTTTTCTCATTTTTGCAATATTTTTAATTGATGCTTCGCTCCTATTGGTCGTAGCGTAATGGTATATAGCATATGGCCTTCCTCGATAAATGGGATACCCATATTATCGAGTTAAACAAAGAAACAAATAAACTTTTCAGCTTTATAATATAAGTATAGATTCGTTCTCTTCGTTTCTCACAAAGCGAAAAACTAAAAAAAACATTACCAAAACCATTAATCTCTACCTCAACAACTACCCAACTTCAATAACTAAAGGGTTCTAAACTCAAAATAAAGGCAAGTAGGTACACAAGAATTAGCACAAAATGAAACCTGCAAATGCTGCGTGCTTCAGATAACTACCTAATTACATAACGTTGCGCGGGTGAAATGCCACTTAGCTTCCAGTTTTAAACATTTTAATGTTGCTTCTCATTGGCGAGCGGAGGGTTAAATAAAGGGAGCAGCAAGTTATTTACAAAGCTGGCTAAGTTAACAATAGAATGCTCGTTCAAACTAACAGAAAACATGTTAGTAATTCGCTCTTGATTATTTGTAGTAATACTAGTTTTTGATCATGGTTCTACTCGTGTGTTTGTCAGTTATCGTGATAAAATGTGTACCATGTCACTCGTCAACTTTTATGCCATAACAAATTTCATATAAATGAGCCAATTGATTAAGTTAAACAGACTTGAATACTCTAACGTAAAAGTTATTTCCAGGCGTGCTCAAAAGCATTTTTATAGTTAAAATATTGTATTTTGACAGTAGTCAAATACCCGATGGTATTTGACTACTGTCAAAATACAATATTTTATATTAACCATGAAATAATATGACATAAAATGTTCTTAAAAAATATATTTATAATTTTACGTGTTTATAAATTTCTAATCATGAAAATAAATATGAAAAGTAAATGATTTGGCCATAAAAAACGTGATGTCATATGCTAGCATTTCATACAAACTTATAAGGTCGTTTTTGTCGTTTGTGTCCGACCGAATTTTTGACCATGCATGAAACGGCGCACACGCTAATGTGCGTAAACTTTATGTAGGTAACCTAATTTCTTCACTCTCATGGTTCGATGGAACGTCATACAGTGGCTAGTGCGTAGCGTAGTGGGCTTTAGGTAATTATATAATTAACCCAAATAACGGAATAAATCTAAAACTCGCTTTTTCTTAGCACAAAAATCTCTTTAAATATTACTTACTACAAATGAATTAAGCATGTTATAAACGCGTTGTAAATAAATAAAAAATGTATTTAAAAACAAACTTTTGTTCGGGTCATCCCTATCCTATTTTTATTGTATTTTAACTTTCGCGTGGATGATTATAACTATTTATTATACGGGAATTAACGCGCATTATTTACCTTCAAATTGCTTGACGTTTCGACCTGATTGCACCGGCCGTTGTCACAAGCGAACTGAGTTCGCTTTTTTATGTGCTGTTTAATTCTTATAATCATGCACAAACGAACTGAGGTCGCTTGTGCATGATAATACGAATGCAAAATTTTGTGCGCATGATATGAGGACATAGTTCAAAATTCAGTTGCAATATTTGTCCCAAACATTAAACATAATATATTAAAAGCACCAAAAGCATACCATTAATTAAAAGATACTTGTAGTAAAATGCCACTGTATTGAACTAACAGTAACAGTACAATTTTTCTTAAACACTATTTTGGAAATGTCTAATTTTTTGGGTTAAAACCAAACTATGAATGATTATAATAATATTGCTATCTCTTTCCAATGCGGCAATATTACGTCAGTAGTACAAACACGCGAACAACTCGTGACGTCTTGCAGCGGCCAATCAAGGTACCATTGTCGTGAATTAATTACTAGGCATATCAACCCGAGTCGTCTAGAGAATATCCGCAGCGCGGTTATCGTGTCCGCACTGTACGCCCTTCCTTACACCAAAAGAATGTACTACTATTAATCACTCAGACCACTACCATAGAACGACAACTCGATATTAATATCGCAGGAATGACGCATTGTTTCACTGCTTATCAAGAGTTCAATTTATAGTGCGACGATTGTGCGGGTATTTGTTTATAGGCATAACTTGTCGCCGGCCCTATTTTGCTCGTGTTGGACTGTAATATAATCTCCAAACCCACTGTACCCCTGACTATACTTACCTACTCCTCCTCACGAAACGCCTTTTTCCCTTCGATGAAAAGTTGAATTATATTTTTGTCATATATTTCTTCTGTTTGTCGCGTGTGTGTTTGTACCAAACAAGTATTTCTTTAAATGTTAATAAATTTTGCGATTTGTACACATTATAAAATATACTACGAGTCGTAATCGCGTGAATAATTCACGAGTCTACCCGTGACCCCGGCCGTTGCAATACGGTCGAAACGTCGGGCAATAAAAATAGGTATGTACCTTAAATTATTTATAAGAAATTCAGACATGTATTATTATTATTTCAAATAAATTCAGGCATTTATTACAAAATCGACTTTTTAACTGCTATTTTTAAATGTGTGGCAAGAATATTGCCATGTACAGATACAAAAGAAAAACACAAAACAACATTAACAAGAAATAATGAAACCCACATTTGTTTTATATTCTTGTTAATGTTTAACTTTATTGTTGAGTACACAACATTAATCCTTTGACCCTGTCCAAACATTTTGTAAGCTTTCATAAAGGCGTTACATTTATTTTATACAAGTTTCATTACTGCTTTTATCTCGTAACGAAATGTGCCTCTGGAGAAAAGGTTATAACTTTAAAAAATGTAACTTCACAGTAGGCGCAGAAAAAAACGTTCACCGTGCTTTAAATTATTAAAAGATCTAACTTGATTTACTTATAGACGCACAGACACATTCTGGTTTCTAAGCTATTCAAATTAAATGAGGTTGTAATACCTAAATTTAAAGCAGGCTGAGCATTATTTTGTATCTTCTTCTGTAATGTTACATTTTAGAGTAAATGTAGTAGTAGAATGAGCCTCTTCTGAATCGGACCTTGCCTAGAGGCTCAGAATTTCTTTACATAAAAACAGGTACGAGTAGATATATACCTGCCTCTTTTTTATGTTACGTAAATTCTGAGTCTTGGCACCTATACCCCACGCACTCTGTAACAATAAGACGCGACGTTGTGATGAATTAATTGCATTGTATACCCATCCTCCTAAATTAGGATATCCGTAACATATCCGCCTTCTTTTTGTTAGAAGAATGAAGAATATTAATCACTAAAGCTCCTACTATAGGAATGGAACTCGATGTCATTTATTAAATCGAATACAGGAACATATTTAGAAAAATGAAAACAATACTGCTCTTTTAAATCACACACACGCTTTGGAATAGTCTAAACTATCTCGACCTTTATTTTGATACTCATATGTATCATATCAGAAGAAAAAAAATACATTTAATTTAAAAAAAAATCTTTTAATATGTAGGTTTCTGAAGTTAAAGTACGTTGTCATAACGTGTACAAAACGACTTTTCAAAGATTCCTTACTACAATATACATTTGTTGAAGTAATTATTAACATTGGGTATTTAATATTTTTTTTTATTGTAACATTTATAATTACAAAATAATTGAAGTAATTTTTATAGGCATTTCTTGCCAATTACTTTACAAATACAATAATTGCATTTTTGAAAGATAAAAAAATTTGAAGTCCAGACCCAGGAATCGAACCCGAGACTTCCGTAGCCAAACCGGGGCCAGAACTGAACCACCTATCTGGACTATGTTACTAGACTTCAAATTTCTCTATCCCTTGATGCTCGCGAGTATCGCGCTATCTTTCAAAAATGCAATGATTGTATTACAAAATAAAGCTAGATAAAAGTAATCACGCTTCGGACTAGCTTCTAAGGAAGCGAAAAGTAGCTACTGTTTGCTGATACAGTCATGCGAAGACGGAATGCTCGATGCACCTACTTTCTATGTAAAACTTTCTGCGCCTAGAGCTAGTTGTTTTTGTGTTACCGTGATTGAAACATTTGGCGCTCCGATTGGACCGCTCCAAAGTCTTAACTCATCAAAAGGCCAATTGCGATAAACGTTTTGATTGCGTTCATGTAAAAATCATCACACATCTATACTTATATTATAAAGCTGAAGAGTTTGTTTGTATAAACGCGATAATCTCTGGAACTACTGGTCCGAATTCTTTTACTGTTGGCTAGCCCGTTTATCGAGGAAGGCTATATAACATCACGCTATAACCAATAGGCGTGGAGTAACAATAAAAAAAGTTGCAAAAACGAGGAAAATTTACGCAGACGAAATTGCACGGGTTAGATAGCCCATTTATCACCTTCCTCGATAAATGGGCTATCTAACAGTGAAATAATTTTTGAATTCAGATCAGCAGTTCCTGAGATTACCGCGTTCAAACAAATAAACAAACAAATAAACTCTTCAGCTTTTTATTAGCATAAATAAGGCTTTGAAATCTTCTACTGTAAAATTGCTGTTTTGGGGATACAACTATTTGCGTAGGAGGTATAGATTTATTTGAAAAACATCTAACTTACGTAGTCACCATACGTCCTACGTAAAACAATCCTATCGTTTTGGCTTCGTCGTAGTCAGGCAAAAAAAAACTCACATCACTCCCACCATATATATAACAAGTGACACAGTTATTAAAGACAATGATGATATAAGTGCCTCATTTACAATCAAGGTGTGCGTCACCTCCTGATATTCAAATCTCGCTTGTAGACTGGATTAAGGTTAAAAACAAAGGGTGTAGAGCCTTCTCATGCATACAAAGTGGATATACTAAAAATATTCATACGTCCGGTTTATGTAGGATGTCGATGAGATCTTATATACTAATACAGATTACGCGTCCTACATGTTATAAATGATTAAACATCTCTAAGCGAATATAAAAGCTTAATTCTTCCTTCATTAGGGATTAGACTCTTAAAAGCACTTCTAAAGATCAATACTCACTAGACTCTAATACTTTTCTGTCCACTTAACGCTCCTTGGTAAGTACCAACTTATTTCGGGGAAAACAAATGACGTTCTGGAATATAAATTGATTGAATCAAATCCCACCGTAGCGTAAATTCCCAAATCACATTAACTGTCCTGAACAAAATAAGAAACGAATCAACGGACCGTGAGGGCATTCTAAGATTGATTGCTAGTTCGCGTGTCGCCTCAAATTGCCCCACTCGGCCCGCTCGTCCCGCTCGCCCCAATGGTCCCACTCGGTGCATGAGACAGCTTTGTATGTCGAATTAATGGTCCAGGGACGCTCGCTTCCAAGCTGGTCAAAGTGAATTTTGATGCCCAAAGACTTTTGTGTCGAGACATCTAATGCGACTCTTTTACGTTATTGGTCAGACGTTGCTCTATGTTGAATTAAATATAAATGTTAGTATGGTGTTTTTATTTCTATGGAAAAGAAGAAAAAATAAGAAAACAGATTTACGAAGTAACTTCAATAAAAATAGGGTTTACTATCTTTCTGTGGGTTCGACCCTAGTATGTAATAAAAATTACGACTTTCGGGTTAATAAAAAGTTGTTGTTGTTCCGATACTGTTATTTAAAATTATGTTTAAAGATATATAGTATTTGAATATTCAATAATTACTACATGTACACTACTCCCAATTTCGCAAGTACCTACAAAGTCAAAAGTACTTTATTCACATATGTTACAAAATGAAAGGCTTATGATCGTCAGATATAATTTGGAATAGAATGATTCAATGCCCAGTTCGCAAGAGTTAAGCCGTCAGAAAAGAACTTGGCAATAAAAAGCCAATGACAAATACAGAATGGTAAATGCCCCTTCTTATATTTGAGTTCGTGGATTTTTTTTCTAATGACAGATAGACTATTTTACACATACCAACCCATATGATGTTCCACTGCTGAGAGCGTGTCTCCGTAGCAGAACCTACATAACAAAGATATTGAGAGGGTCTAAACTTTTGCAGTTGAGAAAGCTGTAAGTAAAAACCACTTACAGCTTTTTCAACTGCAAAAATTGAATAATATATGTTTAAAGCATTTTCATGCTAATTTAAAAAAAAAAAATTAAATGTATGGAGGAAAAATTCGTCTCAGTCGGGACCTGAACCAGCGACCTTGATCTGCCCTAAGCCGTTACCAACTCTGGCACCGAGACATGTCCGCCTAAGTTGAATTTAGCTTCCATATTAAAGATTTTATATATCTATTATTACTCAATCTGTACCTCTGTCCGTGTGTCACTTAGCTAAGGTTGCCAACTGAGAATCATCGGTGGGTGTCTAGCGTAGCTTATGCAGAGGTGTTGGAACCTTTTTGGCACGGGCTTGCGGAGCAGCATACTGTGCCTACTTGTTTTATTAATTCTGTTTTTTTACACATTCTTTTTTAGGGTTCCGTAGCCATAATGGCAAAAACGGAACCCCTTATAGTTTCAACATGTCCGTGTGTCTGTTTTTCAGTCTGTCTGTCTGTTTGTTCGTATGTCACAGGCATTTTACTCAAAGACTACAATGAACATTGATTAAATTTGGTGAAAGGGTTTTAGCTAAATATTTAAAATAAATATTTTAAAAATTTAAATTATTAAAAATATTTATTTTGATTATTTAGCTAAAATTTAAAATATTTATTTTGATTATGTAATCCATACATGTAACAGAAGCTGATTTTATTTTGGCAACCTTGAACGGTTAACAAATACTTTAAATCAAAATTATTTCAAACATTATCGGTTATACCATCATTGAGTTATTGCCGAAAAACTGCATTTCTCAACATAAGGGTGTAAGTGCCATTGACATACGCTCTTCCGCTGGTACAATTATTCAAATCGGATATTTCATACGACAACGGCTCCGGAACTCTACACTGAGCATGGTCCGACATGCTCTTGATCGGTTTTTTTTTTATTTTAATTTAATTCTTGACACTTTTTGTTGTTTTTGTGCGCCCAGGCCGAAATAAATGCATTTTCTTTCTTTCTTTGTACTTGAACTAGTTTCAATATTTGCAATTAAGGGACTTGCGTAGCTAAATTTAAATGTGTATTGTACACATTACACGCACAAACACTTTGTCTATCGATTTTAATATTATATATTAAGTTATATGCATATTTATGAAACGATGACAGCTTTTACCATCGTTTCCACAGTATAATGTCCTCTTCAGAATAGTTACACATTGACATAGTACAGTAGAGTTAATAGACGTGTGTTCGACAATGTTGTACCCATTAATATGCAAAACTATGCTGCTACATTTAAAACAGAAGTGATAAAGATGTACCTGTATTGGGTTGAACGGATATTTTACTAACTTATTATGTTATTTATGTGTAACGTAGTTTTTAGCTTTATTCTGCCAACAAACGTCTTAAAACTAAAATAAAATCGAGCAAGTGCATGTCGGGCAAAATACAATATAGGGTTCCGCATCTACCCAGCACTTGACTGGCCTGTTGGTCTAGGATAGTGACCCTGGCTGCTAAGCCGGAGGTCATGAGTTCGGTCCCCAGCCGGGTCCTTATTCACTATCTATATTTTATATGTATTTAGAAATATATTAATATATTTATCAGTTGTCTGCTTTCCATAGTACAAGCTCTTCTTAGTTTGGGATCAGATAGCGTTGTGTGAGTTGTCCCAAGATATTATTATTATATTATTATTACAATAATGCGTATAAGACGTGGGTTTATGTTGTTATTGTTTCGTACTACTAACAAAGTTATACAAGTACTTATTTTTCAATGGAATTTGTACGAAAGTTTTGTTATTTCTCACTTGGTCTGTTGTTACTCGAAAACTTGTAAAGCATACTTAGCTGTAAAAGTTTTCGATTTAATTTCATTATTTATACTACTATCCTGAACTTTTCCACATCTTCGTAAACAACTATTTAGCTGGCAGGAGTGGGACACTTGACTCCAACAAAAAAATGCACTTTAAGGCTTTGTATTTCACAAACGGATCCCTGAATCAAAAAATGATTTTCACAACCTCTAAATATTTATAAAAGATTTGTCTAACTATACCCCACACGATGTAGGGGTAGGGAATAAAAATCACATCCCCACTTTACGTATAGAGGAGGTACCCGACTTTTTTTTTAAATTTTATTCCGCCATTTTGTCAGATTAACTTATATGAATATCCACGCCAAATTACAGCTTTCTAGTACTAAGGATGGGGATGAGGATTCAATATTACAATAATTAAATTTACGCTCGAATGGAAGTTGCTACTAATTAAGGTTTTTCTTTAGTATATTACACAAAGTCTCCTAGGCATTCTATAAAACATAAGCCATCCAATTTGTTCAAGCTTGTTTCTACAGAAATTGTACTTAATTTAATTAGAAATTAACCGAATAATTTAATAATGCTTCTAACCAATTATAAAGTAACACTCTTTAGTATCAAGTTAACTGAAATTCTGAACTCTAATCACTTAGGTCAAATAAAATGAATACACGAACTATATTTGCCGTCAACTAACTTATAAGTGAACTTTAAATGGTTGATATAATTAATGCCTTTGCTTCAACACGATTTGCCACTTACTAAGTTTGTGATCTAATTAATAAATTGTTATCTGTTTTTATTCAAAATTTGTCAGAAAAATACAAAAACTTAAGCTTAGCGTTAGCGTTTATTTAAAAATATTATAAATACGGATCAAATTGTTTATTTTTAAAATCAGAATAAATATTCTTTCAGTTAAATTTACTGTCTACAATATCTAAGATCCTTTTCCTCCGTGTAAATGAATTAAAAAGAACCACAGGTTAATTTATGAACGCATTGCTCAACGACTGAACAACTTGGATTGCGTTTGGTTCACATATAGTTATTATAACATAGGGAGACATAATGAGGTGAAATGGGAGTTTTAAATTTTAATAAAAATCAACTTGCCCGAGCCAAATCATGGGGAAAATTTAGTTCATATTACGTCAAGCCCAATAGCAATTTGATTGTAAAACGAAGACAACACATTCGCAAGCTAAACAGCTCTACTTTATGAAGGGGTAACTATGCACAACCAAAGGATTTTGAATAATTTAGATAATTTACTTACAGATACGTTTATTTGTCCAAAACATGTGTACAATTGGTGTTACATAATTGAAAGTAAAATAGTAGTCAACATGCTTAATTCATTGATTAAGACAAACAAATAATTATTATACAATATTTAAATTAATTTTTAAAATTATAAATTAATATATTTTTGTTATATTGATAAATTATGCCAAATCTAAGAAAATGTTAAATCAACGAACAATTATTTATCATTATTAAAATAAAAGTACAATCACGTTATTGCGAGAACTTTAAGCTAAATTGTTATAAAATATTTAAATAAAATATACCAAATTACTGTACTATACAAGTAAATTATCTTTGAACAAATTCCGAAAATAGATAAAAATATAAAAACACTAAATCCTTATGAAATGAATGAACGTTAATGAAAATTTATTTTCCAAATTTTTATCCAAATAAGATTAACCTTTAAAGCATATAAAGTTAAATATATTTTTTTACAATTTATTAGTTTAAAGAGCAAAGCAAGATGAATGTGGAATTACTCACAAAATGATGCCACCAATTTGTTTTAAACAGTAAAGAGAACATTTTCTGTTTCCCAGTAATATAATAATTTGATATCAAGAAACTTTACTTCATTAAGTGAAACCTTCTAAAATGGCGCCCACCCTGTCCATAATATTGAGTTTTGGATTTAATATTATTTTGAGAAAGCTTTCCAACTCGTAAATTGTCAATTAGAAGTTTTGATGCTATTTGTGTTTTTACGACAACTTTTGCCAAATCGAACGACTTATATTAAAAATACAAATAGGTAGACAGGATGATTTGTAATATACTAATAATCCCCCGCTTATGCTTTTTTTACGTTACTACATCAAATAACTTTGCAATATTAGTTTTGATAAATTTATCATATTAACTCTTAACCACCTACCATTTACTTTTGTCACAATGATTTAACTCCGAGGTGTTTGAGACTCCGGAATAAAATCATAGTTTTATGGCGGGTTCAGGGTCTAAACCTCACATAAACAACTAATTTACTCCAGTAAAATAGTCTGTAGATGGTTAGGGTCATAACTTCTAAAACAGACGGTAGTTGGTTAAAGGTATATTACATTTTCACAAAACTAATATTACAAAGTTATTTGGTGTAATGTAAAGAAGCCACGAGCGGGAGTTATTAGTATATTACAAATCATTCTGTATAGGTTCTGTGATTTAGTGCTGACCGAGCAGGAGGCTTAGACAAATACCACACGATACTTTTTCCGCACACGCTAACGCGGGAAAATGTATGCATTTGACATATAGTTGACAATACGTCACGTGACTGCTGCTAGATTGGTGGACCAAAAACATCAGTAGCGTGTGCCAAAAAAGAAGCGTGTGGCATTTGTCTAAGCCTCCAGGTCAGTCACGTTCAGAAACATTGATATAGTGATGCACTGGGTCACCGTTTTCCAAAAGAAACTGCATGTCTGTCTTTCGTGCCTCAGAGAGCACTATGAATAGTCCGTCCTGTGCCTAACTCCTTTCACGTTGTCATAAATTTCCGTCCCTTTGTATTATGAAATAAAAATACATTCGTGCTGCTTAGGTATCTAACATCCATTGATATTGGCCGCTGTAAACTAAATTTGGTTTGGCGAACGTTATAATGTTGTAAAAATTTATAAATGGCCGACTTGTCCACCTAGACAAGTGACATAAAATAATCGAACAGAATGACGTCATTACGTGAGCAAAACGGCCAATATGAAAATTAGTCATCAGATCACATCATTTGCGGTTATGGACGCGCAACGACGACATTCTATTTTTTTTTTTATGACATTTGTCCAAAGCTACTGATTACAAATTAGTAACGCTACGGTAGCCAAATAGGTACACCATGCCACTATGATCCTATCAAAGGTCCTTATCCAAGTTATGAATAACAATGGGCTTTACGTATAATTACGTAGAAGGCTTAGCCCTACCAACTAACATTCACAAACCCAGGTCAAATGTGAATACTAATTGCCTATGAATATTAAAAAGTCTAAACACTATTTTAGAACTGTTAGTCTATTAGTTAGTGACCCTGACTGCTAAGCCAGGGGTTATGGGTTCAATTTCTATCCATGATAAAACTTTGTGTGATGAGCACGAGGTTTATTCTGTGTCTGGGTGTTATATATCTATAACCACTTGAACGTCAGCCTCGCGAGCCGCGGCGCGGGGTAACCGACAGAACTTAACCGCTCGCTGGCACAACTTAAACACCGCGCTACATTTCGTGATAAAAATGTTCACTGCGATAAAAGTATCGCATCAATTCTGGTACTACAGTGCCCATTGACGTTCAAGTGGATAAGATGTATGTATTTAACAACGCGCTACCTGACCCCAAACAAGCTCTGCTTAGTTTGGGATTAGATAGCGTTGTGCGAGTTTCCCAAGACATCATTATTATTATATGAAAAAAACGATTTTTTATCTTGTGTTTAGGTGTTCTTTAAATGTATTATAGATACATGTATTTAGAAATATTAGGTATGGTTATTAGTTGTCTCGTCGCCATACCACATGCTCTGCCTAGTTTGCGGTAGTATGAGTTGGTCGAAGATGTTTATTTATTTATTCTGCTATGTGTATCTTACCAAGTTCATTCTCACAAGTATTCTTAATGCCTAATTACGTAAGAGCCCACCTGTTTATTTACACTGCTCGTAGGATGACTCAAGCTACGAGTTAACGTAAAGTTTGGGAGAGGCAAGGGGTAGAAGGTCGAGGGGAGGGCGCGGATCGGTTCAGGCGCCCTCATGTGGACGGACCGCTTACGGCCCACGGCACACAATTCGTTTGATCTCACCGCCGGCTGCTCGGAGCGCTATTTATGTCCCAGCAAGGCCACCTGTCGATGATGACGCTACACAAGTAACGATATCACCCTCCTGACAATGACACACCTAACTCAAAGGCCAAACCTTTACACTTTTGATATTAAAAATACTACGAACATGTGACATAGAACCATCTGTCAATCGCTATTTTGAATGTAAAACGAAGAAAAATCAGTTTCGTCTAATTGTTGCCTTGCTTAGTACTGAATTGCATCTAAATTCTGTTAGGAGAAAAAACGTTTTGAACTGAATTTCAAAACACAAGCATGTAGCATTCAATAAGGTTAGATACCGAATTTAAAACACATAAATATCCGCCTGCAGTGACTTTAAAAGCTGTTTATACTCAAAGTGACCGTGATGAATAAATCAGCTTTCTACACAAAGGTACATTAATTGGTTTAGGTATTTCGATCATTCAGAGACTTTTAATACTGTTTGCGTCATTTATTTGATAATATATACTTTATGATTTTTTTTTTGTTACAGATTGTGGCTAACCATAACTGCGGGCTACAAAAATATGCCAACGAAACATGTGCCAGAAATTGGAATACTGGAATACAATGCCTGCCAAGAACGTAATCTCGAAATGGCTACGGGCGAAACAAGGGAAACATAAACACTCACCATGGCGCTAGCGAGCAAGTGACTATCGGAAAAATATGAACGCGACGGATCCGGGTGTACTAGTGGCAAAAGGCCAACTGGACATACTGTACCGGGGGCCAGAGTACATGCTGGAGTCCACCCGCACCGTATACAACAACGTCATCGAGTTCAATGTCACCTTCGACAACAACACCCGTTATAATGTCTCCGAAGACCCAGAAGAACAGTGGAACAAGTACATAATACTCCTGCAAGACAGAGCAGTACTTGTTTCCTTTCTGCTTTTGTTCTCGTTGACGACAGTCTTCGGCAACATGCTTGTCATCCTAGCTGTGGTTCGGGAGCGTTACCTTCACACGTCAACAAACTATTTCGTGACGTCACTCGCAGTAGCCGACTGCCTCGTCGGTTTAGTGGTGATGCCTTTCTCCGCGCTGTATGAAGTATTAGAACATACGTGGTTTTTCGGTGTAGATTGGTGTGATGTGTGGCGATCTTTAGACGTATTATTCAGTACGGCCTCGATATTAAATTTGTGTGTGATCTCATTGGACCGATATTGGGCTATCACGGACCCGATTACATATCCTATGCGAATGAGTGGGCGAAAAGCCGCTTTTCTGATCGCGGCAGTGTGGGTGTGCTCCGGTGCAATATCGTTCCCAGCGATCGCGTGGTGGCGTGCCGTGCGCGTAGAAGAAGTGCCAGATTACAAATGTCCTTTTACGGATAACTTGGAGTATTTAATATTCTCATCGACAATATCTTTTTATTTGCCTCTATTTGTGATGGTGTTCACTTATTATCGTATATATCGTGCGGCGACTATTCAGACGCGGTCTTTGAAAATTGGCACTAAGCAAGTGATGAGACCGAGTGGTGAATTGGAGTTGACATTGAGGATTCATAGAGGTGGGACGGTTCGACAGCGTAGTGATGCGTGTCACGGTGTTTGTACTCCAGAGGAGGCCGATCAGGAACCGCTGACGGCTTTACAAAACAACGGCTTATCACGTTCCTCAACACGTTTAACTAACGTAACACATGGCAAACATTTGCCTAAAAACTTTTCGCTGTCTAGAAAATTGGCGAAGTTTGCCAAAGAGAAGAAAGCCGCCAAAACTTTAGGTATAGTGATGGGTGTGTTTATAGTGTGTTGGTTGCCATTCTTCGTGGTGAACTTGTTGTCGGGTATATGCTCGGCGTGTATCATGCACGAGGAAATTGTCAACGTGATTGTCACGTGGCTCGGCTGGGTCAACTCTTCCATGAACCCAGTCATTTACGCCTGTTGGAGCAGAGATTTTAGAAGGTAAGTTTAATATAACTATTTTTAGAATAAGTACAACTCCCTATAAATCTTTGCCAATGGAATTTTTTAAATTCAATTTTGGCTCACAGAGATACATCTAACCTTTGACGGCGATATTACTTAGGTAAATGTTAATAATGCCTCTAAAATGTTGTTCAATACACAAGAAAAATTAAAAGCAACTACAACTATTAGCAGACGTAAAGTACTTTGATGGACTTTTTCTGTTAATCGGGAAAACAATTACCCACATCCGATTGAATTTCAATTTGCAGTACTTAGTTGAGCCAATTTAGTTTAAATTTAACAGTTAGGTATTTTCATCAATATGTTTTCATCAGTATTATTGGTTTATAATGAAATTAGAGATGTTATTGTAATCATTCAATGATTGAGGTTAGTTATTGGATAGAAAAAAAATAACAGTTCATGTGGTCTATCATCCGTACAGTTTTAACATTATCTGCGCATTATCTATCTATAGGTATTTAACGTAAACCTAAGTAAAATTTGTAGAATAGACAATCTATCTCCACTTATACTAAAAAAATAAAAAAACAATTTGAATTTCGAATTTACCCTCCATTAACTGAAAAGACCCTTTTAAAACAAACGACAAAATAAAATGGCGGCACTGCGCCATTCCAAATTCAAAAACACAGCGTGCACAGATTGCGACTTTTGTGCTGTGACTTGGCCAGTTTAATTTGGGCTGTAGTAACATTTCGATGGAGGACAAAGGTCGTTAACTACACACAGAGGCGAACATTGTAGTTTGCAAGACTCTGTTTCATTAAATCTTTACCGAAACCGAACGTTTGGGAATTTATAAAGGGAAAACGTCACAAACAATCTGACTTGGTTCTGCCCATTTCCTATATTTAACGTTAAGGGTAGTTTACGAGAAACAGTGTTTGGCTCTGTGTGAAAGATTTCATCTAGTAGATGATAAAAATAAATTTAAGGATATGTCTTATCGTTAACCCCTAAAAAATTTTTGAAGTTACGGAAAATTGCAAATCGCGGATTTTCATATTGTCATAGTTATTTAGTTCGTAATCTAATTTATGCTCGAACTAACCTGGCCAAAACATCAAGCAATTTTAAGGCAAATAATTTACTTTAATTCTCGTATAATAAATAGTTATGAATATTCGACTTTATGGAGTGTGTCCGACTGCTACGCAAGAAGTCGTGGGTTCGTTTGCCACCCAGGACAAAACTTTGTGTGATGAACACGATGATTTATTCTGTGTCTGCGTGTTTTCTATACCAATATTATAAAGCTGAAGAGTTGGTTTGTTTATTTGTTTGTTTGAACGCTGTAATCTCAGGAACTACTGATCCGAAATTTTCACTGTTGGATAGTCCATTTATCGAGGAGGCTATATAACATCACACTACGATTATTAGTGCAAGCTCTGCTTAGTTTGGAATCAGATGACGTTGTGTGAGTTGAACCAAGATATTATCTTCTTTTTTTTCTGGGTAGTAATGGTTGTACGGGAGAGCGAGGCGGGCGGCCGTGTCATTATGTGCGTAGCACTTAATAAATAAAATCCACTCGGCTTAATGCCCCCTCAAAATAGTTCTATCGAGTTAGCTGTCCGACTGCTACACAAGAGTTCGTGGGTTCGATCCCCACCCAGGATAAAACTTTGTGTGATGAGCACGATGGTTTATTCTGTGTCTGGGTGTTGTTTATCTTTAATATGAATGTATTTAGAAATATTTATGTATGTTTATCGGTTGTCTGGTTTCCATAGTACAAGCTCTGCCTAGTTTAAAATCAGATAGCTTTGTGTTAGTTGTCCCAAGATATAATCATTATTATTATTATATAAAATATTTTATTTTACTATTCGTTGACAAAACATTTACTTTGTAAATTTCTTTCGTCCGTGGCTTCACCCGCATGGATGTCAGTTATCGCCATAAAACTATCCTACATCTTTTCCGACTTTTCCCGGAACTCAAACGATCTACATACCAAATTTCAACTAAATCGGTTCCGCAATTTAAGTCTGAAACGTAACAGACAGAGTTACTTTTAAATTTATAAGATTAGTTTGGATTATTAGAAAGTCGCCAATGTACTCGCACTAACAATTACTTTCTCGCCTGAAACACAGGTTTCAACCTAGTTCAGGCAAATATACCTATTATTATTATTTTATTATTATTATAGTTAATATGAAATCAAGTAGTTAAGTTTATATATATATGACTGCGTCTGTGGTGCGGTGGGAGTGTGTCTGACTCGTCTGACTGCTACGCAAGAGGTCATGGGTTCGATTCCCACACGGGACAGCACTTTGTGTGATTCACAAATTGTTGTTCCGGGTCTGGGTGTACTTTGTGTTCGTGACTTGTATGTTTGTAAAGTCCCCCATGTCACAGGGCTTGGCAGACATTTTTGTTAATATATAATTTTTTATTTTTTAAAAAGACGTCTCCCGCAGGGGCTTCCTGTGGGAGTCGTCTTTTAAAAAAATATATTATAGCTTAAGGCGCAAGATTGTTGCAGCTGGGGTTAAATTGCATTAAGATTGAGTTACAAGTGGGTATAACCGCGAATGGATTTCTAAATTCAGTAAACATCGTGTTACTGTACAGTAATATGATATTTATCGAATTTAGAAACCCACGCAAGCGAAGCCATGGGCATCCGATCAAGGAAAGAAAGAAGACTTGTATCGTAACGTACGTAACATCGATTCACATACGTACTGCCATGGTAAGATACATAATACGTAAGGTTGAAACTTATTGTATGATTTCTGATAGACGCTCAATCTAAAATGCTAACTCTAATCTATACTAATACTAGCTGACCCGCGCAACTTCGTCTGCGTAAATTTTCCCAGTTTTTGCAAACATTTTTACTTGCTGCTCCGCTCCCATTAGTTGTAGCGCGATGTTTTATAGCCTATAGCATTCCTCGATAAATGGGCTATCTAAAAGTAAAATATTTTTTTCAATTTGGACCCGTAGTTTCTGAGATGATCGCGTTCAAACAAACAAACAAACTCTTCTCTCTCTTCTAATATTATGGTATAGTTATAAATGTTAGGGGTGGATAACCCTTATCACTTAGCGGCATGAATAATAGATTGTAATTTTCCCTTTTTTCTTCCTTTTTTTTATAACATTTTTCATTGCTGCTCCGCTCCTATTGGTCGTAGCGTGATGTTATAACCTATAGCCTTCCTCGATAAATGGGCTATCCAACAATAAAATAAATTTTTCAGTGCAGCCCAGTAGTTCCTGAGATTATCGCATTCAAACAAACAAACAAACTCTTAGGGGTATGAAAAATAGATGTTGGCCGATTCTCATAGATACCGGATAAGCACAAAAAGTTTCATCAAAATCGGTCAAGCCGTTTCGGAGGAGTATGGCAACGAAAACTGTGACACGAGAATTTTATATATTAGATTATAAAGCTGAAGAGTTCGTTTGTTTGTTTGTTTGAACGCGGCAATCTCAGGAACTACTGATCCGAATTGAAAAACTGCCACTGTTGGATAGCCTATTTATCGAGTAAGGCTTTAGGTCATATAACATCACGTTATGACCAGTAGGAGCGGAGCAGCTATGAAAAATGTTGACAAAACGGGGAAAATTTACGCTGACGATGTTGCGCGGGACAGCTGGTACTCTATATAACAAACACTTCGAGATGGAATTTCACAATACGTTATATTTGTATTCCATACCATTTAATATGATATCATAACTTAATAATATATTTACTATATACAGGGTGTAACAGAAAGGTGTCGTCAAATTTCAGCAGCGGATAGGGTATATTATCAGTATTGCACCTTTCATGGTGCCATAGCTGGCTGCGTCATTTTTTTTTTTTTTTTTACCTAATTTTAGCATATTCTTTTAGTCAAAATTAAGTAGTGAAAGGCGTATGGCGTAAGAATCATACCTCCCCTGGTACAAAATTCGGTTGGATTATTAAGGCATAGAACTTTTTAAGTAATACTTTTTTTAATTAATAACTTTTTTAGTCATATATAAACGAATGAAAAAATAATAAATATTTTTTAGAGTACTCCGAATTTGATAAAATTAGGTATGTGCACTCAGTATCATGGGCACATACAAACCCATGAATATGACCCCACTTTTCTGTTACACCTTGTTTAGATATAATACATAAGTACATTAATTTTATGCAAATTATTTTTATTTTTATTGATATTATCATAAGGTAACATTTACCGTACTATTATGAACTTCAACCGAGAAGATGGATACCGGCTTTCACCATCTTGGAACCCGGTTATCAGCAAATGCAATCGTAGCCGTAAAGACACCGCGCTTCAGTGTAAAGACGTTGTAAGTGTAGTGTGTAGAAGTACCGATAGTACAAATTATCAAAATGACCAAGACCAGGCGAGGGTACTTGAAAAACCCCGCGCCTCACGGAGACCTCGCTAAGCTGCCATCAGTCGACCCGTGACCACGATCGGTGCAATTCGATCGAAACGTCGGGTAAATAAAAGGTTCGTACCTTTAAATAATTCACGCGATTAAGTCCCGAAATATATCTAATATACATTAATTAAATCCATAGTTATGAAACACATTAATAAATCCATACTTATTATTTTCTATACGAAAGTAATTCGAAACCAAATAAACACATAGAAATACTTTCGCATGGCATTCCTTTTAGGATTTAATTCTTTATTAGATTAGAATTGGTCCAAGACTTTCCTTGAACCAATTCAAAATCTGTATTAAATCCTAAAAGGGTTTACTGAGAATAAAAACAATTCATGTAGGCTTAGCATTTTCGGTGGAGTCTTATTTAATATAATACTAACTGTCCCGCGCAACTTCGTATGCGTACATTTTCCTAACATTTTTTATTGCTGCTCCGCTCCTATTGGTCGTTGCGTGATATTATATAGCCTATCGCCATCCTCAATAACATCCTCAACAGAAAAATATTTTTTTAATTCGGACCAGTAGTCCCTGAGAGTGCCGCGTTCGAACAAACAAACAAACTCTTCAGCTTTACAATATTAGTACGTACAGATAATCGAGTTTTTCATATATATTGACGTGACAACGTCTTATAAATTGATGACGGAGTACACGCACGAAAAAGTGTCACGTAGCAACAGTCACGTTATTGATTGGCTGCTAGGCAACGGTCACGACTGTCACGTTTTTGATTGGTTGCTAAGCAGTCCCGTTATTGACTGGTTTCTAAGCAAAGCGAATTCCGATTCCGCCTGCTGAATAGGTTCAAGTATTGTGGTCTGCGCCAGGGTCCACTAAACTGTCACAGACATTGTTGTTGATTACAATGTCATCAATGTTTTGGCGGTTGCAGCGACATGTGATACAATTGGAAAAAAACTGTCACAGGCTTGGTTGTTATGCTTTTTTATGATGTTATCACATAAAATGGTCGTCCATAAATCGGCTTTACACACAACCATTTTTTTTTTTAATTCTTACGTACCACAATCGAAAGTAAAAATAATCACAGTTTAAATTAACGGGTCACGTTTAACAACACTTTAAAACATTCACAATTCACAGCAGGTTTGTAGAAACAGTAACTCGTACAGTGTGTCAATTATGGTAGATTTCGAGTCCCACGTAGCGTGTGTCCGTCCGTGTACCGAATTACAACGAACCAATAAATCTGAAAATATTATATTTTTTTGGCCTGTTGGTCCAGTGGTTAGTGATAATGATTGCTAAGGCAGAGGCCTTAGTTTCGCTTCATCTACAGGGTGAATTGGTAATTACTAATACCTCCCGCTTGTGACATTTTTTGGTACCTTTTAACCTAATAACTTTGTAATATTAGTTGTGAAAAAAATACCAACTTCTTTTGTTACACAAGTAAAATCGTTGTTTTTTGTCAGATTTTGGGCCTAACCTTCACAATGAATCACGATTTTAAAATAGTCTGTAGGTGGGTCCTTTAACTGTGTGTTTTTGAATTTATTTATTTATTTAACTTCATGCACACAAAATTTGTGCGAAGGCGGACATAATGCCTTAGTCATTATCTACCAGTCAACCTTAGGGTGATGCAGAGAACTGTTTAAGGTAGGTGCTTAACAAGGAGGTAGGCGGTTAAGGGTTAAAAAAATTTAAATATTTTTCAACACTTTATCACTAAGTTATGTATATATATATATATATTACGGATCTTAATCGCGTGAATAATTTAAGGTAAATTATACCTTAAATTATTCACGTGATTAAGATTAAGACCTGTAATATATATATTTTGTGCCCGACGTTTCGACCGTATTGCAACGGCCGTGGTCAAGGGTAGACTGATTGCTAAGTTGTTTAGAGTAATGTAAGGAAACCACGAGCGGAAGGTTATTAGCATATTACAAAACATCCTGTACATCTTTTAAACAAGTAAATAAAATTAAAGTGTCGGTTTGTAATGGCAAAATAACAGATTTTTACTAAATTCATATGAAGGACTAGCTGACCCGCGCCAGTACGTCTGAATAAATTTTCCCAGTTTTTGCATCATTTTTTGTTGCTGCTCCGCTCCTATTAGTCATAGCGTGATGTTATATAGCCTATAACCTTCCTCGATAAATGGGGTATCTAACAGTAAAATAATTCGAACCAGTAATTCCTAAGATTATTGGGTTCAAATAAACAAACAAACTCTTTAGCTTTATAATCACACTAATATTATAAAAGCGAAAGTTTGTGAGTATGTGAATGTGTATGTTTGTTACTTCTTCGAGGCTAAACGGCTAGAGCGATTTTATTAAAAGTTGGTATGGAGTTCGCTGACACCCTGGATTAACACATAAGCTAATAAACTGCGGGTAACACCGCGGGGCACAGCTAGTATTATTATATATGTGATACTGATAACAAAAACACTGTTCTTAATTTTCGACGAAGAACTTAGAAATATTAAACGATAAGCAAACTTATGTCTCGCTGTTCATCACCTAAGTACCGCTTTAATGAGGCTAATTACCCGGAAATTAATAGGGATATTCTTTCTGTTGACTGGACAGCCACCTTAAACAAACCTACTCTAGATTCTGCCGTAGAATACTTTTATGAAACAATATATCATATAATAAAAAAACATGTTCCCAAAAGACCCGTAAAATCACACGAGTTCCCGATATGGTTTTCCCGCCCTCTCATACATGTATTTAAAAACAAAGAGAAAGCTTGGATAAAATGGAAAAAATATCGGAATTTGTTGGATTATGAGCAATTTTCAATGTATCGTAAAAGATTTAAGTCACTCTCAGCTGATTGTTTCAATAGGTATCTGCGTTCAATTGAAAATGGTTTGCAAAAGGATATAAAGCTGTTCTGGGCATACATAAATAGTCATAAAAATAGAACGGGTATACCTAGTACTATGTCATTTGAAAACGAAAAATGTAGTCAACCTGATGACATATGTAGATTATTTTCGTCATTTTTTGGCTCCGTTTATGAAAAATGTGATAATACGACATATACTAGTAATATCACCTCAACTTCAGACTATAATATAAATATATCGGACCTCACTTTCACCAATGTAACAGTAATCAAAACGCTTAAGAATCTAGATATAACAAAAGGATCCGGACCAGATGGTATTCCGCCATTCTTCCTTAAGCATACAGCTGAGTCAATATGTGTTCCTTTGGCTTGCCTATTTAATCGCAGTTTAAGGGATGGCGTCGTACCACATATTTGGAAGACGGCTAATATTACACCCGTCTATAAAGGAGGCACTAAAAGTGACGTTACAAATTATCGGCCTATATCCCTGTTATCTACTTTGTCGAAGGTCCTTGAACGGTTGGTACATGGTGCTGTTTATCCAGTTTTTCATAGAATTGTGATCCCTGAACAACACGGCTTTGTTCAGGGTCGTTCTACGGTGAGTAACCTGGTACTGTACTCTAATTACCTATTTGAAAATATGGACAATCGTCTTCAAGTGGATTGTGTTTATACCGATTTCTGTAAGGCATTCGATAAGGTGGATCACACAATACTGTTGGGCAAAATTGAATTCAATGGTATTCGTGGGAATCTGCTACGATGGTTTACCTCTTACGTTAAAAACAGATCTCAGAGGGTCGTAATCAACGGTTTTGCATCGGAAGCGATCTATGTTACATCCGGAGTCCCACAGGGCTCAATTTTAGGCCCCTTCTTGTTTACATTGTTCATTAACGACATTAATTCCTGTTTTCAAAATACACGCTTCCTCTTATATGCTGATGACCTTAAGATTTTTCGTGGCATACATACTAGTACAGATTGCGAAAAACTGCAACTTGATTTGAACCGTTTGTCTTTGTACTGTACTAAAAATAAATTACAATTAAGCCTGTCTAAGTGTAAATCCATTTCTTTTACAAAAAATGTCAATATCTTGCAGCACACATACTTTCTCTGTAATACTCCCTTAGATAAGTTTTCCAACATAAGGGATCTTGGTGTGTTTTTTGATTCAAAACTTCACTTTGATATCCATATTGATCATATCGTGAGCAAAGGCTTTCAACTTTATGGTTTTATTAAACGTTCTTGTACACTATTCAAAAACCCTGCTAGTTATGTATTGTTGTACAAGGCGCTCATTAGATCGCAACTCGAATTTGCCACTCCTGTTTGGAACCCGTTTTATAATAAATATAGCGATCAGTTAGAGTCAGTGCAACGCAAATTTTTAAATTTTTTAAATTATAAGTGTTTTTCTACATGGTGTTCATACGAAACTTTGTTAAATAAATTTAAATTTATTACTCTCAAGGCGAGACGGTTATACTTGGATCAAACTTTTCTATATAAAATTTGTCATAATAATTTTGATTGTAATGAATTAATGAACCAAATTCATATTAGCATACCTAGTAAATCTCTAAGAATTCGCAACACATATAATCAAAACCTATTTGCTCCGAAGATGAGCAGAACGAATGCTGGAGAACGAGCTCCCCTGAGGAGAATTATGAAATCGTATAATGATAATTTTGCCGGAATCGATATATTTTACTTGTCACCTTCAAAATTTAAACAAGTTATTTTGCAAAATTTATAATCTTAACTTAGCTATCATCTTACTCCCTCATACCTTTATATTTTTGTTACAGTTCACTATGCTATGAATATTTCTTTGTAGTTATTACTTGTGGATAACGGTGCTGGTTGCGTGATTAGACAAATAAGTTAATTAGAAATAAGGTAATTGTTAACTATTATTACGCAATTGTTTGTTACCCCGAATAAAATAAAATAAAATAAAAATTTATGTTTGTTTGTCAGTTGTCAGATTGCCATAGTACAAGCTGTGCCTATTTCGGAATCAGATGGCCATGTGCGACTTGTCCCAAGATATATTTAGAATATGATATAGATGAGTCTCCTTTAAATCATTTTTCTGCGAGCTTTTGTGGAAGAATAAAGGTGGTTGGTAAAGAAATGGATTGTTTTATCCACGAATTGTTGGAGAGAAATATGAGTAATGGGGACTATTTTTAGATCAGAAGAATGCTTGTACTATGATTCATGTGATAATGGTATGTGATATAGTGATAGTGGTACCGTGTGAGATGTAATGTAACTCGGAAAAAAGGGGCTTAGTTTTTAGGGTTCCGTAACCAAATTGATAAAACGGAACTCTTATAGTTTCACCACGTCCGTCCGTCCTCAGCTTAGCTCAGATACTGTTAGTGCTAGAAGGCTGTATGCAGACGTGCAGCATGGATACTCACATTTTCATACCTCGACAAAGTCAAAGAATAAAATATTAAAAAACATTTTTTTGAGTGTACTTCCTCTATCCCCTATGTAAAGTGGGGATGTGATTTTTTTTCTCACCTACCCCATCGTTTGGGGTATCATTAGATAGGTCTTTTAAACACTGCGATAGATTTACGGATCCGTTTGTGAAATATTATACTTTAAAGCGCAAATTTTTGTGAGTTAAGTGTCCCCCTCCCCTGCCAGCTAAATGGTTGATGTTGGGTATGTAAAAAAAACACGGCAGTTTACTACTGAAAACTATAGTGAAATTAAAAGGAAAACGATCACAGCTAAGTTGGCTTTACAAGTTTACGAGTAACAGCTGATCAAAATTTTGTAAAAAGTTGGTATAACGTTGTATGAACAAAAACAACAGAAATCCCACTTCTTAAGCCACATTATTCGGATGAGTGAGGGGGGACAGCGGAACCCTATATTGTGTGTAGCCCGATATGCACTTGCTTGGTTTTCATGACATTAAGATTTGGTTTTGAAAATACATGTTGTACCTCGTATCTTATTTGCAAAAATTCATACCTAATATGATCAAGGCCAAAGTAGCTATGTTTGTCTGCTTGGTTTTGACGACAAATGTTTAGACCACGACAGATGATATTTGATACAGTTTATCGCAAAATATATATAGTTTCAATCATTAACTACAGGTTCAAAGAAATAAAATATTTTTTAGATTATCTATGGTTTCCTAATCGATGTCGGTTACGACGGTCAATCTCGTTAGAGACTAGCCAAGTGCACAAGTGTATTAGCTAACACAATAGCACTCTCTATTTTCACTCTCATAGTCCGATGAGACGGAAACCCGACACGACCGGAGAGAGATTAGGCTCAGGACCGACGGCTTAAAATGCTTTCCGAGGCACAGTGGGTTTTGACAATGTTCGAAAACAGCCACTCATCTCAGGACCGATAGTGGTACCATTGCTTAACCTCGCAGATATCTGAATCTGTTCGGTCGCCACTGAATCAGGTACCCCTCATTATTAGTACCTACAAGGCTACAGCACCATGTGTTTATTATCCTACTAATGGGAAATTAAATTAATACAAATTATTTTGCACAAAAGTTTCTATAAGGTTTTTAAACTATTATTCTGTATAATAGTTCAAAAACCAGCTGTCTGACAGTGAACACGATCGGTGCAATTCGATCGAAACGTCGGGTAAATAAAAGGTACAAACCTTTAAATAATTCACGCGATTAAGTCCCGAAATATATCTAATATGTAGAAATATCGCGAAAGTTTAAAAACAATTAAAGAAAGTCCCATCAAAATTCGTCCTGCTGTTTCAGCGATTAGCCGCAACAAATAGACAGACCACCCGACAGATGAACAGATAAAAAAAAAACTATTTTTGTTAACAGTACCATATAACCTTCATAACTATGCATTTAGAAAAAACCTGTTATTTTGACATTTTTTGGATTACAAACAGCCACCATAATAATATCTTGGGACAACTCACACAACGCTTTCTGATCCCAAACTAAGCAGAGCTTGTACTACGACAACCAGACAACTGATAAACATACTTATATATTTCTAAATATTATAGATAAATAACAACCAGTCACAGAATAAACCATCGTGATCACAAAGTTTTTTATCCTGGGTGGGGATTGAACCTACGACCTCTTGCGTAGCAGTCGGATACACTCCCACCGCGCCACAGAGGCAGTCAATTTTATATGGGTCTTTCAACAAAGACGGGTCGATGTTAAAATTGAATAAAACTAGATGTGTGTGAGATATTAACGAAATTTATTTTTTATTTGAAAGGCCCGTTTATGCCATTATGCATGAAATATGACATCGTTCAAATGTCCGCCGCGGCTTCGCATGGTGGCACAAATCCGAGAGGTCCAATTTTTAATGACTCTGCTGCATAGATCCGGCTGAATCTGAGCGATGGCCTGCGTTATGTTGGCTTTCAGGGCAACGGTCGAATGTGGTTTATTGGCATAGACCTGCGACTTCAGAAAACCCCACAAGAAAAAGTCTAGCGGAGTCAAATCACACGATCTTGGTGGCCAATTCACGTCACCTCTGCGAGAGATAACCCTACCCGCAAACCGTTCATGCAGAATGTCGATTGTGTCGTTCGCTGTGTGGCAAGTAGCGCCATCTTGCTGGAACCACATGTCATTCACGTCCATATTGTTCAATTTAAGCCAAAATAAATTGTTTATCATTGATCTGTAGCGCTCACCGTTGACGGTGCTGGCCTCGCCAACTTCGTTTTCGAAGAAGTACGGACCAATGACGCCGCCAGACCAAAATCCGCACCAAACAGTTACTTTTTGTGGATGCATTGCTATCTGGTGAACCTCATGTGGGTTGTGGTCATCCCATATACGGCAATTTTGCTTATTAACAAAACCATTCATCCAAAAATGTGCCTCGTCGCTAAAGATTATTTTTTGGCCAAAATCGGGGTCCTCTTCCAAGCGTTCCGACGCCCATTCAGCGAACACACGGCGTTGTCTATGGTCATTAACTTTGAGCTCCTGGGTCAGTTGGATCTTGTATGGATGCAGACCCAAGTCCCGACGCAAAATTCTCCAAGTTGAAGTCTGCGAAAGGCCGAGTTCTTGTGCACGGCGAGAAATCGACTGCTTCGGAGTCTCCTGAACACTCTCACGTACAGCGGCGATGTTCTCGGCCGATCTGGCGTTCCTTTGACCTAAAGGTGTTGGTTGGTTGTTTACCGAACCGGTCGTCTCGAATTTAGTCACCAATCGTTGGAGAGTAGACTTTGAAGGGCCACCGCGTCTGCCGTAAAATGGGCGCAATGCGCGCAACGTTTTCACTAACGAACACTCATTTTGATAATAAAATTTTATCATTTGCACATGCTGCTCAACCGTGTAACTTGCCATGGTGATTTGGCATCAGTGACTGAATAAGAAAAAACAGATTTGACAGATGCCGCCAAATCAAAATGGCCGCCACAGATTATTAATATCGACCCGCTCTATTTGAAAGACCCTTTATTTGTATAGAAGATATACATGGCTATTTTTAATATACTAATAACCTCTCATTCATGGCTTCTTTACATAACACTGAATAACTTTGTAATATCAGTTTTGGAAAATATTTAATATATTAACCCATAATCGCCTACCATTTGTTTTTGGAGTTATGGCCTTTATAAATAAATTTTATTTTTATTGTAGTTGTTGTAGTTTAGTGATAAACTATTTTATTAGAGTTAAATCATTGTTTATTGTAAGTTTCGGCCCTAGACCTTATAAAGAAACATTGATTTTACTCCGGAGTTTCTCAGATGTGTGGTAAATGGTTGTGAGACAAAAGTAAGTCGTAGGTGGTGAAGGGTTAATTTGAATTATACTTATATATTACGAAGTTATTTGGAGTAATGTAAAGAAGCCAAGAGCCGGAGGTTATCAGTATATTGAAAAGCAAGATTATTAGTATATTAGCCTGTATATCTAATTAAAAATCCATCATACCACTGCCCTGTGGCGCAGTGGGAGTGTGTCCAACTGCTACGCAAGAGGTTGTGGGTTCGATTCCCACCCAGGTTAAAACTTTGTGTTATGAGCACGATAGTTTATTCTGTGTCTGGGTGTAATTTATCTATAATATGTATGTATTGCGACGTGAAAACCCACCCGTCACTCCGTCGGAAAAGCGCGCTCTAAACCAAGAGATCAACAGGCTTATACGACACGACCTTCGGTGCTCCAACACTCTTTTCATTAAAAGAGCGATCGAGCAGAACCGGGGGTCAAAAATGTTCGTACAATCTCTTGGAAGAAGCCACCTGACGAAGTTGACCACAGCAAGTGGAGAAGTCGTTTCTTCGAAGCCGGCAGTCCTCTCCGAAGTGGAAGGCTTCTATGGCCGGTTATACGCTTCGCATTCATCTCGACCTGATCCTGAAAATGAGGGTCCTAGAGCCACTCTAACACGCCATTACACCGAAGACCTGCCAGAAGTCAACATTGACGAAATCGTGCTGGCTCTTAAACAGCTGAAAAATGGAAAAGCCCCTGGAGAGGATGGCGTTACAACAGAGCTGTTAAAAGCTGGAGGTAAACCCGTACTGAGGGAGCTCCAAAAGCTTTTTAATGCTGTCCTGTTTGAAGGAAGAACTCCGGAGGCGTGGAGTAGAAGTGTAGTCGTCTTGTTCTTCAAAAAAGGAGATAAGACCCGGCTGAAGAACTACCGACCTATTTCTCTTCTAAGCCACGTCTATAAGCTGTTTTCAAGAGTCATCACGAACCGCCTTGCGCGAAGACTTGACGAATTCCAACCACCGGAACAGGCTGGATTTCGGAGCGGATATGGCACCATAGACCACATCTACACAGTGCGGCAGATTATACAAAAGACCCAGGAGTATAATCAGCCCTTGTGTCTAGCATTCGTGGACTATGAGAAGGCCTTTGACTCGATTGAAATCTGGTCCGTTCTGGAGTCTCTGCAGCGATGCCAAGTAGATTGGCGATATATCCAAGTGATGAGATGTCTCTACGAAGCCGCCACCATGTCCGTCCAAGTACAGAATCAGCAAACAAAGCCTATACCATTGCATCGAGGAGTGAGGCAAGGGGACGTTATTTCCCCGAAACTATTCACAAATGCAATGGAGGATATGTTCAAGACGCTGCACTGGAAAGGGCGGGGCATCAACGTCAATGGTGAATACATCTCTCACTTGCGATTTGCAGATGACATTGTCATCATGGCGGAAACGCTGCAGGACCTGCAACGAATGCTGAATGACCTGGCTGACTCCTCTGTACGCATCGGCCTACGGATGAACTTGGATAAAACCAAGGTCATGTTCAATGAACATGTACTACCGGAACCGATAGCAGTACACGGCTCCGTTCTCGAAGTTGTTCAAAAATATGTGTACCTCGGGCAGTCATTGCAGTTAGGTAGAAACAACTTCGAGGACGAGGTGAACAGGAGATTTCGGTTGGGTTGGGCAGCGTTTGGTAAGCTACGTCAAGTCTTCTCATCGTCGATCCCACAATGTCTAAAGACTAAAGTCTTTAATCAGTGCGTCCTACCCGTCATGACATACGGAGCCGAAACGTGGACACTGACGGTATGGCTGGTCCACAAGTTCAAAGTCGCTCAGCGGGCTATGGAAAGGGCTATGCTCGGAGTTTCTCTTAGGGACAAAATCAGAAATGAGGTGATCCGGCAGAGAACCAAAGTTATCGACATAGCCCACCGGATTAGCAAGTTGAAGTGGCAGTGGGCTGGCCATATTAGCCGAAGAACCGACAACCGTTGGGGTAAACGAGTTCTTGAGTGGAGACCGCGGCTTGGCAAACGTAGTGTAGGACGCCCTCAGGCCAGGTGGAGTGATGATATACGCAAAACGGCTGGCAGGAGCTGGATGCGAGAAGCCGAAGATAGAACAAAGTGGCGTGCAATTGGAGAGGCCTATGTTCAGCAGTGGACTGCAATAGGCTGATGATGATGATGATGATGTATGTATTTAGAATTATATAAATATATGTATCAGTTGTCTGGTTACCATAGTACAAGTTCTGCTTAGTTTGGAATCAGATGACATTGTGTGAGTTGTCCCAAGATATTATATTAGATATTATTATCATAAGATAAAATGTGTTCACTTAGCCCAATTGCAATAAAATTACTCGCAGCCACAAATTAAATTCTTATGCCTCTGTACGAATAATAGCAACGGTTTGTTACGTCACTGTTTGCAACAACCATAGTGAAGCTGACGCGGCCTGTCAGTCACTCCAAACCTCCAATTATAAAGAGCTCTTGAATGACAACCCGCATTGTACTAAATTCAGCAATATTTTGGTATTGCAATGCACATAGCTTTAAACTGTAAGTGTCGTTTCACACGTCCCGGTAGCCGGGCAGCCGGTGCCGGATATCAATCAATCAATGAAATCATTTTATTGTGGATCATAGGTAGATATTATACAGATGTTCTTATTAGTTAGATATTTCAGGCATACAATAATTACATTCAAATACAGCTATAATCCTAATAAGAAAGTAATAATATAAATAGATAATCATGTCACAATAATGTTTTATTATTATTTTAATGTACCTGTTTTTATTTTATATTAATATTGTAATATTGTAAGTTTTTTCCTGGGTGGGGATCGAACCCACCACCTCCGGCTTAGCAGTCAGGGTCACTAACCACTAGACCAACAGGCATTGAACTATCATTGTCTGTTGGTCTAGTAATTAGAAGTCGAACTTACTAAAGTACTACTGCTACTAAAGAGATCATGGCTTAAACAAGGAACAAAACTTTGTATGATCCTCAAACTTTGCCCCGGGTCTGTATGCGTTTGGTAATTGTTTGTACGTAAAGTTCCAAATTTTCAGAGGAGTCTCGCCGAACTCAAATAGAATTCCCATGAATTTCTTGCACAAATTCGTTTCATACATAGTAATTTCTTAGGAACATTAAATGTACCTAAGCAATTACTATGTATGAAACGAATTCGTTGAATGACGAGTTAGTTAGCTTTAGTATTTTTGGAACTAACTAAAGCTAACTTCATCAAAATTTTACTGATTTATCCAAACTAATAAATGTTGATAAACTTTCGCGATTCGTACACATTACTAAATTATAGATGCTACGGGTCTTAATCGCGTGTATAATTTAAGGTAAAATACCTTGTTTATTGCCCGACATTTCGACCGTATTGCAACGGCCGTGGTCACGGGTAGACTGTGTGACCACGCGATTAAGACCCGTAGTATCTATTATTTTATATTATAATAATACTAAAAAAAGATGGAAACAAGATCCCCCACATAATTATATCATTTCATGCAGTCGGAGGCATTAATGAATCTCGATGAGCTTAATAAAGTACATACATACATACGAGATACACGCGAAAAACATAACTCTTCTCTAAAAACAAGAGTTACTCTACCTGTATCTCTTTATGTCTGTTGCATTTTCACACTTAAACCACTAAACTGATTTAGATGAAATTTGATATGGTATAATAGTTTAAGTCCTGGGAATGCACATAGGACAGGGTGTAGCCGCAGTCAAAAGCTAGTCTAAATGTAATTACCTATTCAGTTATTATGACAGAAAAATGTTTTTTACTTTGACTTCGCCTCCACAGTACAGTACATATAGTGCACAAAAATGTGAGCTTTTTAGTACCTTAATCTCATAGTCTGGTTTGACATATTTCACAACCGGAGGGAGATAACGCGCAGTACGATGGCGTAAAACGCTCTCAAGGGCAATGATAAACCATCTATCTGGACTATGTTACTAGACCACATTTTTTTTTTATCCTTTTAGTCCAGATAGGTGGTTCGATTAAGGCCCCGGTTTGGCATACGGAAGTCTCGGGTTCCATTCCTAAGTCCGAATTTCAAATTTTTCTATCTTCCAAAAATGCAATGATTGTATTTATGACCTGTCTATAGTCCTGATAATAGTGAAGTGCTTAACTTCGCTAACGAACTCAACCCCCCGGAACCAGTTCCGGGGGGTTGAGTTCGTTCGTTCGTTCGTTCGTTCGTTCGTAGACAGATTCATGGGGATTCCGTGCCAGCACGGAATCCCCATGAATCTGTAGCTCAAACTGTAGTTGACACAGTTCAAAGAAACTTTAATTGTATTTCATGTTTATTTTCCCCTATTCACACATAAATAACACGTCACGATATCTACGACTGTTCCTTGAAAGCAAAACAAAATTATAAATACTTTCTGTGAACTGATTAGTGGTGCATAATGAACCATTACCACTTCGGGTACGTTCCAGTGACCCAGTTTAAAAACGCGAGTCATAACCAGTGAATAGTGTTGTGGAAGGGAGGCTCACTGGATTCTTGTTAATGTCATAATCGATATGGTATGGTGGAGTGTAGGGGATTATAAGATGTTTACAGTAATACTCGCTATCCTGTCTCTTAGTTTTAATAAATCCGAAATAATAATGCTTTTGTATTTTGTTCTTTGTTTTCACGTCCAAATCAGTAAAAAAATGAAAGACATAAGTTTGAAAGCCGTGTGGTGCCGGCTAAGCCGTGTGGTGCCGGCTTAAGAATAGTACCACCCCATCTCTTCCCGTGGGTGTCGTCAAGGCGACTAAGGGATTTCACTCCGGAGGACGGGCAGCAGCATCCTCTGCGTACTTAAAGCCTTACTGCGATCGCCAACCCGCTCGCCAAGCGTGGCGATTATGGCAATTATCCCCAGGATCTACATACCAGTAGGTTCTACTGGGGAGACCCGTGCCCAGCAGTGGGCCATCATATGGGTTGATATGTATGTATGTATGTAATATGTAAGTTTGAAAAGAATTTCAGTAACTTTCTCCAATAGTATAAAATATTATTAATATTACTAGTAGGTATGTACTGATCCACGAATTCAATTTTACCTATAATAAAAATTGTAGGTATTATTTTAAATAACTAATCAGCTATGATCGGAATAGTGCTATTTAGGATTAATGCCTCAAACGCTATGACAACTTGGACTTACCCCAAGATTCCTGAATTTTTAAATTTAAAATCTTCAACAATAACAAATAGTACATAATTATAAGAAATGTACAAACCACATACTTTAAAAACAGTCATTGTGTTTATATTGAATTTACTATTGAATCGAACGCCATAGCAATTTAGATGCATATCCTGCAGATCCTGGGGGTAATTGCCATAATCGCCACGCTTGGCGAGCGGGTTGGGGATCGCAGTAAAGCTTTAAAGTACACAGAGGACGCTGCTGCCCGTTTTCCCTTGTGAAAATCCCTTAGTCACCTTGGCGACACCCACGGGATGAGATGGAGTGATACTATCCTTAAGATGGTTGCCACACGGCAATTTAGATGGTTTTTATGTAACAGGTTTTCTTTCTTTTATACGAATAGCTTTAAATCTCTAGCTAAAATATGAACACGTTTAGGGTACGAGTTTGTTAGTTATGTATTGGTAATCCCTATTAATATATAAATGTGAATGTAAGTTTGTTTGTTACGCTTTCACGTGAAAACTATCCAACCGATCATCATGAAACTTTGTACACATATTCTTGGAGGTAGTAGAAGTAACATAGGATACTTTTTATTAAGAAAAAAAAAATATTTTTTACGAAAAATTTAAAAATTGTTTGTCATAAAATTTCAAAATCTAGCTTCTTCAATGCTATCTAGCGGTTCCCGACATCCACGCGGGCGGAGCCGCCCGCGAAAGCTAGTATTAAATAAAGGTGAATCATAAAATATGTTTAATTATCAAAATATTGTGTTTGCATGTCATCGTTGCCAAATATGAATCATAACGTACCTACATCTTACGTAGCGATATAAATTGGTTTTTCGGCAAGTTATATATACGAATATTTATACATAGGCTTGAGTAAATAAATACTACGAGACCACAAACAACGTAACATTTTGATATTATACGAAATATCAATATAAATACGAGTACGTACTGAAAATATGGCCGAACTAACGGTAGCACAGTGCTATACTGCGAACGGAGAACCTATCCATTTGGTAGGTATATGTCGAGCCTAACAATTGACATTTATGGTCAGTTATGAATGCTAACGGGCAACTAAAATAGAAGGCATAATAGTAAATTGTCTGGGTGGAGCAACCACTTGTCAAAATAAGTGGAGATCAAAGTAGTATACGAGTATTTATTTTATATTTATGTAATATTATTAAAATGATTTGTTTTACCGTGACTGCTCATAAAAATGTGAAAGAAAACATTGTGAGTGAACTGACATGATCTAAAACTTAACATTCAAAAACTTATCGTGACATCCACCAAACAGAACTGAGACCGCGTTAAAAGAGTCCATTCCTTCTCTTAGAAAGAAGGCATGTGTCCCAGCAGCAGAGAATGAGTATTACAGTTACAAGTATATGTAGATATGGAATGGACAAGGTGTTACGTCCTACCAGCACAAAAGAGAGTTCATCCGATCAGGCGTGAATCCGAAGTGATCGTGTCGGCCGCTCTCGTTGACGGCCGGTTGCCGCGGGCCGTCGGGCACGATCTCGGTCACCTTAAAACACTTACGAATATATAGTTAACTGCTGCGAGAACTCCATTTGCGCGATTCAGGATTTGTAACAGATGTGTTTTTTAAGAACGTACCGGCATATATGACTGCCTCTGTGGCGCGGTGGGAGTGTATCCGACTGCTACGCAAGATGTCGTGGGTTCGAACCCCACCCAGGATAAAACTTTGTGTTATGAGCACGATGGTTTATTCTGCGTCTAGATGTTATTTATCTATAATATATATGTATTTAGAAATATATAAGTACGTCTATCTGTTGTCTGGTTTCCATAGTACAAGCTCTGCTTAGTTTGGGATCAGATAGTGTTGTGTGAGTTGGCCCAAGCTACATTATTACTATTCGATGAGGCGTAGTGATCGTGTCGGCCGCTCGGTGACGGCCTGTGGTTTCACTAGTCCGCGGGCCGTCGGGCACGATCTCAGTCGCCTTAGAAACATACGAGTATATAGTTAACAGCTGCGAGAACTCCATTTGCGCGATTCAGGATTTGGAACCGATGTGTTATTTAAGAACGTACATATTAATCAATCAGTTTATATCGTCAAAAAAGTATAAAATAGACTTCCATACTTTTTCACAGCGTTGACAAAGCCTGAGCGCTAATGTCATCCCACAGGATACAGTAACCACTTATCAACGGCAAATACTGATCATTAGGCAGACATTTATTGAACATAATCGCTTATTTTTTTCTCACTCTTTCTAACCTAAATTCGCCTATATAGTCCGAAGCTTTCCCTTTTATCACATTGAATAAAACTGTTATATATTTGTTTACTCAGAAAGGTTATTCTATTCTAGCTTTATGGCTTGACTGAGATATGATGTTTTGCTTGTTTTATTGAGATACTCACTGACCGCTCGACTATTTTATGTTAGTACTACTCCTAGTGCATATTTGGCGTTAAGCCAGACTTTATTGTATAAACAATGGTTTGTTTTATGTACAAAGGGTTGTGGGGAATCTGTAATATATGTATACACTGTTTTGTGTAGGTTGTTTACGAGTGTTTTGCAAGCAAAGCGATTGGTTATCGATATTGCTGTGTGTACTATATCTTGCTAGAACAAATAGGTTACAGATAACTAGTAATCGTGCCAACCCCACATCATTCTCTATACAAAGCATAAAACAACGTTGCTTCCGGCTCTTTGTCGCTAAATACGATTAGATCAGGGGCGTCCAACACAATTTTGTAGAGTTTAATCGTTAGGTTTAATATTTTTGTAATCGTAGAGGGACAAAACAACTGCCCAATAGCTTCAATTAATTTCCTAGGTAAAGTGATCTTTTTCATATTCCAAATAATTTATTATTTATTAAAAAATAAAGTTTCAGTTTTGCCAATTATTTCACTTATAAATATGTTTAATGCATAAACTAATGCCAATTTGGTTGCAATGTGGGGTTGTGGCCTCACATTTCTAGCAATCCTGTTAACCTTTCCAGCTAAGCTCTATGGCTTGTGTTAGGAGTGGGCTCACGTTGGTAGTATAATGGGCAGAATTCGAACCCACGATCTCACGATTGCGAGACTGATGTCTTAGCCATAAGGCTACCGCCACTTTGTATTGGTATTGATTGGGGTTAATATACTGCTTGTAAAATTCAATCAGTCCGTTCGATAGGGAATCATTGTATGCCATATTTAAATTTACCTAAATAAAATAAAATATTTTTATAAAGTTTTAACCAGGTCTCGGGCCGGATGAAAGGCTTACGCGGGCCGCATTGTGGCCCGGGAGCCTTATAGTGGACAGGCCAAGATTAGATCTTCTTAACTACGCAACGGGTTTTGATGTGATTTTCTCTTCTAAATCCATACTAATATTATAAAGCTGAAGAGTTTGTTTGTTTGTTTGAACGAGATAATCTCAGGAACTAATTATACGTCCGAATTGAATTACTTACTTTTAGATAGCCCTTTTATCGAGCAAGGCTAAAGACTATATAAAATAATGCTATGCCCCAATAGGAGCGGCACAGTAATGAAAAATATTGCAAAAATGGGGAAAATTTACGCAGACGAAGTTGCGTTTGTCAGCTAGAGGTTTAAATACTTAAAACATACTTATTAAGTACAGATAGTATAAAAAACACCGTGCAAAGCCGGGACAGGCCGCTAGTACCACAAATAATAAGATTATAATAATTTAAGTGTGTCATGACCATAGAGAAGTTGATCATTTCTGAGTTGCCAACATGAATTATTTCAGAAGAAACGTGAAATTGACAAAAAACAGTAAGAACAAAAGTTCCAAAGAAGAATTAATATCCAATAATTACTTGTAATATTATCTACTTATTTATATTAAGTAAAAAAACGACAAAATATTCGCTCTTGTCTCTCAAAATTTTGAAATGAAATGAAATGAAATAATGAAATGAAATATTTTTTATTTGCTTTAAATGTAGGTACGAGTACATAACAGGTGAAGCATTAAGATTCCATTCGTTCCATATACATTTGGCGCTTACGACGTGCAAACCTTACACAAATGTCAAAAACAAAAGATAAATTAATTAGACATGACTTATTTAACCAGGTCAGACAGTGAGTAAAATGACTTTTCTAGTAACCAGGATTTCAATCTCTTATAAAATAAATGAATAAAAAAATTTTGTTATTAATATATACTATTAAGAGGTAAACGGTGAACCAATACCCACACTAAAAATGTACAACTACAATGACTGTCCAACTGAGTTCTTCTTGCTTAAAACAACCCCTAATACAAACATCAGTATTTCTTTCTTGATTAAAATAATAGAGCAGTGTTCTCTTTCCAATATGTCTGAAGTATTCGCGAGTCAATATTATAAATCCCTGTGCCATCATTCACTTTCTTGTGATTATGAGACCCTTACTTATGTAACCTCAATTGGCCACTAAGATTGCTGGAAACAAGGACAAAGTGCTATGTTTTAGACACCCAACATTAAATTTAAGACCTAGAATCTATCATCATTAAGCTTAGTTAGATGTGGACCACGTTTCATTCCATTTCTAGGGCTTTATAAGATTCACTTTAAGTAATTTAAGCTATATCAGTCTATTCTATTCCTTCTTCAGACTATGCTATGGATACAGTATGTCTAGGTAATTAATTAATTAATATAATATCTATGTACAATATGAACTGGATAAATATTAGGGAGTACGGCGCCGGCGGTGCCCCAACCAAAATAAAAGCGCAGGGCACTTTTACTTGGCGACCTTTACTCGGAGCATTTTGTCGTATTTTTGTTCCCCTATAGATTTGGTCTAGGCAGTGCAAGGAGTTCCAAATTCTCTCGATATGATATCAATACAGTACTTATTAAACATGTCAAGTTTCAAAGATATAGCTATTACACTTCGTAAATTAATAAATCCAAACGACCTTACTAACATTTAAACTTTCGCGTTGCATGATTATAACTATTTATTAATCGGGAATTAACGCGCATTGTTTACCTTAAAATTGCTTGACGTTTCGACCAGGTTGCACCGTCCGTGGTCACAAGCGGTCTAAATTACCTTGATTTCGACACTCACTGACTGATGATCCCCGAAACTATTTCTACCCAAATTAGGTGTAAATGCTTTAATAATATAAAATGTAACATAACTTATGACAAAAACTATTTTAAAACTTCTTGTCTTAGAAGTCTTAAGTATTCTACAAACCATACACTGATAATTATATGAAAATTTGATTTATTACTACTCAATTGATTAGAATAATTCTTAGTCAGATACTAGGTACATATTTGCACGTTATGCCTTCGTTGCTGTGCCCCATCTGTCTCCAGTCGTATTGGATTTCATTCCTATCAGATATGAAAATGAGTGAAAAGAGAAGTGCACTTGTGTCTGCGCATACACTCATGCACTATAATATCTCCTGCGTAGTTGGCTAATCTCTGACGAGATTGGCCGCCTAACCGATAGGAGACCATTATTATACATTTTTTAATGCAAAGCCTCTATTCTCTTTATAAGTAGTTATGTACAGTACGATCAACGTAACTAGGCCGGACTGAAGTTGGCGACAAGTGGTTGCGCAGATGCATTTTTTGGAAGTAAATGGTGACAGGAAGCGGGGGGCGGGGGGCGGGGGCGGTAACTAAACCAAGAGAATTAGAGATGCGATTACGCATCACATTGTCATAATTAGTATTACTAACTCATGTTTTTTTGTGATTATTTTCGTAAACAAATTGTTTTTCAAAGTTTCTTTATTATTTACTGTAACTGTTCTAAATTTAAACTTTTATGAACTCATTTAAATAGTGTTTTTATATTGCTGAATTAAAATGTTGTTAGTATTTTTAATCGATTAAACATATTTAGTCGTTTTCGTAAGTAATTTTAGGGTCGCATCTCTATGACATGCGCGAAAGTGGTAAAAACCTAACTTCAGTCCGGTCAAGTTACGTTGATTGTACTGTAGGTGCTCCTTTATCTTATAGTATGAAACAAAGACAACAAGTCGCTCCAGCTGTCTAACTTAGATCTTTTAATCTACGCAATGGATTTTGATATGGTTTGAGTATCATTCAGATATTTTGTTATGCATTATGATCAATATGTATAATACGTTCATATTATGTATATGATAGATAGTAGAGAAAATACCGTGCAAACCGGAGGAGGCAACTAGTAAATATCTAATATATAAAATTCTCGTGTCGCGGTGTTTGTAGTTAAACTCCTCGGAAACAGCTTGACCGATTCTCGTGAAATTTTGTGTGCATATTGGGTAGGTCTGAGAATCGGACAACATTTATTTTCTATCCCCCTAAATGTTTAGGGTAGTCCACCCCTATTTTTTTTTATTTTTAGATTTTTTTTTTAAGATACAGCATTAGAAAATACATACAACCCTAAATTTTCACCCTTCTACGATCAACCCTTATTTTTTATTTATTAATTGTAAACTTTAATTTGCAAAAAAGTATATTTCACACGATATACGCGGATCTGTAAAAATAGCGACATGAGAGTTTGCCGCACAAAAACAAATCCAAATAAAAATTATGCGGCGTATCAAGTTTTCGAGTCATGTGTCAGAAACCGCGGACGGTGATAATGTAGCCATAGTGTAGTTGCTGCCATTTTTTTTTTACGTAGCTCACAATATGCATAGTAGCGTACTCGCCGCATCCTGGGAAGTAAGTTTTTAGCGGGAAAGAGTAGAACTGCCTATGGTTTTAAGGAACTGCATACTTTTTGACACATTCGCGGCTTTTAAAGTAGTGCTGAATTTTGAAACACACATAAACTTTTAATTTTCACGTAGTCTCTCACACATTCGATGATCATTTTAAAAATCGAAAAAAAGATGATAGTACGAATGACATTAGATGTGACTACGGCCGTTGCAATACAGTCAAAACGTCGGGCAATAAACAAGGTATTTTACCTTAAATTATTCACGCGATTAAGACCCGTAATGTATAATCTTTTCATTACATTTTATATTGTTAATTTTACAATACAAATCAAGGCGCAGTTCGCGGTTAGGGTGTAAATACACAATGCAATTCGACGAAATTACGCGGTACTTGATTTAACAGAAACAAATTCATTAATTTGAACCTGTAACAGCTTTAAAACACATACTAAACGCTCATACATTATGCGACTAGAGTAACCAAACACAAAACAACAACAGGACAACTAAGTCTAGCTGAACCAGACATTGGCTAGTGTTAAGTTAGCCGGAATGTTTATCTAAACTATGTTCTCTGCTATCTAAACTGCGTAAGGATAAGAAAATTCTAAGTGGAGACTTCGGCGACATCGCCCGAAGCTATCTAGATTATGTAGTAAAATGTGTACTGTAATTCCAGACGTCGGATCGCTATCAGATTCTGAATAATACAGAAATATGTATAACTTCTAAAAATACTCACGCATTTAGCAAAACCTTGTTATTTAATTCATAATTTATTTATTCACATATACTAAGTACAAAGTTACAAATTAATTCTAAGAACTAGAGTAGTGCTTATGTTTATGAGTGCCTGTGCCAGGTAATACCTGTATCACAGGCGGTAAAAGTGCTTATTAGTCTTAACTATATCGAATATTTATTATTAACAATATAAATTCAAAAAATAAAATGTATAGGAGCTACTTGTGTGTAATAAATATTATGTTGAAAACAGTTTACATCGACATTTTTAGAAAGTTGACTTTGCATAAATCGCGTTCGAGTCTATTCTTATTTAATTACTAGCTGTCCCACGCAACTTCGTCTGCGTAAATTTCCCCCTTCTTTTTATAATCCTATGTTACTTCTAATACCTCCAAAAATATGTGTACAAAGTTTCATGATGATCGGTTGAGTAGTTTTCGCGTGAAAGCGTAACAAACAAACTTACATTCACATTTATATATTAGTAGCGATTGTTTTTTATTACGATCGAATTAATAAAATACACAGATAGCGATAAACCGTAAGAAGGACAGTAGAGTAATGGAAAAAAATTGAAACAAATGTCACGTACGGAAGTTTGACCTTTAGGTTGGTATGATATGTAGGATGGGGAATGGATAAAGTCCACGGTGTCCAATGCTTGAAGTACTAAGTGGCGCTCTAGGCGCCTTCATAGTCCACGGAGTTTATTTAGCGGTACTCCGCAGCTTTTAAAGATAAAGATTATGAGGAATTTATTGCATAACTGTGTGCATAACTTTAGTTATTTTGACATAAAAATCTATTTGCAAAAGTTTGGCATTTTTGAAAAAGGATATTGTTTTGTAAGTTTTTAATAATATCAAAAAATATATTAAATGAAAGAAAGCTTATTTTTCATTTTTTTTAATGTGACATAATAACTGAAATAAATAAAAAATGAAATAGTGACTACACTTAGAAAAATAATTCAACAACAATTTCAAAAGAAATCTCTAAACCATTTACAACTTGTACCCGTACATTGTCCGCAACACTTTTCATTACCCCGGGTTAAAAGATATTGTGATATACACAAAATAAATATCTAAATATACGAACTCATTCATAATAATCAGTTACAAAATAATGTACCTATCAATCATATTCAATTTCATCTCATTTAAAACACTTAATAGCCGTCTGTGGCAAAAGCGACAGTGTTTTCTTGATTAATTTAACAGGCAAATTCTATTAATCATAATCTCGTTGGAAAGCGGACGAGTCTTCGGGCGATTTTCAACGCCTTGATAATCCACTTAAAGTTGTAGACGAAGCTCGCGATTGGGATTGAACGACTCGCCCGATTTAGGTCGCGTTCTCATTAGTATTTAACCGTTCGTTTCTCCGTGTTTTATTTGTTGTAAGTACTTTAAGGGTCGGTAATAAACAGACAGACTTGTTTCGTAAAATCAAATCAATGACTGATTAAAAAACCGCGCAAGAGCATGCGGACAATGCTCAGTGTTGGGTTCCGCAGCCTTGAATAATTGCATCAGTAGAAGAGCGTATTTATTAGAAACATTTAAACTTTTTTGAAAGACCTGTTGAATGATGTGGCACACGTAGATGTTTGCTGAAAAAAAAAAAACAATCTGTGACATGTATGGAGTGCACCCCCTAAAAATATATTTTTTAATAATTTAGCTATCAAACTTAGTTACTAGAAGACACCTTTTCACTAAGTTTCATCAACATTCATCGAGTAGTCTTTGAGTAAAATGCCTGTGACATACGGACGGACAGACGGACATGACGAAATTATAAGGGTTCCGTTTTTGACAGACAGTTGAAGAAAAAAAAATGAAGTTGAGCGACAGTTCCAAATGTAAAGCTCATGAAAAGCTATTAAGAAAATCATATTACCGTTTTAAATAATCGTATTCACACGTTCCGGTTTCAATTCGATCCGATCCGATTCTAGATCCACACGTTGGACGAGTGGCGTTGGGACCGACGTTGGGGCCAACGTGTGGAGCTGGTGTAAATGAGTTCGGATTGTATCGGTTTGACGTTTCTCAAAAAGACCCTTGAGTACTAAAATATTTTCTTAAACTAATCAGGCAATGGTATCTGTCTTAAACGAGTACTTCCGTTATGCCTTGTAGGCTGTAGAGTACACTAAGGAAATGGACATACATAAAACGTGAATCCATTTATAACACAAGCCATTAGGCTTAGCTGAACGGGTTCACAGGATTGCTAGTAATGTGGAACCCAATCTCACATTGCTAGTTATATATATTTAAATTTTTTAACAAAATTATTCGCTCTGAAAAACCCACATTCAGACGCAGTCTGTAACAAAGACCGACTTAGCTTATTATGTTATGCACAATATAGAGCTCAAATTAACTAATCCGTATCGTGATTACCTAGCTAATAAATTTTAAGAACATTCACGATTCACGAACCCAACTTAATGTCAAACCGAAAAGTTGTTGTTCCAAATGAACACAATAAAAAGTTATTTTTTTAATGCACGTAATCAAATTCAATCAACGAACTTTATAAAAACAAACTGTTTGTTCAATGCGAACGTGCCTTAACTTTGCAAATAACTAGTTAAGTAAAATAAGTAATCGTTCTTAGTGAACTTTCAAAGTGAAGGATTCAAGTAGGCTGTATAAGTTTAAGTAATCTGTGGCTTTGAAGTAGATTTTCATAATATTGGTAATAAGGCCCATTTCACACATTTTGTTTATTTGATAACGGCGATGGTATCGCTTTAAAAACTTTTTTGAATTAGCTAATGATTGCCATAGTATACTATACAAACCATTTTGTTAACATAAGTCATTATGTCATTAGATATGGATATATAATGTAAAGATATGAATATATATTATAATGTGATATAATTTTATGTTCTGTGCAAACAATTTACAAAAATAATAAAAAATGTTTAATAAAATTTACTACATTTATACTAACATATTTATTGCTATGTATTTTATGATTCAAATACCTATATACTTTTTATTTAATTAAGGAGATATCTTAATAGTTTCGGACGTCACTTGGAGTTAACACTGAAAACCAGTGTGTGTTGTGGCTCATGCCACAACATGACTTTTATGCTGAGTGGAAACCTTGTTTGTCGCAGATAAGATGTGCAAGTACCTACTTATTTTTTTTTGTTTTAAAGTAATTGTATCTGTGACAAAAAACATTTTTTCTTCTTTTCTTTCTTTAAAATCTTTTAAAATCCCAAATAGATCGAATTGGATCCCTCAATGGTTTCGATTTTCAATTAATCAATTAGTCATTTGAGATACAGAATTAATTTAGTGACTACTTTACAAAAACAATATCTTCTCGGTTTGCTAGTGTGTTATTATTATAGATAAGGTAAACTAACAGAAAAATCTCAAAATGGCCCACCTTTTATTATATTTATGGAACACGATAAATTGTTCGTGCCTTTAGTCTCTCAACCCACTTAATTGTTATTTGTAGAATGGCTAAGCATTTTATATCCATTATTTAGCGATGCCGAAACGATGCTAAGGAACAGAATCATTTAAGTTTAGTCACTCAAGTCTTCATCAATATGCGTTATCACATATTGGTGATTAAATTGACGCAATTATCTAAAAACTTTATGTCGCTTCGAACATAATTTGTGTATCATAATCAGCCCGTATTGACTCACTGCAAGACATAATCCTCTTCTAATTTTCGCCACAACATCGGGTCCTCTGCCTTCCGCATCCAGTCCATCCCAGCGACCTTCTGTAGGTCATCGGTCGACCTGGCTTGGGACTGTCCTACCTAACGTTTACCAAGTCGCGATGTCCACTCTAGGACTCGTTTGCTCCAGTGCCCATTGGACCTTCGTCAGATCGGTCCAGCTTATTACCACTTCAGCGTGCGAGCTATGTCGGTAACTTTAGTTCTTTGTCGGATGACCTCATTGCAAATTTTATCCTTCAAAATGTAATTTCAATTCATGTATCACAACCTTAAGATTGTGTAACGACTCTGAAACGATACAAAACGACAGAATTGCTATGATTTTATCGCCAAAATGTGCTACAAACGTTTCAAATTACTTTTTTATCGCTCCTAACGCAACCCGTGTGTCATAGCCCTAAGGTTCAAGGTAGAGATGTTATAGATATCTTTATGTATGAGACTTAGAGCACTCTGAGCTCTTTGTGTTTTGGAGAGCAGTCCTTTTGTTCTTATACACTTAAATAGAGCTACTTTTGTGGATTAGTGTCATTATTCATGGATATCGTGTGACGTACGCCTGTCGATATAGTGGATGTTGAGCTGTTATTTGATATCTATTACTTTGTGTTAGGTAGATTATGAGAGTAGTAAGTAGTAATACATTAACTGTATCTGTTTTACGAGGTATTTAACTGATTCGCCAATACTAAACATATATTACGATAATAAATCCATATAAATAAATTGAACCCGGATAGATACATAGGATTTGTTTTTATCATATTGTGTTAAGCTGACTTAGTTTTTTTCTAATATTATAAAGCTGAAGAGTTTGTTTGTTTTTTTATCTCAGGAACTACTGGTCCGAATTAAAAATGTGTTTTACTGTTTTATAGCCCATTTATTGAAAAAGGCTAAAGGCTATATAAAATCACACTATAATAATAATTCGTTTATTTTCAATAGAAGCGGAGCAGCAATGAAAAATGTTGCTAAAACGAGAAAATTTACCCAGACGAAGTTGCGCGGGTCAGCTAGTACCTATAATATAAAGTTTTTGACGTGATAATGTCTCATAAATCGATGAAGGCGTGCACGTACGAAAAAGTGTCACGTACCTACGGTCTTGATGGTAATGTTATTGATTGGTTGCTAAGTAGTCACGTTATCGACTGGTTTCTAAGCAACGCGAATGGCGGTTCCGCCTGCTGATAGGCTAAAGTATTGCGCCCGGTTCCTCTAAAGCTGTCACAGGCTTAATTGTTTATTATAATGTCATCAATGTTTTGGCGATTGCAGCGACATGCAATACAATTGGAAAAAAATTGTCACAGGCACGGTTGTTTATTACAATGTAATTAATGTTTTTATATCGTAAAATTATCGTTCGTAAACCGACTTTACAGACAACCATTATTTATCTTGCTAAATGGTTTTCTTTTCAATTGGCCACTGTGGTACGCTGGACTAGCTAAACCGTACAAAGGAATTTCAAAAGCCGAATCGAATCACCGTTCTGTGAACTTTTTAACATTAACACAAATGGCCGCTGTTGTTCATAATAATAATATTGAATAAAAAAATCTTTATTCACCTAAAAAACAAAGACTTCTCTTGTGAAAAGTCGATTCAACATTTACATGTAATGCAAACAATAGGTAAAGCCGGAGAAAAGAACGAGGCAATAAAAACTCGCAGCCTGTGTTTTCAAATTGCCAATGTTCACAACGTTTCTTTGTTTATAAACTGCATTATGCAGGTAAGGTGCTGCCTCCATTATATTATACACCATAGTAGAAGACTGAAACAAAAAGAGTTACAAAATATTAAAAGAAGAATACATGGGAATAGATACGTCAACCTTAATCGGTACAACTTAATAGGAGCATCTACTTACAAAGTAAAAACTATATGTGCTTAAATATATATTCTATGTTACTCTTCGTCAGTGGGTTGTAGTCACATAGTTGATAAAAAGTGTCTACGATCTTGCAGCCTAATCTTAGAGGTAAAATAAAAAAAGCCCGCCTGCGCACAAAAGATGCAAACAAGATCCTGAAGGCACAATTAATGCCTCCGACAGCATGATATTATATATCTATGTAGGGAATCTTGTTACCCGCCTGCAAAGAAGGGTTATATATTTATTTATTTATTATTTAATACCTTTTAGTGGGTGTAGGATGTAACCGATGTAACAACTAACTGTTTTCACAGCTTTACGTATCTAGTATTGAAAATTGAAAAAAGTTATATATAAAGTTGCTAATTGATTTTTGAGTATTACAGTCATATTATAGAATTTTATAAGCAACGGGTCTTAATCGCGTAAATATTTTATTTTAAGGCTAAATACCTTTGTTTTATTGCCCGACGTTTCGACCGTATTGCAACGGCTGTGGTCACGGGTAGACCCGTAGCTTATAAAATTCTATAATGTGTACAAATTGCGAAAGTTTACGAATATATATTACAGTCATAATCATGTTATACTTTGTTAAAATCCTTACGATATTGTGGTATTTAAAAAAAAAACTTTTTTTACACCTGTTTTTGACATATCACAGCCACCATGTTTGTTTTTTTTAAACGTCATCTTAATTGTTTAAATCCTTCTTGTGGTTTAAAAGATGTGAGGTAATAAAGAATATTACATACATACATAGGTACAAGATACGGGCAAAAAACATTCCTTGCAGATAGGTAATTATCGCCGATTTTGTACGCGTATATTTGTCAGTCCAAATGCTTGTAGTATAAATTACAAAGCTGCTACGTTTGCTCATTCCATATCTACATTACGAAACCAACGATCGATACTCAGTAAACAAATCGTAAACATATCCATCAGGTAAATAGAACGCTAGTCTAGGTGCACAACACCCTCACATTTTGTGATGCAAATCTGAATTAACGTGGCATAAGCCGCGTTATCACAAAATAAGGAGAGTACAGAAAGTAACCTTCATACAACGTGTGCAATAGCAACGTACACATAGACTTTGTTCACCAACATGGAATTTAGCGCCGTTTTTCGAACAAATTGTCTTGAGTCATCTTTTATTCCGTATCGTAACGATGTTGTCTATACGAGTATGTGTGTGGCTCGGTTTACGGTCCCAAATTCCCAATAAAGTGGCCTAACAATTAAGACAAAGCTTTTTTACCAGTAGTAGGTCTAAACCATAGGCCATCTTGTACGGTGCCACAACATTATCAGTTATTCTGTGGTAAAATAGTAATGTTAACGCTTCACTGTTTCGGTTGAAGGACACTGTAGGAAGTGTAGCTACAGGGCAAATGAGATTTACGAACTAGTGTCTCAAATGAGGAGCGCGGTACGGTGAAATTCAGATCTTTGCCAAACAAGGATTTAGGTGGTACTGATACGGTTATGGGCTAGCGTGACACGCGACCATCAGGCGCACAACCTGCTCGTCTCTTCATTTCGTTGTATAAAAAAAAGCTTCCCTTGTAACCAAAGTAGCGTTATGGTTGAAATTGGTAACTATGAAAGTATTATTCCAAGGGAAAATCAACCTTCATGTTAATGACGTACAAATTAATTACAATCGCATGGTATACATTTTTGGTTGACTGTACATATTAAAATTATCTTCTGTTCTCTCGATATTTTGTGGTGTCTAGGAAAGTGCTAATCCCTTGTATCGATCTGTTTTGTGGATATTGGCGGTACAAGGCCAGTGGCAGGTTGGAATACTAGGTTGTGAGACTTATGCCGTAATGGTAAGGATGCATATGGCGTGCATGGAGATTATTTAAAATCTGAGATGATGAGATTATATAAGATAAAATTAAAGCAAGATTTGGGGATGAAGGGTGATTGTCACATACGTGGTTTTTCCTAAACATTTCGCATGTGCAGATGTCGGAATATTTTAAGGTATATTAAAATGCAAAAAAAAAAAAATATGCAAGCCATACAAATATTGGGTTATCTCACAATTAAAATGTAAAAAAAAAAAATATTTTTCGTATTCCGTGCTCGATCGACGAGAATAGCTTGAAAACGACACTTTATTACCGACTGCGCCAGAAGTAGAAAAAAAAAACTTGAGAGGTGTCAAGAGACACCCGGATGGAACGAAGTTCCTTTCGATTAATCAGTGAAGGAAATGTAATATTTTTTATTTTTTTTTTAGTTATAATATTTTTTTTTATTATTAACAAATATAATGTAATATAAACTTAATCATATAGTTATAATTATTATAAGAGAGAGAGAGAGAAACAGACAGAGAAACATGCGCACGCCGCACGGCTTAAAATAGCTTACTATAGCAAAAAGTGTCGTTACAAATTTTCGTATGAATTTTTTCCGTCTAGCACAACGCACGATAAGGAACTTCGTTCCAAAAAAATTAGTGAAAAATCGGGCAAGAGCAGTGTCTCAGTGTAGGGTTTCGCAGCCTTGAATAATTGCATCAGCAGAAGAGCGTATGTTCATATTTACGCCCTTTTGTTGAGAACTCAATGACGGTATGTCCGATCATGTCCGAAATATAGTTTAAAGTATTCATTAAGCACTACCTTTGTGATTTATTTCATATTTTTTAGTCACACGGTTCAGAAGATATGGGGGACACATATTAAGCAACTTTTGGAGCAATTATTTCCAAAAATACTCCCACAATCAAAAAAAATATTAGACACCTTAAAATGATTTAATAGACCTGTCGAATGAGGTGCCACATGTTGATGTTTGCTGAAACAAAAAACCATTTCAGCTTCTAAAAATAAATATTTTTGGTGGCCACATTCCCTTTTTATGTAACATATATGGAGTGACCACCCTAAAAATATTTATTTTTATTATTTAGCTATCAAACTAAGTAGCGGCTACTACAAGACACGTTTTCACTAAATTTCATAAATATTCACTGAGTAGTCTTTGAGTAAAATGCCTGGGACATACGGACAGACAGACATGATGAAACTATAAGGGTCCCGTTTGTCTACGGAACCCTAAAAATATAAAAAAGGCATATGGCCAAAACACATTAGTGTTTCAGCCATATGTCTTTTTTTAAGATAAATGCGGGATTGTGGGTCCTACATTACTAGCAATCCTGTTTAACCCCTCCAGCTAAGCTCAATGGCTTGTATTAGGGGTTAACGTCGATAGTATATTGGGTAGGATTCGAACCATTTATTTTTATGACAATTTGTTATTCGATAATAGATCAATTGACTAAAACGTGACTGCATATGATAAGCCGACGTTACTACGAACGTTAAGACTAATTGAACCTTTTATCAGTAGTTATTAAGTTCCTTGTCTTGTTAAGATAATTTGAGACCCGACACTCAACTATTAAAGTTACGTAATACGAGTTGCCGATATTCTGACAGTGAAACAAGCGTCTATAACTTTATAGGATGTACTCACAAACTAGGTTGTACATGAATATTTATGGTTTTAGAAGTGAAGACAGAGTGTATATTATCGAATAACTTAATGTCTTGTGGCAGCATGTGACCTCATTTATACCAAGGAATATTTAAAAGCAAAGGTAGCATTATCGTCATGTGTGGCTGATAAACTTTCGCGATTTGTACACATTTTAAAATTAGTACCTGGATGACCGAGCCTTGCTCTGTTTTTTTTTAAACGGCGTTTTCTAGAAATGAAACCTAGCTAGATCGATTTATTGCCTCCGGAACTCACTGCGTACAAAGTTTCATGTAAATCGCTGGAGCCATTCCCGAGATTTAGATTATAGTATATATATATGTTATTGATTTATTTATTTTTACAATGGAACGCCTCAGAGCGAGGCAACGCCTCATTTTTCAAGCGTTCAGCCGGCTCCATCGAATTATAAGACGTTGTCACGTCAAAATGAAGTTAAAATACTTAGGATTCAAATCAAAATACCCAGTATTCGGCATCGACTGCACTACACAGGACTCATAATATTGTTGTGGCATAATGATGTAGATTATCTCAATAAATATTAAACTGTTTGTACAGTAGATATACAGGCTGATTTGTAATATACCTTTAATCTAACGCCCGTGTTTTTTTTACATTACACCAAATAAGTTTGTAATATTACCAATAGTTTTGAAAAAAAATACATGGTTACTTTTGTCACGCAATCACCTATTACACGTCTGTGAGACCCCAGAGTAAAATCATTGATTGATCAGGTTTAGGGCGTAAGCACTTGAGGTCTAACTCCAAAAATAGGTGGTTAATGGTTATATTTGAATATTTTTCAAAACTGATATTACAAAGTTATTTAGTCGAATGTAAAGAAGCCAAGAGGCGTATTTTTTTTAATATGTAAATGTGACCCCTAAGTAGATACTAGTACAGTATACAGGATGTCCCAAAACTATGCCACACGGTGAAAAAGTAGATAAGTAGATAAGTAAGTAGTAAATATTGAAGGTTTCACTGAAAAAATATAAAACTGCTCGTTTAATGGTATAAAAATATATACAACGTCTTAATTGCATGAATATTTTAAGGTAAATACCTATTTTTTTGCCCGACGTTTTGATCGTATTGCAACGGCCGTGGTCACGGGTAGAAAATATTCACGCGATTAAGACCCGTAGTAAAGTAGTACATATAATTTTATAAAGTACTAGCGGTCCTGTGCAACTTCGTCTGCGTAAATTTTCCTGATTTTCTCATTGCTACTCCGCTTCTATTGGTCGTAGCGTGATGTTATATAGCCTATAGCCTTCCTCGATAAATGGGCTACCCAACAGAAAAATATTCTTTTAATTTGGATCACTAGTTCCTGAGATTATTGCGTTCAAGCAAAAAAAACTCTTCAGCTTTATAATGTTAGTATAGATTGCTGGGTCTTAAACGTATTGATAAAAGTTATGTAACATCCTACTATATTATGACAAAGATATAAAGCTATTTGTAATTTTTAAGCATTTTTATGCAAATTTTTATCCTACTGAATAAATGTATGGAGGAAAAAATCGTCTCAGGAGGAACTTGAGGAACTTGAACTTAAGTAAATCATATCATGTGAAAAAAAAGATTTTGGTGGACATGTCTCGGTGCCGGAGTTAGTAACGGCTTAGGACCGGTATGCCTGTCCTCCGTGCCGTGGGTTCATTTAACAAGAAAGATACGAAACACTACATTTTTAAAGATTAAGCTTGCAGTAATGTCAAACCTCTGTAATAGGGAACTTCGCAAACATGCTAAGACTCGCAACAAGTATTTAATAAAAATAACATCTTGGGACAACTCAAATAGCCCATCTGAACCCAAACTAGGCCAGAGCCTGTACTATGGCAACCAGACAAGTGATAAACATACTTATTTATATAGATTATATACACATGGGGATGTTCGTAAACTTTCGCGATTTGTACACATTATAGAATTTTATAAGCTACGGGTCTTAATCGCCTAAATATTTTATTTTAAGGCTGAATACCTTTGTGTTATTGCCCGACGTTTCGACCGTGTTGCAACAGCCGTGGTCACGGCTACACCCGCGGGTTAGGGATCAAATCTACGACCTCTGGCTTAGCTAGTCAAGGTCACTACCCACTAAACCTAAAGGCCAGTCAAGGATCACACAAATTTTCTCCTTTGTGGAAATCAATAATACGATCTCTTATTTAACTGTCGTATACCATCCCAATATGCCACCGAACAGTCAAAAAATATTATTACTAAACTTCAGTAAAAATGTGACGTCGCCATCCCGCCTCAAACTAATACTCTGAGCTGCCAAGTCATTTAATTTAGCAAGCTCTAATAAAACCAAACAATCCAGTATTTTACTCTGCAAGATACAAAAAGACCTCGAATGTCAACGATCAATTTAATCCCGAAGAAAAACAGAGCCTTAAAATTGTCTGTTATGAATTCATCATATTATGTGGACAATATCAAAATAGATAAACAATCCATCCAATCATTGGACAGTTGACAACACAATATATTCACACTTCAATAGGCGCTTTGTGCTTACAAATAATATTCATTTAAATATTATCTCAAGTGCATATGATATTGTAAATCACGAGAAAAAATTATACCAAAAAGCTGTTGCCATTTTATATGTAATGTTCAATAAATTGTAGGTTTCAATTTATATTTAAGGGGGCATTACACTGAGAGAATTATTTATTTAGCGCTACGTACACAGCGACTCGATCCGGCCTTGCTCTTCCGCACACAACCATTTCTTCACAGTGCGCAGGAGTGTGCTTTTATTTCATCTACAAGAAAAACTCTTTGACTAATGACACATTTTTTTTCGTGTCCTAATATTTAGGTTTTCTATATAAATTTTTGAGAGAGCCGAACCCTGTTTTGCGTAATCTATCCAATAAGGAGTTTGATGGGATATTTTGTATTTCCAAAGAGGCTTATAGAGCATGTTGATGTTGAAGCATAGTTACAGTACCAAAGCCGAGCAAAAACACGATAAACAACATAAACATTCTTACGCTCCGTTTAATAGACATACGATAAAACCACGAAATAATTTATCGTATACGAAACGAAATTAGCCAACGGTAACCTCTACAATTCCCTGGAGATTCGTTAGTTAGTTATCTTTAACTTTGTTGGTGTATTTGACGATCACCCGAGCCGTTAAACCTTATTAATTAAGCCGAAAATTAAGTTTGCTGTTGGAGTATAAGTTAACCAATATCTGGTTTATGGGAGTACTGACTTTTGCCTGCGGCTTCACTCGAGTAGATTTTTATATCTCCGAGGGCATAGAAGTAGACTTTTACCAGAATAATAGTAATAATAATAATAATGTGGATTCAGCGGTCATTGTGCCGATAGTTGTTTCTGCCCATGGACTAATCGCCAAGAGCCTCGACCAACACCTGCAGTGGCTCACGTTAGGTAGCTGGGTCAAGGGCCAGATGCAAATGGCAGTAATACTTGACACGGCACGCAACGTGAGGCGGTTCCTCTCCCTGGAGCCCTAACCACCGGTAGCTTGATCCCTGTACCCAATGCCGGTGGCCTTTTAAATTTATATGATTTGTAATGTATTTAAAAATGTAATATATAAGCTAAAAAAATGTAATAATAATAATATCTTGGGACAACTCACACAACGCTATCTGATCCCAAACTAAGCAGCGCTTGTACTATGGAAACCAGACAACTGATAAACATACTTATATATTTCTTAAATCATACATATTATAAATAAATAACACCCAGACACGGAATAAACCATCGTGCTCGTGAGGATCGACCTCTTGCGTAGCAGTCGCATACACTCCCACCGCGCCACAGAGGCAGTCATTGAGGGTTCATCGTTTAATTATGTCAAATTAAATGTTTGTCAAAAGAAATTTACGAACCATCTTGACGGATTCCATCATGGTGTCTTAAGATCAATTGCATACTAGTAAACATAGACTCTATAATTTTTCACTTAAATATATTAATGCTGCAGGGTTTGTGTTTTTGAACAGACATCAAAAAGGATGAGCATAACTCCGTAAAAAGAGGTTTAATTCGAAAAGGTCCCATGCGAATTTCGTAAAGATCTGATGAGGTGTTTAGGAGACAGACAACAAAACTTCTCAATAAATACCAGCAAATTAAAAAAAAATATTCTTAATACTTGCTCTTATTAGTCGGCGTAATACTGGTGAAATAGCTCCCCACAGCGTCTACGTGTAGTACGTGTAGTGAGTTATGTATACTATCGTTTGTTTGAAAAAGCATCTTGCGGTAAAGTAATTTAAAAAGAGGAGATAACATTTGCTGTTTTTTTAATAATTTAAGTGGGGGAAGTAGTAAGAAAGTTGTAGTAGCAGTCTTAAAAAAACAACAAAATTACACATACTTCTATACTTCTATCTTTAAATCGCTTTCCCGCAAGATGTGTTTTAGGTAAACGATAGCATACGTAGGAGCCATCGATATATTATTTCAATAAAAGAACAATTCTAAATAAAAACTTTAATCGATTAAAGTTTTAATTTGGGATTGTTCTTTTTTTGAATTAATTAATTTTTAAATTGAATTGAATTTGAAATTTAATTTTGAATTGTTCTTTTGTTGTGTTACAATTGTGATTTAGTTTTTAATTAAATTATTTTTTATGAAACTCGAGCTACACCATCAATATACTTAATGTTTGACAAAAATAGTACACCGACAATTACCGAACAGTCAAGTGATTAAACGAATGTGGCGAAAATGTGGTGCACTGCGTCTCCAAGAGGTTTGACCCTAATACATCTCTAGTCCCCGAAATAAATAGCTATGGGATCAAAACCCTTATTAGAGCCAATGTATTGTGAAATTACTGGACGTACGAAACGACTCTATACTTGATTGTTGGGCACAGAATCAATAGTGCACGATACCTACCTACGGGTACAATTGGCTGGACTGTTTTAAATACAAAAAGTTGCCCTTATTTATATTTCACTAGCTGACCCGCGCAACTTCGTATGCGTAAACGTTGCGTTTACCCGTTTTTGCAACATGTTTCATTGCTGCTCCGCTCCTATTGGTCGTAGCGTGATGTTATATAGCCTACCTCGATAAATGGGCTACTCAACAAAAAATATTTTTTTTAATTCGGACCATTAGTTTGTTTGTTTGTTTAAACACGGTAATCTTACCGTGTTTAAACAAACAAACTCTTCAGCTTTATAATATTAGTATAGATTAATCTGTAATATTTATGTTTAGGGGGAAATTTATTTTTAGGGTAATTATTTGAAGTGGTGAAATTCTCTTCAGACGTAATAATTCACCAACCACTTGGAAAAGAGTTTGTATCGAATCCTAATTTAAGGTACATTTTTCATTACATGATGTATTGCTTAAACTATTTATTCGGGTTAGGCCGTAATTCAATAAAACAAGTTAGATTTCTAGTTGAAAAAAATGATAAATTATATTTACGTTGACATTAGAGTTCACAGGAAAAGATAAGAGCGCCGCCAGTGGCGAAAAAACTTAAACTTACAATAGCATTTACATAGCCAGTTCGAAACAAAACGTTTACAGAGATGCCTACAAATACTTTCTAAATTTATTTATTCAATACTATTTATATTTTTATAAAGCTAAATTAATCTAATTTAGCCGATATGACTGGGAAAAAACTTAAAAGTATTTTATCTGTACATTTTGGTTAAATTAATTTTGTTCCGAAATTTATCATTCCTTCGTGGTCATACATATTTTATACCTTATTTTAATAAGTACGTAATTGATTAATCTTTATTACTTATCCCAGTAATAATACTGCGGTTGGCTGTCACTATAATACAAGAAGTTGTTTATGAGAAACAAAAATAGTTTTTACATAAAAAACATTCTGTGCGTTAAAAATTCCGTGTTAAAGTTCGTGTATCACTTTGGTTTTAGTTGGATTTTGGTAAGTTATTAAGTAATTTATTAATCTGATTAATGTTAATCATGTGTGAACAATGGTAGGTTCCCAGGGGCCGATAATGATTTTTTCTTTTTTTAAACGTTTTATGAACTGCAACCAATAAAGTAAGTTGTCCACTTAGTATTCATCACTTTTGTGATCACATATATGCAAAAGGATATTTACTGCAATTAACGTGTTTTTCTTGTTTGTGCCAATTTATTTACACCTAGCGCTGATGGATGCACCACCAGGATTGCACACGAAAATTATCCCAAATAGTAATTTTAAAAATTATTGATTATTTTATTATAATGTTAATTTACCGGTATGTGTACTTACTCTAATGAATGTAACTATAATTATAGGATAGTACAGACGACAGCGAAGCTAATCACAAATTATATCACATGTAATGTGTTCGGTACACGGTTGAGGCATGGATGTGTATGATTTTAGGTAAATTTTACTAAAAATCATACACATCTTAAACCGTGTACCAAACACACGTTAAGTTTTCGACCGCTTCTTTGATCCCCGATGACAGACGTGCGGCACGCAAGCAGCAGCCACGGCGGTAAAAAAACAGTTCACACACAGCCAAGCGTATGAACCCTCCACTTGGTGGTTTTACACGCTCGCGTTCAAAGTGACGTTCAAAGGGCACGAACGCGAGCGTGGGAATGGGCATGAATGTGTTACTCAGTTGTTTGTGAACGGCTTGTTTGTACCGGCAAACCGTGTTGGACTGCTTGCTGAGCTGCGTACCGCGTGTCTAAACGCACCATCAAGCTATTAACCTACAGTAGAATCCCCTCAATGCTATCACGCTTAATATAATTTCTCACATTATACGCCATTTCACGTCAGTCCCTGCAACTTGAGACATATTTTAGAATATCATCGGGACATAATCTAAAGGTACGAACCTTTTAGTTACTCGACGTTTCGATCGAATTGCACAAATCGTGGTCACGGGTCGACTGTATTATTCGATATTTCACGCCATTAAGTCCTGATAATATTCTAATATGTGTAAACACGGCAAAAGTTTAAAAACAATTATTGAGACATGTTTTCATACATTTCTTAACGCTTATTAAGATTTGTCATTCCGTTTACTATTACTAACCGAGCGGTCGAACGTCAAACGCGAGACCCCGCCCGCAAAAGTTAAATTATGTAGAAAATCTTGTAGTTGCTAATGCATCAAAATCTTTTTGTCAAATCAAATTATGTGATTACTTTAAATAACACAATAGGGTAGATGACTGTCAAGTCAAATCAGTATCTTTTTAAGAAACGTCAAAACGATGTGCCTCGTACTAATTTATATAAAATACAGAACAATGACGTCATTCTTTTGTATGGTCAAATCATGTAGTTTCAATATTTGTTTTGATGTTATAAAGTTATGACAACGTAAAATTGTAGAGAAACATTGATTCCCAGAATATTTTTGCAAATGTTATTTCCTGTAGTGTAAAATAATTTATTGTTATTGTAGTCATCTACCCAATTATAATTACACTATTCTATAACATAAATTATAAATTTTACAATTCATACTTACATATACCAATATATTTTTCAAATTAGTTTTATTTTCCCTATTCCAAATAATACGCCATCTCGCTTAAGACACGTTTTGGTAAGGTCCCTTGGAAATCGTCTTAAACGGGTGTTACTGTACTTACATGTTATTCTTCTTTCGGCTCCTTCTTTAAGCTAATGCTGTTAAGTATTTACCTGTACAACATCTGGTGTAATCCCGATCCGAGGTCACCCTGTAAAACTTTTAGCAAGTGAAGTTCCCTACGCACGTCTGTTTCATTAATACTAATAGGACTTTGTAACAGAGGTGCCGGCTACAGCATAAGGTTTCCCATATACATACACACATTAGGCACATATAGTAACCATAAAGTAGGTATATTATGACTGTGGAGTGTGAAGTCCTGCGCTTATTACTAACTTTGTTGTTAAGAAAACAAATGGATATTTTATGGTTTTAGGTTTTCGTAGCGAAAAACTTTTATACTTTCGTTATATCCGATCGTCTGTCTGTCTGTCCGTCCGTATGTCCCGCTCTGAAAGTTGCAAAATTTGTGTGCCCCCTTTATTTTTGAACTAAAATTATTTTCAACATGATCGGATATAAGTACCGTCTTTGAGTTATTGGTGAAAAACGTAGACGTAAGTGCTATGAAGATACGCTCTTTTGCTGTTGTGCAGTGCATTTCTTTGTAGAAAGAGCTGTCTCTACACTGAGCATGATCTAACTGCTCTTGCCCAGTTTTTTTTCTTATCCCAATGGCAGTTATACCTATACCCAATTTTCATGTATATTGCACTCGCAAATCGGTAGATATGTTACTGTTTTGTGGTTGTTTGTATTAAAGGAAACTAAAAGTATCTACAATTAGGCAATAAATACAAATTACTTTTTGTTATTTTTAAAGCATTTCTATAATAAAATATTTTTAGTTAAGTTTCGATTAAAACGGCCATTTTCGTATTCTTGTAACTTTGGGATCGGTTTTATTAACGCTGGCGCAACGTACTACAATGTCATTATAGCGCTCTCGAGACACATACTTAACGCAAGCGTATTTGAGATCGATCCCAAAGTTACAAGAATACAAAAATGGCCGTTTAAATCAAAACTTAACTGTAACTGAACTGCAACTGCACTGCTTTAAATACGTGAATTCACCCCCAGGACCATAATCGCTTAATTGATCAAATTAAAAAAAATGGTACTCGTACTTCACATTTTTAATGTACATTTGTTTATTGTAAGATACCGCCTGTGAGCTGGGTAGTTCGAAAGTTTGATTATTATTCAGTTGCGTCTGCTACTGACTCTACATTTCTTCCTGAAGAATACGTAGAACAGAATTTAATTATTAGTTAGCAAGATGCCTTTAATTTCATAATAGTCCATAGATTTAGAGACTGGACTGCGCATTTCCATTCAAGTATGAATTAATTATAGGCTGCAAAGCGTTAGAGAGACAAAATACATGTGATTGGTGACGTCGCAGTTATTTCAATATCATGTCACATTACAGAATAGAGACAGGTATTGGCCGAATAGTCATGTTGGCTCTCAATTTTGTGAGGTTACGGAGCAGTCCAGTCTCTAAGGCTATGTAATAGTCTCGTGGCATAGACTAGATTTAATAATTTTATTTACGACGTGCGCTTCAAACCTCAACCTCTAAAATAGCTCAGTTGCTAACTTAGGTTTAATACCTTAAATAAACTCCTAGAGAATTCATGTTATCTTACTTAAACTAGATTGCTAAAATAACAAAATTTTGTACTCTAAGTGTAACTGTAATAAAAGTGGAATTGGTATTAAGACGAATTATACTTTTTGACGGGATAATGGCTTATAAATCGATAACATGTTCGAAAAAGCGTCATGGTCGGTCACGATCCGTCACGTTCCGCCTGCTGATAGGCTGAAGTAGTCGCGTTCAAGTTGACTAAAGCAGCGACAGGCATGTTTGTTTAATACAAATAGAAATTAAAAAGTGTAAAAAAACTGTCACAGAAATGGTTATATAATACAACTAGGGGCCCGTCCCGGCTTCGCACGAGTGGGCATGGGATCCCTAATTTTTTTAGTAATTGCGACTATAATTAAAGATCTAAGCTATCCTATCTCTCAAGTTGGACCAAACTGCATATTGCGTGCAAATTTGAACGAAATCTGTTAAGCGGTTTAGGAGTCCATCGCGGACAAACATGGTGACAGGAGATTTATATATATTAAGATGTTACCAATGTTTTCTTATGACGTTATCATGTAAAATTATCGTCCGTAAATCGACTTTACAGACAATCTTTTTTTTTTTAAAGATGACTTCTGCAGTAGGTTACAAGTCCTGTGTCGTCGAGACTTTACAAACAAATCGCGGACACAAAGTAGGTACACCCAGACTCGGAACAACAATTTGTTGTGTGTAATAGTCGGACATACTCCCACCGCGGCACTGAGGCAGTCAACCTTGAAAATAAAAATCCGACAAGTGCATGTCGGGCCACGCACAATGTAGGGTCCCCTCCCCCCTATACGAATAATGCGGTATAAGAAGTGGGTTTTGTGTTGTTTTTACTTCATACTTACAATGTTATAACGACTTAATAAACATTTTCAATGGAATTTGTACAAACATTTGGTTACTGCTCTTTTGATCAACTGTTACTCGTAAAGTTGTAAAGCCTCGTCAGTTGTGATATTTTGCGTTTTAATTTCACTATACTACCGTGATTTTTTTGACATATCCAACATCAACTATTTAGCTGGCAGGGGGGGGGACACTTAACTCTAACAAAAACAAACGTATCCCTAGATCTAAAAATCGTCTTCATAACCCCTAATCGTCTTTAAAAGACCTATCAAATGATACCCCACCTGTTTGTCTGTGCGTTTGTACGCGTTTTCACTAATATATTGTGTTAAGGTTAACTTTAAATATAGTGTTGTATTTCAACCAGTTAGTAATATAATCAAAAAGATATATCAATTTAAAGTATAGTAAAACTATTTAGTTGAATTGGCTAAGCTAACCAGGTATAAAAACTCAAACCCAATAGTCTTATTCAAAATGAGTTTTTATTGCCAAGTTCTTTGTTCACGGCTTGCATTTTATTCTCTCAAATTTTGTCTGACGTTCGTCGCGTTGCATTCTGTAACCTAAGTGAATAAAGTACTTTAACTTTGATGTAAACACCACAAAATAAATTAGTGAACACTGCACCAGTTTTCGGGCAACACCGTCCGTAGGATAAAGTCGGCTAAGTTGCCCTTTGTTTTACAAGTGTTGGCCGCAGATTCAAGAGAACACTGCACCACTCTGTAACAAAAGTAGCCACTACCTATCCCTCTTACTTTGAGACTTTCAATCCGTAGAAAGTTTTAAAACCTGCGTCTTTAGACTGTCGTCAACTTTTAAGTTTAGAACACTTTGCAGTTTCATACCGAGCAAGGATCACTTAATAATTTATGTTTTAAAAACTTTTGGGACCGGTATTCGTAATTATAAAGTAAATTCTCTTTTTAACTGAGAAAAAATCCTTAGTGAGTTAACGCCAAGAACAGACTTAGCATAATTATATCATCACGGTGTGGTCTGTGAGAGTGGCTGTCGAGTACAGCCATTCTCTATCTATACCGCTCAAAGAATTGAAATAGGAAGGAAAATATAGGATCGAATAAAATTTCTAAACTGTTCTTGGCTCCTTCAGCACCCTAAATGATTTTTTCCACATAATTTGCTTCTAGAAATCTAGGCATATTAAATTTCTGCTTCAAAAACTTTCTAGTTCCTTGGTAATTTTATAAAAAAGCGTTTCAACTCGTTGTATAAGTTACTACTACGTTTTTACATGTCTGCCCCAAAAAAGAGTATGTATATAGTTTACCAGAACTTATAAATGCTTAAAACGTCAAATTCTTAAAAAAAATATAATTCGCCATTTTATTACCCAACTGTCATTTTATTACCTGACCGGAAGGGTCATGTTTTTCGAGCGTATCTTGTATGTATGTATGTATTTATGTATGTTTGTATGCGTGTATGTATGTAATATTCTTTATTACCTTATATCTCACATACCACTGGACGGATTTATACAATTAAGACGTCGTTAGATTCGTCTTGACCACCCAAGTATTCTTAGATAAGTAACGTTTGGATAAAACAAACATAGCGCATGTGAGATGTCAAAATAAAGAGTTGTAAAAAAAAAAGTTGTGTCGAATACTGCAATATGGGCATCAAATTAAAGGGAAATTAAAATTATATAGCATGATTATGTCTGTAATATTAAAAAAGTTAGTTAGCAACAATTCGTTTTTCAATTTTCAATACTTACCTACCAATAGTTTTTATTTAATACGTTTGAGTAATTGTAGGATGTAACAGCTAACTTTTATCACAGTAAAAGTTGTAAAAATAAAAAAAAATATTAAAAAAAAACCCGCCTGCACAAAAAAGATATCCCATACATATATAATTTCATGCAGTCGGAGGCATTACTGAATCTCGATGAACTTCGTAAAGTGCCTCGACTTTTACTAAATTTAAATGTGTTCATTTTTTCAAGCCCCAGTTTAACTAAATTTAAATATGTTCATTTTTCACGATTTGTTATCTGATTTAATTTTATCTATTAGGCATGACATCAGATATCAATCATCAATAGTGAGTTAATTTGACAATCGACACGAAATTCAAATTAACTGACTATTTCTGAACGGTCGGTTGAACTCTCAGAGCAAGTCGAGGGCTGAAACAGAATATGTCCATCTACTGTTCTCTTCTCGCTCATTTATAATAGATTAGAATAAAGAGAACGAAACTTAATCGTATTAATATTTAAGTTCTGCTCTATACTTCTAATAATAATAATTATAATATCTTGGGACAACTCACACAAAGCTATCTGATCCCAAACTAAACCGAGCTTGTACTATGGAAACCAGACAACCGATAAACATACTTATATATTTCTAAATACATACACGGTAGATTATTCCGAGTGTTGTAACTGCAAACCACTCCTTCAATGTTTTAAAAAACACAGCCAAACAGACTCCAAAATAACAGCTAGTGCCATTTCAGAAACCCGGGAATAACAGAACTGACGCAGACAAATACCGAACAGAATACTCGGCAAACCCATGGGAAACCAAAATTGTCGCCTCTCATTTCTACACGAGGAAATTCCAACCTCTTTTCAACACGCAACCCCTATGTAGTAAGATACCTCCTTGTTTAAATTTCACGTGCGAAATAAACTCTAAAAAAGAAAAAGTACTCTGTACAGCCACTCGAAAACCTCTAAAATATATTTAGAAATCCCTAACCATTAATAATGTAGTTTAGTACCAATAAATGTACCATAAAATCAATTCTTTTATGTATTGCCATTTGATTTATTAATAATACATCTAGCTGTAAAAAGGTTTTACTTACTTAGGTATATAGGTGAGAGGAATTCTACGCAATCGTGGTATTGTCGAATGACAAAGTTCAGTCGTTTACTCCCAGAGCCTCCATTTGGCGGGTCGACGTTTGTACGACCCAAAGAGATCGTAACAATTTTTTATTCTTGAGATTACGATGCCAGTAAAATGTAAAGTGATTCCGTTTCTCTGAACGCGATATCCCTGTTATGTTATAACGTTAGAAATGCTTTAACTACCCGTTTTGTTTGAGTAGGTACTGTTTGGAATAGGAATGCTTTATGCTATATGAACAGCTTTTTGTGTGAGTAACTAGATTTAGTTTAATAGCCAATATTTTGATACTGGCAGTATGTATTGATTGGTTTTCAAAAAGGAATTAACTCAGGTTCTTAGAGAACTTCTAGGTCGGATACAGATAAAACTATACCCAAACAATGAATAGACATTTCCAGCTAGTACGCGGTCCTCTTAGCAAGATTTAGGTTTATATAATACTAGCTGTATCGCGCCACTTCGTATGCGTCCATTTTCCCCGTTTTTGCAACATTTTTCGTTACTGCTCCCTTTCTATTGGTCATAGCATGATGTTATATAGCATATAGCCTTCCTCGAAAAATGGGCTATCCAACAATAAAGATTATTTTCAATTCGAACCAGTAGTTCCTGAAACTATAGCATTCAAACAAACAAACTCTTCAAATTTCTTAAGCAGTTTGGCGGTGTTCCTCAAACGATTAGATTTAAACCAGTTACCATACATTATTAGTAATTACTGAAAACTATAGCGTAAAACTAATTCAAACCACAAACCACTTTACTGCAAGTTTATCCATATGAAACCAAAATGTTTAAACTAGAAACTAAGACAGCATATGACAGACGGTTGAATGGTTAATATGTAGTTATGGCGATGTTTAAAATTAATATTCCATCAAATCTGCTATTTAGATTAAAGGTATATTGTTATTCATTAAGTATTAATTTTAACTGTTAGACATCCTTAATTCTATTTAAACTAAGGTTAATAATTGCTTGGCAATTCACTCGGAACAAATCTTCTGTGTTCTCGATATAAAGTATAACTTAAATATTAATACAATTAAGATCCATCCTCCTTATTCTATTTTATTTTATTTGAGTGAGAATGAGAAGAGACAATAGACATATTCTGTCACCAGCTGACCCGCGCAACTTCATATGCGTTGATTTTCCCCGTTTTTGCAACATTTTTCATTGTTGCTCCGCTCCTTTTAGACATAGCTTGATGTTATATAGTCTATAGCTTTCCTTGATAAATAGGCTATCCAAAAGTAAAATAATTTTTCAATTCGGACCCGTAGTTCCTGAGATTATCGCGTTCGAACAAACAAAGAAACAAACTCTTCAGCTTAATAATTTTAGTACAAATTTACAGTCCTCGAGTTCGACCAGGCAAAGTTCTGTGTCCTTGTCATTTTTTTAAAGATAACTAACAATGTGGGATTTTGAGTCCCATATTACTGGAAATCCTGTTAACCCCTCCAGCTAAGCTCAATGGCTCATGTTAAGAGTGGGTTCATGTCGGTAGTATAAGGGTAGGATTTGAACCCGCGACCCCACGATTGCAAGTCCGGTGCCTTAGCCATTAGGCTTAAGCTTTCAATTAAGTGACTATTTCTGGCTTCAGGTGTAATACTAAAAATAAAGATCGTAACTTGTTAATAACATACTTTATTTTAAGTGAAACAATAGCAGTAACTATAAACATGTTAAAAACATCTGAACCACATTTAGATTCAACTTAACTGCATAATTTATTATTTAGATTATTTAAGATTAGCAAGCTGAAGTGGCAGTAGGCTGGGCATATTAGCCGAAGAACCGACAACCGTTGGGGTAAACGAGTTCTTGAGTGGAGACCACGTCTCGGCAAACGTAGTGTAGGACGCCCTCAGGCCAGGTGGAGTGATGATCTACGCAAAACGGCTGGCAGGAGCGAGAAGCCGAGGAAAGAACAAAGTGGCGTGTAATTGTAGAGGCCTATGTCCAGCAGTGGACTGCGATAGGCTATAGGCTATGACAAAGACTGACAAACTACACAAACCTGCTAAATGTTATACATAATTTTGAAAGTAGCCAAAATGGCAAAACGGAACCCAGCTTATTATTAATTTAATTTTATTATTATTTAAAATGGCTGAGTTTTGATAGGCTTATCAGGCAGATAATAGATATTAATTGGAATAACTTTATGGTTCTAAAATACGTACGTAGTCGTGGGTTGGCTTATAAAAAAATATTAGTAGCCTGTTTACCACACAGTTCATATCTTAAACAATTTTATTAGTACGAATATTATATTTATTTCTCAGCGTACCGCATACATATTTATTTTAGGCTCCTATTTAAATAATTAAACGGGAAGGTAATAACATAATTGTTCTTGCCTGCCTCGGAGTAAGTCTATTTATATAACTTAGGGGTCTTACACATCGGTACCGGTGTTAATATTTTTGTACACCTTTCAACATTTTTAAGCTATTACATAGCTTTTATCGTGGGCTATGAGCGTGGCGACCGAATCAAGAAATTCCATAACGAAAATAAAACCTAACACCCCCCACTCCGCCTACCATGTAGTTCGGCGTTCGCTTAACGTATATGTATATGGTACGACTGTACGAAGCTCGCACGGATCGAGACGAGCTGCTCCTAAATGTAATAAAAAGAAAAAAATACTGCTTAAATATAAAATAAATAAATAATTATAATTACATAAGTTGATAAAAAATGCTATGCAATAGCTACCGCGGCAGTCCCCGAGTGCCACACATTTTTTTTATTTAAAAACAACTGTCTAACCCAAACTAATGGTTTAATTATGAAAGTAACTTTGTCTCTCTGTCTTAAACCGCTGAACTAATTGAGATGAAATTTTGTATGGAGATAGTTTAAGTCCAGGGGAAGGACATATAACTTTTTAAATTAAAATAAAGAAACACGTTTTTCAGCCTTTTTGGAAAATAAACTCCTAAGGAACTGTAATAGGTGTGCAATTTTGTAGTTTGCTTCGTGACTGTAAATAAGGAAACACGTGTTTTACAGTTTTGATCGAAAGTGAAAAATCAACCCATCAGGGGGTAAAATCAACTACGCGGTCAAAGCTGCGGGCGACAGCTAGTACATAGTCCCTATAAGTGGTTTGATTCCAGCCCCGGTTTGGCATGCGGAAGTCTCGGGGTCGATTCCTGGGTCTGGACTTCAAATTTTCCTATCTTTCAAAAATGCAATTATTGTATTTATCAAGTAATTGGCAAGAAATGCATATAAAACATACTATATTTGAACCCGTCTGGTAGATATTTTATCTCTTTAGGCATAAAGTTTTCACGGCTGAATCTCTTAACTGATTTACATGATATTTGGTTTGGAGATTAACCTCTGAGAGCTTAAACCCTGACATAGCCTACATTTTATATTCAAGTGGACGAAATTGCGGACAAGCACCAGAAATACTTCTAGGGCTGCGTTATTCAAGCCAGATATATTCACTATTGTGTGTATAGTGGCTTAAGGTACCTGTCCCACCAACGGCGAGAAAGCGAGTAGCGATCACTAAAGAAACGTACACACTTATGTAGAACCCGTGTAAACAAAAGAGATACTGATATTAATAGTTGATCGTTGACTTTTCACACTGCCGGCGAGTACTCGCTCTATACTGACTATCTCTTTTATTTACATAGACGGGATCTACAATAAATACCTATTGTGCATTTTTTGAGCGATAAATTCGCTACTCGCTTCTCGCTCATCGCCGTTGGTGGGACAGGTGCCTTAGCCTAGTGGATAAAGGATCGGATTCGCAATCGATAGGTCACCGATTAGAATTTAACTACCAGGGTGAAGTTCTATAGTACTAGTACACTGAAGTACCCCCCAACAACAACAAGATCCATTTCAATTTGACATTTAAACGGCCATTTGACAAAATCAAATGCAAGTTTGTACTTGTGTACCTCTGTGACGCGGTGGGAGTGTGTCCGACTGCTATGCAAGAGTCGACCTCTTGTTCGATTCCTACACGGGACACCACTTTGTGTGATCCTCAAATTGTTGTTCCGAGTCTGGATGTATTTTGTATCCGTGACTTGTACGTTTGTAAAGTCCACGCGACACAGGGCTTGTAACCTACTGCGGGAGTCGTCTTTAAAAAAAAGATCGGCTATTTGCCATAAGTGTTAAAAAAGTTTACAGAACGGTCATTCGATTCGGCATTTGATGTTGCTGTCACTCTGTGTGGGGCAGCATCAATGATGTTTTAAGTAAAAAGGTGTAAATAGGTTACAAGCACTCAAAAAGCGACACCTAAAAATTTGGACAATTAACCAAATATAAATGTCATTTTTCTTTGATGCTTAGCTCCTATTGGTCGAAGCTCTAATTTCCAACTAATCAGCTCAAAAAATAATTTCAACTAATCTGAATATTTTTTTTATTATCCTTTATTTTTGGGGCTTTTATTCTAGGAACATGTCAGCCCAAATAATCTGAATGTTATTCCTATACAAATGCTGGCGTCGATCATCTCCACTTTCTAAAACCGAGTTTTTATGTTATTAAACATCACCAAAGGTGGTCATGAACTTATTCAAACGCACGTATATATATTTGAAAACCAAAAAATATGTCAATCTTTTTCATTGCTGTCACTATTCTACATTTAAAAAAATCTAAAATATTAAATTTGAATCTTTTTTTTTTTTTTTTTTTTTTTTTTTTTTTAAAAAGACAACTCCCGCAGTAGGGTACAAGCCCTGTGTCGCGGGGGACTTTACAAACATACAAGTCACGGACACAAATTACACCCAGACCCGGAACAACAATTTGTGGATCACACAAAGTGGTGTCCCGTGTGGGGATCGAACCCACGACCTCTTGCGTAGCAGTCGGACACACTCCCACCGCGCCACAGAGGCAGTCAATCGACAAAGAATCGACAAGATATATTGTGAATTTTTTTTGTACATTCAAAACCTTTAATTAAATATGATCTTTAATTTGAGGGGAGAGTTTACCGTATCGACAGAATAAACATAAAATGTTTGACAGGCACGAAACCCATGAACATTTTGTATGGGAATATTTTTTTATTTTATTTTATGTTTTTGTCAATTTTCCAATGGTTTTAATATTTTTTCTCCTATTCCGGACGAAGATAAAAATCATAAAAAAATTATCAAGCCGTTCTTGAGTTATAAATGGTGTAAATAACACGACTTTGTTTTATATATATAGATTATTGGACAGCACTCCTAACCACAAACAATTTTGTAGGAGTTAACAAGATTGCCAATAATCTCACATTATTAGTGATTTCTCAATGTAGGTTACTTAGCTTAAAAACACGGTAAAAAATGTATGACGTCATTACAGTGCTCATACGTGTATGATGACCTTTACAAGGCACATAAAGCTTTGGAAACACGTAGTACATTATTAATTTCTACCTTAACCTACCACATGATCTAATTTTGTATCCACACAGTCGCAGATAAATATGAATAGTGAATGTTCCGGCTCGCCCACATTATTTCTGTAGTCGGAACATTCTGCCTTTATAGAACAAATTGGAAATACCGAGCGTTGTTGTCGGACTGCACGCAGCTATTACAAATTGCTACAGGGATTTTGTCAAATGAAAATCTCCGCTGGATAGCCGGGGATATTAATTTCAATATTACTTTAGAGGGTTTGATTTTCGATTGGAATAAGACTCCTTTCTTCTGATTCTGAATATGCTATTGAAATCAATTTTGAAGAAATACTTATTTTATTCTTTTCATCACGATGCTAAACATTCGTCTTTGACAAATTAATCTCATACCAATTACTTATTGATGACAAAACAACTATCCCACATTTTATTGCATTTACCACTATTGTGTAAAAGTATAGTGGCAGGGTCATGACATTCGTTTGGGGTCGTCTTCGCGAACCAGGATTTTATTATGGCAGGGTCTATTAACTCGCTGATCAATCCATGATTTTGGGTCTGAATTGGGTTGAAGCCCTCTGATAGTGGTTTGTATCGAAATAAACACTAAAGAGGAGACATACATCAGAGGAAATAGATACTTCTGAAGGAAGGGGGCAAATTAACCTATTTGCCTTTCCTCTTTATCTGCCACTGTAAAGGTCTTCCGATGACATAAACTCATATATAAGTAAACATTAAAATGTCATCATTCCACTACCCTAACTATATTTATTCTGAAACACATAATCACCTGGTTTCCCAACGTTTTGATTACGAAGGCGCACGAATCTGCACGACGCCACACGACGTCCGCCCTTCTTTGTTCAAGCCGTTTGAACACCGAGTCATTACAATCTGTCGTAGAGCTACATTCTAAGGGCTCTTTTACGGAGAAGCGACACTTTACTAGTTGCGCTATACGAGAAATGTTTGTCTCAACAACGTTTGTTTACGAACTACTAAAACATTTTTACTTTTGTAAATTGGGAACAAATATTCTTGTTGGTATTGTCTGATTCCTAATTCGTGTAACTATGTTTGAGGTTAAGGATCTGAAAGTAGAGAACCTATTTTTTAAGATCCGCAATCTCTAGCCGCTTACAAAAAGGTAAAAGAAAGAAATGATATATCAGGTGAAATATAGTGAGATAAATAAGTGATAAGAGGTACCACAGACTTGTCAGTTAAACTGGGGAAACTACACAAGACATCGTTTACAGAAGAGAACTTTATACCACTTCAGAGGAATTTGTTATTATTTGACGTGTTTGTATGTATTGTGTGTATCTTTCCAATGTTCTTATGTCAACTTATAACTCCTCAACGGCTCAACCGATTTTAATAAATGATACGTCATTAGATTCATCTCGAGTGTCACTAGGTACAAAACATTCTTAAAAAAATTTAATTGCTAATTTTATATAAATATTATTAGGCTATAATGAGAAAAAAAAATATTTCGAAGACCCTGGAGTGGGGTATCAAATTAAAGTCTATAAAAAGGCAAGTTCGAAAATAAATATAACCCTTAAGTTTGAAAAAGGTTGGAGTGACAAATCATTGATAAAAATATTCATTATTAAATCGCTGCACGAAATTTGTCTTTTTGCAGGCGGATTTCTTTTTTAAATGTATATTTTTATGCCACTAAATAAAGATATAAGTAGGTCATGAGCCTGGCGATAAACATTACCAAACCAAATCCTTGTTTAGCAAAGATTTGATTATTACCGTAACTTATGAACTAATGACATTAGTTGATAAGTCTAATCTGCTCAGTAATTTCACTTGCTACAGTGCCCTTTAAATGTAACTCAGTTATGTGTTTCACGGAAGAATAACTGGCACTGTTGTAGTATCCCCAAGGGTGGCCCTTGGCTTAGACCTGGCAACGTTCGGAAGGCGTCACGAGATTCCGTGGGAGAGGCGGGCATCCTATGAAGGATACCCTCTGAACCATGGTCATAATCAAGATCATTTTAGAAGTTTTCGTATTTTCTGGAGAAATTTGAGTAAATTGTGTTTGGATTAATTGACTAAACGCCGGCTAAACACTGTCGTACCTATTTAATTTAATATATTTAATTTTAGTACCTATTTAATTGAAATTGCAAGGGGAGGATTTCAACCCCCATATCCCCCATTTCTGGGTACATCCATATTCTGTACTCTCGGTATTTTGTGGCTGCCGCTTTTCTTTAAACGCACCCTAAACCATTGTTTCCAAACAGTTTAATAATGAGCGCTTGCAATATCTGTCTATAGCGTGTGGCGGTGTATTGTTGCTTTTGTTTCGTTGGCTGAAATTTATTATGTCAGTCCTCCGTATTCGTACGAATACGCGAATTCACAATTGAAGAACGGCATTCACGAATAAATTTGCTAAGATTTTGACATATTTGCGGTTTTACAAGTAGGGTGCGCAGGACGGCACATTTTCGATTCAATATTTTCTAAAAAAAATCGAAGCAATTTACAACCAATATTTTTATTTTCTTTGTTTTAAATTATTTATTTATTTAAGTAACCAAGACTCATTAGGTTAGTAATACTTAAGAACTATGTTAATAGATTATAAAATTTAAATCACGGCCGCGCCATCCCATGAGAGATAGCACTGCAGCGATTCATATATAAGCAGTCTAACCTGCTGGCAATCATGCTCAGAATGCTGTTACCACTGCCCCGCACCCTGCTCACCAGAGATGCACATCGCTTTCGCATTATGGTATAAAAACAATCAACTTTAGCGTCCGCGAACATCCTGGAAGCGCTACAGTAACGGGGCAGTCCCACCAGCATGCTGAACGCGTTGTTGAACTGAACTCGAAGGGCGTCATAAGCTTTTCGAGTATATCTAGCCCATAGGCTGCATGTGTAAAAAGTAGTACAGTATGCACGAAAAAGCGTGATCTTTACGGCAAGCGAGCAGCGTGCAAACCTACGGGATAGCATGTTCGCTCTCACGGACAACGCCCTTCGATCCCGCTCAATATCGGCATCGTCGTTGAGGTCGGGTGTCAATATGTGACCAAGGTACTTAAATTTAAATACTTGCTGCAATTCATTGCCATTAAGTATTACCTGCGGAATATTCTCTATCTTATCTCCCGCAAAGACCATGATCTCCGATTTTTTACAATTATATGTCAGGCCATGTGACTGAGCATACGACTGACATTGAGAAACCAACTTTCTCAACCCACAGATCGGCGCACTCAGCAGCACCATGTCGTCCGCATAACTGATATTATTATATATTATAAAGACTAATATATTTAGATATATTAGTCTTTAGTTATCTTAGTTATCTGCCTAGTAAAAAATAATATATCTAAATATTTAAAGATAATATTTTAGGAGCTATTCAAATAATTGGCCAGCTCCAAAATGCGCACTCTTGCACAAAATCATCATACAAGTCTGCGCAGGTAGTTCAAAAGTACGCATCACTCACAAATGTCATATTTGAAGTCAACGTGGCCTAAACATGCTGTCCATTTCACATGCTATCATTGTCTGCAAAAAATACACTTAACCTGTTCTTCTATAATTAGTTTATTGTACACTATTGAGCAATCTGGATTAGGCATGCCCATTTTTTCTTCTTTTGTGCATTTGATAACTTCTTTGTCTGTACATAAGTCTTACACGTTTTAGGTAATTTCTTTATGTTTTTGATGACTATTTATTTCTCCTGCTTCCATCTTAATTCGAAAGTAGCTTGAGCACTCAAAACTGTGTTATGCTGCCAGGCGCAGTGCTCTGTGTCTGCAATCAATTTTTCAAACTTTTCTATCACACCCGAATCAAAAAGACAGAGAACGACAATATTCGAATTGTCGTTCTCTGTCTTATTGACGTCTTAAGAATATCTTATCATTTTATTTATAAATTAATCGGTGTACACATACCTAATTAAAAAATACTCTCGAAATAAATTAACAATACAGTATGCAAGAGTGAGTTCAAAAAACACAACAACTATGCGTACTCTTGCACAATGAGCAATAAAAAAATTTAAAAGATCACTAGTGCCATCTTTTGATGAGAATGTCGTATTGGCTTAGTAGAATCACTCTTTCATAGTAATTTGATTAAAATAAACAAATTTTATCCAAATTACGTTTAAAAATACCTGTAGTTGTATCAGTAGGTGTAAAGTTAATTTTTTTTTAAATAAATTTCAGGAAATGGTTTTAAATACATATTTTTTTGTGCCCGTACAGTTAGAACATCGATAGGACATTGTCTGACCTAAAGAAAGCCGCCAAGTACTGTTTCCTAAGTCGATAATCGATATGCGCATTCTTAAACACTGGACAATCCTGCACGCCCCCATCTAATGTTAAACTTCGAACCTTCGCGTAATCTACCATGCATTCGTTATTCTTTTTTTAAAGATAACTGGTCCCACATAACTAGCTTATAACTCTTGTTAACCCCTCAAGCTTTGCTAAATAACTTGTGTTATGAGTGGGTTCATGTCGGTAGTATATTGGGCTGGATTCGAATCCGCGACCTTGCGATTGCGAGTCTGATGCTTTAACCATTAGGTTACTACCGCTTCAAATCATATAAACAATGTCAAAATGGATTCAGAAATGGGTTCGTTGATCATTCTACGAATGACATTGCATTTGATATACATTGACGGGCGGTCAATGCGTGTTAATGAAGAATGATCATTATTTCTCTAAAACATTTGTATAATAAAAGAATATTTACAAGTACGAATAGATTACAAACAGTTATATTTAAATAAATAAACATTTAGTTCCTACTTATTTTGAGATAATTATAAAATTAATGAGAGTCTATATTGTATGAACTTTAGGCATCTATTTTTTTCTTGAAAACGTTTGTCCAGAATTCGTTGTTTTAATGTTGTAGTTGCCTTTATAACAAACTGCTTTAAAATCAATGATGTTATGTTCAACACATTTCAAAGAGATGTACACTGTACATCTTCAGTGAACTTAATTCACCATTCTGGATTCACCTGAGTGAATTAATTCTCTCAAATAGTATACTATATTCACCTAGGTGAATGAAGTCAGTGCATGTTTAGATAGACTTAATGCACCCATTAAACTAGAAGAAACTTAGAGAAATGTGAAATCAACTAACTTACAACTTGCATATGGTCATTCGCATTTCTACTATATTGGCAGATAAGTCAGAATTACATATAGCTTCTCCATCACTCGACTACCTAATTATACAAAGTTTTCTTCATTTTAGGGTTCCGTAGCCAAAACGGCAAAACAGAACCCTTATAGTTTCGCCATGTCCGTCCGTCCGCAGCTTAGCTCAGAGACTGTTAGAGCTAGAAGTCTGTTATTTTGAATGAATACACATTACTTAATTTTTTTTAGGCTAAAGTATTTTTTAAATTAAAGTAGGCATGCGATTTTATTTTTCAATTACCTACCTCATCGTGTGGGGTATCATTAGATAGGCGTTTTAAAACGTTTAGGAGCTGTGAAATGTTAAGCTCTAAAGTGTAGTGTAAAAGTGAAGTGCCCCCCCCCTCCCTTTCAAGCTAAATCGTTGACGTTGGGTGTGTGAAAAAACCACGGTAGAAGTATATAAAGTATATAAATTGAAAGGAAAACTATCAAATGCGAAGTAACAAAATTTTCGTACAAATACCATTGAAAATTATTATTAAGTAAGTGTAACGTGTGCCGTGTGGTACCGGCTTAAGAATAGTACCACCCCATCTCTTCCCGTGGGTGTCGTCAAGGCGACTAAGGGATTTCTCACCGGAGGACGGGCAGCAGCGTCCTCTGCGTACTTAAAGCCTTACTGCGATCACCAACCCGCTCGCCAAGCGTGGTGATTATGGCAATTACCCCCAGGATCTACATACTAGTAGGTTCTACTGGGGAGACCCGTGCCCAGCAGTGGGTCATCATATGGGTTGATATGTATGTAAGTGTAACGTTGTTAGTAATATGAAACAAAAACTACAGAAAACCCACTTCTTAAGTCGCCTTATTCAGATACCCTACATTATGCGTGGCCGGACATGCACTTGCCCGGTTTTTTTTTTCACTAAGACGACTCCCGCAGTAGGGTACAAGTGTGTCGTGGAGGACTTTACAAACATACAAGTCACAGATAAAGATAACAAATTGTTGTTCCGAGTCTGGGTGTACTACCCAGACTCGGAACAACAATTTGTAGATCACACAATGTGGTGTACCGTCTGGGAATCGAACCCACAACCTCTTCATCGCTTAGCAATCGGGCAAACTCCTACCGCGCATTCTAACAATCACCTGTTTCCTAGTAGCTTAATAGTATAAGTATGGAAATCTCGCGATTTCGAATTTCCACACATTACAGGTACTACAGACGTAAACCCACACCTAACATAAACAATTTAACTAAGCTGGAGGTGTTAACAAGATTGCTAGTAATTTAAGTTTTAAAAAAATACAAATATAGTACTATGATATAACTAATGGGCTAGTTTCTAACTAGTCAAAACAACAACTCTATAAGAAATGTCAAAAACGCAAATTTTATATGAAGATCTCATACAAGTACCGGGCTACGACGTCACTATTTTTTCTACTGAAATCACTTCTTTTAATTATGTGATTTATGACACAAAATGTAGTAAGGAATTAACCGTTAGTAGATTAAATGCTAGTTTTATTTAATAATTACTTAGAATTTTGATTCTTTGTTTACATGGGAAACATCAATCTATTTTTCAATTTCAACCTGTTAGATCATAGCATTAACATATTTTTTAATTATGAAAATATATATATTACGGGTCTTAATCGCGTGAATAATTTAAGTTTAAATACGTTGTTCATAGCCCGAGGTTTCGACCGTACGACTATGGTCATAAAGTTTTCTTTTGCTAATGAAAATCTAAGGTCTAAATAATGTATGAAGGCTTTGTAACTACGCAAAACTTTCATTAAACGTTTACTTACACGTAAGTGTTTACATCTGTGTAGAGCGACTTCCGGATCCGGTCGGACTTGGAACGTTGGCGGAACTGACAAGTTTGCTTAGTGCAGTGTTGCCAACATTAGCGCCCATTGTCATCTAAGTTACGAAGTTGAGCGTTGCCGTAGAAATTAAAGTTGGAACACAACACATCGTGTTACAAGAGACATTTTATAATAATTAACTTAATGTGTATAAGCTAGATATTATTTGCGCACCATTGTAATGGTAGAATGAGATGTACCTACAAACACCCTACCACCTATATGTAACCACATTTTAGTGAATAAATAAATGATTATGATTATGATTATGATAACAAATTATTCTAGTATGGTGCGAAACAAATGTCACCTTCATTCTACATGTGGGTTTTAGTCTGAAGTATAATGTATAAGTAATTTAATTATACAGTTTTTATTGTTACTCGAGATCTAATAGAACGAGCGGAAGTTTCTGTCGATGAAGACATTAGAGTGGTGTAATTTTAGGGTGGTAGGCCTAAGCCATAAGCCATCATGGGGGAGGGGGTACCACCACAGTGTCAGTTATTCTATTGTGAAATAGTAATAATAATAATAATAATAATAATAGAGTTGGCGAATAGAGCGCGGTGGGAGTGAGTCCGACTGTTACGCAAGAGGTCGTGGGTTCGATTCCCACACGGGACACCACTTTGTGTGATCCACTAATTGTTGTTCCAAGTCTGGGTGTACTTTGTGTCCGTGACTTGTATGTTTGTAAAGTCCCCCGCGACACAGGGCGTGTACCCTAATGCGGGAGTCGTATTTTTTTAACAGTTAAATAGAGATCACTGTGTTTCTGTTAAAGGGCATTGTAGCAAGTGAAATTACTTGGCAAATGAGACTTACGAACTAATATCTCAAATGAACACTTCAACTTTGCCAAACAAGGATTTGAGTGTCCCGATACCGTTATGGTTTAGCGTGACGCTTACCATCATGCTCATGACGTTTTCGTCTCTTCATTTAATGGTATAAAAAATAGTTGATGGTGCCAATAACAAATGGATTAGGTTAGGCTCGTGATACAAACTCACTCTCACAAGACTTGTGTACGAAAAATAATAAACCGACTACAAAAACAATAAATACAAGGTAACTAAAAAGCATACAATAATATCTACAACAACAAAAATAAATTTGAAGTTGGTGCCAGGAAATGTAGTTTTTATGTTTTAGGCACCGACTAGAATTTAATTTTTTTACACTTTTTATAGGTTTGGTTTTTTTCCCGTATAATAATAGCTACAAATTTATTTTTAAAAATTTTCCAACTGCCTTATCGTAATCGGTGGACATACATAAAACAATATACATAAAGATGCACATAGAACATCCTCCTTTTTGAAGTCGGTAAAAAATAACGAATTTCCAATCGTAATAGTGTGCACAATACTGGTCAAATCATAAAGGCTTATGATTCCAAAATTCAAAGAATTTCAAAAAAGGTTTCTATAGGATTATTAGCTGTGCGTAGATAAAGTTATAAAACATCCAGATCACGCCATTTTTTTTTTTGTAATGATTAACAGCGATGTTCCCTATTGAAATTACAATCTAGTCTACTGAGGCTAATAAATAATTTGAGTTTGACGTAAACTACTAAAAAAATTATTTATAGTTCATGTCTATTAACACTTTTCTTGTTGTTTCTATTAACATGAAGACACTTTGTTCTTGTGTTCGTTATTTACACTGCACTGCACTGTTACACTATATTTTGATCACTACACTAATTCAAAAGGTTTGGTCCTTTTCAGTCTTCTCACTATGTCCATGTTGTCAAGGAGCTGGATAGCCTCAATATTCACATTATGATGAAGTCGGTGTTCATGAGCTTCGGCTATTTTTTAATAGTGTTAGCGACGAGGTCCTGTCGAAGGTCCTGATGGAGATCGTCCATTCTAATATACCAGGGCGCGTTTTAAGAACGACATATATCAAATTTATAAAATTACGATTTTATAAGCTATTTTTTTAAATTGTTGACACATCTGCAGAAAAAGTTGTCATAAATTTTGTATTTTAATTTCACCAAGCGACTTGCAACGATCCTCAAATAGCATCCGCTACTAATAATTACCATTTTAATAATTATTGGTCATTCTTTGGCAATAAAATTATGTACCTACTAACGTAGTAGAACCTGACTGTTTCAATGTTCCATACAACAAATATTGATTTGTGCGTTCAACGTATTCAACAAAATGTGAGCAAATAGTAGAGACATAAAATGTTGCCCAAAAAACTCGTTGCACACCACCAATTTAAAAACAATATTTCTTTTTTTTTATCAATCTTTTTTGTTTCATGAGTAACGTGCAATATTTTACCGGTTGTCTGTCACGGCTTTGTTTAACCCTCGTCGTGTCCACATTAGGTCATAACAAAAACTGGTACACGTTGCGATTAAAGCGTCGTTTTTCATACCTCTAACCCTTCAATGGTTTTGTAGAAAACATATTTTGAAAAGTCAAAATAAATACATTGTGAAGTAATACACATACTTTACGGGTTATTCAACTGTACTTAATTAAACTGACTTACAGTCTACTGACTTCACTTAAAGTCAAAAAGTTTTTATTTGACATTTGATTTTTAAGACACCTTTAAACCTTAGATAAGTAGGTACTATGATCAAATAATGTACTTGTAGTATTTCTTTTGATGATTCATTAATTCATTCATTTTTTGTACGATAATATGGTTTCAACAAACTTTATGAAGTATTGTTGCATACCTATGGTATGCAACAATACTTCATTCCTTCAAAAACTGCCTTTATTACCTGATAAAGGCAGTTTTGAGTCGCTCAGATTAACCGATGGAACTGAAATCTGGAGAGAGATTGAAGTGGAGTCCCGTGTGGGAACCGAACTTTCTTTTCTTTTCTTTTTTTTTCTTTTTAAAAAGACGACTACTCCCTCTGCTTCACTCAAGCACTCGGAATCTATACAGAATGATTTTTAATATACTAATAACCTCCCGCGTTTGGCTTCTTTACATTTCACCAAATATCTTCGTAACGTAATTTTTGAAAAAAAAAAATTACTTACACATTAACCATTTACCACACATTTGAGAGACACCGGAGTAAAATCGATGTTCCTTTGTCAAGTTTAGGGCCTAAACCTCACAATAAACAACGATTTTACTCCAGTAAAATAGTCTGTAGGTGGTCAAGGTCATAACTTCAAAAACAAGTGGTAGATGATTAAAGGTTAATACATTAAATAGTTTCCAAAACCGGTATTATAAAGTTATTTAGTGTTATGTAAAGAAGCCACGAGCGGGAAGTTATTAGTAAATTACAAAGCAATGGTCTCCTAAGTCGGTTACGGCGTCCAATCTCATCAGAGACTAGCCAACCACGCAGGAGATATTATACTGCACAAGTGTGTACGCAGACACAAGTGCACTCTCTATTCCCTTAGTATTATAGCCCGATTGGACAGAATCCGTTACGACCGGGAGAGTAGACGCAGGACGGCGAGACGGCTAAAATAAAAAAATAATAAAAATTCTTTCTACAAGAGCCTTTCGACTTTTTACAAGAGCCGTATTTTGGTTCCTAAGTGGACTTAGGAACCAAAATACGGCTCTTGTAAAAAGTCGATTCTACATGTACATGTAATGCCTGTTCGCAAACAATTGGTAAAGCCGGAGAAAAGAACAGGCAATAAAAACTCTCGGCCACTCTTCTCAAATTGTCAATGTTTACAATGATTCTTTGTTTATAAACTGTATATTTACGTAAGGTGCTGCCTCTACTATATTATACACCGTATTATAGGACTGATGCAAGAACAAGAGATAAAAATATTAAAAGAAGAGTTCATGAGATTAGATATATCATCCTCAATGGGTACAACACAGTAGGAGCATCCACTTACAATGAAAAAAAACGATATGGCTGACCGTGCTCTCCGAGGCACGGAGCCGGAGTGTTATGATATGTTTCGAAAACAATCACACGACAATGGTAACGACGCAGTGAACAAATATCTATATCTGGGTCGTTATTCATACTGTATACTACTGTTAATGTATACTTACATTAAAACTAGATTAGGTACCTTACGAAATAACTTTGTTAAAAATAATCTATACTAATATTATGCCTCTGCCGACTGCCTCTGTGGCGCGGTGGGAGTGTGTCCGACTGCTACGCAAGAGGTCGTGGGTTCGATTCCCACACGGGACACCACTTTGTGTGATCCACAAATTGTTGTCCCGAGTCTGGGTGTACTTTGTGTCCGTGACTTGTATGTTTGTAAAGTCCCCCGCGACACAGGGCTTGTACCCTACTGCGGGAGTCGTCTTAAAAAAAAAAAAAAAATAAAATAAAATAAATAAAATATTATAAAGTTGAAGAGTTTATTTGTTTGTTTGTTTGAACGTAATCTCAAGAACTACTGGTCCGAATTAAAAAAAAAATCTGTTGGGTAGCCCATTTATCGAGGAAGGCTATAGGCTATATAACATCACTGAACATAAAAAATGTTTCAAAAACGGGGAAATTTGACGCATACAAAGTTGCGCGACAGCTAGTTTAAAATAAAACTAATATTTACTATTTATTTACTTACCAGAAAAACTACAAAAAAGGTATTACATAAAAAGGTGATGCACAGTCAGCTTAAGGATCGAAGAATTCTTCCCTATCGATATCAACCGGTGTGCCCAGAAGGCTGGCAGCATTGCCACGTTGTATGGCAATGCTTATTCTTATATATACTTGAAATAAAGCTGATTATCATATTTGATGAGTGCACATACATGATTATTGTTATCGCACTAACTAGAAAAGCTATAACACTATATGTTTTTATTACTCTAGTATAGATAACAACCGACTACAATCCTTAGTTTTAATGGTTTATCCGATATTTATACTGAAATAGCAAAAGTAATTGTTTCTATCTCTATGATACACATCTAATGAAATTAAATGTAGCTACTATTATACTATCTATTAAACTACAGACGTGTACCCACTTCTAACCCAAGCCATTGAGCTTAGCTGGAGGGGTTAACAGGATTGACCCACAATCTATTGCTAGTTATCTTTTTTTTTTAATAGAGACAGTTTTTATTTTTATCAAGGTAAGGTAAAAATCGCTACTTTATCACTTTCGTGAACAGCGCCTGATTTTACGTCATAATTTTAGCACGGCAGAATGGTTTCAATGTATAGTCAGCTACAAAACTTGATGGCTACGTACAGATTTATAAAACAGCCGTACATTAAAACGTTCCAGAAGTAATGGTCGAGACTAGGAGAGAGAAAAACAAGTGTGGCACTTATTTTTTTATCAACTTATGCAATTATAATTATTTATTTATCTTTATTTATGCAGTATTTTTTTTCTTTTCACTACATTTCGGAACAGCTCGTCTCGATCCGTGCGAACTTTGTACAGTCGTACCATATACATATACGTTAAGCGAACGCTCCGCCGAGCTACATGGTAGGCGGAGTGGAGGTTTTATTTTCGTTACAGAATTTCTTGATTCGATCGCCGTGCTTAAAGCCCGCGCTAAAAGCTATGCAATAGCTTAATAATATGGTCATTAGTAAGTTACAAAGAAGCGTTAACATCCATTTTCCATAAGTCGCCGAACATAATGTATATAAAAGTAGGTTATCAATAGATATTTTGATGTTTCTGTGCCCAGTTAATCTAATGTTGTCCCTTTAAATACTCAGGAAGTTTCAGGAAAAACTTCTATAACGTCAATTAATTTTACATGTTATTAAAAAAAATGTATTTTCATGCCCCCATCTGAGTACAAAAGCCATGTTTATCCGCTACAGGATAAAGTAAATTTAATTTAGAACATCGTGGGCAATAAGTTTGTATATTCAAAGCATCATTAAACCTATTTACTTCTACCTCCATGGTGCCGAATTTATCATACAACCTTATTTGTTAAAAACTCAGACTCAGGACCTCCTTGGTGTACTTTACTACTAATTTGCTTTGCGCGCGCCATTTCCACGTCATATAACCTTAGATTAAAAATAAGAAACTTGAAAACAATAATTCAAGTGAAAAACCTAAAATAAGTGATTCTAGCGACGAGAAAGTTTATTTGACGCCAACAGAATTGACTGAAACTGTTAATAATGCGAAAATGTTTTTGTTGCATTTAGTCATTTCCTCACTTAGATGGGATAAAAAGTTAGGTGTTGCACTCGAGTGCAAAGATTTTTGTCTGTTGCTCTGTCCTTCTCTTGCTCGGTCATCAAAATTGATCACGCTGTTAAAAAGCAACTTTGCAAAATAAATCAAACGTTATTTATTGTCAGATAACATTATTTAACTGTTAACTAGCAATAAATATACATATCAACCCTTATGATGGCCCACTGCTGGGCACGGGTCTCCCCAGTAGAACCTACTGGTATGTAGATCCTGGGGGTAATTGCCATAATCGCCACGCTTGGCGAGCGGGTTGGCGATCGCAGTAAGGCTTTAAGTACGCAGAGGACGCTGCTGCCCGTCCTCCGGTGTGAAATCCCTTAGTCGCCTTGACGACACCCACGGGAAGAGATGGGGTGGTACTATTCTTAAGCCGGTACCACACGGCATATAATATAATAAATGCAATAAATATAAAAAAGTGTATATATTTTTTTAAATGCTCGTATTTCAAAAACGGTTCGTAATATAAAAAAAACAATTAAAAATTTTGGGACCGTTTAAGAAACCCTTTACAACACCGAAAACTATCTATTGATGTTTTTTTTTTATGAAATTCGTCATTTTATACTTTATCTCATACTTTGTCCAGCGCTGCATCCTCAAGATCGCAATTGATTGTATCGATTGATTTACATAAACTTCATTACTTACTGTGAAGTTTCATCCAAATTCATTCAGTAGTTGTTGCGTGAAAGAGCAAACATTAGTAGGATTATTATCCTGCGAAGCCAAGTGTTGATTGCGTGCCCACTAAACTATCAAAACTGATTAAACAATATTTACCACGTAACTTGCTTATCATTCCATCAAAGTCCTCAAATAAAAGTTACAACATTAGCGTTAATCTACATTACATTCGGTGTCGAGAGCTCGACGAACAAAAGCAATTTTTCACCCGGCCGCTTACGCAGGAAATTTCGATACACTCAAAAGAAAAGAGAATGAATAAATTATGCTTTTGATCAGCAATTTATAGCCCCCGCTATTAAAAGTCTATTAGCGAATGTTTAAACCGGTAGAATTCATTGGGTAACGTTGTCTTTGATAATTTCTTTGCAGGAATAAATGTGAACAATTTGAAGCGATGAAATTGATTTGATTTTGTTAAACGCAATTAGTTCAGCAAATTCGTCGAATTGTTTGGATTGGTGATGGCTGTTATTGTGTTATTCGAATAAATTAATGCGTCTGTTTCTGTTTAATGGGCAGAAACAGTTCTTTCAATATTGGGTCATAAAACACCGAGAGTACAGAAGGAACGTATTATACATTCTTCCTTTTTAACACATAGCTGCCTTTAGAACAAAGTTGTCCAAGATTTTGTTCCGTGAGCAATTTCTATCTGTGAATTTCACAAGCGCGCGATATATTAAACGTTACTTAAGTAAGTAGGTTAATTTTTCATTTTTGGGTATCTACTACCAGTGCTGTAAGCGTTCATTGATTTTGCTTATCATAAAGTCATGAGTATGTTGGTTTGCCTCTTTAACACCAATTTGGGTCAGCTAAATTTTGATCGGAAGAATCTTGTGTACCTATAATATCATAGTTAGAGAGAAACTCCTAATTCATTAATTCCCTTATCAACACCTAGCCTAATGCTTGCGATTCATCGTTCAACGACTGTCGTCTCTATTTGTTCCTTTTATAACGACTGTCGTACTAGCCGATCTGACAATCTGTAGTCACTGCAAAAATGTCGTGGACGGCAGTTCATCGTGTCGTCCTTTATGTGAACACCTCTATTTCAATACACATTGCACATAAAAACTGAAGTGTAAGGACGCGTTCCCACTATATCGTGACGACAGATTATCGTGTCGTTTAAAGCGTCGCACTGTAGTTTAAAAATTGATTATATCGGGAAATAATATCTAATTGTAGTGTTATTTATGAATTTGACGTCCCAGGTTGCAGTTCTTGCTCAAAACATCTTTCAAAAAAAAAAAAATGTACTTTAGATCATTTGTTATCTTTCATCAAAAATCAAAGATCTTCCTCTATATAATTTCATAATTTTCTAACTTGTTTTCCAAAATGTCTGTTATTTCTTGACTTTTTTCAAAGAAAGACATTCTAAAGTATTGCATCAGTATGTTTTCCGGTTACGTTTTTAAAAATTTATACAATTTTTAATAACTTTTAAGTGATTACCTAAAGATAGAGAAAAGAGCACTTACTGCTCCAAAAAGGGTTTTTTTTACTGAATTTGTAAATTGAACACAAAACACTGTTTTCAAAGAAATATTTTTTAGAGCCTGACAATGCTTGACTTTTTTTAAAACCTTTGATATTTAGGTAAAACTACATTTAACAATAATTAAGTTAAAGGATAGTATAAGATTTATAAACGTGCCACTGTCTCTAATAAATATAATAAGTAACACCTAAACATCACAATAATACCAAAACATACAGTATTTTCTTACTAACGATTGATAAAATTGACTTGCAGTTATCACCTATTTTTTAGCATGCTTAATTAATTATGAGCGGAAAGTTTGCTGTTTACTAACTGTTAAGTTAACTTTTTTAACTGTTACGTTTAAGTTTACTTATTTAACTAATAATTAAGCATATTTTCAGTAATTTTAGAAACTTTGATTTTAATAATGACTTCGCGATAGAATCGACTTTTACACCATAGTGCGTCTTGGCTTTTGTCCAGACGGCTAGCACGGCAGTCGTAAGACGATAAAAAATCGTCAACGGCAAATTGAGTGTCATTGTTTGTGACTATCTATCGTAGCCACGATTAAAAATATCGTCTCATCGTTTATAACGACGACAAGCGACTGACTGGCTATGCGTAAAAATGTCGTCATGATCCCATACAACAGTCAAACTCAAACACAAACTCAAATATCTTTATTTCGTAAAATCAGGTTAATGATTATTTGAAAACGTCAAATTAATACTAAGTAAAAAAATTATAAAATTATGACTGTTTGAAAACAAAAACAAAATGAGGTTAGGCGGCAGTTGCAAGTGCTAAAGCTCATAAGAAGAAGCTTCCAAGAAACTCATGGGCCCCTCTTTTAAAATCATCAAGTTTTTCTTTACAAAAATAAATGTTACTGAACGAACCAGTACAGTATGACAGACGTCTAACGATAAATTAATCGTCACGACATAGTGGGAACGCGCCCTTATGATTTCTTTTGCGATGTAAACAAAAAAGGATTTCTGAAACGCGAGCTTTGAGGGAGAAAAGTCGGTGAAGTCACAAGGTAAAGCTAGTCTTGATGCAAAAAGGTTTTAAGCCCCATTTTTGCATCGCAGCATTTAGGGGCTCAAACATAAACCGTTAAAGATATCGATAAACTGTTTAAAGCCTCCATCAATACAATAAATATTTACCACTAGCGGTTAAGTGCATGTAAAGGATCAATCTGCGGTGCAATTAATTTAATCAAGCCGTTAAATTGATGCCTACACGAATGGTTGAACAGACCCCGTTGCAGTGATTAATTGCCATTTTTCCTGTGTTTGTTTTTACATCATTTTTCACAATACGCCCGCAATACAAGTAATTGGAGTTTTAAAAGGTTTGGCATCACTTTTGCTATTATACTGGTGATGTTTAATATTTTAAAAGTTGTGCTGATGGTGGGCTATCTGAGATCATGGTAAAATTAATGATAAAAAGCTGGTACAATGGGTAATGGTCAATCAGTCTACCCGTGACCACGGCCGTTGCAATACGGTCGAAACGCAAATAAAATATTTACGCGATTAAGATCCGTAGCTTATAAAATTCTATAATGGGTAATAGTAGTAGGTAGGTAGGCTCAAAAGAGTAATATATTTAATAATAACAACACAGGTAATATCCGTTTGAAAGCTTCGACCATATGAATGTGACTTTAAAATATTTATGGTATGCACTTTATATGATTTATTTCGTCACCACTGCTCGAAATGGCTTCCCGGAAATATTTGAGTCTGCCCGTGGATGTAAGTATACTTTTTAGTGTTACGGCTCTCCCACATAGACTCGTTATTAACAGTCGATAATATCGGATTTGTTATTGCCATATGTTTTTAGTACATTATGTATTAGGACAGCTACGAAGTTATGTAGTGATAATAATGACGCAATAGAAGTAGGACGTTCCTTCGTCCTGCAATATTCCGATATGAGTTCTTAGAACATTTGCATTAGGATTGGGACGCATGCGATCCCTCACTAGTGATGCTGAACTATCGATAGTTATACTATCCGTAGTTGACCTTGAAAACCAGTTAGGATATCGATAGGATCGATACAATTGATAATATCGATAGTACAAAATGTGGTAATAGTATTGATGATTTGCAATAGTATCAATTGTATTCCCTTGATAGTCACTGTACTATAAAATTATCATTATCAGTAGTAGCACGAAATAGAATTATTGGACGATAAAAACGCAGTTGTGTGCAAGGAATCTGGACGCATTATCGCAATAACACATCCGGTATTATCTACCGATAATAACGCGCCTATATGGGAGAGCCTTATACCTTGACTCCCCTGACCCATTCCGACAAAGCTTAGTCCTGGATCCTCCAATGCCGACATTTTCTAAAACTAAGAAATATAAATGATGTGACCTGCCAATCCACAGTTGGATCGCGTGGATTACCCACTCTCAGATTGTTCAACATATTTTAAATCGGTTAGTATTGCATTAAGTGGTTTCATTAAAGCTTTACGTTGCGTGCCTTGCATACAAAATGCCATATTTGTATCAACTAAATACTTTTCACATCGTGAAGTCGACTACATTTTTTACTTCTAATATAATGTACAAGAATATGAACTTTAAAACAAAAGCCAAAAGATTCTAAATTAAAATATATTCTTAAAATGTTTGCATAGTGTGATTTATGTAATTATATAGTTATGATTACTTTCGTGCCTCAGGCTTAATTCCTGATTCCTGACATAATGATTGTATTCATTAATAGGGAAATAAGTGGCTATAAATTTTGTTGTGCAAACACGTAAAAATTACTTCATTTAATATCGTTCACGTATTAACAAACTGTACCTCGCGGCTCCGCTCAAATTAATGATGGTGTTATAATAACTTTTTTAAGAAAAATGAACCGCCTGCAAATGAACAAGGAATCTTATCAAATTATACATACTACGGGTCTTAACCGCGTGAATAATTTAAGGTAAAATACAGTTTACCCGTGACCAAGGACGTCGCAATACGGTCAAAACATCGGGCAATAATCAAAGTATTGTACCTAAAATTATTCACGCAATTAAGACCCGCAGTATATATAATTTTATAATGTGTACAAATTGCGAAAGTTTATCAACATTTAGAACAAGGAATCAACAAGGAAAAAAATATGAAGCTCATCAGCTAAAGCCTATTTCGCTAACATAGTCTAAAACAAAGGTTACACCTATTAGATATGTTTTGGGACTTAATCGCGTGAATTATAAAAACCTTTTATTTACCCGACGTTTCAATCGAATTGCACCGATCGAGGTCACGGGTCGACTGATGGCAGCTTAGCGATGTCGCCGTGAGGCGCGGGGTTTTTTAACTACCCTCGCCTGGTCTTGATCATTTTGATAATTTGTACTGTCGGTACTTCTATACACTACACTTACAACGTCTTTACACTGAGGCGCGGTGTCTTTACGACTACGATTGCATTTGCTGACAACCGGGTTCCAAGATGATGAGAACCCGATTATCAGCAAATGCAATCGTAGCCGATGAAATAAAAGGGTTCATACTTTTAAATAATTCACGCGATTAAGTCCCGAAATATATCTAATATGTATAAAAATCGCGAAAGTTTAAAAACAATAAAAACCTTTGTTTAAGACTATGTCAGCGACTATATCTCTGGTGTATAATGAGTTGGGATAACGTTTTATACACTAAAACCTTCCCAGAAAACTATGCAGTAGATTAAAGCAAGCCTCATGTAAATCGGATCACTAGTTTTCGATAAAATAGCAAAGTATGACCCGTATGTATGTATGATAATGTGTATGTTTGTATATACATACAAACATACGATTATTACATCGGGTCATACAGAAAACCACGTTTTTTAAAAGCGGTTTAAACATAACCTATACCCTTGCTTAGTACGTTCAAGCAAACAAACAAACAAATTGCATGAAAATGCTTTAAAAATTACAAAAGGAATCGAACAAAGAAACAAAGTCTTCAATATTAACTAGCCCTGAGCCTTAGTCCCTGTATGTATTGATAGGCATTTTTTATAGATCGCTATAAAAAATAAGCTATCCTTTCTCAAACTCCAACCTATTTTTGTACCAAATCTCATTCAGTATCTTCGGCGAGTCTCCCCCCCCCCTCCTTATCCGAATAATGCAGCTTCAGAAGTGGGTTTGCTATTGTTTTTGTTTCATACTTACAACGATATACCTACTTCACAATAATTTTCAATGGATTTTATACTAAAATTGTTTTATTTCTCATTTAATCAGCTTTTACTCGTAAACCTGTAAAGGCTACACTTAGCTATGATAGTTTTCTTTTTAATTTAACTATATATACTTCTACCCTAATTTTTTTCACATACCCATTTAGCTAGCAGGAAGGGGGTACCTCTCCTTCATTGACTAAATCTAAAAATAATCTTTCCAACTCCTCTCCTCTTTAAAATATATATGTAATGATACCCCTTTATAGGGTATTTGAAAAAAAAAATCACATCTGTAATTTACAAGGGAAGGTACCCTAAAATTATTTTCAAGATGTTATTGTTTCAATTTGTCAGCGTAAGTAGTATGTGTATCCATGCAAAATAACAGCCTTCTAGCACTAACAGTCTCTGAACTAACGGACGGACGGACATTGCGAAACTATAAGGGTATCGTTTTGCCATTTTGCTAAAAACGGTCTCGCTAATTTCGCCTGAGCTGGATATAAACGATAACCATTCACCGTTTGAGGCTGATTACATCGAAAAAAGTTGTCGAAATTGACTTACAAAATAGTTCATGTAACAAGGTAACCAGAGCAAAGGAAAAACACATGTCAGGAAATACGAAAACGCCATTTAGCTACAATATATTCTCATTATCTGTCATTTAATGTTTTTACCGAAACGTGAGAACTTTTCCATTAGGGGAAAAGAAGGGTAAATTTGAGAAGTTCGAAATCGAACCGTACCCATATTACGAAATAATGGTAAGAAAAAATAAGCACTTATTGGAAATGGTAACAATACTTAATTCCTTTGTATATAAATAATTTAGAGATTTTTTTCAAACTACAAACCCATTTACGTTCCTCTTTGTTTTTATAGATGTTTTGTACTCATAGCACACGACATCAGCGCGAAATCGATTGCCATTATAACCTATAGTTCCTACTACCTACGAATATAATAAGGCATCAATATTTAAGCACATGTTGTTTTTACCTTTGTAAAATGATTGGCTGCACCTTACCGGGGGATAACGGTCTCCCCGTATCAAGTTTATAAACATACAAACATTGTGAAACATGATGATTTGAAAAGAGTGCATATAGAATACATGTAGAATCCCGACATATCACAAGTTGTTTTGCATCCTAAGTGAATAACGATTTTTTTATTTTCAGGCTTTTGTTGAAACACTTTTGAAAACTGCTGTATTTTGGTTTTTTGCTAAGGCACCTGTCCGACCAACGGCAAGATAAAGAGTAGCGAGTAGCAATTTTATCGCTCAAGACACATACACACTTAATTATGTAGATCCCGTGTAAACAAAAGAGATACAGATATTAATAGCTCACACTGCCGGTGAATATTCGCTCCATACTACTATATCTCTTTTGTTTACACGGATGGGATTTACAAAATACATCTGTTTCTTGAGCGATAAATCGCTACTCGCTTCTCGCTCATCGTCGTTGGTGGGACAGGTGCCTATGTCAGACAGAGGTCAGAATTAGTTAAGAACTTACTATACCTACTAACCATGATAGTCAACAGTTGCACATCATAACTTAAATTACATACTGGCTAGTTTACATTACACCAAATAACTTCGTAATATAATTTCTGAAAAAAATATACATATTAACCCTTCACCACCTATTTTTGTCACACAACCGTTTAATAACATTAATAAATAATAATAATTATAATTATAAATTTTTATTTGCATAAAACACGGTATATGGTGGTGTTACAAATAAAATAGGTACAAACATGTTTTGCTACAGTAAAGCATGCAAAAAAATCTTTCGTCAACTCTTTTAAACTATAATAATTGGCTTCATTTAGCCACGCGTACAGCTTATTTCTAAATAATCTAATATTCAGGCGTTTTAGATGGTTTGGCAGTTTATTGTAGATACTGATACACATTGCTAGGCAGTTAGCACACATTTGCATTTAAAACACATCTGAAATCGATTTCACCCCAGAGTAAAATCGATGTTTCTTTGTCAGGTTTGGGGTCTAAACCTCACAATAAACATCGATATTACTTCAGTAAAATAGCCTATAGGTGGTTAAAGTCATTACTCCAAAAACAAGTTGTAGGTGATTAAGGGTTAATATATTAAATATTTTCCAAGACTGATATTACAAAGTTACTTCGTGTTATAAAAAGAAGCCACTAGCGGGAGGTTATTAATATATTACAAATCATTTTGTATAAGTTCTTTGCTAACATTGTAGTAGGTACCTGTAAAAGATTTCTTACTTATCTGATATCGAAATTGTTTATCAATAAAACAAGTCCTAATATTTCATACAGAGAAGTCTCATTTGTTATGTAAGTAGGTAGCTTGTATTACGAGAATTCAAACAATATAAGTACCCAAAACTTGTATGATCGAAACTTTCGTCCAGAAAGTTTTGTACTCAATTATCTAACACAATTTTGGAGAAAACAACCTGTAGTTAATAAAACATTACGTTGCACACCGCTGATTTTGTAAGACGGATTAAATAACGTATCGTTTTTAGACCAATTTGTTTTCGCACAGCATCAAAAAAAGGTATGTATATTGCTCTAATCATATTTAGAATGTATGTAGTACATTCGAAAGCGATGACTGTGTTTAGAATTTGACGTTTGCAGTGGAGACCATAGACACTTTTTATTTACCATAGCGAACGATTAGTATGGCGTTATCTAATTCGCCTTCTTTCAAGGTACATGGACTCAGGTGTTCGAATTCCGACGTGATGAATGAATTCTGTTATCTATACTCTATACTAATATTTAATAGTGATAAAGTTTGTGAGTGTGTGAGGTTGTATTTTTTAAATAGAAAGCCACGTTATTTGTAAGTGTAAGGCCCAACGAAGTGGGCATGGGTCAGCAAGAACATAACTTTTTTACGTCTTTTTATAGTTAGCTTTTAGTAAAGACATTTTTTCTTTTTGACTATTTATATGTCAAACCACAAAATAGCTGCAATTAAACGTTGACTAACACATTTAAAATAAATCAAGTATTACTTACTTGATTTATTTCAAATGTCTTAGTTACAAGGGTAGGCGTGTTTTATATGTCAAATTATTTTTTTGTTTTTTTTTAACAGTGGGGATGCAATGTGGTATTGAGCAAACAATCCTGTTAACCCCTCCAGCTAAACTCAATGGCATGTGTTGGGAGCGGATTCACGTCGGTAGTATAATCGGTAGGATTTGAACCCGCGACCTCACAATTGCGAGACCGATGCCTCAGCCATTAGGATACCGCCAACAAATCCGCCACGCAAATTAAGTTCTTATTCTTATTCCTCTTAAAAAATTTCCAAAATGCATAAGGAAAACTTAAAATTGAAATTCAATGACAATACAATGTACCGATGTAGCAGCCATAAATAATGTCGCAAATAAAATATAATGTACCAATAGAACCCAGGTGAAGGCTATGAAACTAGCACCTGTATTAAAATTGTTACTTTGGAGTCATATTCTCTCCAAGCCACCTCTATTTAAGAAAGAAAAAGTCTAAACATAATTTCAGTTTATATTTATAGCGTCTCTTTTGAAGTTGATCTTATATTTTACATTTAATGTAAGTATTATTTTTTAACATAATAATACCACAAAGGAGGTTATTCTCTAGAAGATTATATTACTTTTTTGTGATAAAGTCTAATACGGAGAACCAATGATATTATTACATTAAAAATATATATTAAGTCTCGAGTTGGTTTTAGTAAGGAAAGCATCTTCTAGAAAGAAAAAAATAAAATAAAACGGTATTTAGTTATTTCGGCAATTAAATACAGAAAAAAACATAAACACATTAAAACTATTTTAGGCAGTTGAACGCCGAAAATAGGAATTAGTTCAGCATTTATGCCAGACATGCCTGACGCTTCAAATTTTCAGTAAGACTATTTAGTACTTAAGTTACACAAAACATGAAAAACTAACTTTAACATACCCCCTATATTATTTAAACAATGCAATGAATAAAAAGCACAGAAAAATACACTAAATAATATCTAGTAATAAAAATGATTTATTACGTCAACACCAATTTATTAAACATTACATTTTGTGTATCAAGAGTTATCGAGAGAATTGATCGTCGTATGTACCTAGTGCCATTTAGGATCAATGACCTCAAATGCTATGTTAACATGGACTTACCCCGAGATTCCGGGATTTTATTATCGAATCGTTGATAAAAGAAATGTAAAAATCACAAAACCTTAAAAACAATGTATGAGAGTATTTACTATTGCAACGTAACGCCATAGCAATTTGAAAGTTTTTATGTAACTGTTATTCTATACAAATAACTATAAGTATAAATATATACAAATAACTCTAAATCTCTACCTAAAGTATGAACATCTTCAGACGAAGGTCAATCTTAAAATTCCAGGATATTAAGATGAGGTGGTTTGTCCACGTTTTTACGAATAGTTTTAAATCTCTTGATAAAGTTTAAACACTTTTAGAGTACGAGTTGGCTAATTATATCTATATTGGTAATATTACATGAAGGTGAATCTTAAAATCCCGGGATTTTTGAGATAAAAGGATATGTCCACCACGTTATGCCACGGTTGACGAATCCCGCTTAATGGCACTATATACGCCGATCACTAATCAAGAGAGGCTGGTGTCTAAGCTAGGATCGGAACTGTGTTTAAGGACACCAGGTCCCTACTAGATGAGGCTCTTTATTATTTAGTAAGTGTATTTGTATATGTCAGATTTTTATGTCAGCTTTTAAATAGCAAGTACGTGCCCGCATCCTCGCACAGATACCAATGCATTTTTATAGCTGTACTAGCTGTTTCAGCGAACTTCATACCGCTCCGTTATTTTTTTCGTAATTCCCTTTCTAGGGTTCCGTAAGAAAAATGGCAAAAACGGAACCCTTATAGTTTCGTCATGTTCGTCTGTCTCTCTGTCTGTCTGTCCGTCCATAATGCACAGGCACTTTACTCAAATATTACGCTATGAATATTGATGAAATTTGGTTAAAAGGTGTCTTGTATTAGCTGCCACATACTTTGATACTTAAATAATAAAAATAAATAATTTTTGTGTGGGTACTCCATACATGTAAGAGAAGCTGAAAATTATTTTTTCAGCAAACATCAACGTGTGGTATAGTGAAATTAGTCTCGAGAAATTTTTGCATATGTAGTGGTGTGTATGTTACTTAGATATTAGAGCGCGTTTCCACTATATCGTTCTGGCCCTTACAAAAATGTTTCAATATCCTAACATTACTATTTAATTTAATACTTATCCCTAGCAACACTCTGATTTTTGTTTTCAATAAAAACAAGTTTTTATTTTAAAGAAAAAGGTTTTGACTTTATTAAAAAAATATGTCATTCAATTTCACGTCCTTGAGCAAACGACAAGGCGACTACCGTGAAACAATAAAATATCGTGTCGTTCTTTAGATGATAGTAGTTTAGCTATAGGTAAAAAGTTTTGACCATAATAATTACGAAACAAAACAAATAAATAAATCGTCACTTGATAGTGGAAAGTGGAAACACGCACAAAACCAGAATAAATCAGTTTACTCTGTCCGCAGGTGCCACGTGCAGTCTGACGTCAGTCGCTTGATACCGTTAGAACATAAAGCACGCATTTCATTAAAAAATTATAATTATTAGATACGTAGTAGTTTCATTGTGAAATTTTGTATTTGTTGATTGTTGTTATTGTTTGTTATTATTGTTAAAATATTTGTTGAAGTGTTTAATTTCAAGTGTGTAAGTGTTGTAACTTTATATTGATAATTCAAAATGGCTCCAGTGTTAAAACATGGTCGAGGCAAGCCTTTGACTTCTCAAACTAAGGAAGTTTTGTACTGTTTGTACAAATATTTCGAAAATGAGTGTAATAACAACCCGAGCAGTATTATGACCCCCACTCAATTAGTTGCTAAATCAACAGGAATTTCAATAGCATCCGTCAGAAAGGTAGTATCAGAAAGCAAATGTCGTCCTTCAGATCAGGAAGTAACATTTAAATCTCCTAAAAAGAAACCGAATCGTAAACCTACAATAGTAATCGATAACTTTGATCAGCAAGTTATCAGAAGAACAATTCATGACTTCCACATCACAAATAAAGAAGTTCCCACTTTAAAAACTTTGCACTCAAAATTGAAAGAAGATATCGATTATAAAGGTTGTGTCAGCACGTTACGAAAACACGTCATGTCATTAGGTTTTAATTGGAAGCAAACAGAAGATAACCGGAAACTTCTTATGGAAAAACACGAAATTAGATACTTGCGAATTAATTATTTGATGAAAATTGCTGAATATCGTGAACAACGCCGACCAATTGTTTACACCGACGAAACATATATACATACATCACATACCCTCTCGAAATCTTGGTCAGATGGAAGCACTTCAGGTTTGAAGCAACATATATCGAAAGGCAACCGCTTAATCATTGTTCATGCCGGTGGTATCGATGGCTTTATACCAAATGCATTGCTTATGTTTAAAGCCGACCAAAAAAGTGGAGATTACCACAACAATATGAACTATGACAACTATTCAAGGTGGATTCAAACTCAATTAATACCCAACTTACAACCAAATAGTGTTGTTGTTGTTGACAACGCACCATATCATAACTCAATACAAAATCCTGCACCGAATAGTAATTCTAGAAAACAGCAAATGATAGACTGGCTGACATTTCGAAACATTGAGCATTCATCCACGTTGCTTAAGCCTCAATTATATGAACTGATTCTGCAAAACAAGGCGAGATTTATAGAGTACAAGATAGACGAAATATTACGACAGCACGGTCATACTGTGCTGCGTTTACCACCATACCATCCGGAGTTTAATCCTATAGAAAATATATGGGGGATAGTGAAAACATATGTCGCAAAAAAGAATGTCGCAATGAATATGAAGGTTATAATGTCATTAGCTGAAGAAAAAATGAACGCCATAACTGTAGAGGAATGGAGAAAAGTTTGTTTGCATGCTATTGAGGAGGAAAGCAAATATCAGGGTAGAGACGCAGCTTTAGACACAATATCAGAACGAATCATAATTAATTTAAATAATTCATCTGATGAAAGCGAGGATGGGGATGATTGTGATATGCCTGGGGTTGATGAATTATTAGAATAAAACATTTATGGTCGGAGAACACCTAATTCATACACGTCTTCACTGAAGTGAAAACCGGCATTCAATGCTTGTAATGTTTGGAACTGGCTTGTCTGCCTCATACAGTTCCATAGATTACAATGCGGTGGATACACATTTTCACGACCGTATTAGTACGTAGTGCGTATGCGTAGACGTGCACGCATTTGGTGTGCTCCAGCCACAAACGTATATTACCTTTAAAACAATAAAAACTAAAAATAAAATGTTGTTTTTTTTATTTGCTGACCATACACTACTACAAACGCAAAAATTTCTACGTAATTCAACAGGTCATTTAAAAACATTTTAAGGTTTATAACAAACTTTTAAGTGAATACTTTTGGAAATAGTAGATCCGAAAGTTGCATAATTGTGCCCCCTCTCCCTTATCTTCTGAACCATGTGACCAATAATATGAAAAAAAAAATCACATAGGTAGCGCTTAATAAATACTTAAAACTAAAATTATTTTGATTATAATCGGATATACTTCCATTGAGTTGTGTTTTTCAACAAAAGGGCGTAAGTGCTCTGAACATACGCTCTTCTGCTGATGCAATTATTCAAGTCTGCGGTACCCTACGCTGTGCATGGTTCGACATTGGTTTTTCACCCTTTTGAAAGTCTGTCAAATAGGACCATCAATAACTAGGTTTATTTTAATTCGTGGAATAGCAAAACCAATCCGATCTCATACACGGAACTAGTCTCTAATTCCCTATACAAATAACAAACTGGCATATTCGATGAAGTAATGAAATCAATATAAGATAGCCCAAAAATGCTTAACAGTAGATGATTTACAAACATACAGTAACGGACACTAAGTACACTGAGCCTGTACAAACACGAAGCTCTATCAATTATGGGAATCGAACCCACAATCTCTTACACAGCAGACGATGATTGATTTCCACCAATCCTATTCATTCTTACGAGAGATGTGTGACTAGAAGAAGAAGCGGCGGTATCTTAATGGCTAAGGCATCGGTCTCGCAATCGTGAGGTCGCGGTTTCAAATCCTACCCATTATACCACCGACATGAACCCACTCCTAACAAGCCTTTGAGCTTAGCTGGAGAGGTTAACAGGATTGATAGTAATGTGTGCCCCAACCCGACATTGCTAGTTTTCTTAATTTTTTTTAATAAAAAAAGGAAAACGAAAGAAGGCCTGTTACTTTATTAATATTGTATTTGATGGTGAAAATCGATCGTCTCTACGTAAATCATCGAAACTAATTTTTGGCACTCTTTTAGAGACCAGTTCAAAGTTACTCTAAGTCTAAAGTTAAATCTTACAAAAAATAATACACATTAAACTTACCTATAACCATTACTATGGTTTTAAGATGAGCTCGATGACCCGGTTGAAAAATTAAGGAATCTATAAGGTAGATGCAGGCATCACAACAGTTTTATTTAACGACAAACAAACCTTAGGGTTTGTTTGTCGTTAAATAAAACTGTCTGTGTAAAAATCTTTAGAGATTACTAGACACCTTGGTCGACTAATCAGCCTTTTGCAACCGATTTGACTAGTAGATTGAACTCACTCTCGATATAATATAACCATTTAACCCAATGCCACCCCTCGATACCGCCTAAGTGCATCGCGCGAGGGGGGGGGGGGGTTTCAAAAAAGTTCCAATATCGCTTAAGTTGTCTTGCGCGACAGGGGGGGGGGGTTCGCCAGTCTGGACATTTGCCGGCTTGTGTTACATATTTTTTGCCACTTTTGGCCGCCCCTAAAATCTAGCCGCCCTAGGCCCGGGCCTTATTGTGCCTTAGGCTAAATCCACCTCTCTAGGTTAGGCAACCAACGTCATAGTTGACCCATCTGTAATACTTACATTATAATTAAACGACAATATACATATAATTAGCTCCTACCCTAAAAGTATTTAAAATTTAGCAAGAGATTTAGAGCTATTAAAGTAGCTATAAAAGTAACAGTATCTTACAAAAGCGGCGGTCGCCTAATGGCTAAGGCATCGTACTCGCTTTCGTGGGGTGCGGGTTCGAATCCTACCCATTATACTACTGACGTGAACCCACTCCTAACACAGCCATTGAGCTTTTCTGGAGGGATTAACGAGATTGCTAGTAATGTTGTCCCGATTTTCACATTGCTAGTTATTTCTTTTTAATCTAAAACAAAATAGATTTTCACATTTCTTATAGGTACTATTTATTATTTACTATTCGATACTAACATTTAAACTTTCGCGTTGCATGATTATAACTATTTGTTAAACGGAAATTGACGTTTCGACCAGGTTGCACCGGCCGTGGTCACAAGCGGACTGTCGCAGCGATGTTAAAACTCCGTAAGGCCGATGAATCTTCATCTACCCTCACTTTTTTGTTTCTCGTTAAGTTAGGGTCACTGCACAACACACTGATTGTGTCCATGTTAACTAATACGAGATTGTGTTTTACGAATCACTGGATTCCAAGTCACGGAAAGGTTGAGTTCAAGCAATTTTAAGGTAAACATTGCCCGTTAATTCCCTTTTACGAAATAGTTATTACTATTCGATAATTAAAAATTCCCGGAATCACGGGGTAAGTCCATGTTAACATAGCATTTGAGCACAAATGCTATGTTAACATGAACTTAGATACTACTAAATGGCATTACCTTCACCGATCACTGTTTGTAAGTTATAGATCAGTATCATGAACACGTTACGGCAATTAATAGCCAATTATACGGTATTATGATATGTTTATTGGTCAATTAAATCCATGCTGTTCTGGTTAATTTAACGATAGTGTTAGACGTAAGCACATTATTAAGGTTGATTTCATTATGAAATTCTTACCATTTAGGTTTAATTAAAGCTGTATTAATCGCTTCTCGGCTTTTTGACTGCGTTCAATATGTCTGTTTGATCATTTCTACCATAGTCAGTCATCGATTTATAAGACATTATCACATCAAAAACCCGAAAGGTTTACTATGACTTGACAAATGTCAGTTGCGCAACTAAAGTTAACTATGTTAACAGACAGTTAACGATAGATACGTTATTGAGACTGATAGTTTATGAATTGTTGACACGCAATTAAAAAAATACCTTACTGCGGTATATTTTCAGAAGTACCTACTTCCAGAATCAAGCTGCATAATACCTGCAAATACCGCTCTCGACTCTTGACATGCTTTAAAAGTTTATCTTTGTCCCGTAGTCTCCAATTTAACTCGCAAAAAATCACAGCCACTATTTTCGTATTAAACCTTTAAGCAAACTCTGTCGGGAAACAGAACCTCTATTACATAAAATACAAGGTATAGAGTAGATATTTACATGAGAACAGGGCTTGATTAAAGAGCGCCCGGATGCGAGACTGTAGTGTACCGTGTTGTCAGGCGAACGGCTGGCGGTACACGTTTGTGCTAAATTCAATATAACACTGTACTGTCGAGGTATTGATGTTGGTCGCATCGAATTGTGGGCAATTGGTTTATACTTCAAAATTAAATTGAAGATGTTTTCTTTTTTACCCGACTGCGGAGGTGGGTTAGGTATGTGTTTAACGCATATGTATGTATGTATCTTTCTAATGTTCCTATATCCGCTCATAACTCCTCTAGGGTTCTACAGATCATAATAAATGAGACGTCATTAGATTTATCTTAATGGCACGAATGTCACAGGGTATAGTGACACTCGCGTCATCGCTTAAATTTTATGGGTATGTACATTTTTTTTTAAATCCAACTCGCGCATTTTCTGCGATTTTTTTTCTAAAACGCTCGTGGTTTGGGAAGTGAGACTTTAAAAGGCGAGTACGAAAATATTTATATAACCAAGGTGTATCTATGTTTAAAAATTGTTTGGAGTGACAAATCACAGAAAAAAACAACATTCATAATAAAACAAATAGTTCTTATTTAATCACCGTGTAAATATCTTACAACGACAAAAAGTACTAAATAAAAAAAAAAAAAAAAAGTAAATAACCCGCTCCAAAAAGACAAAAACAAGATAACCTTCATTATAGAATTACTTTTATAAGCTACGGGTCTTAATCGCGTAAATGTTTTACTTTTGTTTTATTGCCCGACTTTTCGACCGTATTGTGACGGCCGTGGTCACGGGTAGGCTGTCTGAGCCTACCCGTGACCACGGCCATTGCAATACGGTGTACAAATCGCGAAAGTCTACGAACATATAAGATACCATTCATTAAGTCGGAGGCATTAATGAATTCTATTGAATATAATGTCGTGCCTCCGACTGCATGATAATAAATATGAAGGGTATCTTGTTTTTGTCTTTTTGCAGACAGGTTGTTTTAGTTTTTATTCTAGCTATTGCCTGCAACTTTGTCCGCATGGATCCCGATTCCGCGTTAATTTCTTGAGATGATGCATTATACCAGATTTTAAATTCAATAATATGTTTATGACAAGTGTATCCAATTGGTTGCAGTAGTTTATGCGTGATGTGATTACATTATGGTCATGTATATAATTTAACAATGGTGTATCTTGGTGCAAGTAATGTGCACTTTGTACGGAGTAACCAGTCTAGCCTACTTACTAGTAGGTACTATATAGGTCAGTGATGCGGACCCAATGCAGGTTGGTCAAAGTCACATGTCTTCAATATTTTGTTTTAAAGAAAATTATGCCGATTTCCTTACTATGTTCTTCTTATATATTTTCAGTAACAAAGCTTTCATTCCAATCGTAACCCAAATTTAGCATTCAAAGTAGGATATAAAAATATATGTAAAATCCACCTTATCAACTTCATTTGGAAAAAAATTGATACCAAAAGGAAATCAGGAGCCCCGCATCAATGAGTGAATTAATATAAAATGAATTCCGTATCTCCATATCTGATTTCATCGCGGAGATAAGATATAATTTTATGTGAGTATATTGGAATTAGGTAGATATATGAGATGTTATAGGTGCCTACTCTGTCAGACTTTGGGTTGAGTCAGTCAGATTCGTAAGAGGTCTGTTTATGTTTCTAACAAGCCTGACTATATTTCACTTTACACTGTTTTTTTCACTCGTAAATTTAAACAGTTAACTATTCGTACCTAGTTAAATTATAAAAATCTTTAAGCGCAAGTTTTAATCGAATTCGCTCCAGCCTATCGGAACGTAAAAGTGAATTACAATGCTAATGAACACTCTAACCGCGCGCCCTCTCTAGGATTGCTTCCGTGATAATCATCACGAATGAACACGATGAGGTCGGCTTTATAAAGCCACCTCTTTAGAATCTAACTTCAATGTTTTGTAAAACATCCTACTGATATTATAAATCCGAACGTTTTTGGGGTATGTTGTTGATGGGGAACGTTTGTTGCTCTATAAGGCTATTAAATAGTTTTTTTTTTAACTTAAGGTTATGCATGTACCTAACATCAAAATAGCACATAGACTATAAAATCAAAACGCGGGTGTGGCCACCTCATAAGTACATGAAGTAAAATGGCCTCAGAACCGCATTATAAAAAAAAAGTTGGTTGTTTTAATTATGTATAATTAAATTATGGGCAACAAAGGTTACAATTTACGACAGCAACAAATAAAAAAACATAATGAAATATACGCTTTATTGAAGCAAAAAACTCAATAATTGAAAAAAATAATACTATAACAAAAACCAATACGTGTTCTCCTATTAAACTGTATTCGCAGATGGGTTTTTAGTTTTCTTATTTCTTTACGAATCCCGCACAATGCAAAAAAGTCAGAACCTCGAATGATACTTTTTATTCGAACCCAAAGATGAAATATTGCACCCCTGACAATGGGAAGGTCAATTTTGTAGACCAATAAATCACATTCAATCGAGTGAACTGAAATAAAATTAGACTAGCTAATTTATTTTCGTACAATTTCATTTTTGTACCTTCTAGTTACTCTCAATATTAGCTGAAGAGGCAAGGGCACTTTTTACCAAGTTACTATTTGCTGTATGTGAGCAGGTGTGTAGGTACACTTCGTGACATACATTGTACGTGAATAAAATGCCTAAACAAAAGCGAGCACTGCAAAGAGTACGGCACTTCGCTTAAGTTAAACCTATTTACGAACGCCTAAGCCTAACAGCTTTGATAATATCAGACCAACAAAAAAATACAACAAACAAGTCTACTGCCATCATTTTGACTTACTAGAACCAAGACATTAAATTCAACTCACAACAGATAAATAGAACTAATCAAGAGTTAATCTTATAACCGATGTACTAAAAGATCGTCTCTTTTTGTTCCAGGGCCTTCCTTAGGATTCTGTGCGTGTGCTGCCCCAGAAAGTTACGAAGGAAATATCAACCGCAACTTCGCTTCAAACAGTCCCAAGTGAGTATTCTCAGTATTTACTTAACAAAAGTATACAGAAATTAAGCTTTTTCTTTACTCTTAAAGTCCTTAGGAAAAGGAATTTTCTAATTTCGGTTGCGAATTGAAATGCTTTTTCTTAGATTGTCATGAATTTGTTCTTTCCTTTCAGTTGCGCACCACTCGACGTTATTACTCATCGAGTGAACTGATGGGCATTCAACAGATCAGACAGAACTCCTGCGAACAAACTTACATATAGCGAATCAGCTCAATTTTATACCGCTTCGGAATCTCCTCCATATTTCCAAGTGCCTTGATGATAAATTTCAACTTGTATCTTCCATTTGTCTAGAACTTTATGCAAATTAAGATCCATTCAGATTGTATACCGAGGAACAATAATATCTCAACTGATATTAACTAGATTATATTATACGGGGTTGTCTTCGTCTGGTCACTTAAACAGAAATAATATGATGAGTTCAGAGGTACGTGTAGACTTGTTATCAGTTCACATGTTGCACTCTGTCTCGGTGTCCCTCCCTCGTAACTTGTTACTGTCCACGCTCTTAACAATTTGTCTGCACTTCTTGTCATTGTCAACTGAGATATATAACAACCCGTCTCTCTCCACTTTGTTACGCTTGCCATTCCTTTTGTCATTATTTCTCCTAACAATGCCACCGCTTCAACCAAATACTTTGCATGGAAAAGCTATATTAATAATTATCCTTTCTTTATCAATAATCACAGGTTTGCATGACTGGATTCATTGGATAATTACCGTAACGTTACTTTTAAAATTAACTTTTTGCAAGGTTCATTAATATATTACAGAATTCAATCCTATTTGTTGTATGTGGTCCTAAGGAAAATCAAACTCATTGTGTGTTTTATGTGTGTTCTAAACTCAGTTATCTATTACAGAATAATGTGCATAGTTGTAAGTGTCTTCATAAAGTGATCCATTTTTATTGTTCTCATGAAACTTTCCAAATTGTTTAGTCTATTATCTATACGTGTTGTCAATTGCATGATTCCAACAAATTCCTCCTCTTTCGCTTCGAACGACTCCAATAAAAATTGATGTCACGAAATCAACAAAATTACACGCGTCTACTTCGACAAACTTTCACTTTTTATGGATTTAGTTTAATGTTATGGGTAATAGATGTGTTATTTTGCAGTATCCGGTGTCGACAATGATGTATTCGTCGGTGTCGCAGCACGAAATGTGTCGTTTGTGACATCAGGCCCGCGCGGGGACATTCCGCGCTCCGAGAGCCAGATGCTCCTGATGCAGGGACCGCCGCTCGCTGCGGGCTAGCCGCCGCAGCGACCGGCACACATGCGACGCCTACCGCATGAGGTCTTTAGAACACACCTTTGACGAACCCATCCAGTGCGTCGAACGCCACATAGGCCCGGACAGTGTTCCCTATTGCCTGGACTCAGAGTCTGTCAGTGAAGTGAGTTTAGAAAGCGATAGTCGTAATCCGTCGATTAAAAAGAATGTCAAAAAGAAAGTGACATACCAAACCAAAGCTGAAGTGATCTCAAACTAATTTTAGAGTAGTGTTCAATGTATATAATTGTAGATGGATGTGTATTGAGAGGGTGGCTGCTTGAGGTTGGCAGAGGGTGAAGTGTTGAATATTTGTCACAGGTATTGAGTTAAACTAGCAAAAAGCGGTGCTTTAGGAGAGCTCACGAAGTTTTCTGCCAAGTAATAATTTTTAAGACAGTTCTTTAAAGAGAATTAGCTTTTAGCCACATTTTTTAAAATATCTATTTTATTTAAAAGATAATACATCTAGACGTAAACTTAAATTGCTTTATCAATGCCCAAACCTGAAAATACGTATGTATACACAAAAGGGCATACGTTGTGGGATAGTGTTAATATATATGTAAAGTTTTTCGTTGCTGAACCTTGTTATTTTATATTATTACTCAGTATTTTGTAGTATCTAGTGTCAGCTTTCAACGATACTTAAGGGTACATTACGCGAAACAGGGTTCGGCTTTCTCAAAAAATTATAAAGAAAACCTAAATATTAGGACACGAAAAAAATTGTGTCACTAGTCAAAGAGTTTTTCTAGTAGATAATATGAAGAAATTTAAGAATATGTCTTAATATGATCTCGCAAATAAATTTTGAAATTGCGGAAAAATGCAAAAACGAGAATTTTCGTATTGTCATAGTCATAGCGTTCGTAATCTAACATAATATGTACGAACGAATATTCTACTTTATTTTGACCTGTGCTCCTGCGCACTGTAAAGTAATGGTTGTGTGCACAAGGACGAGGCCGGCGATCATGTCGCTGTGTACGTTGCGTTAAATAAATAATTTTCTCAGTGTAATACCCCCTTAAGATGGAGGTTATCATAACACTAAGCGCTAATATTGAAGAGTCGGGATCTTAACTGCGTTATCTAGTAAATTCAGTATCTGTGGCTTATAGCATCATGGTAATGTATGTAAATACGTATTGTAATCCTATTCATATGTCTGTAATTGTAGAGATGTAATTAATGTCAAGGCGTAATTGCGTGTAACTTTGTCTTTTCACGAGAAAAATCAATCAGGAGCTGTGATTTACTAAATAGCTTTGTACATATTTTGTGTAAAATGTATTTATGTAAAATGTATATATGTAATTTTGTCGTTCTCCTTATGCTTATTGTAGTTATGTGTACTTTTATTCTGAGGGAAGTGATGCGCTTCGTTACGTGTATTCTTCGAGAAAAGAGAAAATATAATTTGTGAAAATCTCGTGATTAATATAATTTCCATTGAGATTATAATTAAAAATATATAAAAATGTTATACTAAATTTATTCTTGTTTCCATTATATTTAAGCAAAGTTACTTTATCAAAAATATATAGGTTAGAAAACCAATATATATTAGAGGGCTTTGTACCTACGTAATTGTGATAAATTTATAAGTATCTATAATTTCTGTAAATCATATTTATTTCAACATACCTATAATTTAAAAGATTTTAAAAAGGCAATCGAAAATACAATAAAAAGCAATGGAATCACAATGATTCAAGCTTTAAGAGAAGGTAATTTCGCAAATTTGACATGAGGGGCAACAATGAAAATGCACAAGAAATAAAACTGAAATTTCATATGCATTTCATCAAATTTAATACAATGTGTGTTATTCGCATTAAGTATCTGCAGAGCAACTCTACTTTTGTGGCTATACCTAATGTTTGACCAATAGAAGCAATTCATGAGTTAACTTGCAAACCGACTTGAAAATCGATATAAGCAGTCAATTATAGGAATAATGTTGCCTTTAATTAAATGTCTACATTGAGCCCATTTACTAATAACTTTCCTATTCTATTTCCTAATGTTTTATTACAGACCAATAATTTGAAAGAAATTGAGTTTCTTTTTTTAATTTTGTTAGTACTTTTTTTTAAATATCTACCTTTAGTGTAATACTATTCGAAAAGTGCGGGCACCTATTTTCCAAACATTCCATTCCCAGTTAGACAAAAATATTGCCGAAAGTACACTAACGATCCCCACCCACATTCATACTAAATACACAATACCACTGCAATCCTGGATGGATTCGTCTCTCATCAATTGCCAGAACTAGGGATCCTGGTTCCAACAAAATGTCCTCCCTTCTATCGTCTTTCTTCACCGCAAGTCATACATAGTCGAAGCATGAGTTTTATTCGCGACAATGACATTCGTTTATGATCTGATCTGTCACTCCATTTTTTTCTGACTTCATTAACTTAAATATTTTATGTAGGTTTTATTTTTCTTTTACTTTCTTTCCTTTTATTCCTATTATAAACCTAGTCACATGTGCAACCTCAAATAATTTAATGATTCGTTGAGTGTAACATACACACGAGTGACTGTCCTTGGCAGAATTGTCGCCCCCGGCAGATGCCATAAAAAAAATTTAATTGAATATAATGTGTTGTTTACAGCAATTTGTTCCTAGAGCGTGAATTTTCAGCTATCATTCAATAAGTGTATTCTACTGCAGCGATATGTGCCATTTTAATTAAATTAAACGATTACCAAAGTTGTTTATACTTCCTTATTTGTTTTAGGAGTAATATTTAAGTTATATGTACGAGTATAATGATGATTACGGGTATTTATGTGACATGTCATATTGGTTATGTATTTTCTGATTAGCAATTTATAATTGCCATTGCTGTTATCACTGTGTGTGAAGCAATACCCATTAAAATATAATATTGATATGTAAACTTTGACAGCAATGATGACAATCAATTTGTATTTTCGATATAGCCGTAATCTAGACAATACATTACAACAATACTAGATTTTTTAAATATGAAAATCATATTAAAAATACAATTAGTTATGTATGTTATTTGGAAAATTACAATCTTTGTGTTATTGTATTATTAACACTCAATCATTAACATAATTTCTGTGTTACCCATTTTGTTGACTAATGTCACAATCCAAATTATTACGAAAACTTGTGTTAGTATGTACTTTAATTTACATAAAATAAATGTCCATAGGTTTTTATTCTGACCCTATATAATTGCAAGTAACTATAGTTTTAATTACATTGCATAATTTCATATTAAATCTTCCCAAATTTTAAGATTTAAAGACAAAAATGCTCATATCTGAATACGAATTTTAACTTCAATAAAGTAAATAAATTATATGAAATTTATAATTATATCAAAATGTTTCAAGAATTTGTATTACTATTTGCAATTGCATTAATTCTTTGAATGTAGTTTGATACTGTATAAAATAAATTACCTGTGTAAAATGTATCAATATAATTGATAAGATTCAAAAATAAGTAGATTGTAAAAGTCTTAGGTCTAAAATATCCATGTTTTAATGTCGATACCGTTAGCAAATTTTTTAAAGTAGCTTTAAATATTTTTGCTGAAAAATGATAATAGATTCTTCATTCATATAGCATCAATTTGTATTTCACTGTTATTATAAGAAGAATATTTTATCCTTGCTTTGAATAGATTCAACTAAAATCGCTCCCTACTTGTTCTTTATAAAATATTTGCCATACATTTTTACAGACGAGGTCAAGCAAGGCTGTATGAAGCTAACCAGTATACTTGCTGCCACGATATAAAAAAATAGTATTTTATCTGTACAATAATTATTGCTTTAGAAAAAAAAGTTCCGTTCCAAGTCGCGAAAATATTGGCAGCTATCAAAAAATCTACGTTCTTTGTTAAACCACCGCTTATATCAAGAAATACTTATAAGTTTAAAAAATCAGTAATATCGGTAATGACATTAAAACCATCCTCCGTGTACAAAATACTTTATATATAAGTAATATTGTACGTGTTTTGTGAGTAAGTGTTTACGCCCACAAGGCCTTATTAGTCTCAATCGTCTTGAACCTTTATTTATCATACCAGTGTGCCTGTCTAACACTAAAGCGGTAGAACCTTAATACTGAAACTGTAAATACTATGTAGAACTTAGCATGGTTATTTGCGACAAAAAATTGGCAATTTTCCAGTAAAATACTCCATCTTATGACGAATATGAATCAAATTGTAACTCTGGAACTTGCGTAACTAGGTACAGTCGCTTACAAAAGTAATATTTTATTATCATTAACAAATTTCATCAATATTATCATCAAAGCTTTAAATATAAATACAACAAACCATTGTATCTAAAGTTTTTGTATTTTAAGTTCTACGGTAACTGTTTGTTCTAATCAGAATTTTTGCGACTGCGCGGGGTACTATATTTATGCCGAGCCGGTTTGATTATTTGCAAAGTTATGCGAATTATATAGCTAACAGGACATAAATAGTCGTAAATTGTGACACATGTAGTCAGCAGTGGTCAACTCATTTACATGAATTTTATGAACGTTAAAAAATTAGTGTTTTATGCTTTGGTATGTGTCATAAAGCTATCCCTTTAGAAATCCTGAATGCGATGGAAATTCAATAAAAACTTCGCACATTCATTTGCAATGTTGTGTGCTATTTGGGTTCGTGTGTTCATGCGAATATGAGTGACCTGCATAAAGATAAAATAATTTAAAGTAAAGTTCATTGTTCAGTCTTTATCTCCGCGGAGATGATTAGAGATTTTATTTATGTTATGAACTCCCTTTCCCACCCATATGATTGTTGTTACAAAAGAAAGAGACGGAATTTAATATTACTGTTTTTTGTCACACTTAGCCATGTTAGTCTTTAGATACGTTTTTAAATAATAAATGTAAATGTATACTTTTCGCTACAGCTAAGTAATATTTCAATATTGTGAATAAATAATTTATTGTATGTAAAATTAATTTAAAATGGGTTGTCGTATAAATTTATATAAAGTATTTTTTCTATAATTATGATTGTTTGATTTCGAAAACACTTTTGTTACTCCTCTATAATCTGTAGACTAGAAGGTAATGTTATAAATCAGAAAGTTTAGATGTATGGATGAATACTATGTTAATCAATGACGCGAAAATAGTTGAACGAAGCTGGATGAACTGTCACATTTATAGATTTTATAGTTTGGAAAAGCACATAGGTTACTTTTTTCTAATTTTCACGCGAACGAAGTCGCGGCGGGCAACAGTTAGTAAGATATGTATATATATATATATATATATTGGCAGTATTTGTTGAACGACAAAGCCGACCCGAAGCCATTTCTGCATTAAATGCCGGCCCGATTACCAATCTTTATATATATATATATAGATTTACAAAAAAAAAAGAGTTGAGACGAATTTCGCCGGGAAAGCTAGTATATATATATATATATATATATATATACCAAGCGAAGCTCGGTCATCCAGGTACTCATATTAATAGAAGCATTCTGCCTCTGATTTGAGTAAGGTGTAGATGTGAAGCTTTCTTTATTTTTATATTCACTGACATTGGAATTTCATATACAAGACTCCTCGTCACAAGTTGAACGTTGGACGTTGCAACCCTCATCTGGAACCGTTTTAAATATTCAAACTTTCACGATTAGGCTCAGGAAGAAAATATTAGGTACATAAATTGTAAGAGGATTTAAATTAAAAATGTATAGACTCAATAAAGAAAAAACTGTACAGTAAGTAGGTGGTTGAATTTCAGCCAATATTAATAAAATAAAATCAGATTAAATGGAGCATCCATTAATAAGCTTTATATATATTTTTATATATTTTTTATTTCTTTATATATTTTTTGACTGCCTCTGTGGCGCGGTGGGAGTGTGTCCGACTGCTACGCAAGAGGTCGTGGGTTCGATTCCCACACGGGACACCACTTTGTGTGACCCACAAATTGTTGTTCCGGGTCTGGGTGTAATTTGTGTCCGTGACTTGTATGTTTGTAAAGTCCCCCGTGACACAGGGCTTGTACCCTACTGCGGGAGTTGTCTTTTAAAAAAAAAAAAAAAAAAAAATATATATGCAGTTTGATGTGGCAATAGTTCAACCAAAGAGCGTATGTGGGCTTTGGATTAAACAGAGCTTTTATAGCAATTCAATAGGGGAGAAAAAACAGACTAATAAAAAACTAATAAAGGTTTAATCTTCTATCAAGAAATAGATCTGAGTCCCTTGACAAGCGGCATAAACGCTAATCGAATAGATGGACAATCGAATAGATTGACATCGTTGCGCGTTGAAAGCCGTGAAAATGTTTTTTTTTTAATAGGTATGAGATTTGCACAGTTTTGTGCGCGCAACAACGTCATTCTATTCGATTGCCATCTTATTCGATTAGAGTTTATGCCACTTGTCTAGAGGGGCTGAATTGATTATGTACGTAGTCAGCTCGCAGTAAGAGCTTGCTGAACAAGCTCGTTTTCGACATTCTAAAACACTTTCTTGGTGGAAACGCCACAATAAAACTTCCGCTGGTCATCTGTGGTCTTCATCATCAGTTCCGTTTCACTCAATGGTGTATTTTAAGAGTACCTAAATGCACGAATTATAACAAAATATACCCAAATTACAATAGGTGTGTCTTTAAAATTTGAAGAGTTCCCTCAATTTCTCCAAGATCTCATTATCATATCCAAATTTTGATGACAATGGGACCAATCTGGAAATGTTTACTTTTCAAATCGGTCCAACTGCCTGCGACTAATCAGCTAAAATACAGTCGAATTGAGAACACCCTCCTTTTTGAAGTCGGTTGAAAAGTTGGTTCTACCAAAAAAAAAAAAAAAGAGGAAGGTGTCTTATGGGCACCCGGTTGGAAAGTAGTTCCTTCTGCTATATCTTTTTTGCGTTTGTAATAACTAATTTATAGAGATTTTAAAATATAATTATATTAAATTACATATAATTATATTGAAAAAAGAAAGAAATGATTAAAAAAACTGAAAAACCGTAACATTTTAAAAATTGTGTCTTATTTCAAATTAAGATTTTTGATCGATGTCAATCGATGTTTTTTCCGTTTAGCCTCTCAGACCGCAAAGAAAACCGTGCGATAAGGAACTACGTTCCAAAAACTGTTCGAGCACGCTTATACAGACTGAAATAAACTGTCTCCTGGCCTAAGAAACGTTTACCTACCTGGTTCTCCAACTGGATTTATGCCCACAGCATCATCTAAGTAATTTAAACTAAAACGTTGAGACTAGGCAACCAAACGTGTGAAATGACGTCACAACAGACATTAGAACAATCTAAATCACTTCTCAAGTTCTCGGCGACGACATCCTGTTACCAAAAGTTACGTGAAAGGCGACAAGTTTTGTACCTGCTGCACCAAACGTTCCACTGTCGCTAACTCTGCATACTTTTGGTAAGTTTTAAACACATATATTTATAATTTTCCTTAACCCATCCATGATTATAGTTTGACTGTAAATAGTAGCAGTCGTAATCACATTCAAAAGCCCCTCACAACAACAACTTTGCATTTCGTGCATGAATTAGGAAAGATGAAGTTCGACACTTGATTATGTTTATAAAATCTGGTGTTGAATTGAATTTGCTTGTCATAAAACTGTGAAAGTTCAGAAGGTGACTTCCATACAAACGAGTTCGAGCTACGCACACAGAGACACGGACACGTTCACAGACACGGAATCTTGAAAAATTTTGAAACAAAAGTGGATATTCAATGTCCGTACGTAAAGTCTTAAATATTCATAATTCGAAAATTGGAATAATATGATAAGCTCAAAATTTAACAGTTTAGCAATTTTTCACAACACATTACAATGGAAGTACACGTAAAGATTTAAAAAAAATAAGTGTTTTATAAACAAAACTTATAGTAGTCACTTAAGGGCCTAGTTGAAAATCAGCGTCAGGCGTTAGCCTGGCATATGCTGAACTAGGTCCTATTTTCGATATAATTATCTGTTTAAATATAAGTACCTACGTGTTTTTTTTTTCTTTGATATTGGTAATGTGTTGTTTGTATTTTTAATTGAAATTGTATTTTTTATGTCGAAATGAATTATTTCTACTTCTTCTTCATTTAAAATTCACGACATTGTTAATGCAGTTTACTGAAATTAAGTAAATCGTGATTACGAAAAACTGGCGAAGAGATTTCGCAATGCGGGCCTTTCCTTATACAGGTTGATTTGTAATATACTAATAAAATCGTCGCTTCTTTACATAACACTAAATAACTTTGAAATATCAATTTGGGAAAATATTTAATATAAGCCTTAATCACATACCACTTGTTTTTAGAGTTATGACCTTAACTAGGTACCTACAGAATATTTGATCGGAGTAAAATCGTTATTTATTGTGAAGTTTAGACCCTAACCCTGACAACGAAACACCGATTTTACTCCGGGGTCTCACAGATGTGTGGTAAATGGTTGTATTGCAGACATAAGTAGGTACCTAGTAGGTATATTAAAAAAAAAATATGTCTGTAAACTCAGTTGACGGGCGATACATTAATAATTTTACGTTTATTAGATAAATGTACGTGATAACGTCATAATTGTCATGTCGCTGCAAATGCCATTCGCAGCTGCTTAGCAACCAATCAATAATGTGACCGCTGCTACGTTAATTTTTTCGTGAGTGCAGCTGGTCATCAATTTATAAGACGGTATCACGTCAAAATCAACCTGTATAGCCTATAAAAAGGTCAAAGTAAAGTCAGTTACAAGATTTATCGAAGGTCATCAAGGGTACTCAGGCACTGTCCATCAAATCTGTTTGCTCGCTCCTTTTGGTACAATAGCTATAGCAGTGTTATTAAAATTTTATGAATAACGGCTGAGTCCATTAAAACTTCAGTTTCGAAATGCCCTTCAGCAAAATCAATTAAAAATACCCAAAAGTATTAAAGAGCCGATATCGAAAAGTGGCAGAAAATATAAAATTTAAACGTTTAACAATAAATACGACGGTGACAAAAACATACCCTGAGGCATGCGGCAGGGAGCCAAATTCGAACTTATTGTTATTCCTAACAATATGGGCATATTTTTCGACTTCACCTTTTTCAAATACAATTGAGATTTACAAAATAAAATTATAATATTCTTTCGTTCATAAACTTTAATATAATTTAATGTCATCGCCACAATAGCAATTTTGAGTAATGAATTAAGCTGGTGCCAGTTTTATTGTAAGAAAAGAAAAAACTTTTGTAAAAAACTGTATTATTTTAGGTAATTTTATAGTACGTATTTTCATGCTTACATACTTAATAACAGGATATACAACGCGTTAAATATTTGCTTGTAATCACGATCGGTGCAACCCGGTCAAATCGCCGATCAATCTATAATAAAACCATAGGTTTTCTGTTGTTTTTTTATATTTACAATCTTATACCTACTTAATAATAATTTTTAATAGAATTCGTAAGAAAATTTTGTTACCTACTTCTCATTTGAGCAGCCGTTACTCGTAAACTTATTATAACTCGTAATTTTACTACTACTGCCGTGAATTTTTTGACATACCTACCCAACATCAACTATTTAGCTGCCAGAGGGGGCGGGTACACTTTACTCTAACAAAAATTGCACTTTAAAGCATAAACAGATTCCAAAATCTATCTAATGATTATTATATATTATTATTATTATCTTTAAACGTTGTGCATTATTGAATATTTTGAAAAGGTTATATATATATATATATATATATATATATATATTCACAGGGTGTTTGGAAGATCGATGCAAAGCCGTAAAGCGTAGCTAGTATAGACTATTTAAAACTATTAAAACTAAACTTGTCTTAGACGAAGTGAACTTTTTTTTTTGCAAAATTTATTTATTTTTAATGACAAAACCCAAAATGTTGCAATTAGTTGCCTAATTAGAGACTAGACCCTGATTTCAATAAATTGTGAGTTATCTGCGTGGTTAAGGCCTTAAAAGAAAGAACAATAACCAGACATGTTTTTAAAAATGTTTAAACAAACAAAAGCACCACACTTGTTTTATTACATTAAGTTTAAATTACTGTAAAAAAAATTATCCTGACACAGATGTCCTAATCATGTTTTACTAGATTGTTTACACGTTACTTTAATTAAATTAAATAAAAAAAATAAATGATTTATCTTTTAAACTGGCCATTATTCGCAACTAACTGTCAAAATGTTGGGTTTTATCATCAAAAATTTATAAAATTTGATAAAAAGAAAAAGTCACACAGTTTGTCCAAGATCAGTTTAGTTCAAATGGTTCTAAATAGTCTATACTAGCTTTGCCTTACGGCTTTGCATCGAGCTTCCAAACCCCCTGTATATTATAAGTATAAAAGTACAATCATTTATGTGGTTATATACAATATTCATCTATTGCGCTATCGTACACAAACATGACAATTTAAAAAATTGGGCAAGAACATATCGGACTATGCTCAGTTTAGAGTTCCGTAGCCTAGAATAATTGTATCAGCAGAAAAGCGTATGTTCATGGCATTACGCCATTTTGTTGAGAAACGCAGTCTTTCGGCAATAAAGCGTCTTCCAGACGGTTGGAAACAAGGCTTCCCGCCAAGGTGACCTTGCTAGTTTCCAACAGCGTATGTATGTAATTTGGTTTACAACATCCTTCTACACTGTTGGAAACCAGCAAGGCCACCTTGGAGGGAAGCCTTGTTTCCAACCGTCTGGAATATTCTTAACTCAATATTACAGCCTTCTAGCACTAACAGTCTATGAGCTAAGCTGCGGACGGGCGAACATGGCGAAACTATAAGGGTTCCGTTTTGCTATTTTGGCTACAGAACCCTTAAAACGCATTTACTTCAGTGACGATATACATATCTTGCAACACGTAGGTATTAAAGTTGTAATCAATAGATAATAAAAAAGTTAGTAAAGGTTTCCATTTCTAGGAGTAAAATTGAAATAAACAAAAGAAAGGCGTGACAATGATTCCGATTTTCTTATTCATATTGTTTTCATCCTCTGCTCACAAACCCCTCAGTGACTCATTAGTCATATTTCATACCAAATGCATTATTGTCTCATACCCAACTGTCGACGTCTGGCTTGAGTTTAATAAAATAACGCTGTTTCATTAGATAAACAAAACAATTCAAAGCACACACATTTGTCCAGCAAATAAGTAAACAGACAAAGACAAACGAAAAGCTTTGAAATTATTGAAACAACAGTTTATTTTTAACTTATCCTTTCATTTACACTATTTGAAACTAGTAATAAATTATAGTCGTGTTTTACAGTTTTGTTTGAAATTTAGAGTAACAAGGTGACAATATAAAGTTTTCTGGTAATTATTTTTTCTGGTAACTTCATAAACATAAGACAAAGCATTTTTTTATTGTTTGTTTTATGATAAACCATTACATGCATCCACATGGTTGACCACGGGTAATATAATATTAATTAATAACGAGTAATCTACGAGCATGCTAATATTATAAAGCTGAAGAATTTGTTTGTTTATTTAAAAGCGATAATCTCAGGAACTACTGGTTTGAATTGAAAAAATATTTTCTTGTTGGCTATAGGCTATATAACATAACGTTTAAACAAATAGGAGTAGAGCAGATATTAAAAATATTGCAATAACGGAGAAAATTTACGCAGAAGTTGCGCGGATCAGCTAGTATTATAAGATTTAGGTAATCATACATTATTTATAATTAATGTATGATTACCTCAATGACCACAGGCAATAAAAGAAAAAATGCAATAATTAAATCATCTCACAAATAGTCACAAATGATCAAATTAGCTCTAACCTGTCCTAACACCTAATACCAGCATGGATTTTAGAATCCAAAACCGCATAACGTAAGCGAAATAAATTCGTAAAAATCCGATTGCCAACACTCTTTCACACCTACATTTACCTAGATTTTCAGTTGACATAGTTTGCTGCGCCCAACCAACATCTCAGCTAGAATTCTACTTGTCACAAAGTGGGGCATTTATAACCAGTCTCGCACCTGAGGGATGTAATTTTCTTGCCACATTTATTTGAAAAAATGAGAGATTTTTTTTACAGTGTCGAGTTTCTTGAATGGACGAACTTTACTTAGGTTTGTATACATTTTTTAAATCGGGCTTGAAATTCAGAGTAAAAGTATTTTATTTACTTTCTTTCTTTCTTATTTTACTATAATAAAATATTACTCTTTTAACCTGATCAGGGCCTCGAGACAAGTGGCATAAACTCGAATAGAATTACTTCGTTGCGCACGCATAAATACGAAAATTGTTGATATGAGATTAGTAGTTGTGCGCGCACAACGACGTAACTCTGACGTTATTCTATTCGATTATCATTCTATTCGATTAGAGTTTATGCCACTTATCTAGAGGCCCAGATCATTTTGAAAGAATTTAGGAACAACACTCTAGTTGTTATTGTAGGCACGGATACTTACTGTTATTTGCATAACAAGATAATGAGAATCCACTGGATGCGGGCGGTGCAAGACCAGTCTGATGGCGAACCTTAAGCAAGGGATATGTCCAGTAGCAGACAATGATGGTAATACATTTTTTTACTAACAAGATCCGATACTGATAGTATCGGAGAATATATCAGGTTAGAGTTAGTTAACAGAGAAAATATTCTAACGGTTGGATAATACCACTTTTAATATACTGCTTAATATAAACTGTTTACAAAAAAAATAAAACCGACTTCCAAAATAAATATAAGGTAACTAAAAAGCAAAAAATAAGTAAACATTTTAAAGTTGGTGCCAGGAAATGTAGTTTTATGTTTTAGGCCCCAAGTTCAAAATGTTTAAATATTTTTTGTTGTTGTACCTATATTATTTTAAGCTTTTTAGTTACCTTAAATTTGTTTTGGAACTTGGTTTTAATTTTTTTGGAAAAAAAGTTTGTATTTCTCATTTTTTAGTCTATTGGTTTGTAGTTGATTTATGTTACAATAGCTTAATCCAAACTGCTCATTTATTTTTACAAAATGTTGCGTTTTGCGATACAAGGTCGTTGATTTTTGAGGAGTTCACCTGAAACTAGACCATCAGTTCCATTACATGATTTGACGGAGGCGAAGAATCAGATATCGATCACGGTACTTAGATCGCAACCCGCAATATTTATTATTAGATAGTTCCGCTGGTCATGTGTGTTCATCATCAGTTTCAGTTTTTTAAGCGTAAATGCACGAATTACAACAAAATATACCCAAATTACTCGATTCCCCAAGATCTCATCATCAGATCCAAACTTGATGACAATTTGACCAATCAGGAATCCCTTTCAAACTCAAAAAAAAAATTGAAATCGGTCTAGCCGTCTGCGAGTAATCAATAACAAATAATAAAAAAATGCAGACGAATTGAGACCTCTTTTTGAAGTCGGTTGAAAATAGTTCTAATACGTTGAGATGGCCGGATCACCTTACAAGTTGTTTTGTAAGTAGTTAAAAGTATCTAAAATATTACTGTGGATATATTCTACTCTACTAATAATGCAATAACTGGGCCATTTATGTAATAAATTGAATCGAACGTTCTTGAAATATGATTATGTTGGAAGCATATTTCTTAGAAAAGTAACTCTCATTATGAACTCGTAATATGAAACGCAAAAAAACGCATAAATCAATATCAAAAATATGTGAGATACTGAGGCGAACCTGGCGGGTAGGGCCGGACAAAAAAAAACACTGATAATGACAAAAACCGAGGGTGCGCGAGTACCTCTACTCCCATTTTTTTTTTTATTTTGTTATCATTTGTTATTTTTTATTGTGCCCGTACAAATAAATTAACAGATGCTACCCGCTAGGTTCGCCACTGGCCAAGGTGTATCCATCCAATTTTCATAACCATAACAATCTGCGAAATTTCTCTATAATCCAATCAGTCTACCAGAGTGGCCGTATGGAATATTAGCGACTAAGTATTCGAATTAAAATTGCTGTAATCGATCATATGAACAACACATTCAATGAAAAGGAGACTTACAATCTGTAGAAATAGTAGCGAGTTCTACGAGTTTCTAACATAATTTGATAATAAACTTTTGATTTAGATGAATGTAGAACTGCTACGACTACTATTTTTAAAAACTAAATTAAATGTGATCTTAAACTTGCTACCAATATGCTTGGTATAGAAAGGTAGTCTTACACAACCAGGGTGGTAAATAATACAAAGAAACAAATGGCAATTATCATATATTCTCAAACTTGTATATTAAGTTGGTCCCAAGAGGACCTAGCTAGGAAAAGAAGCCAATAATAAACTAGCCCGTCTTCTAATAAATATTTGCTATACAACATTTCATATGTTACAACTACATTACAATTAAGTATAATTACCATATACCATAAATATACTTTATAAATGCAATACACATAAGTAATATAGTATAAGTAAAATATTTAAAGGTACGAGCCTTTTATTTACCCGACGTTTCGATCGAATTGCACCGATCGTGTAAATAAAAGGTTCGTACTTACCTTTAAATATTTTACGCGATTAATATTCTAATTAATCTATACTAATATTATAAAGCTGAAGAGTTTGTTTGTTTGTTTGCTAGTATGAACGCGGTAATCTCAGGAAGTAGTTTGAAAAATTTTGCAACTGTTGGATAGCCCATTTATCGAGAAAGGGTATAGGCTATATAACATCATGCTACGACCAATAGGAGCAGAGCAGCAATGAGAACTGTTGCAAAAGCGAGGAAAATTTACGCAGACGAAGTTGCGTGGGACAGCAGTATATTATAAAGTCGAAATATTAAAGATTTTAAGAGGAATTTTACCGCCATGGAACAACAAAGTACACATGTGCAGAGGTTCCGGCAAAAGCTTATTAGTCATACAGACTGCCCAAAAATACAATATTGTCTCACTCACAATTCATAAACCCCAGTCAAAACAACTTCATATAATCAGATAAAGAATGCAACCCTTTTGATTTTCGCCTTGGAATTTTGTAAAAGACTTTACATCTCGTGCAAACATTCAAAGCAATTTGGAGACGAATTTTTCACTGCGTTCCGTCCGTGACACATTTAGGAAACATTTCATTTTGTCATTTGTATTTCGAAGACTGCAAACATTAAATTACTGTGCTATTCAAATTTTCAGCTACACGGATTTATGCTTTCCGTGCCATTTGGCAGGTAATGCTTTTTAAACTCCGCAATTATTTCAGCAAAATTTTTATTGCTTAATAGATTTCTCTATAATGCAGTTTTTGCAATGGACATTTAGGCACTTCACCTTAAAACAGCGTTAAGTTTTAGTGGAATAATTATTTCATATCCACCAGACGGTTGCGTTCGGGTTGTTTTTAACATTGTCTCAACATTAACCATAGGATTGTAGGTATCAATTAGGTCTCATTTATCTACTTACTTGTCTTTAAAACTACTCTGACTCATCGCTTCTTCTGCTTTTAAGGTAGTTCACCTTTACACCTGCAGGCTTTTAGCCTTTTAAACTTGTTTTATATGTAAGTACCTAACCTTTTGTCCCGTAGGGTGAGGATCTGGTGATCTATAAAACAGGCTTAAACCTACTTCAGACACCAGCTCATCACACTACTATATATCTTACTAATGTAAATAACCTATTGTAACGTACCTATGCGTACTAAAGTATTAATGGGGGGAAAAAATATTATTATTAATCATCAATCAATACAATTGTTGTGGATGCGCAAATATAATATGAACTATTAGCGATAAACTAGCTTAATTTTACAATGGACATCAGTCACTTTTGCAGTCTTAGCTTGACTTATATTCATGAAACAGGAATCAATGGAAATGTAGTCTCACGCAGCTCGCAGAATCCCGTTTTTGTTGGCATTACTCCAGGCCCTTATCCATCCATAATGGCTATTACAAGAGCTTCAATATAAATCAACAACAAACTGTATACGCTATAGTAACGTACACTGTTAATAACGCCATCAAGTACAACACAATAGCCACTATAATTAAGCCTGTGTCGATACAACGATACTCCACAGAATAATGAGAGCACAGAAGGCAACCTTTAGGTAAATGTACTTCACCCGAACGACGCAACGCACACATACGCCCATATTCCAAGACGTTTCTTGAAAATTCCTCGACTCAACATAAAAAAAATGGTAAATTCGGTTAACGGACGATAATTGTAAGTGATAACGTCATAAGAAAATATTGATGATATACATGTTAGTCCCAATTGTATCGCATGTCATGTCGCTAAAATCGCCATTCGCTGTTGCTAAGCATCCAATCCATGACGCGACTTTTTTTAGACACTTTTTTTGTATACGACCTCCTGGAGTTCTTTTTGACATTATCACGTCAAAAAGAACTCCCACAGTAAGGTGCAAGCCTTGTGTCGCGGACGACTTTACAAACATACAAATCACGGACACCGAGTATACCCATACTCGGAACAACAATTAGTGTATTACACAAAGTGGTGTCCCTTATAGGAATCAACCCCACGACCTCTGGCTTAGCAGTCAGGGTAACCAACTATTAGACCAACAGGCCAGTCTACTTAACCTCACTCATACAAAAGCAGTATTATTCATTACAAAAAACCTTCCCCTCTTACTCCCAGTTGAAACGTTTTTTGGGAATCGTGAAGGAAAGGTTTTGGAATATGGGTGATAGACATAGTTCACGGAAATGAATTTAGACCACACTCAGTGCACTTTAATCCTAAGGCGTGCTCTAACCCCAAGTCTATGTGCGATGTCTATGTGTGCGTTCGTCGAAAGCGTTTACTATGAAGCTTGCGTTCTGTACTCTCGGTATTCTGTGACGTTACTCTCCACGAGAAATACCTACGCATTTTCCGAGTGCGTTTACGTAGCTTTGCCTGGATTTTGCAACTAAATTACTTTAGCGTACGCTTAGTATGTTGATGCTCTTTGCAGGACTTAATTAAATGAGGTCATGTTGCATGTTGCCTGTTTAGTGTTTATACTCCGTTTCTTAAACTAACTCCTTTTTGACATAAAGTGAGAACTTTGACAATGAGGCAACAAGTTTTCTCACAACAATTCATTTTTATGTGTAAAAAATATGTAACATTTTAATAACATAAATTAGTTAATAACTGTCAAAAAAAAAAAGTATTTTGCATAAATACGAACTACTACTATGACAACAAGTGATGGGTACGGGATGACTTAAAATCGTTTGAGTATTGAAACAAAGTAATCGATTAACATTACAAGATCGGAAAATGAATTCAAATATAAAATGACTTTACATTTTTATAGTACGTTTTTTGCCTAATTGACGTATATCTTCTTGATAAGGTTTAATAACTTCGTCTTGAAATTCGATTTCAAATACCATTGGCGTTGGCGCCCACGTGGATGTCAGTTATCGCAATCAAAACTCCTATGACTCGTATGGGGGTTCTTACTATCTCTTTATCAAATTTAATCAAAACCGGTTCGGTAACAGACAGATAGAAATAGTTACTTTTACATTTATAAAACCAGAATTAATATTAAGTTCTGTTTCTTAATCTAATGCTAATATTCGGTTATTTCGATTTAAATTACTACTACACTAGTGATTTAATTAGATATCTGTCAAAAAGGATTTCATATTTGAAAGGGAGTGAATCTTACTGCTAAATCGAAAACCATGGGTTCCTACGTAGTTTTTATTTGCTATATAATAGACTGGCATGTTGATCTACTGGTTAGTGAACCGGACTTTCTATGTTTATTACCTATAGTCCCCAGAAAAAGACCCGTGTGTCGCGGGGGCCTTGAGCGTGGAAATTAAAATAGAAATATACATACCTACCTATATAATTAGTCGTCTGATTGTCATAGTCGAGGCTTTGTCTATTTTGGAATAAGTCGGCCATGCGCGATTCGTTTTATGATATAACTTGTACTACGTAGGTTCTTTAAAACGGTTCGAATACTCAGTATACAAAGCTAAAATCCATTCTAGTTAAACACTAGTTTTCTACAGTAAAATATGGCAACCATATCCACCAACTCGTTTGCGGACTTGCAGTTATGATAACACAGACAGACTTATACATACATTTACATCGGATTAGTAGTACTATAGGACGCCAAATTCCATGGTGAATGGATGTCAAATACGATGTCTAAAGCACTCCACCTTCCGCCGTCATAAGCACGACCTCATAATAAAACACCAAATGGGCACCATTTGGGAGTGTATCCGACTGCTACGCAAGAGGTCGTGGGTTCGATCCCAACCCAGTAATAAAACTTTATACAAGCTCTGCTTAGTTTGGGATCAGATGACGTTGTGTGAGTTGTCCCAAGATATTATTAAGTTTTTGCCCCACGTCGAAATAATAGTAGATCCACTTGTATAGTAGAAAGCACTATAATAATAAAATACTGCACGGATGCAAACTTCAGTATATTAACCTTAAAGCCATCTGTCGACTCGTCGCCAACAATACGTATTATAAAGACAGACAGAGAAAATAAAAATGTCTGAACAAAATACATATAAGATAAAAGCTTCTTATCGTATCACGTAAGTCGTAAATTTCGACTGGGAAAAAAGGATATTTCCTAATCCTAATAAAGGAACTTGTACATTCTGACGGTAATGGACCAAGTAAATTTTACGTAACACGTACTTTCAATCCTAAACATGATTTAAAAAGGTATTAATGTCACCGCAACTTCATGTTTAGTTAGTTTATACAGTTTATAAACAAAGAAACATTTTAAACATTAGCAATTTGAAAAGAGTGGCAGCGACTTTTTATTGCCTGTTCTTTTCTCCGGCTTAACATATTGTTTGCGGACAGGCATTACATGTAAATATGTAGAATCGACTTTTCACAAGTAGTAGTATTTTGCTTCCTAAGTAAATAAAGATTTTTTTTTATTATTATTTTATGTATATATTTTTAAAGTCGCCTTTAAAAATATATACACCCGCAATAGGGTACAAGCCCTGTGTCGCGGGGGACTTTACAAACATGCAAGTCACGGACACAAAATACACCCAGACCCAGAACAACAATTTGTGGATCACACAGTGGTTTCAAGTGTGGGAAGTCGTGGGTTCGATTCCCACACTCGAAACCACACGGTGGTTTCGAGTGTAAGAATCGAACCCACGACTTCTTGCGTAGCAGTCGGACACACTCCCACCGCGTTACAGAGACAGACAATAGTCTGTCTCTGTAATAATAATAATAATGCAGTAAAATTATAAACTGTCGATAAGTTGGGAACATCCAACGAATAAAAATATATTGCAAATATTTTCTACTGACTTGTGATCGTGATAAATCTTTAAATATTTTATGTAGTAAACTGAAAATATATTTTATAGATAACTAGCAATGGGCAATAATGGGTAAGACAAATTCTCACGATTGCAAGGCAAATGCTTTCACCATTAAGCTATTATTCCATAAATCGAAAAATATCGTGAGGGAACTGGCATATCCAAAAATGAGTAATATGAAAATATGGCGCGATGGGAGTATATGGAACTGTTACACAAGAGACGACTTCTTGTGTAGCAGTTGTGTTGGGTTCGATCCCCACTCAGGATAAAACTTTGTGTGATGAGCACGATGGTTTATTCTGCGTCTGGGTGATAATATGTACGTATTTAGAAATATTTAAGTATGTTTATCGGTTGTCTGGTTTCCATCTTTTTAGTTTGGGATCAGACAGCGTTGTGTGAATTGTCCCAAGATATTATTATATTATATTATAACGTGTATAGTGCCAACATGGATTACAGCCTTTATCCTATCTCTGAAAGGAAGTCAAATACGGTCTCGTTTTCATATTATAATAAGATTATGACTTGACAGTCAAAACGTCGTTTTAACGTTTGTTAATAAAATACTAATTTGAGTTGACATTCAAAATAGTTAAAACGATATCTTCGTACTAATTTATATGAAATACTTCATTATTTCGTATGGTCAAATCGTTTCGTTTTACGCCGCCTCCACACGTTAGCCACAATGTCGTTCCCAACGCTACTCGTTCGTGTGGATCTAGAATAACGCTCGTCCCAACGTTGGCGCCAATGCTATTTTCTAGATCCACACGTTGGACACGTGGCGTTGGGACCAACGTTGAGGTCAATGCGTGGAGCCATAATGCCATCATGTTTCTTTTGATGATTTAAATACAGAACTACGTTAAATTGTGAACAAACATTGCAGAACGAGCGCTAGTTTAAATGCCATACCGTATTACTTAACCATTACTATTTGAAAGTAAGAATTGTGCTTACTGTATTATAATTACTGTGTAGATAGGACATACATGACAAAACATGGTTACGCTACTGCAACAAAAAACTGAGAGTAGGAGTTGTGAAAATGGCGGTAAACTGTAATTTTTTTTAAACTTTTTTTTTTTTATAAAATTTCTATCAAATACGTGATGACTGGATGAGAACGAGACTTTGTAATTCGAAGAAGAAAACTAGAAAGAAATAAACTTGAAACTGACGGATGCATAGAATGAGCGAGCCGTAATCCTTCCGAATAAACGAATGGAGGAAAGAAAAAAAAAACACTGAGTGTACCAACAAAAGTTTTTTTTCCTCTTCCCCCCCATATTATTCTGGCTTGGTTACTCTGGATTGGGTTACTAGAGGTAAATTTTGACATATGCTCCATACAAAATATGTCAAAATTCTACCTCTAGTAGTTAAATCCATCGATAGATACATTATTGAGATCGGCCGTTATAGGCCGACCGCTTAACTCGTATATCGCCTGCGCGGTGAGAAGGGAGCGCGGGGTGATGTTAACGGGTGGGTGAGCGGGGTGCGCGGGAAGTTCTCTGTCCCGCGCACCCCGCTCACCCACCCGTTAACATCACCCCGCGCTCCCTTCTCACCGCGCAGGCGATATACGAGTTAAGCGGTCGGCTTGTAGCTATTCATCATGGAAATTAGAAGAGGTTTTACACATTTTAACTAACGAATGTTTTGTCTTTGTTCATTCCATTTTCAAAATCGAATAGAAGAAAACAAAATATTCGCTAGTTAAAATGTGTGTAACCTCTTCTAATTTCCATGATGTAACAATGAATTCCTATTTCTCTTGGTCACGAGATAACTAGAGAACGACTGTACCGATGAGATTCATAATGAGGGAGACGTTGCGAAGTTCCCCGGGACAGATAGTTTATTATAAATAAGTGGGTTAGTATTTTGTGATACTATTAAAGGGTATAACCAATAAATCTGTTTGTTGATAGCTGATACTCTCGAGTTAATCATAGGTTACAGGAATAGATGATTAAATTGTTAGCATACTCAACATAGTATGATATTTCATTTCTTAGTCATTTTCTCTATGAAAGTGAATTGAAAAACATATAATGTATGTTTTTGCTAATTCAACCCTTTGGTATACAAATGAGATATTGAAGTTAACAAAAGTATAAGCGGGTAAAAGTTACTTTAAAACACTAATAACACATTGACTGTGAACAAAAACTCCAACAAGAAAAACCAACATTATGCTTTTAACCCTTCAGCGACAAATATGATAAAATAAATGTGTTTTATACAATTTAATATTCAAGGCAGGCACATACGGTATTTGTAAATCGAATAAAATGGTGCAGAGTGTAAACAGAGAAATGTGAATTGAATTAAATTGTGAGCAAAACGTCGAGTACTTTAAAATATCACGAATAAAATGCAAACAGGTGCATTTCAAATAGATGGCCGTTGTACTTTATAACCATTATCTACATAATTGGTGAAAACTTCTTACATTAAAAACAATTGAAGACCATTAAACAACGAAGCATTTAGCAATATACATTCTGTCAAAAAAGTATCGACAATGAATAATTTGTTTATGGTTTGTTTTTTTTTTTTTTTTTTTAAATTGGCACAACTGTTTTACATTTTTGCGTAGAGTTTGAATTGCATCTGCTGAATGTTTTTATATTAAATACAGTGCTGTTTTTAGTTCGATGAGCCCATTATGAAATTTGCAGTACACACTGGATGTGTGTATTGCGAATTTCATAATGGACAAAAAAATCAAACAAAGATTTGTCTTAAATTTTGCGTTGCTAAGGGAATTTCGTGTTAGGAGTCCCTGAAAATGTTACAGAGGCGCAGGTCGTTGCACGTCGCGTGTAGCATGGCGTCTCACATCGCGTTGGATGTGTTTTCTGTTCACGGAGAAGTGGCGCGAAAGTGAAGTGGCACTTATCATCACACGCGTATACATGCGTGATGGGAAGTGTGACGGTGCCGGTGCGGTAGCAAAGCACTCGGCATCTATCACTGCATCGCATGCGGCGGCCATCGCTGCAGCGCACGCGGGATACTAAATAATTCACTTTTTAACATATAATTTTATTATATTATGACATGGAATGGTATTAAATAATTAACTTTTAAACATAGAATTTTCTTTTACAAAAAAGTCGAATTTAGATTATTCGATTTCTAAACAAGACTGGAAAAAGATTTCGCGGCGGGCATCGTTTCATTGAGAATTTATTGCCGCTGCGTGCGCCGCCGCGTGTAACGCCGCGTATACCGCCGCGTGCAGCACCGCGTGCACCACCGCGGGCTCCGCCGCAAAAAACGATCCATTTCAAACACACGCGTGTACAGTCGCTTCTCCTTGAACGCACTCATACAATGCCATTTATTTGAATTCAGTGCGGGCCGCGCCATCCAACGCTATGCGCGACGCCCTACGTGTCCGTAAATGAGTCCTTACCATGAATCGACTGTATCAAAAAGTGAAGAAAAGCGGTGCAAGATGTGATGGAAGATTTGCCTCGCTCTGATCGGCCATCAACTAAAGTTAACATCGCAAAAATGAAGGAAAAAGTGACTGAAAATCCTCACTTAAGTTTGAGAGAGACAGCCGCTGAACTTTCGGTATCTCATGAGTCGATTCGTCCTATTTTAATCAATCAATTAGGTATAAAACATGTTGCCGCTCGGATAGTCCCAAAAACCTGAATTTACTTTAAAGACTCAATTCCGACTCAACATTCATTAAACGCATTGTTACTGGTGACGAGACACGAGATTTACAAGTTTGACATGCAAACTTGAAAGCTGCGGTAGCTTAATGGCTAAGACATCGGTCTCGCAATCGTGAGGTCGCGGGTTCGAATCCTACCCATTATACTACCGACATTGCTATTGAGCTTAGCCGGAGGGGTTATCAAGATTACTAGTAATGTGGGACTCAATCCCACATTGCTAGTTATCTTAGGAAAAAAAAATCTAGTCAACAAGCTCGGAGTGACGCCTTTCAACTGAATTGAAACCGAAAAAACCACGCCAAAGTCGGTCAAAAGTCAAAGTCATGTTGACTATTTTCTTTGAATATCGCGGTGCACTCACTGAACTCTGAAACGGTCAAACTGTAAATAAAGAATATTATTAGAAGTTTTATGCGTTTAAGAGAGCAAATTCTACGAAAATGGCCAGATTTGTGAAAATTCTTAAATGCCCTCGCACAAGGCCATAATTTTTGACTATAATCTCAACAAATGCCATCGAGCAAACACCTTATTCACCAGGTATATGTCGGCACCAACTGATTTCTTTCTTTTTCAAATACCTACCTTTTTAATTACTACATCGTGGCACCCGTCTTCATTCGGTAGGAGACTTAAAGGAGAATTCGCGACGAGAACTGAATTCGATTCCTGAAAAAGCGTATAAAATTGTTTTGATGATTGGATTATTCATTGGCGTAAGTGCATCATTGCTAATGGAGCATACTTTTAATGTAATGCCTTCAAAGAATGCTCCTTTAGAAATGATGCATATCAAATAAATTTGAATGAATAACTAATATTTTGTGTATTAAATTATTGATCGTTTCCCGATATTTTCTTGACCGAGTAGTAGATTACCTACACACCAACACAAGATTATATTAACGGACTGTTTATATATCTTCATCGAATTCCAAAAAAAGTTATAAGAGCTGACTGTTGACTGCTACTCACAGGCTGCACCTTTGCCAAATAAAAAAACACGAAAATGCAGACCATTGACGTAGAGACCTGGACTGCGCCATAACCTCACAAAATTGACCAAAGACACAACGCTACTTTGTGGATAATACCCGTCAAAGGCCGCACGAGTTTTTCTCTCTTACACGCTTTGCAGTCAATATTTATTCTTTAACTAAAAGGGTTGGCACGGTCCAGGTCTATACGTCTATGATGCAGTCCAATGCAAACTCCTGACAGCTGTTGGCTTATATTCACAGGCTGTAAATGGTATACCTTAGCGTAATTTAAAAAAAAACGAACGTGAGACCGGCTGTCAGTTTAGGTTTATGCCATTGACGTAGAGTGTTCTCAACGTCATACTGACTGCGCCATAACCTTACAAAATTGACAACCTCTAGAAAGAGACGCTACTTTGTTTTTACTAGTTTTTTCTTTCTTTCACGCTTTGTAGTCAACCTTTGCTTTTTAATTGAAAGGGATGGCGCAGTCCTGGTCTATATGTCAATGGTTTATGCACAATCTGTATATATGGGTTACATTTGACGAATAAAAATAAATACGTGCAATAAACCAGCTGTTTAGCATAGTCTAGTAAAGCATTGCCACACCAACTCCTGGTCTTAGTTGTGAAAATGGCGGCAAACTGACCCGGCATTATTTTTCGCGTTTAATGTTTATAAAATAAGAAAATGAAATATGTACGTGATACTTCGATTAGATAGTCTTTGTGCACTTAAAATGTGCAATTCCTATATTTTACACAGCAAAAACTTTAAGGGAAGACCTCAATTTTCAAGATTGGTTATAAACCAGTTAGTTCATTGAAAAGTTACATTTGGGGTTGCGTTTTTTAGAGAACGCAATTTTATTATTAATACACACGTATAATTTATGTTTAAGTAAGAGTACTGAAAAATAATACTCACTTCGGAGCGCTGTAAAACCTTAGCTATTGACTTACCTAATGAAAAAATGTTGCTTATAAAAGTTGTTCCTTAAAAAACGATCTCCAAAAATGGTCTGATATATTTTTTTCGTAAAATGATAAAAAAAAAGTTATATTGATTTTTTTTTCTCGAATTTCTAAACATTTTCGCTTATTATATTTTTATTTATAGTTCCACGACAAAAAGTTACAGAACCAAAGTTGTAGAAAATTTAATTTGCAACAAAAAAAATTAAATTTTTAAAAATCAGATAAATAGTTTACGAGATATATCGTAAAAACCATTTCAACCTCTATTTTAAGATGGCGGCCGTAGGACAAGGGTGACGACCCCACAAACTTGGTTTTAGCTTTATACTGACCCCCCTACTCACAAAAAAATTAAATAAATTGCGTCCTCTAAAAAACGCAAGGTAAGGTCTAAAAAATGTAATATTTCAATGGACTAAGTAAAAGTACCCGTTTTGCAATCGTGCGGTTTCCAAAAGGTAGGTAGTTTAGGTTCTTACCAAATTAATACAATTCTAACATGAAACGGCCTCAAAATATACGGAACAGTTTCATAGTACTGTGGTACAGTGTAGAGGATTTTAATGGACACCACAAATTGCCTTGAGTGCTACCACTACGCCAGAATGAATGGCTCGTATCTTTATGTACACTTTTTTCATTTTTCATTTGGTTCGGCAGGCTATGCTATTTTAATTGACCAATTATTTCTTCTCTCAAGTGTATTAAAGGGTACTTTAAATCATGAAACTTTTTCATACCAACGCGTACTGTAGTTTATGCAGCGATATTGCACAGGTTTAGTTTTTGTGAGGTAAATTGTAGCAAATTTGCACTAAACGCATTTTTTACGAAAGCAACGCATTTTCTACTGCCGAGAGGAAAAATCATTAATAAATTATTAGTCATATAAATATCTATATTTTTAGGGTTCTGTAGCCAAGATGGCAAAACGGAACGCTTATAGTTTCGCCATGTTCGTCCGTCCACGGTTTACCTCAGAGACTTTTCGCCCGCAATAAATAAGTATCTTGGTACAAATCACAAGCGGCCATCTAATCCCTAACTAGACAGCCTGTTAAGTGGGGATCCCTAGAACAAATATTAAAATGATACGTATCAAACTAGAATTGTCATGGTGGCTTCGTTTTGACGAGACGCCCAACTTTATGTATTTGACAACTTGTACGTTAGTGAAAAAAACAAGTGATAAATATGACAGACTCAACTTTGATGTTTGAAAACTATTATATTATTATATAGGTACTATTTCAATGAGACAACGGTTAAATATAATTATATACTTATATTGTAAGTTGTTTGTTTATTTGAACGCGGTAATCTCAGGAACTATTGATCTGAATTAAAAAAATATTTAACAGTTGAATAGCCCAGTAGTCGAGGAAAGCTTTAGGCTATAAAACAGCACGCTACGACTAATAGGAGCAGAGCAGCAATGATAATTATTGCAAAAACGTTGAAACCTTACTCAGACGAAGTTGCGCGGGATACCTAGTAATTATACATATCCAAACACATAATACATACCTAAATATCGATATTGTTGCGTTCTAACTTGTATAAAAGCTACCAACCATCACAACAGTAATGTTATTTGTCACCCTCTTTCCCATTTCCCAGTTCTAGGAATCCAGGTTTACCTTTAAATGAAGTTACAAGCACGCAACCTACATTTTCAAACAAGCTGAACTCAATAGTATATCGACACAGAATACAGAGAGTGTAGAAGGCAACCTTAATACTTACTTCACTCGAGCGATACAATGCCAGTCCGAGATAAAATGTTGGCGCCGCAATATTGCAATTGTTAGTTGCATGTGCGACGGGGGGGGAGGGTGCAAATAATTTCGCTCTATACCGCCTAAGTATATCGCAAGACGGAGGTGGGGGGGGGGGGTAAGCATGTGTCCAGAGCGTTTTTTACGTAGGTTGTGTTCTGTACTCTCGGTATTCTGTGGTAACAGAAACAACTACATAAACTTTCTACAAAATAAGTACAGTGGAAACTATTGTATTCGTTATCAAACTAACCTTTTTAAATATTTATTGGTATTCTAGGAATACACACAGGTAAGCTAAATATAGGTTGTACGTTGTTACTTCTTATTCTCTTATAATATAAGTTTTTTATTCACCTCGGGTTTTTGAAAATTCATAGAAACTAATGACAACCTATGAGTATTTTTAGAATCAGTAATAACTGGATTTAAAAGTATTTTAATATTTACTAAAAATATTTAGAAATATGTATACAGGCTCTGTCTAGTTTGGGATCAGATAGCGGTGTGTCAGGTTACTAAGGCCCTAATTAAAATAAAATATCACAAAGAAGGCTGAGCTGACCTGTTACAAAATCTTTGAACCGGTTTTAAATAAACGACGAACTACCTTTAGATAGATTGGTTGGTAGGGTGTAATCGTTAAGTGTGTACAGACGATCATTCCGTAAATATGAGAGATATAAAAAAAACATTAAAATTATATTGAAAGTAAAACGACATCAATAACTTTTTAAAATTATTATAGAATTTTATAAGAATATATAAAATAACATATTTATGCGTTTAGAACCCGTAGCTTAGGCTACAGGTCTTAATCGCGTAAAGGCTAAATACCTTTGTTTTATTGCACGACGTTTCAAACTTATTGCAACGGCCGTGGTCACGGGTAGGCTGAACGTTTTTAAAATTAATACGAAAATATCCCAATTGTTTACTTTAAACGCTCCTTTAAATTGCATAAATCAATAAATATGACGATGGAAATAAAAATCAAAAATGAAGATGAAAATAGAATAAAAACTGAGATATATACATAAATGGTAAGAATTAACAGTAGGTACAAGAAGGTTCTCAATCAGTCGCATTTTTATGTAAGTTATTCGATTACTCGACCAATCTATTGGTCTGCCGGATCCGGATCCCCAGATCTTACACCTTGTGGGGATTTATCGAAAACAGCGTGACAAGCTAAGAGATTACACAGCCTAGATCAATCTAGGCTGTATAATGACAGAATCGCATAATTTATGAAATTGCTTCATCATCTGCTCCACAAAAAAAACTTAATTTAGAAACTGTAAAGAGGGGAAATCGCAAATTCAATCAGCGTAAATGCTTCACACAACTAGAATGTGAAGTTTAACAAATAAGTACCTATTTTTAAAAACATACACTTAAAAATAAAAATTATTAAGTCATAAGACATTTTTAATAATTAATTAGGTTTATTTAAAACAACTGCTTTATTTCGGTTAGCTTGTTGTTAACTTCTAAAATAAGGAAACTAAAACCTCTTTACTAATATTTATCGTATTAATTTTAAAAAGTTATTAATGTCGTTTTATTCATTAGAAGACGTACCTATTTTCAATATCAGTTTAAAGTTGTTTTGATATCTTTTATATTTTATGGAATAAAATCGCCTCTCGATCGATATCGAAAACGATTACACCCTGTATACCTATTATTAGCAATTTTATATCTAATATAAACATTCAAAAGTATTTTGTATTCTAATTAACCCTCTAGTGTTTAATTTTGTGATGTAAAATTGAATTTGTTTTGTTTAATCCATTAATATCAAATTTACCATTTAGTCAGTATTAATCACAAGATCTAATTACATCATTCGAACTTAAACTATTTCTATATTCAACAAACTTACATTTTAACTAATGAGTGAAATAATAAGCGAATATTAAACAGATTAATTAATATAAAATTAACATGAGTCAGCAAAATATGACACCCAAAATTTGCAAATCAAATTGTTTTAAGAAAAACTTTGTCGTGCTAACAAAGACGAAAAAGTAATCAAGAAAATTCAAATTGAATTAGTGGCTGAAAGTCATTAAAGCAACGACACCAGTTTACAAGACCCCGAATTCTCCAAGTTGAGAACTTCGCCCTCTCAATTTATAAACGAACCTAAATAAAAATAAACCACTCAAAAGAACAAAGTTTGTAGAAAACGGTGAGGCTTTTTCGACGGGGTTAAGGCGCCGACGGCTTAGTGACCTTGGGTTTGATAGTTAGTCTGTCTCAGTGTCTGTTGTCACATTGTTGTGGAAGACAAAAACAATTTACCTTATTTTTCCACTAAACCGCCAACCATCCAGTACAACTGAACTGATTTTGGGTATTTTTATCGTAGCCTAGGCTAGTATAGATTATAAAGAGGAAAGATTTGTATGTAACAAATAAACTTTCACCGACCGATTTAAAAAAATATTCACCGTTGGGAGGCTACACTATCCCCGGGTGATATAGACTACTTTTTATTTCTTTATTCCCACGGGAAGAGGAACTACGCGAGTGAAACCGTGAGTCATCCGCTAGTAGTCAATATGCCTGGTCATGACAATATTATAATAACCAGTCTTTGAGCTCAAATCTCCTTTGAGACAGAGTATATAGGTCATCATTCACTACAAGAGCTCAATACATGGGGCATGCAAAATTTCTGTACACTCCTTGCACATGAGTGACACTGACAAGTTATTTATCATCGTAAACGCTAGTTAATGTTGACTAATTAATTACATAAAAAATGTTAATAATAGTGTGAAGTATATATATATTTTTTGTAGTCAATTTTCTCGCGGCAACGAAGCTCATTTTATTCGGTTTTTGTGTTATGATTATTTGATATTGTACACATTATGAATATATTAATATATTACGGGTCTTAATCGCGTAAATAATTTGGGGTAAAATACCTTGTTTATTGCCCAAAATCAAGCGAGAGTAGTTTCCGAAACCCGCGTTTTACAGAACGACGCTTAGCTGAACTTATCTACCCGTGACGGCCGTTGTAATACGGTCGAAACGTCGGGCAATAAACAAGGTATTTTACCTTAAATTATTTACGCGATTAAGACCTGTAATCATTCATAATATAATAAAATATTAAAGTATCTCAATGTTTTGAACTTATAACCGTAACGAACCACAACTTATTGTGAGGTTAGTTGTCTTTACGAGCAATAGTTTTGAATTGGTTAGCTGAATTCAGGTCACACAGAAAATGGTGAATCTGTCCGAAAATACATTATCAAATATCGTCTAATGAAATACGTAAAGATTGAACAAGAATTGGGTTTATAATCAACAAAATATCATTAGTGAACGATTGATCCTTCTTAAGCGTTGTTCGTAAGGGGAACTGTAAAAAACAAAACGAACCCGAAGCTACGTCATGCAAGTATGCAATACAAGTTTAAAGTAGAAAAAATTACGTTCGCGGAGAAAAACATCATTCAGTCGTTTGACAGTTTACGAAACTTGGGTAATATAATCTAAGATCCTGCATCAAACCGACAGTGGAAAGTATGATGTTATCAAGATGAGTCTCCCAAGAAATGCTGCGCGATCTTGAAGCTCTCAAAAATTATTTCCTTAATTTCCTGTCACGTGGGACATATTGCTATTGTGATACTATAGAATTCAAACAGTACTGTGTGTACTGACAAACGCAGACCATACACTTTTACCGTAAGATATAACTTTTAAAATTGAAGAAAGTATTTACCTACCTTATCTTACATATTATTTCTCTAACTTATCACGCTGTAATAAGATATGACCTCATTTGAGATATCAAGAAAAAAAGTGTACTTTAAAGCAAAGAAGACACCCATGATAGTTGCAATTTCGACATTTATTCGTCGTTTATAGAATACCTATTGACGATTTCAATGTAGACAAATATAAAAGTGTAGGTAACGGTATTCACAGTGAACACATTATTAAGATCGATTCCTGAAATGAAGGTTTGTTTGTTACGCTTTCACGCGAAAACTACTCAACCGATCATCATGAAACTTTGTAAACATACTCTTGGAGGTATTAGAAGTAACATACGATTATAAAAAAAGGGGAAAATTTACGCAGACGAAGTTACGCGGGACAGCTAGTATAAAATATACGCTAAGTAAGGAATTTACACTATATTAGCTAACACCTTTGTTATTGAATCTCAACAAAAAAACATTAAAAACAATTTAAAGATTTTTGGGAATATCGCAGCAAGAACCTGATTTATTTATAAAATGGAAATTATCGTTTTCACTACTTATAACGGTTTATAATAGTGTCGGTATTATCAATTTCAGGATAACTAATTTCGATTATGCTGAAAATCTTCCTTTGTTTTAAGGTAATGAACTAAACAATCATTTGCGTCTTTTGTACTATAAATAAAATGAAGTTTACTTTAAAATATTTACTATTCGTCATAATATTATGATTTAAAAACTTGTTTTAATCAAGTTTTTCAAATAATAATTGTAAGAATGAGAAAACATAATTTGCCTTTTTTTGGAACTAACTTACCATAAACACGTACACAAGGAATTTGTTTCCATCCCGGTGAAGTAGATAAAATTATTTTGAACAATTTGACAATAAAATCTACTCTGGATCTTTATTTGCTAGACAACCATAAGATTTAATTACTTAGTCCAGTCCCGTTTACCTAAAACCGTATTTCCAAAGAAGTGACAAAGAATGACACGCCATTTATTTAGTCCTGAAATTAGTTTTTTGGTACGAAATGTTTTAGAACCGTTTTTATACGCAGAAAGGTCTAAGTATGACCTATTACAGTTTTACAAATAGATTTTTTTTCATAAATGACTACTCTCGCACTAAGCAATTGAATTGTATTTAACTCTTAAGTTAACCCAGTGTAGCGGGGACTTTAAAAACATACAAATCAGAAATACACAGTACACTTAGACTCGAAATAACAATTTGTGGATTGCATAAAGTCACATCCTGTGAAGGAATCGAACCCAAAAAAGCTCTGGTAGCAGTTTTACGCACTCTCATAGCGCTATAGAAGCAGTCATTTTTTTTTACCAAGAAAAACAGACGGACATCGAGATAGCAAGACCTTTTTAATGTCAAAACGTTAACCCTACATTCGTTGAATTTTGTGCTCAATTTACTTCGTTTGTCGGTCAATTATAGTTAAATGATTCTGAAGAGGAACTCTTTAGGGTTAAATATTGAAATTTAGTTTATTTAATATTCAGTTTGAGCGCCGCTCGTGTCGTTTTGAGCGTAATTATGTTTTAATTTATTTGTTTCTTTTTGTGGTAATGTTGTGTAATGGGTTAGTTTGGATTATACACTGTTACCATTGTTGGTTCATAGATCCTTCTCCGTGTCTCGCAGATCACGACAAATCATCGCGACGAGATTTCCGTCCTATGAAAGTGTGCACTTCTTTGTCTGCACATACACTTGTGAATTGTAATATCTCCTACGTAGTTGACTAGTCATTGCAGAAATTGGTCGCCCAAACCGAAATCAGGTAGGCAATCCCAATGTTTATCATCATAATGTTTTAAATAAATTTAAAACTTTATCAGAAATCGAATCGGCAGCGTGGAACGGCTATGTCTTGTCGTGAGCGGCCAGTATCAATACAAATCGGGTAGGTTTGTGCCATATAGCAGCTTTTAGCCCAAACCGAAGTCAAGTAGTTGAGTGACCGATATCGGGTTCAAAATATCACCACCGAGACTCTTAGATGCAATTTATTAAATTGGTTTTGATTTACGTTTCAAATCAATGTGTAACACATAATCTGTTTAACTGACTTAGTTATACCCCGAAATATGAAAATGTAACAAACATTTACAGACAATTTCTTTTGGATGGTTTAAGTATGTACGCATACATGCATATGCACCTACACATGTACAGTCGGCCAAAAATATGGTATATCACCCTACGGTTCAAAATCATTTGCACGTCGTTGACAACAAGGTTAATTTTCCCTTGCAATGATACCTACTGACAGTTACCAATTTTAACCTTAACGCTATTTTGGATACAAAGAAGCTTTGTTAAAACTTATAGACCACTTTCTTGGTCGATTGTACATAATGAAAACTTCATACGAAATTGACAAGGTCTGAAAAATATACCTTACTAGCTGGCCACTACCGTAAGTTATATTATTCTAACCTTGTCAATAATAGGTGTAGGTAATCTTCTTATTAGTATCACACATAAAGAAAATATAAGCAACTGCCTATTTAACTTCTCTTGTTTCACATAAAGTAATTTATCGAAACAACTCAGATGATATTACAAGTACCTAGATCAGGGACTAGAAATTGATAAACAATCAAGCAAATTTGTGCTATAAGCCATCGGCATAAGGTTGAAAATTTAATAAACTTAATTTAGTAAATCAGAGCGCGATTGCTGAAGACAGGCATTCCCATCTTCGTCGCAACTTCAAATGTCTTGGCACGTAGGATTGTTTGCTCTTAGTGCATAAATCCGTCAGTTAAGCCCGGGTTCCAAGAGTAGATACTTACGACTCCTATAGTTGAAAATCAAGCGAGAGATATCCGAGATATAAGGACTCATGTACAACAGCTACAATGTTAAAGCACAAAACTAAATATGTATATCCTTATTGACGGACGCTTGGAGAATCAGAAGTACCTACTATTCAAAGTTTGATAATCATGTAAAAGTTTCTTGCATAGGATACCACAATAAAGGCCTATTATAGGTCATCGATAGAGATCCCGCCTTAGTTCTGGTAAGCTTAAAATATTCAGTAATAGCCAACCCAATTTAAAAAGAGAAACTTTGTGGTTTTTTTTTAAATGTGTAAGGCTAAGGCAGCCATTATACTACCGTTGTGAACCCATTCCTAACACAAGCCATAGAGCTTAGCTGGAGGGGTAACAGGATTGCTAGTAATGTAGGACCACAAAACCACATTGCTAGTTATCTTTTAAAAAAAAAAAAAGAAAATAAATATTTTTGAACAAGACCCAAAGTTATGTATCATTTTAGTATTTGGAAGTACTTAAATATACTAGAAAATATTGTAAAGCATGTTGCAATGTTCAGCATATTTCATTTTTAATAGTTGATGAGCTAAAAAAAATCGAATCCAAGGTCATGGAGATACCATCCCTACGCCGTTAATCACTCTGACACTGAGACAAAAAAATACCTCAGCAATGGAATTTGTAGCAGTTAAGCGTCATGTATTTTTTCCGCCCGACGTATCACAAGTGTTGTTTTGCATCCTGAGTAATTAAAGAATTTTGAATTGAATTGAATTGAATTGAATTTCCACTGAGCTACTCAGACGCAGGATGCTGATTGTGGCTCTTTGAAAATGGCATATCCCTAAAGTAGCATACAGCTCTCGTGAGTAAGAAGCCTTATGGAAAGGAACCACACTGAATACTTTGTTCTAAAAGTAATAAAATTCCATGTCTTGTCTTCTGCAGTTTATTGCGTTTAGATATAAAACATTTGTATGCAATGTCTTTCAATTCTTTGAGTAATGTTGTTCATCTTATAAAGTTCGTGTATTAAAGTGCACCGCATATTATATTGTGGTATTCAGCAAAAGCTTTCAATTTAGCTTATTGCTGCGTTGCGTCTGAACAGATTTTACGGTTTATTAGACTGCTTCATATGATTGTAGATACCTACTATATCTCGTTTTCTCGGCCATCTCCCTCATTGTTTCAGGGAGATCACCGGCCTTTTGGAAGGCTCTTCGATATATTTTTAGACATAATTTCGGAACACAGAATGTCTTGGTATATTTTAATCTAACACATTACCTAGGTACTTATAACACTCTAGTGTAGTAGTGGAGTACTTTATTCATAGATATAGTCAAATAAACCTCCCTAATATAACGAATATGGGAACCAGATGGGAATATATGGGGTCATTTTTACTACGAAACTTTTGGAATAATGCATGTCAACTTTACAGTCAGCCTCGTATCAGCATTCTGCAAATCGCACAATTTTTCGACTCACAAATTGTAGACTAGAAATAATGAAATTTTTAACCTTATTCATAGCAATAAAATAATGTTACAATAGGAAGCTTTCTCCTTATTACAATATGCATTCGTAAACCATATACCTAAGTGATGCAATGTCACGCTACTATAGGAAAAGCATTACGTCACGTTGCTTAAGGCATCCCATGGTTTCTAATGCGTGGGAGCCTCGTGTCGCGTCTCATCACATTCCTTGCTTACGCACGACACCCTGTTGGATATTACATCTTCAATATTACAATATTAATGGTAGGTTCCCCCTACTCACCCTCGATTTTAATACAACAATCGATTGGTGTTCGGTCGGTCAAAATCAAAGGAGTGGGTTCACGTCGGTAGTATAATGGGTAGGATGGGCACGATTCGAAACCGCGACCTCACGATTCCAATATTCGGTAGCCAGTCAGTAAGAACAATTCCATTCGCAATCTCTAAATTGAGAATCCACTTTAAAAATATAAAGCTTAAAATTAAATGATTGAATCAAGCGTCATATGACGGAAATCCGTCTCATACGGATGATCAAGAAATGAACGCACAACTTACTCACCTTCAATACGTGAATCCAAAAGAATAAAAGGCATTTTCTTATAACTTCAAAATGCCCTTAAAAGGCATTTTCCTACTACTTCCATATTTGAATGCATTTCCGCCATATGACGCTTGATTCAATCAGTTAATATCAAGCATTATATTTTTGAAGCCGTTTAGTTTAGCCATTAGTGGATTCCAAATCTAGAGATTGCGAATTCGAATACCACTCATTAAACTACTGATGTGAGCCCACTCCTGCCACATTTAGCTAAGAAGTAACTATGTTGTAACAGCTAAGTTAAATTGCCTTGAATTGTTGTGTGTGTGCAACGATGTGCGATTAAACATTATCTGTTAGATAAAAAACATATAATTGAGGTACGTTTTGTTATAATATGAGGATACTTGTATTACGAATGTAATGTGAGCCAGTCTGCGGTCAGACATTAAACGTGTAACAAACACTCTTTGTTTTATTCCCAAATTATCCAACAATACTACAAATTGGCTACGAGGCGATATTCACGTAAGCAAGAAGTGATATTATGACATAATAGGTGTTGAAAATAAAATGGCTCAAGAAAAAAATCTGTTTGGAAGACATATCACGTTTGACCACCACAAAAAACCTCCGTATGGATATGGCGACAGCACCATATTAGCATACCCACGTCAGATAAGGACTAACAGGACTAACTAGCGTACAAAATATTGTTATAGACATTGAACTTATTACAACTTTGTTACCTACCCAAAACTTCATCAACTAAAATGCCGATTAAGATTCTTGTTACAACTCCTTGCGGTACAAGTGTAACCGTTCCCAGCTGTGCAAAGTACCAACTATTCTTGTCTCAACCAAGAGACATTTAAACAAAGATATAAAACTTTATCTAAGGTGCATCTGGGAACTGGCAACTCTAAACATTTTCCCTAAATTGTGGGTAATTTATAGATTACTGTATTTGTAACGAAAGACGAGGTTTTTGACGTTTTTTATATGCTAATTAATAAATAAATAAATCTTTATGGCAATGAAAAAACGTTGAAATTATTTTGACGTTTCTACTAAGTCGTTATATTTTATGAAGAGATACGGAGATGCTACACAATTTTGGAGTTAATGCAAACAAAACTAGTATGTGTATTTAATACCAAACACTGCATATTTAATAACATTAAGTAAAAACACCATACGCTATGTGGTCATCACAATGGAAGAAAGTGTAGCTTATGTCACCCGCACCAAATAATAACGAATCGATTAACACCTCTTCGCAAAATCGGATGAGTAGTTTAGACGCTGGAATACTAGACGGTAGAACATAGATACGTAAATTTGTTTGTTTGCTTGAACGCAGTAATCTCAGGAACGACTGGTCCGAATTAAATTCTTATTTCACTGTTGGATAGCCCATTTATCGAGGAAGGCTATTGATTTCCCATATAAAGGAACACGCGAAAGTAACATTGGTTCTTATAGGATGCCTAATTATAATATTTCGGAAATATCGATTGAGAAAAAGTATCTATTGAAATAAAGTAATTATGAACGCTTTTGAAAACTATAAACATTCGTAAATGTTTATGAAATGTTCTGTGAAATATTATTACGAAAGACTAGCTTATTCCTATGACTTTGATGGATATTTTAACCACATAACTGTAAAATTTCATCACATATATCGATTCAGTAATTTTTGTGTGAAAGAAATTTATGAATGAATGGCTATCCATTCATTCATAAATTTCTTTAACACATGTTTCCGAAATTGTTGCTCATGAATAATATTATACTCTATCGGATAAGAACAATATCAGACAAATAATATTATTAGGATTTATATAAAAAAATAGGGAAAATCTAAGTTTAAGATGGTAACACTATTAGCAAAAATGGAATTGGCCCTAGGGAAGTTAGGTATAAGAGTAAAAGCCATCAGACGATCGAACATGAATTCCCTTTCTTCCAATACGTGTTCGACCCGACTCATCATTTTGTTATAATAGATTTTAGATATATATAATGTAAAACTTGACTTGATTTTTATTAAATCTCGGGAACAATACTTATTTGAATTTTATGTCTCAACTCTGAACTTTGCAATAGAGGTGAAGGAACTCATCAATATTATATTACGATTTGAAAAACCAATGCATTTGTAATGGCATTATTCTATTGGAGCACCTGCTGTACGTACGAGTATATCCAATTACAATTGAAGATGAGAATTCAATGTTAACAATTTTATGTAAAAACTTCACGCTCAACAAATTAATTTTGCATTTGCACAGGAGGCACGTACATAGGTACAGAAGGTCGGCTCAGGGGTCAACGATAAATCCACGCACACAGACGTGCACGTATGGACAATCTCAACTTCGCTGTTTCAATTGGAAAACTGAAACTCAAATATCTATATTTCGTGAAACCAAGCCAATGATTGTTTAAAAATATCAAATTAAAACATACTAAAATATTAATAAAATTACGATTTGTGTTTAAAAAAAAACAAAATGTAGTTAGGCCGCCGTTTCAAGTGTAATACTCATGAGCAGAAGCTGCCAAGAAACTCATGGGACACTCTTTTTACCCGAGTGTAAATAAGGGTTATGTTTTTCGCGCGTATCTTGTATGTATGTATGTATGTATGTATGTATGTATGTATGTATGTATGTATGCATGTATGTATGTATGTATGTATGTATGTATGTATGTAATATTCTTTATTACCTGATATCTCACAATCCACTGAACGGATTTATACAACTCACACGTCGTTAGATTCGTTTAAATCGCCCAAGTGTTCTTAGATAGGTGACGTTTTTAAAAAACAAACATGGCGGCTATGAGATGTCAAAATAAAGAGGTGTGAAAAAAAAGATGTTTCGAATACTACAATATGGGTATCAAATTAAAGAGCTCGTCTTAAGCATTTCAAAAAGGTATAACATGTTAAGACTGTTTTACTAAAAAAGTTAGTTAGCAACCATTATTTTTTCAATTTTCAATACTTGACAATAGCTGTGATAAAAGTAAGTTGCTACATCGGTTACATCCTACAACTACTAAAAAGTATTAAATAAAAAAATAAATTATAAAAATAAAAAAGCCGCCTGCCCCACCTCCCCTGCATGAAATTGTATAATTATGTAGGGGATCTTGTTTTCATCATTTTTGTGCAGGGGTTTTTTATTTTTATAATTTATTTTTTTATAAATCATCAAGTTTCTTAACAGTACTAATTTTATTGAACGAACCAATGTATTTGGTGAATGCTAACGATCATCAAAATCAATCAAAGGGCTTTCAACCATGTTGGACCGCGTTCTGTGTACGTCTCGTTTATGTATACGTGAGTCTGGTTTCGTTCGTTGTCAGAAGCCGGCCTTCAGTACATAAGTAAGAGAGAAGACAGGATTGAGCGGGAATTGTATAGGAAGATCTGACGATGGCTCGCGCGAGCTATTAAATGTCAATTTTTATTGAACGAGATTTCAATTTTCTCCAATCCAATTCACGCCCCGTCTGCCACGGCTGCGACAAATGGCAAAGGATTTCTCAAATCCGCATACCATGTTATATTATTCATGAGAGCTTTTTAATGCAATTATTGCTACGCGTTAGGATGGTAGGTTCGTATAAAATGAAAATTCCGCATTGACGTCTTTATATATCACTATTTTACACAGATCACTATTACAATGTTCTTCGATCAATACAAATAGTAACACTTAATCACTGTACAAAACACTTCACGTTTCCAAAACTATGGCCTCAATATAGTCACTTGAGTTGACTTAAAAAAAAAATCCGACTCGCGTTGAGGGGCCTTTTTATACAAAAACTCCACGATCTAGAAATCTCGACCACAAACTAGTAGCCAGATTCGAGAACGTCACGCACACAAACAAGTTGTTTACATGTTCCGGCGTGAAGGCACGCGCGTCTCACGCATACATAGTTGTTTTTGGTAAACAACCGCATGTTTTTGTCTATTGACGAATTCGCGAGCGTACTCGCGCGTACTCTACGAGCTTCTCGAACATTCGAGCTCGTTCGTTCGTTACAATATAATAAAAGAATTGGCAAGAAACCAAAAAAAAATCTACTAAAATATTCGATCTTATAAAGCCGAAATTCTTTTTTTACGATGTTTTTTAGAACGATCCCTGTGTCGCGGGGAACTTTACAAACATACAAGTCACGGACACAAATTACACCCAGACTCGGAACAACAACAAAAATTGTGTCCCGTGTGGGAATCGGCCCCACGACCTCTTGCGTAGCAGTTGGATACACTCCCACCGCGCCACCGAGGCAGTTTATTTATTTCTTTGTTTATTTGAACGCGATAATCTCAGGAACCACTGGTACTGGTTAATGTAATTGTGTGGTGGGTAGCCCATTTATCGAGGAAGGCTATAATAACATCACGCAATGACCAATAGGAGCAGAGCAGAGCATCAATAAAAATGTTGCCCGCTAGTACCTAACGGTTTAAACCCTACTATGTCGTTAGGTACAGTAAATGTTAGAAGCGGTAGCTTTAAACCGCCTGCAAAGGAAAGTCTTTGAAGTTTAACGACATTGTTCAAGTAGCTGGCTTTGCCGATCAAAAGAATTGAGTGCGCTTCTTTTGTCTGAACTTCATTTTTTTCTTTTTAATGCAATTATTGTATAGCTTACAATACATCTCGGGTTTTAGCAGGGTAACCAAGTAACACGGCAACACTTGTCCTAGTACGGGGACACACTGAAATGTCACAAAACATCTTTTCGGTCGCAGTGACTTCTAGGCTACACAAACCGGCCTCTATCCAGATACAGGGACTAAACATACCTTTAAAAATCGTGCGCTAGTAACAATAATATCATTAACAGTTTCATGGATAAACACAGTTGTAAAGTATTCAATTAAGTAGGTACTCTAAAGTTGACAGTAATGTTACATTTCTTGCCAATTACTTTAAAAATCAAAATTGCATTTTTAAAGGTGGAAAAATTTGAAGTCAAAGAGGAATCGAGACTTCGAATTTTTCTACTTTTTAAAAATGCAATTATTGTACTCTTTTTTTATATCTTTATTTATATAGAGCTTTTGACTACAGTTAAGCCATGCCAGCTCCATCGTACCCTAAACTTAAACATTAATTACACATTATTTCTTAGCTTACCTTATCTTCTCTTACCTTATCTACTATTTTGAAAACTAAGGTATCTAGTTTAAACAACGGTTTAGCTAAGATACTTATGTATGCCCCAACATCCATCATAGATATTTTAAAATTACTAATCATAGTATCTCATAACACATTTGTTCTGACACACTCCACCAATGGGTGGTGTACATCCTCTGAAATGCCGTAATTATTGTAGTCTAAAGTTGGTCACACTTACGTACAAGCAAATCAATATCGTGAAGCATCCTAAGAAACTACACCTACCTACGCACAACATACGTACTTATACTTACAAAATACAGGACCACTCGACCTCAATCATATTAAAGTTTAAACATTGAACACCCTCTATTTCAAGAAGCATGTTAAGTCTCTCGTACCAGGTGTCAAGGAAACACTTGCAAACTTTGTTATTGGTGTCAGGTACTAAAGAATTTGCCAAGTCACAGAGAAAGACGGCTATGAACCGAGTAAAGAATGCCAGTGTCGAAATTGCTCATAGTTTAAGATATTTTTGAAAGACTTTAGGAGAATTTTGTTTATGCAAAACAGGTAGACAAATAGAAAATATTTTCCATTACATTTTAGAAGATTAAAAACTTAGAAAACGCTTACTTTTTATAAAGATTTCATTATTTTAATTTGGGATTGAATTTATTTTTGTTAAGTCTAGGATAGAATTTTACGTTAGTTATTACATATGTTACTAATAGGAAATAATGGCTAAAAATATAATAAATTGGTACCCAAACGATTATTGATATGATTTATACAGGCAAATAAAACAAGACATTAAATCCCAAACTTCAAAACCACACTAGCAAAAACGCTAAACATGAAAAATCATTTCACTGCACAAGATAAGATAAAACTGTTAGATTTTACCTTTTATAGAATAAAAAGGAAGGCCACATTCCCTTTGATCCTAAGGATAAGCGGGGTGTGTTGACCTCGACGACAGTTTGATCCTTCGATCCTCGGTTATTATAAGGCTTTGCGTATATTATGAGGTATAAATAGGCCGTGTCAATGTCGTGTTGCAACCTCGTACGTATGTGGGTACTCGTACGTAAGCTGGCACAGGATTGAATGCCCTTTAGTATTCTAGGTTACGTCGTTATTCTTAGTAAAATAATTTTGGCTCTATGAAATAGGTTGAAGAATATTTCACGCCATTCTTGGAAGATTCCAGAAAAGATCCTTATTATAATAACTTGATTCTAACAAATTACGAGCTTATTCAAGTAATTACCAAATTCTTAGTTAATGCAACAAAGGCGTTAAAGTTTTTACTGAGGTTAGAAGCTGGACGGGATTCTTTGTACGTTTTAAGTTATGTATCTACAATTTTAAGAACACCCGAAAAGAATGGTGTTTTAAGGACCTCCGACGCTGTAATACAATCAGCTGATTACCTACCCTACTTCAACAGAGATTTTTTGTCCTCTATGTTAAAATCAAACCTTTAAACTAAAAACGACCATATTTATAATCTTATTATATAGAACCTACAAGATTATATTTGGAAGCAAAAAATACAACACAAATTTTATACCCGAGAGGTCCAGGGTTTCCCTAACGAAGTAAAAGCCATTCGCAAAACCAACATTGGTTCTCTAGGAGAAAACAAAAATGTTTTTCAGTCACTTCCTTGCCCAACAAATAAACCTCCACGGGCCAAGAATCGACAAGATTACCAAAAAAAATACCTTCTATTTTTTATTAGAAGAAATAAACAACGTAGGTGTCCTCAAAGCTAGTTAGTTGATACGGCGACAGAGAAGTCTTGTAATGGAATGGGGATCCGACATAATAACTTTTAATCTATTTCGACGATCGTCTATCTCTGCGTAAACATGGAAATACTCCAGAATTTCATATAACGCTTCGAAACATATAAAAAGTTTGAAGTAATTATTTTGTTACTATTGTTCGTCATAAATAACCATGTTTCATGTTAACGATGTGTCCATTTTTATGAAATACTGGCTGTGTTTCCGTGTGACGCACACTCGTATTAAATTTTGTTTATTCCTTCCGAGTGTTTTGTTTTCTTTGAGAAATTGGTAAATGTTTATGATGGTTACTGCTCCACTCGTTTAGAGTACTTTAAAAAGTCGATCTCTACAAAATATTATTATATCCTTGAGTTATACAAATAGATATGCAAAACTCTCTCTAGCAACTTCTTTTTACTACGGGCTTAAGTGATTATAACTACTGTTTCGTCAAAAAATACTAACTATATTGACAGTATAGCGTTGACATCGTTGTAAATATTTTAAAGTAAACCAAGTTATTTATCTTTTTTTCCCTAAATAGCGAGTGTACTGGTCTGAACCAACTAAATGGCCTAAGTTTTTTTTTTTATACCTTAGTGAAGTCCGGTCATTTCTGGGCAGAAGTTAGGTTAATAGCTCTCTGAATTAGTGTAAATTTTAAAATTTACATTTATTGTAAAAAATAATCCAAAAACATAGAAAAATAGTATTTATTGTGTAGTTTCGTTGTCTGTCTCCGAAACTCACTATCAGAACTTTACAAAATTTAAATAGGACCATTTTGGAACCTCTTTCGAACATTGTTTTGATTATATAGGTCTATCTATTTAAGACTAAGTTATGTCTGAACATACACTTAAAAAAATATAAACATCCTAGAACCTTTTTAAGGTCTATTATAAAAAAACCTGTGAATTTCTACAATCCTGCTTCCCAAATTTATCTCTTACATTTACTGAATTTCATCGGATAAAAAAACGCTGACGCATAAACCTACACTGATTTGGAAAATGAGATGACAAGCAATAAAAAAGTTTTTCCAATGTGAAGCATATAGGAAAAGTTTTGGGGGATCCCACACAAAAACTGTTTTATATTTGATTTATGTACAACCTTTTCAGTATGGTGTACGGGCTGTCATAAGTTATTTGTTTCTTGAAGAAACAGAAGATTCAAGGGCTTCTGACGATCAAGGATATCAAAATAGATCTACGCTTCATGTAATATTGGCATGTAATGTATATCGAGATGAATGGTGGATAAAGGGTTTATGGTATTGGTTGATCGTAGGTAGTCTTTTGTGTTTTGATTTCTGCATCACACCATCTATACTCTATACTAATAATATTATAAAGAGGAAAGATTTGATTGTTTGTTTGTATTGAATAGGCTTCGAAACTACTGGACGTATTTGAAAAAATATTTCATCGTTGTGAAGTTACACTAACCCCGGGTGGCGGGTGAAACCGGACGCGGACGCCTCGCGGTTTCACCCGCCATAGTAGGAAAATATATTTAAAACATAGTTATATCTACTTTATGTAGGTATGTACTGATTTATCGCTTAAGTGAGTACGAGTAATAATAATGATTGGAGTTAGAAACGAGTGGCCATGAGTTCTTATTGCCAAGTTCTATTGTCAGTGGCTTTACCTCAGAATTCTGTGAGCTTTATCTTTTGCGAACTTGTCATTATGATGTGCCCATCACCATTCCAAATTCTGACAGATAAAGAAGAGAAAGAGTTGCAATTTGTGTAGGTTTTTCATTGGTTCTGTGTCTGATTTATCTCTGATCCCATTCGATAGTATCATCCACATCGACAATAAGAGTGAGATTCCTTACTAATACTATACCTTATTCTTTACTTTAGAATCCGTTGGCTCACATTTCATGAAAGTTTACCAACATGTCCGAAATTGGATAATGCCATAATCCCTAATTAGTGCTAGAACCTATCCGGCTTCTAATTACTAGTTAAATAACTCGTTAAATGTCAACAGCAAGTTACAATGTTGACATTTGAGGGTAAATAAATTACACAATTTACTTACCCTCAAATGTCAAATTTCTAACTTGCTACTACCTAATTAACACCTACTCAAAAACCAAACTATAATATATGCAAAGCTCGTGTTTCTTCAAAAGTAAACATTATTAACCTTAAACACTGACGTGGGGTCTCATAGACCCCAACGGCTACTTTTTATTGAATTTGTCAACGTATCTTATAGGTACGATTTTGGTCTTCCCGGTACCTTTCTTAAACTCGGTGACACACCAAATGCAGTGGTGATTGAATCTACTAGGTTACTGTAATAGTTAAAATTATTTTTATTTTTATTTTTGATTTTTATCTACGAGTACATAGTAGTAGGGAGTACTTTTAAGCCCATCTTTTTTATTTATGTAGAATTACATACAAAAACAAAAATAACTCTGATATTTGATTTAAGTTATGAATTTGTAGGGTACTAAGCTATTCTTTACTAATATTAAAAAGCTGAGGAGTTTGTTTGTTTGTTTGTTTGAACGCAGTAATCTTAAGAACTATTGATCCGAATAAAAAAAATATTTCATTGTTGGATACCCCATTTATCGAGGAAGGCTATAATATCACGCTACGACTAATAGGAGTGGAGCAGCAATGAGAAATGTTGCAAAAACGGGGAAAATTTACGCAGGCGAGTTTCGCGAGACAGCTAGTTATTTATAAAACAAAAAACATTGCTTTTAAAAGTAACTGCTCATGAGAGTATTTTAAAAAGTTGGGGTCTAGTAGACCCCACGTAAGTAAATTTACGTCAGTGCCAAGAAATTGTTAGCCAAATAGAAAAACAAATGAGTAAAAGACACCTTTACTCATTTGTTATTTTATTTAATAATGTTCTTTGTTCTTTATGTAGGCTGCTACAGGCATGCAAAATGTAGGTACATCTTATAAGAAAAAAGTATTATAAATACTAAGAAAAAAGGTCTAGTAACTCCCACCTTAACTTTTAAATAATTCTATTCATTGTTGTTTATACTTTTGAATGTAGGCGGCACTATTTATGTTAAATAATAATAGTGCCGCCTACTCAATGACGTCTTACATGTAAAACCTCATTGCCGCCTACTACTAAATGTTGAACAGTAAACCTGTCACGGTTTACTGTTACCTTTTTATTTTAAGACCTTATTTATATAGATGCCCCTATTCCTGGACAAATCAATAATTTGACTTGAAACTGCTTTTTTTTTCATTGCATCCATCTAAGAAGTACTACGACTCTATTTAAATACGGGTGACGGATCTATATCATTCTTGGTTTCAAAAATAGAATGTCAATTAAGAAAATTGCAGCAAAGGCGCGACGGAAGTATAGGTACTCATTTTAACCATTTATTTCAATTTCTTGAACTGTTGATTGCATCAATTTTAGACAAATCGAAAACAATTGAAGTGCAAATAGATTTTGTTGAAGGAAATTGCAAAAGTTTTGTTCACTGTAGGTACACGTGGACGAGTTCCCGTTTCTTCAAAAGTAAACTTTTGTAGATTTGTAGGTACCTACTTGTGTTTGTTACATGTAACATGGTAGACACATTTACCTTTCATAAGTACTTGAAATAGAGAGATACCTGGCCAATGACTATAACATATTTTAAATCTATATTAATTTTATAAAGCTAAAAAGTTTGTTTGTTTGTTTGAACGCGATAATCTCAGGAACTACGGGTTCGAATTAAAAAAATATTTACTGTTGGATAGCCTATTTATCGAGGAAGGCTATAGGCTATATAACATTGCGCTACGATGAATAGGAGCAGAGCAGTAATGAAAAATGTTACTAAAACGGCAAAATTTGACGCATAAGAAGTTGCGCGGGTCAGCAATCTCGCGTGACTTGCGATCGAGCAGGAGGCCTACTTTAAATCAATGAAAACGACATTTCGATAAAAATGGTTCGGTAATATATACAAACCCAGCAACATAATTCAATCCACTCGTTCCCGAAAATCGTCTACGGGTTCGAAGTTTTTGTGGTTGTAAAAGAAAAGGATTAATTTATTATTATATATTAATTAATTAGAATAGTCCCCGTTATCTTTTAGAAAATTAAGAATACAAACCTTTATTATTTTCGTAAAGAGAGTAGACTTATAGATCGAAAGATCAGCGCCATCAGCGGGTCAATTCACGTATTTAAAGCAGTGCAGCTGCAGTTCAGTTTCGATTAAAACGGCAATTTTCATATTCTTGTAACTTTGGGTACGATCTTAAACTTTCGCGATTTGTACACATTATGAAAATGTATATATTACGGGTCTTAATCGCGTGAATAATTTAAAGTAAAATACCATGTTTATTGCCCGACGTTTCGACCGTATTGCAACGGCCGTGGCCACGGGTAAACCGATTAAGACCCGTACATATATATTTTCATAATGTTACCTTTTTATTATAAGACCTTAATTAAATAATGCCCCTATTCGTGAACAAATCAATAATTTGATTTGAAACTGTTTTTTTTTTCATTGCATCCATCCATTGACATATAGACCAGAACTGTGTCATTCCTTTCAATTAAATAGTAAATAGTAAATATTGACTGCAGAGCCTGAAATAGAGAATAATCTAATAAAAACATCGTTAATTCTTTATTAAAAAATAGAATGTCGATTATGCAAATAATACAAAACCTTTCAGATAATTGCAGCAAAGGCGCGACGGAAGTATAGGTACTCAATAAAATAACCCTTTATTTCAATTTCTAGAACTGTTGACTGCATCAATTTAAGACAAATCTAAAACAATTGAAGTACAAATCGATTTCGTTGAAGGAAATTGCAAAAGTTTTGTTCACTGTAGGTACACGTGGACGAGTTCCCGTTTCTTCAAAAGTAACATTTTGTAGATTGGTAGGTACCTACTTGTGTTTGTTACATGTAACACGGTAGACATATTTACCTTTCTTAGGTACTTGAAATAGAGAGATACCTGGCCAATGACTATAACATATTTTAAATCTATATTAATTTTATAAAGCTAAAAAGTTTGTTTGTTTGTTTGAACGCGATAATCTCAGGTACCACGGGTTTAAATTGAAAAATTATGGCTTGTGTTAGGAATGGGTTCACGTCGTAGTATAATGGACAGGATTCAAACCCACGACCTCACGATTGAGAGACCGATGCCTTAGCTATTAGGCTACCGCCGCTTTATTCACTTTCGTGACTATGGTAACCATGGTTGGACAGTAATAGAAGTTGGTTCTCTTTCTAATTGAGACGAAAGGATAAACCATAGACACAATTTCTATAAGCTTCTTGACTTGCCCATTAACTAATAATACGGATGCCTTTCAAATGGCGTGGCGTGATAAACATTCATTTGGACTGGATGAACGTCAGTTTGGACAGACGGACAGACGTTGCACTGCATTTGGATTGATGTATGCATCATAGAATTTTATAAGCTACGGGTCATAATCGCGTAAATATTTTATTTTAAGGCTAAATACCTTTGTTTATTTCCCAACGTTTCGACCGTATTGCAAAGGCCGTGGTCACGGGTAGGCTCACCCGTGACCACGCCAATATTTACGCGATTAAGACCCGTAGCTTATAAAATTCTATAATGTGTACAAATCGCGAAAGTTAACGAACATATGATGTATGCATCGTTAGTGGAGCCCTTAAGACATTTAAACCTACCACCAGCCAAACTGTACCTTATAACAGTAAACCTAGATACGTTTTAATCAGCAGCAGCTTCTATAAACCAATGAAACAATTAATTATAATATCTGCTACGAATGATAAAACCATGTTGAGAAAGCGTCTCGTTGTCGCCATATTCTCGTTAACATGCGAGTCACACATAACTTGTACTCTGTATGAGTGTACGTCCATAAATGTAGCAGTAATCATACTTCATAGAGGAAAAGGAAGCTTTGTTTGTTTTGGTTTCACTTATATTCATTTGTAACCTTGACTTGTCTTTATTTGTAGGCCTTATTTCATATGAGTTGTCCCATATTTACATAGTCTACATATGTGAGGTTCGGTATTATTTTGTTTACTATAATACTATTTGTAATATTAATATTATGACTGTGAAAATTTGTGAGAATAGATGATTTGTTATTTGAGTAATGTGGTCGCGAATTTTTATTGCCTTGTCTTCGTCTGCGTACATTTTCCCCGTTTTTGCAACATTTTTCATTGCTGCTTCGCTGCCATTGGGTGTAGCGTGATGTTATGCAGCCTATAGCCTTACTCGATAAATGGGCTATACAACAGTAAAATATTTTTTGATTTGAAGGACCAGTAGTTCCTGAGATTATCGCGTTCAAATAAACAAATAAACACTTAAAGTCCTGTATCGAGGGGGATTTAGAAACATACAAGTCATGAACACAAAGTACACCCAGACTCAAAACAACAATTTGTGAATCACACAAAGTGTGTCCCGTGTGGGAATGGAACCCACAACCTCTAGCGTAGCAGTCGTACACTCACACCGCGCCACACAGGTCCATTGTCAAATTCCCCCCAAAAAAAGTATTGCAGTCGTGTCTGGGGAGGGGGGGCAATTTCCCCAGTTGTACTAGTCTCGACTTAATTAATTTTGTCGTAATACTAAATGGTAGACTGGGTGGTTGGATTCCTGTGCGTTGAGTGTGGAACCATCTGAATTAATTCTCAAAACTAACCTAGCTATACAAATCGATTGCGAATTCAATATATTCAGTTTACCATAAGACTTAATTGCTTAATCATACTATATTTAATCTATGTTCTTTCATATAATTGCAAAAATATGAAAAAAATAATTCACAATGCACTTCAGGCGTTTATTACTTTATTTTACAATACCAGGTATGATAACTTTTCTTGGAACGGCATAATTCGTTATGAACATGAACGGACAATAGTTCTAGGAAACCATTTATACTACTTCCCACGATATATTTTTTTTTATAAAACTGCGTTTAAAAATTCAAAGAAGTAAAAAAAAATATACGTGAGGATAATAACTTGAAATTTGTTCTAGGTTTTGAGACTTTAAGTAGAGCGCGGACTTGCACGCAATGTAGACTAGCCATCGTGTTTATTTTTGGAAACACTTATGTTCTATTTTTAAAATCAAATAAATAAATTGTATTTCCTTTCCACATTATTTGGTACTAGCAGGTAGCCAGTAAGTATCAAATAACATGAAACCGATCTTTTTACCTTAATTTATAATAAAATAGATTGTGTTTCCGTTACTTTCACTTTATATATGGCCTTCTATTAAAAAAAAATTCTCTTTTTAGAAAGAAAACTTTTAATTTATTGTTCTATAAAAAAGGCTTTACACGATATTCAATGAAATAGACGACAACCCAGTTTGCGTCACTAACATCGCAACTAAACAACAGTGAAAAACTTTTCAAAATATGTTGCGTAGTTTTTTAAATACTAAGCGTTTAGCTATTGTTTAATTTGTATTCTATTTTCAAAATAGAATAGAAAAGAAGCTCGATTTGGCTATCTGTGGATAAGTTTAGATGAGGAAATCGGTAGGTGATCCCACACTCCAAGTTTATTATAGCATCAGTTCTCGTCAGAGTTTATTAATTTTAATTTTGCTAACGTTTTTCCTCATACTAAATATCAATCTGAAAATTGTCAAATCTAAATGTCCTATACTCTACTAAATTGTATATTTATATCTATATTAATATTATAAAGCTAAAGGGTTTGTTGATTTGTTTGGTTGAACGCGATAATCTCAGGAACTATTGGTTCGAATTAAAAAAATATTTTAGGTACTGTTGTACCTATAGCATAGCTATATATTTAGCAAGGAAAGCTATATACAGACTATATACATCACGCAATGAAAAATTATGCATAAACGGGGAAAATTGACGCAGACGTAGTTGCCCGGGTTACCTAATAGTTATAACATATTTTACACATTAGGCAGGATGTTCCGAAAAATCTATTATTTCGATTAATTGAATTGGAAGGCAATGTGAACTTTTCACACTAATAATTTCTGAAGGATATAGATCCTTTACAAATTACTCGTATGAAAAGTTAATCCATAGAGATTAATCATGAGTAACTTTGCGTTTACCTTTGTATATGCGAAATAGAGAAAACGAACAATCGGCCCATCTGATGGCAAGTGCAACTCTAAAAGCGTAGCAGGTGTGTTGCCGGCCTTTTGTAAAAGAGTAAGCTCTTTATTGAAGGTCCCTAAGTTATATCGGTCCAGTAATATAGCTGACGACAATTGATTCTACAAGATGGTCATGCGTAGCAAAAAATGAATCATACTGTGACGGATTTCCTAGTGTCGAAACGGTCACGATATTTTATTATTTTGTAGCATTGTGGTTGAACTTAGCTGAATGTTCGTCATAGCCTTGAATTTTCACTAATGAGATTTTAACCTATACTAATATTATAAAGCTGAAGAGTTTGTTTGTTTGTTTGAACGTGGTAATCTCAGGAAATACTGATCCGAGTTGAAAAATTATTTCACTGTTGGATAGCCGATTTATCGAGGAAGGCTATAGGTTATACAACATCACGCTACAACCAATAAGAGCGGAGAAGCAATGAAAAATGTTGCGATAACGGGGAAAATTGACGCATACGAAGTTAACGCGGGTTAGCTAGTAGGGACTAGCTAACCCGCGTAACTTCGTATGCGTCAATTTATTCATAATCATAATCAGTGACTTATACTATAGTACTAGTATCTATACTGGACTGGCTATTCCGTACAATGTGACAGCAATTTCAAATACCGAATCGAATAACCGTCCAGTGAACTTTATGACATGATTCATATGACTGCCATTGTTGTTACCCTTGTTACACAAGTATACACTTACTTCACAATTAGTTCAACGTTAAAATTGAATCCAAAATTACCAGTTTCTCTATCGCACATCTGACATTGGCAGAATTGTCGACATAGGCAGCGTTGCCATTAAAAAAAAAAAAGTACAAATGTCAAAATCAATTGGAAGCCTTGTGGTTGTGGGTGGTAACCTATCCAGCGTACCAGTAATAGGTCAGTGGTGTACCTACATTTCTTTGCCGCGCTCTACCGCCCAAACAGCTTGACAGATTACACTATGTGAGCTTTGGATTCATCTCAATTGAGGGACTGTACACACTTTCTCATTTGAGACGAATCCAACAACACCTCACATGTACCTACCTGTATTTTTTGTGATATAATTTTTCCTGCATAGAGCAGCTGGTCATTCAGGGAAAGTAGAGGGAACCAGATCACGCGGCAGGGCAATAGGAAGCCGCATATCTGACTGCGCCAGATTGTCTGCCAACAGGGAGAGGTGGCGGGAGCCCAAGCAGAAATTTGTGTTTGCTTCTACTATCGTTTCTCGTTGCGAACGTCTTTAAGTGACTACGACCGCTCCGGCAAGAGCGAAACGACAGAGAAGAAGTCGGGTTTTTTCCTATTGATTAATTATTGAGTTATTTGACTGTTCTTAAAATGTTTGGACCAAAACCAAGAGCTCACACACACATGGAGGATGTGATAAGTAATATTTTGTTGGTCTAGTGGTTAGTGACAGGATAAAACTTTGTGTGATAAGTCCGTTGGTTTATTCTATGTTCTGGGTGTTACTTATCTATAATATGTATGTATTTAGAAATATATAAGTATGTTTATCAGTTGTCTGGTTTCCTTAGTACAAGCTCTGCTTAGCTTGGGATCAGATAGCGTTGTGTGAGTGGTTCCAAGATATTATTATTATAATACAAGGTGATTTGTAATATACTACTAACCTCCCACTCGTGCTTTATTTACATAACACTAAATAACTTCGTAATAAACTTTTGCGATTTGTACATATTGTCTTAATCGCATGAGTAATTTAACCTTTTATTTAATTTACCTTTAGATAAACCCGCAATCATACATATATATACGAGTCAAACAGACAACCACCTTTTTAAAAGACGGTTAAAAATTCGATAACAGGGACAAATCTTTGACAGGGGGTCAAAGATTTAGCTATTTGTTGTTGGTATAGAGTGCAGTTTATTGAATAAAGCTGCTGTGAAAAAGTTAGAATGTAAGCTAGCATGCGTACAAAAACTATGATAAACGAACGTCAATTATGCCCTAATTATAAGGGCATTTAAATATAAATCGGTTAAAGTTCTCATAATAGCAAATTATGCTTCACCCTGCAAAAGAATTAAGATTTGTACCTCAAAACGTACCAAATTCAGTGAAACTCAGATTTATTAAGACAAAGCAATTAGATAAAAGCTTAACTTTTTTCATCCTTGTAACTTTGTTTCAAAACTCAATTTTCTTCCTGACGATTAATTTCGCCGGGCAAGTACCTGCTTTGGAAATGAATAAGTATAAAAAGTAGTTTCCAGTTGAATAGTTAGAGAAAAGAAGTGTTTTTCTATTTAACCGACTACGCCAGAAGAAGTTTATATGCATTTATAAAAGCGGCGGTAGTCTAATGGCTAAGGCATCGGTCTCGCAATCGTGGGTCGTGGGTTCGAATCCTGGCCATTATAAGTACTACCGACGTGAACCCACTCCTAACACCAGCCATAGAGCTTAGCTGGAGGGGTTAACAGGATTGCTAGTAATGTGGGACGAAAATCCCACATTGCTAGTTATCTTTTTATTTAAAAACAAAAACTTGAGAGGTGACAAGGGACACCCGGATGGAACAAAGTTCTTCTCTTAACATAACCTGCCCAATCCTTAACACGTGCTTAAACTTGCAGTCCAACCGGCTTGACATTTTAATGTGTGTGCTTGATGATTGACATCGATCCATGATCCTAGTTCTTTGACCTTACCACCGTGTTAAAGACCCTCAAAGAACAACGCGAGCTCCTCAAGTCGGCCCCAAAGTCACCCATCGCCACTCTTCCCACGCGTGGATCTGGAAAATAGCATTAACGTCAACGTTGGGACGAGCGTTATTCTAGATCCACATGTTGGACGAGTGGCGCAATGTGTGGAGCCGGTATTAAAAAACTCTTTGAAAAAGCTCTAATTTTAAAGCAAACGAATCAGATAAGGCCAGGTAACAGCAATCAAGAAAGATCACGTCATGCGAATCACGTCGACAAACGCTAGCTAGACGGCCGATATGCGTGACCCGTCCTTCAAGTCTTCAATCCTACATAATAAAAAATCCCTGACAACAAATATATACCTCTCTAGATCACCTATTGATAACCCACGATATCGAGACTTGAATAATAAGATGAACTTTATATTGCTACGGAGATGGGTTGCTATTTGATCTTTTATGTGTCCTTTCCAAATAGAGCGGTGAGATTTGTAATGACACTGATTATGTAAGTATATAAATTCTGCACATTAAATAAGAAAGAAAAAGTTCCCACATAAAGTGAAATGATGATCCACAACATGGCTTTTATGCTGAGTTCACATAGCCCTGGTTTTCAATGACGTCCAAAACCATTAAGGTATCTCCTTAATTAAATAAATAGTATATAGGTATTTGAAGCATAAAATACTTAACAATAAATATGTTAGTAATTTTTATTAAACATTTATTATTATTATTGTAAATGGATATTAAGCATTTATAGGCACAGATCATAAAATGATATTACATAATAATATATATTCATATATTAACAATATATATTCCTATCTAATGACATAATGACATAACTCCTACAGAACGAAACAGAGCATTCGTAGTGGCCTTCGATCAACAATTATACTGACATGATCACTTGACAGCTCGCGTCAAATCCTTTCCCAACGTTAACTGTAGGGCCCAGGTAGGGCCGCAGCCAAGGCTAACGTAAACGTAAAATAAAATGTTTACTCGATTATGATACGTAACTAAAAAATTATAATGTGTACAAATCGCGATAGTTAACGAACACAAAGTGAAAGTTCGTTAAATCACAAACTAAGAACACATTTTATTTTTATACCATTTTATACCTAGATACTTACTGCTACTAACCATTAAGCGATCGGTAATAACATTTTATATTTAAAACGAGGCTGAACGGAATGTCGTCATCTATCGGAATTTCCGACACGAGAAAAGTACAAAAAGGAATAAAATAAAATAAAAAAACATGTACACTTAAGAATGCCCACGTTTCTCCTCGAACTTGGATCAAGGCCAAAAACAAGCGTTCAAGGTCAATGCCTGAGATATTACTTTGTTTGTCCTGTTTTTTCCCTAACGTATATCCTGATAGTTGGATCACTTTCATATGTAAAGAATTATACTATGTATGCCTTAAGTGAGTAGCGAATCAGAAGTAAATTTAACCGAATTTATTCGTATATTTTATTTTATGTGACAAAATGGCTAGCTTTTACCAGTGTCGTTCTCTAGTCAAGTGAAAACGTTAAATGTCCTACTATAAAACTAATGAATACGTCATCGCCATACACTCGGTGGGTTGGTGAAAGGAGCCAACGCTTTCTGACGGTATTTAGGTTGTTTACAGTCACGTTGGTCATCGGTGCTGACGCACACTGTGTATGAGAAGTCGGCGCTGATAGGTCAGCGTCACTTATAAACGTTACATTTAATTACATGCAGCGTCAGTTAGTCAGCGCCGACGATCAGCATAAGAGAAAGCCAGGAAGCCGGGGGCCTTACTGATCGACGGATCACAAAATGACACTGGCGCTTGCATATTGCTCTGAAACTGCTCCAAATGTATATTCTGATGCGTAACGACACAACTCGTTAGTTATATTTAAATCCGACTTCTAAATACCATCAAATTGGGTATCTCTATGTATATATAGGTACTGCGATAAATACGTGCCTATAGTTATTAAAAAAGTCTTTGTACAATTTATTTTGCAAGACATGTATTTAAAAACGGGAGGGAGGGTTCTGTACAAATTTCTAGGTTCAGGAATCGAGTCTCGCAGTTTTTCAATCATCAGGCTATATTTTTTATGATTAATTACAAATAGACGTTTCCCTCATCTATAATCATTTTTAGAGTTAGCTAGAACCCTAAAAAGGTTTTTTTTTTAATAAAATAAAAATATACCCAATTTCAAAAGTGTTTTTTTTTTTAAGTATTTTATTTCAAGCTCAAGGAATGGTAATGGTGTCAACCATTACCATTCCTTGAGCTTGAAATATCCACACACAAGCTTGCTTATTTTAGGAAAAGTTTTTCTCTCATCCCTTGTGTAAAAGTGATGATACTGTTAATTATTTGATAGGTTTTTATAGCCACGTTACTACAACAGAGTATCATCAAACATGTAAGCGTTTCGAAATGTAATTGATTTGATTTTACTACATAATAATAGGCACTTGCAAGGTATTTGATTTGAAAAAAATACGCTGTTAACTGTGGCCACCCATTATAGCAATATAAGTCGATGTTTTTGTCTTATGGTCTTTACTTATAGGCCGTTTGTATTCTATAGTTTTATTTTATATGGTAGGAAGCTACGAAGAGTAAACTCATACATAAATATACGGAGCAATGCCACCAAGAACGAGATAGTAAATAAATCTCCTGATCGTATACTTTGTTGATGGCAAAAAATAGGTAAAGTAATATATTATGTGTTGTCGATTCATCAGATTATATGTACTAGCTCATCGGTGAAGGTCGGTAAACCTGAATGTTGAGACACGGAAAATAAATTATGGGGTACATATAACATCCATATAACATCCCAAAAGATACGTATTTACTTTTATTACATAAACAGGGTGATTTTTAATATACTAACCTCACGCTCGTGTTTTCACTACATTACACCAAATAACTTTGAAAACTTTTAAATGAAGAACATCTTAAAGGCATTTTTATTAATGCAGACCATATTTAGTTTGATCCCATTTGTCTTGTCATTGTTTGTTTTTGTGCGTCAAATACGTCACGCCAGCCACTCGAGACACTCTTAGAAGTTTAGCAGTCCGCACAGACCGCTGCACGCGTCCAGGAGGGACGATGTTAACATCTGGAACTGCGCCCGGTGTTCGGCCAAACTGTTTGTTACCATGTTAGCAAGGGAAAACGAGTATATAATAGTTGAACCACCTTAAGTCGCGGACAAAGCACTTTGAGCAGTAATTTTAGGGCGTATTTCCCGTTCCCGTGTTTATAAAAAATAGCCTATATCACCCGGGGTTAGTGAAGCTTCACAACGATGGAAGATTTTTTTTAAATCCGTCCAGTACTTTCGGAGCCTATACAATACAAACAAACAATCAAATCCTTCCTCTTTATAATATTAGTATAGAATAGAATAAATCAGTAAACATACATGATAAATAGGGTCGGGAGTAAACATCTCAGCGAGATGGTACCAATCCAACAACAAAAATCTAGTCACCTTTGTTTCCTTTGGCGCAAATATCGCAAGCACTTCGCGGAATAGACTTTAGAAGTTAATATAAGTACTTTTAATAGAAGCTAGGCTATGAAAGATAGTGGGGCTTGGAAGCCAAAAATGTATCTATTGTCCGTGGCATCGGTTACTTATAAAAGGATTTACCAGATAAAGCTCCGGGATGCGGGCTGAGCTACCTTTGTAGACTAGTGGCGATTGTAAAAAAGCTACGTCATACGGACTCACAACAAAATAGAAATCCGACCAAAAGCGCTTCGATTATATTCTCGCATGATAGGACTTTTCTGTACCTGTAGTTCTGTAGTTTTGTAGATTTTTGAAGTGAAAACTTCTTTAGCAGCGTTGTGCACTTTTTTTGGTATGGGTAAAAAATGTTAAACTCGCGTCAGGATCTGTTCGAAAATTCGTAGATCATGTGACCCTGATCGAAATTCGTCAGACGGGAGAGAGATCAATGAAAAACTGCTACAATGTCATTAGAATACGAAGGAAAATTTCGTGGCGAAATTTGCGATTAGCGATGTTAATATAGCACAGGTGGGAAATCGGGCGGTCCAGAAACTAGGACTAAGACCCCAGTTTGAGTCCGAGTAACTATAATTTTTTACCCTTTTAATTTTAGTTTTTGATTTGTGATTTTTTAGATTTCATATTTTTTTATTATAATGTAAATAATATTCAAACTTCATTAATATGTCATTATTACTGAGAGATAAACTTTTTAATTATTATGTCTACTTGTCATTGTTATCTTTTAAATTGTTGTGTGTATGTTTGTGTACGATAGCTCAATAAATGAATATTGCTAACCACATAAATGATAGTACTACTTACTACTACTACTCATACTGATAAAAAAATCCCTAACCATTCCAAAATATTCAAAAATGCACAACGTTAATGTTCAAGTTTTCACTTCTGCTGGCACTTTTTTATACGTCACGATTTTTTATACGTCCGTGCGTTTTTTATACGTATTTTCTTTCTACGTCACCATAAATGCATAAGAAATATATATTAAAGTTCAGACCCAGAAATTAAACCTGAGGACATATGATTGACAATCTAGGATGCACATCAGGCATCACCTAAATATGTAATTTAGTTTTTTAAAAATATCATTAGAATTAAGCATTTCAGTCCTTTTCGTTTCATCTCAAGTGGTGATTACCGTGACACCTATCTCCTACTACGTATACTTACATAGTCGCGCAAATATTTGAAGGTCCAAATTAGCTCTTTAATTACAATATTGCCAGTATATCCTTACCATTAGGTACATACAGAAGACAACCACAGTCGCAAACTCAGACGTAATTACACAGAATATGTGGCCACAAACCGACTCAAGTAACGTAATTTAGAAATACGGACACATAATGTAGGAATATGCAAAAGTTAGATGAACACTTTCCATTTCACGCGTGGCTTGGTACCAGTGAGGCGCTCATGCACACGCCCCCTTAGAGCTTACGCAGACGTTCTATGCTCCAATGAGTACACCACCTATTTGTGACGTCATTAGCTTGTCTGTCCCCAGCCTAATTTTGGCAGTATCTGTCTAATCATTACGTTTTATTATTCTGTTTGCTGGGATAATATTTGTTTTTTCTTTCCCAAACAACTCCTTTAGTTTATAACTGTCGAGTCCTTAAACTCAAGTTAAATAAAATGTTTTTCTAAAACCTCAAAATGATAATATCATTTTGAGGTTCAAAATTCAAACTTGTAAAGATATTATCTTTACAAGTTTGTGTAAATTAAAGAAATACTAAGTAGTTACGTGGTTATATATATATATATATATATAGTAATTCAAATTGAATCTGAATAACATGGCTGATTATGTTTAATCAAAATTGAATATAATCAGACCCATAATATATTAACTAGGCAAATAAAAAGCTTTTGAATTATTTAAAAAACCTAGCTTTTTGTTTCTTTATCAATTAATATTCATCAAAACAAAATAATACTTAAAAGAGTAATTTGAGCATAGAAACTATATTATAAATGTTAATAAACTTTCGCGATTTGTACACATTATGAAAATATATTTTCTAAAATAAATACATTAGGTACATGGTGTGTAAAAATCAGTAGTGTGACAAACGAGAATATATATATATATATGAGATTCAGACCCGTAATATACCCTACCGACTCGTAGTCACACCACATTATCACACCAGTATGACAAACGGTATTTCTCGTTTGTCACACTACTGATTTTTACACACCATGTACCTAATGTATTTATTTTAGAAAATATATTTTCATAATGTGTACAAATCGCGAAAGTTTATTAACATTTATAATATAGTTTCTATGCTCAAATTACTCTTTTAAGTATTATTTTGTTTTGATGAATATAAATTGATAAAGAAACAAAAAGCTAGGTTTTTTAAATAATTCAAAAGCTTTTTATTTGCCTAGTTAATATATTATGGGTCTGATTATATTCAATTTTGATTAAACATAATCAGCCATGTTATTCAGATTCAATTTGAATTACTTTCTAAATTCATCCAGCAATCCTAATAATGTAAGCTTCGTTTTAAAACAAGGTTTCGTTCAAGGATATCCGACCAATTTCCGAAGCTCATCGCAAAAAGCATTAGGCCCTGGCCACTAAGGGGCGTAATACTTTACACTAACAACACAGGAGTATCACTCGCATAACTGTACAAAACCTTTCAACCCCTGATTTGAAAAACCCCTTTGTTAATCCAATTATCTTTAGATTGTATTTAATTGTTTTCCTTTTCAGTTTTGACTGTTAAATGCCAGTCATTTTGTGGCCAATTTAATTGCTAATTGCCATAACAATACAGTTCCTGTTATTTAATCAATTATTTAAATAGTTGTAGTTGTATCTAAAATATTAAATTGACAGCCTAAGTACGTATGTGCGAGTTTAAACAATACAGGGTCCTTTTTCATGTTCTTTTTCCGTTTTCGCGGCAAGCCCGTGCGAACTATCACATGCACGGTGCGCTCAAAGATGTCTGCCGCGCATGAATTTCTAAGCGCAGGTCTTTTATTTACCATTATGATAAGATTTTGACAGTTCGCACGGGCTTGCCACGAAAACGGAAAAAAGAACGTAAATATGGACCTTGAATAAAATACAAAGATAGTATAATTTATATTATGTACTAGCTGTGCCCGCGACTTCGTTCGCGTGGAAGTTGGGTTTATATTAAGGTAGTTTATGTTACAATTTAACTTCTGTGTAAAACATATTGGAAACATGCTCCACAATGCTCTGTGGCATCTATGGATATTAGGGCCTAGCTCTAATCAGGGCCCGACCTATGGCAAGGCAAGCCAAGCAAATGTACAGTGCAGCAAAATGAAGGGCGACAAAGTTTATGGCGCCAGACGGTTAGAAGACAAATTATAATAGTATTTTACCAAAATGATTTGCATCACATCAAATATTACTATTATCGGTTTCGGGCTAAATGAAGCCCGAAACCGCCCAAGTACTCGCGCGAAATAGGGCTAGTGTGAGATAACTTTTTAAAAAAATAACCTGTTTTTAAAACATTGCATTCCCGCGGTACTGTGATGCGTGTTCAAACAAACAGACAACATTCAAACGTTTCTAATAGATATACTGAATTAGTATATATTTTATAAACGTTTAGTTTAAATACTAAACTTATTTCTTTATAATGTCTACATTGGTGAATTAAAAAATAGGTGTGTCAACCTGTCGTAGCCGAGGATAGAACAAAGTGGCGTGCAATTAGAGAGGCCTATGTCCAGCAGTGGACTGCGATAGGCTGATGATGATGATGATGAACCTGTCGTTAATTAAAGATCATCATAAATTCATATCCCTATACGTATGAATTTCAGATTTATTTTTTAAATCAATTTACCTGATTCTGTTTCATTTGTATTTAAACGCCTTCTATTTTCAAAACTGGATAAGTTTATTTTAATACTTGATGACTTTAAATCAAATTATACTTAAACTATCATGCTTAATAAACGTAGGTAAGCAAGGTATTTAACCTAAAATTATTCACGCGATTAAGACCCGTAATATATATATATTCATAATAGCTGTGCCCGCGACTTCGTTCGCGTGAAAGTCGTGTTTAAATTAAGGTAGTTTAGGTAACGAAATAACTTCTGTGTAAATATGTTGGAAACAGTCCTGTTGACTAAATACTTACTAAATAAAAATCGATCTGTTCTATTCTTTTAGATAGTTAGTTTGGTGTGCGGCTTAAAAATTGGGTTATCTGTTGTTTTTGTTTTATACCTACTTTCAACGTTATACCTACTTTTTACCTAATAAATTTTAATAGAATTTGTACGAAAATGTTGTTACTTCTCATGTGATCGTAAACTTGTAAAGCCTAAGTACTTAACTGTGATAGTTTTCCTTTAATTTTAGTATTTATACTACTACCCTGAATTTTTTCACATACCGAACATCAACCATTTAGCTGGCAGGGGGACAGTTGACTCTAACAAAAATGTTCACTATAAAGCCTAATATTATACACAAAGGAATCCTTAAATCTGAAAATAGTCTTCCCAAACCCTAAACGCTTTTTAAAAGACCTATCTAATGATACCACACACGATGGGGTAGGTAGGTGAGAAAAAAATCACATCCCCACTTTACATGTAAGAGAGGTACCCTTAAAAAAATAATGATTTTCAAGATTTTGTTCTTTCACTTTATCGGCGTTAGTAATTTATTCATGCAAAAGTTGCAACCTTCTAGCACTAACAGTCTCTGAGCTAAGCTGCGGACGGACGGACATAAGGGAACTATAAGGGTTCTGTTTTGCCATTTTGGCTAAAAATGGGGTGTATTTCATAATACAACACAATACTAATAATAAAACTGCTGTAACACTTTAGTAAGCAAACACAGAGCGTGTCATGTGTGTCATGCCCGCGAAAATGTCAGATATCCCTAAAGGTACGGTTGACAAACAACGACCCCCCTCCTCCCGTCACCCGAACTACTCACACTTGACCGATGTTGAGCCATTCATTATCGTTGAATTGATGAACACGTAATCTCCAACCATAACCCCAAAACATGATGCACCTGTGTGATGCGTGGTCAAACAAACGGACAGACAGACAAACATTTCTAAAAATCATAGCAATGTGTTTCTTTTTAAAACTTCTTTTACTAAGTATAGAACGTTATTGAATACAACGCCATCTACTTTCAAGAATGTTGCCACTCAGCATCTCAAGCACCTATACCCTAATAAATGTTTTCACAAATAAGGAATTATTTGATCACGGTGAACAATTTGATTTCATAGATGGCGCTACATGTTTTTTTTTTACGTGTGTAATGTCTTTTTTTTAGACGAACACATCATTTCTGGAAAAAGTCGAATACTTTTTAATTATAATGTAATATTGTTTTTCATTTCTACTACGATTAATTAATTACTCTCAGCAGTGCATGCAATACATATAATTAACTTACCTACGTGCATAATTTACTTGATTTTTAATATAAAAAAATAATAACCAAAGTAAATAAGTTACTTACGGTCGAAAAAATAACTAAAACATCGAGAAAAATATTAAAAAAGGATAAAGACAATTTAAAAAAATACAAAAAGAACATAATCAGACATCGGCTTCGATCTCGGGACTTCGTCGTCAAAGTCCACTAGCATAGCTTCGAGGCTATACTGTTCGCTACTTACCACGTCAAAATAACTGTTCTTATGAAACTTAACAATGTTGTGTTTAGCTCCTTTTAGTTTTAGCGTGAAGTTATGTATTCCATGGGTTACAATTATAGATAATGTCTAATTGTGGAAAATTTTGTGATAAACCATTATGGTGCGACAAAAAATACGTTGCTACTCGTTCCCCATAGACGTTAGCGTAATGATTCATAGTGTAAATAATGTCCTATAGTATTTACTATAAAACTGCAAATTTTCATAAAGATCCGTCTAGTAGTTACTGTTTTATAACGAAAAATAGCTAAAGACATTATCCCTTACTGCTTAGCTCCTATGGGAAAAAGCGTGATAATTTATAGCCTAAATGTTAATCTGCATCTATTAGATTGCACGTGCAAAATTTCAACCGAATCTGTACGGTAGTTTTTGCGTGATGCGTGTTCAAACAAACAGACAGACAGACAGACAGACAGACAGACAGACAGACAGACATTTCTAAAAATTCAGCAAAGTGTTTGAATACTCTTTTCGAACATTTCCTAATATTTTTTTTCACTAAGTTCGGCCATGTACAGACACGTGAAATTTACAGTTTTATTATATGTATATTATTATATAGATAAATCCGTATCATTTTTTGCACTATCGCCCACACTAAATTAGAGCTATAAGATATTTCAATCATGTGTTTAATTGGTGTTTAAGATCAATTGAATAGGGCAAAATCGGGTAACCACGGACAATTGAACAAATGACAAATAAGACACAAATAAACTGAATTTGTCATTTTATTTTATAAATAGCTGTTGTTCGAATTTTCATACGAATAACTACCTGTTGTTCGTATGAAAATTTTGAAAAGCTAATTTATCCCACGGGAACATTTTTCCGAGACAAAAAGTAGCCTATGTGCTGTGCAGCCTTTTTTAAATCTATCTTAGTTCCAAATTTCGTCCAGATTCGTTAACCCATTGTGGCGTGATTGATTAACAAACATCCATCCATCTACACATCATAACTTTCTCATTTATAATATTAAAGTAGATAATATTTGGAACTTCTATAATTATATTAATAAAACGTTAATCATAAATATAATATTTTTAATCATATATTCTATTTTTAATCATCTTTCTAATAAATAAATAAATAAATAAGAAAAATTTGGCAATTTACACTTAGTTGCAAATAAATTAATTTAATTTATTAACATTGATTTCAATTATATCGGTAAGTCTCAACAAATATAAACTAAGTACCAAAAAGTTATTAAACTATATAAGTATGACAGTTCTTTATTCTTTCCCCTTATTATGACAGAAGAAGTGACATAACATTTTTAGAAAACATTCACAACAGTATTAAACAGTCGTAAAAGTTACGAGACCACGCTAATCTTTCGCATCATGTACGAAGTAGTAAGTTTAAACATCTAGATGAAATTCAAACTTTTTCAAATCACGATGAAGGTAATAACTTCTTTAATGAAAACATTTAAAACTTTAAATAATGAACTGAGTTTAAAACTGCGTCTTTATCTTGGAGGTAACTAAACCGCTAAGTTCCAAGATGCTCTTAAAATAAGTGGCAAGGTGAGCCGATCGATACGGGTGCACTTTGCATTGCAATCCTCACTCTGTTCTGAAGACTCCTTTGTTCTGTCTGAAAAGAGTTTATTCGATCATGACGAAGTTTTTGTTAAGGTTTCCAAGTTTAAATAGTATGTGATAGATTAAGTTTAGTTCATTTATTCATTATGTCACCAACAAAACGTACCTGCGCCAAAATAAAAATAGAAACGCTACAATCCATTACAAGTTGAAATTGAAGATTAATTGTTAAAAATTAAATGGCTGGCCCGTTTATCTAGTGGTTAATGACCCTGATTGCTAAGATAGAGTTCGATTCCCATACGGGCGCCGGGTGTTCGTTGTGTTCGTGATTTGTATGTTTATAAAGTTGCCCACGACCCGGCTTGTAACCAAACACGAGAGTAGTCTTTTAAAAAAAATGTCCATCTTTTTAAATGGAAATTTTTAAGGTAAGAAACTAGGCAGATTTTTTTAATAATTAGACCTCAGGCGCATTTGAATAAATATCTCAGACAGTTAATAAAATAATAAATTGTTACAAAATAAAGAACTCGGCGGCTTATAAAATAATAAGTGAAATATTGTGGCGCCAAAATCCGCCATTTTGATTTCTTCTAATTTTGATGTAGGTAGCCAGTGTCACTCTCACAACCGAGACGAATCTAACGATACCTCTCAAGCTATGTATGCTTAAGAGCGTGCCAAAGAAATACTCGTATATATACATACACTCAATAATATATGATAATATCATACTAGCTTTATCCGTTAAAAAAGTACCATAAGTAAGTGCTTCTTCAAGGCCCCATATAACTCTATACCACAATTCATTAAAACGCAACAGGCCGTAACACTTTCGCATTTATATCTAAGGATAAATCCACACCGTATTTACCAATATCCTTGATAGATTTGAGAATTACTACAAAACAACAATAATATTAATTCTAGAGCAGTGTTTCGCAAACGGTGTGCCGCGGCACACTGGTCTAGAGTTCCCGCCTACCTCTACGAAATATCAACTTTGTTTTTATCCTAGCACATTGTCGTCGTGACTAATACCTAAATAAATCCATGCCAAATTACAGCTTTCTAGCACTTACTAAACAGGCTTTGAGCTACAGTGTGGCCAGACAGAGAGACGGACATGGTGAAACTATTAAAAGGGTTCCTTGTAGACTTATGAAATCCTAAAATACTGCGTGGATTATAATTAAGTGAAACGCTATTTTGTTTGGGATGTTCTAAGCATACCTTTACCTCAAAAAGATTGCAAAAAACTGCTTTTTAAACACTCGTAAATAAAACAGTATTTTTGTTGTACAATACTGGCATCCTCAAGCGGTCAGATTCACAGAACTTACAACGAGTATGAAGATACTAAGTAGTCGTCCATCAAGAGAATGACAAATCTAGTACAAAGAGACCTAAACCCTTGGATTTTGAAGCTTAAAGTAAGCCAAGAGTATGAGTAATTGTAGTCGTGGGTTACTTTGGTCCTGTCAAACAAATTAGCAAGAAAATCGTTTAGATGTTTCATATTAGTTCAAATAGCTTAAACTTGTAAAGAACCCATTGAACAGATAATTACTTATCTCACTAAAATCGAGTAATAAATGACACCCGAACGCAATTTAGTATTGATAAACTGTTGAACTGCTTGTCAAATCACATTATTTTTTGGAGAAATGTATCCAAAAATATTACTTACTATTAATTGTCTTACATTACAAAATTAAAATTCTGTAAGGTGCCCACACACAAGTGTCAAGCCCAAAAGTGTGAATTGTTGTAACCTTAGTTAATAAACCATTTTTTTTTTATACAACAGACATTATCAAAATCTTCCAACAAAAACAAAAAACCGGGCAAGGGCATCTCAGACCATGGTCTAGTCAGTGTAGGGTTCCGCAGCCGTTACCGTATGAAAAAATCCGATTTGAGTAATTACACCATCAGAAGAGCGTGTGTTCATGGCACTTATACACCTTTTTGTTGAGACACGCAGTTTTTGGCAATGATTCAATGACGGTATATCTGATCATGTCCAAAATCATTTTAGTTTAAATTATTTATAGTGCTACCTTTGTGATTTTTTTTATATTTTTTGATCATAGGGGGCACAATTTAAAACTTTCGGGCGAGAGAATATTTTTGGAAATAACAAAAATATTCACTTAAACGGGTTTCTAATAAAAAAGTTTTTTAGAAACCTTAACATGTTTTTAAAAGAACTGTCTAATGATGTGCCAAACACTGATGGATGCTCAATATTTAAAAAAAATCCGCTTTTGTTATATGTATAGAGTTCTCCCCCTAATTAACTTATTTTTCAAACTAAGTAGCAGCTAATTCACGAAATTACATCTTTTTTCGTATTTCAGTAAAATGCCTGTAACATCCGGACGGACGGGCAGACAGACGAACGTTTTTGTCATTTTGGATTCGGAACCCTAAAAACAGCTACTTCGGTCCTCAATCTTTCACACATGCAGCATGCATATAGTATTTAATTATGGTTATTGTTATGTTAATTATTATGTCCATCTTTATGAAGGAGGACTTCTGGCCGAAGGCTGTCGCGTACCGACGTTTTCGTGGAAGGTTACGTGACACCACGCAGCGAAACACGACGCCGCTGTCTCAATCCCAGTGTCGTGTATAATTTTAATTATATAATTATGTATTAGTTTATTGTTTTTATGTTAAGTATTTGTGTAATTGTAGTATAAATTATGTATTAGTTTATTACGTTTTTAAGTATGTATTGGTATGATATGGGCCTTAGTATCCTGAAATAAATGGTTATTATTATTATTATTAATGAATCAAACTCTGAATGGTGGACAGATTTAGTCGAAATCATAAGAAAATTATGTGATAGATTGACGCTATCCCTTTTTTTAACCAATCTTGTAAAACCATAGGCCCAAAATAATATGGCAGTATATGTGTGAGATTCTATTTTAATCATCACGTCAGTACAGTCATATTCAATTATTTGAAGCCCTGAAGCAAATCGCAAATACAGAATAGACAGGTTACATTTCAACAAACCCTAATGCTAATAATGAGCACACAAACCGCAAATGAAGTTGTCAGAATAAACCTGTTTCAGTAGTTAACCGATAATTGTCGGCTTAAAACCGCATCTGTCTATCCTAACGTTCAGAGCTGTAGTGGCATGGCTTTGTCCAACTGCATGATGCAAATAGGGGTACTATAATCCATAATAATATTATAAATGTGAAAGTAACTTTGTCCGTCTGTTACGCTTTAACGCTCAAACAGCTAAACGGATGCAGATGAAATTTGGTATAGAGATAGTTTGAGTCCCGGGGAAGGACATCGGATAGTTTTGATCGCGATAACTGACATTCACGAGGGCGGAGCTGCGGGCGAAAGCTAGTATCTTTAATAATATAATGCAGACAAATGACATTTCACATTCTAATCTAATTAATGAATGGTTTTGTTAATTTGTAAATATATAGTTCATAGATTGTAAGTTTATGTCTATTGTGTTATAAATAATTCCTTAGTTGTAAATAATGTCAATTTGATTAAGTTATTCCAAATAAAAAGCACTTATTGTTTTGAGATTAACGAATACCTCCGACTGCATAATGTTATTTAAATTATGACACAATGGGGTCGGCAATGTAAGTTTGCCGTGTGGTGCCGGCTTAAGAATAGTACCACCCCATCTCTTCCCGTGGGTGTCGTCAAGGCGACTAAGGGATTTCACCCCGGAGGACGGGCAGCAGCGTCCTCTGCATACTTAAAGCCTTACTGCGATCGCCAACCCGCTCGCCAAGCGTGGCGATTATGGCAATTACCCCCAGGATCTACACATCAGTAGGTTCTACTGGGGAGACCCGTGCCCAGCAGTGGGCTATCATATGGGTTGATATGTATGTATATGTATATATGGGGTCGGAGAGAAGCAGAGTAATTTGTTTTCCCCTTCTTTACATTTTTATTTTAAGTTTGCTTTATAAACAGTCGTAGGTATTGTATATGAGTTAATTTTTCTATTTTGCTTCAGAGCACTTTGCAATGAGAGTTGTGCACTCATTGCGGTAGGCAAATGTTACACGTTGGTTCCTGCGTAGGTATACACAAAGAAGAGTGCTTGATAACTACCTGCTTTCTAGCGTACAAAAGCTCTTTATTGAAATAATCACATCAATGAAAATGGTTTAAATGGTAACCGTTTTCATTGATAATCCAAAGTGAGATTGTCAGTTAATACTTTTCACGTAAAAGTGGCCATTATTAATTTAATAAAAGTGCCGGCAGAAGTGAAAACTTGAACATTAACGTTGTGCATTTTTGAATATTTTGGAATGGTTTGGGTTTTTTTTATCAATATTAAGTGTTTAAATACAATATTCATCTATTGCGCTATCATACACAACGAGGACAATTTAAAAAATGTCAATGACAACAACATGACAATTAAAAAGTTTATCTCTCAGGAAAAAATACATACTGATGAAATTTGAATAATATTTTTCGATCTTACTGACAAAATAATAAAAAAATATGAAATAATAAATCACAAATCAAAAAACTAAAAAAAATTAAATAAAAAAGGGAAAAAAATAATCGTTACTCGGACTCGAACGGGGAACTGGGGTCTTCTGGTTTCTGGACTGCCCGATTACCCACCGGAGCTATAATAACATTGTAGAAGGTGGCGAAATTTACCTTTGTATTCTAATGATATTGTAGCAATTTTTCATTGCTCTCCCTCCGTCTTATGAATTTTCGATCGGGGTCACGTAATTCTGACGCGAGTTTAACATTTTTTACCCATATCAAAAAAGTGCACAACGCCGCTAAAAAAGTGTCTAAAAAAAAATCTTTTAACAACAATAACAATCATACGCGTACTATACTACCTCAATAGATAGCACTGCAATAGTCGACTACCTACGTCTTAGATCCCACACTTGAACAAGCTAATGGCTTTGATTCGATAATAGAGTCGCTGAACCAGCATATACCGCGGGTGGCGCGTCTGATTCATCGCTTATTGCTTATTGCCGAGTTATTGCCCTGATTGCAACGTGTAACTGGGAACTATAATCTGTTTGTAGCCCAGTTAAATTAAGGCTTTTGAATGACACGAGATTTTAGAGACGTTTGCGGTAAATTGTAGAATGCTGAAATAAATGTTAGATTCAAATTTCAAACAAAGTTGTTCATCAAATTTGGTTTACGTGATTGGACTATTGTGCAGACCTTCGTATAGAGATGTGTGTTAGCTAGTCACCAAACTAACATCAAAAGATTTTTTGTCGGTTTTATTTTATTTTACTATAGTGGAAAATAATGTGGGCCTCCAGGTGGGCCAACGTAGGCTCCTGGTGGTACCTAAGCAATATGCCTCCTGTAAGAATTTAATTATCGTAGGTAAAAATTACGAAACACAGTCACCATTTTGTCAGAAAATCTATTTGCCCACATGAGTTCTTGATCCAAATCGGGATTAAAGATATAATGTCGACACGATATTCAGATATAGAAACTCAAAGAACAACAACAAACAACAACATACGACATGCAAATATATTTCATCTGTATAATTAAATGAATCGATTGGGTAACGTTAATAAAAGTAAACAATACGGGATGATCCCGACCCGATGGAATCCAAAGGTCACATTAATTGGGGACGGATGAATCAAATTCATCCTGATTGACTACACCTTCAATGAAATCCTTTTAATTCTGCGTTGGATAGTTTATTTTATGAAAATATGTATTGTTATTTAAATCATTTTTAAATAAAATATATTTTAATTATTGTATTAACATTTCGTGACACACAGAACTATAAACCGTCTTCTTCTTCATGGTTTGAAAGCAATGAAACATCGGCTATCAGGTAAAATTCTTCTACAATAAATGCATTTTGAAAGACTGTTGACTTGTGTTTATTTTTCACTGAATACCTGCACAAAGATTCAGTACTATCGACTGTACAAATATTCAAGTAAGTATTTTTACACGTGAAATGTGGAGGTGCGAAAATGATGACCGTTCCGTTCGGTGTTCAAACCACTTCAAAACGGTTTAACGCCGATTTTGTTACTTGAGCTAAATTTCCCTAACCCCCTCCCCCTTTTACTAAGACTTATCTCACTACCTCCCCGAAAAATCATTATAAATTGGCCTATGGTTCAGTTTTCCGCCATTTTCACGACTCTAAACTAAACCTTACTAGTTTACGGAAACCGGTGAAGATGTGCCGTTCTACGAACTCCGACAAACTTTTTAACACTAAAGTACCTACGAGTATTTTGCCTCTTAAACCGTCGACTTAAGTTTTCGATAGCTCATATTGAATTTTTAAAAGTTCTTAAGTTAACACTGATCGTCGCATCTTTTTTGTTACTCCTACGTGCCAATTCTATTCTCACACGGGCCAAAATATTTTATGATCCTCAAATTGTACCAGTTCAAGTTATGAGTAACTTTATGTCTTGGATTTAAAAATATGTACCTTATATTTAACTAGAAAAGACTGGCCGCGAGTTTCTCCGGCTTTATCTATTGTTTGCAAACATTACCTGCATGTAAAATGTAGAATCCTGACGTCACAAGAGTTGTTTTGCATCCTAGGTCATAAAAAAAAAAATATTTTTAACTAATTGGCTAACATGATTAATGTGAAAAGATGAATGAATACTAGGGGTTGCGTTATAGTACAAATTGGACTGACGATTTTTTTTTACTTACAACCATAGTGTTAAGACTTCTTGCGTAGATCAAATTAATTGAGTTTCTGATTGGCGCTTACGTAAACAGTGAATATTTTGTTATATTTTAAAAATGTATTTCACATAATTTAAGTATAATATTAAATAGGTTTCTGCACTTATTCTTCAAATAAGCTTCAAGTATGCCAAATGTCACGTTCTCTGAAAGCGTTATATTCTTAAAAAGGGATTCTAAGTTTTCCCTTCACATATAAATATAGTGTGCTACACAGGTGTTGCTTTGTCGTCCATATACTACGGTACCATCAGGTGATCTGTACAATGCTTTCCACGTAAATGGTAAAAAATAAAGATAAATGAAAACTTTATAATATTCCTCGCCAAATCCCATTTCCATTTTGCAGACTCATACTTCAGTATTATAACAAAAGCTAAAACCAAATATCGTCTTTATATTTGGCCAACGAATCCGCCCTAAGCTCACATCGCTCCGCGGTTTCGAAGGTCATCAATCAACAATCAGCGGCTAATACTCTTTGTCTTGTTAAGTTTCTTCAAAGACTTAGTTACAAATTAGATAAAATTTACTTTAACTTCATTTTAAAACACTATTGCTTTCTTTTTCGATTCTACAGGTATAGTTAAACTGCTGATTAATTTCTATTAAAAATCTAGCCATATCGTAGATATTCACAAACTATAGAGGTTGTCTGAGGTTGTCTGTTTGCCCATTTCTTTAGACTATATTGTTGATGTCATAACAAAGTAGTCACTCGTCTGTAAATCGGAATGTATTAATGTTACCTAACCTAGATGATAAATCGATTGTGTTCGATTTACACTAAGTCACGGACGAGACCTCTTTTGTCATTCTAATGAGTCTAGGAGCAAACACTGATTCATAATTCGAAACATTCACGAGAAAATACGATTCATCAGTAACTTTTAGTAAACAAGAATACAAAATGAGTTATTAAATGAAACACATGCAAATACAAACTACATCGAATATATTTGAACTAAAAACTGTTAGGCAATCTGGAAAAATGAATATCTAATATTTATTTATCATTTCCGCAGTCAAAATGCCAGGAAATGTAATTCAGATGTAACATTTGTGCAAGGAGGTCGAATGTAGCCAATTTCGCGGGAAAAATGGCGATTCCCTTAGGGAGCCAATTGGCTTCTAACAAGCAACCGCCCGGAGACTAAGCTGTTAAGCCTTGATTTAACGCTGACCCAAGGATTTGGATAATTTGGACAGATTTTTAGTTTATACCCCTACAGTTTAATCTAAACATATGGAGGACTTAGTGTAATTTGTTGATCTTTGAAATAGTTTTGTTTGTTTGAGGTCGTTGCACGGCAGGGTTCGGGTTTTCCTTTGTGAAATGCGATTTAGCGTATCTAATTCAATAAGCGACGCCAGATGTTGGGTTGAAACCAAGTGGCTTCTAGTCGTTTCACTTTTCATATTAAAGTAGAAAGGTTGTATACACTAAAGATATATAATTCTTTTCACTGGCTTTAACTAATGCTTTGCAAACTTTGCGTTAAAAGTAAAGGTAAAATCCTGTCTTATCATAAGTTTGATAAGTTATGAGTCTACATTAAGTGAGAATTTTGAATTCTCAACTTTGAAGCTTTGATGCTTGAAGAAAAAAAATAGTTAGTTTGAGTAGTATGAGTACTTTAAAAAGTGGTGATAAAGCTTAACCTTCCTAAGCACTCTGTCTGCTCGGAAACCATTGAATGGCGAAATGTGTAGGTACCTACTTTTCCCTGTTATAAAATGATATATACTTCGATTCTTAATTGCGTGAATAATTTAAGGTAAAATACCTTGTTGCAATACGTTCGAAACGTCGGGCAATAAAAAAGGTATTTTACCTTAAGTAATTCACGCGATTAAGACCCGTAGTATAGGTATATAATTTTACAATGTGTACAAATTTTCCCTTTTAGTTATTATAGAAACTCTCTCGATCACTGAAAATAGCATCCAACAACCAAGGGGCTTAGACAAATGCCACACACTTCTTTTTCCGCACACGCTACTGTTGGTTTTTGTTTACAAATTCAGCAACAGTCGCGTGACGTTTTGTCAACCTTATGTCAAAGCATACATTTTTTCGGGTTAGCGTGTGTGGAAAGAGAAGTGTGTGGTATTTGCCTAAGCCCCCAGGCAGACTTTTGCTATCTAATATTATTAAAGAACAATATGTATCTACGTTTTAAGTTGAAATAAACTAATATGTAGACTAGCCTACCTATTCTATTTCAGTTAGTTATCTCCAACACAGCTTAATATGAACTGTGTGGATAAACTTCAGTCGAGCAGTAGGTACTGCGCACTGGCAATTAACGCGAGGTGTATCTTACCTTCCTGTAACGATTAATTGCTTTTGCTACATAAAGTACACAGACTGGCTTGAAGCTAAGACAAACTTCAGTTGGGTGATACGAAACAGTATCTTGAAGATGTGTTCTCTAAATACTCGATTATATAGATTTTAAGGTGCCGTTTTCTGAACGCTGCTTTTTATATAAAACATTATTGTATTTACTAAATACAATGGTTCTTTCATTAAAATCATTTTGTAATACAACTTGATGATTTAAAAAAGTGGCCCATGAGTTTCTTAGCAGCTTCTTCTCATGAGTTTTACACTGGAAATTGTCGCCTAGCTTCATTTTGTTTTTTCCTTGCAAACTAATCATAATTTTATTATTTATTACAAATCGAGTTAGTTTAGTTTAGTGAGTGAGTGTTACATGTGCAATAAATGCTACCCATTAGAACACAAGAACAAATTGATCCCCTTCAATAAAGACAATAAGAAAAAGTGCCAATGGACACATTCTTAAGTTTTAGTATATAACATGGCAGATTAAGTTAAAATCAAATTATTTATTACTCTTTAAGACTAGATTGTAATGGAATGGCGAATCCAATCGGTCTCGAAAAAAATTCTCTCAAAAAATTCACTGCTTGTGAATTCAAAACTTAACAAAATTCTAAAGTAAGCCATTATTTTTCATTTAATCGCAGGTAGGTATTCGTCGGTTGGGAGTAATGAAACACGGATTGCTAGAAACGTACTGGTTTATTTGACAAGTCACATCTACTTAAATTAGCCTGGGGTTGATGCAACTACCCTCTTATTAATAATATAACAGGTATACAAAAAAAAATATTACAATAATCATTGACTTGGTTTTACGAAATGAAGATAATTGAAGTTTGAAGGTAGGTACCGTTTTGTAATATGTAGTAAACTTTTAGCCGAGTATGAGCTTATCGAAACAACGTCCTGGAAACGAACTCAAAGAAAGTACCTACCTACATAAAAAGCAACCCTTTCGCCTACACATTCAAACCAACAATGACCTCAGCCTCTACCTATTTAATTGAAGAAAAAGGGCACATATAACTCTTTCAGAAAACCGTCCAAGCAATAAAAGACCTTATATTACAAATGTCATTTATAACTATTAAGAATTTCATTTAGTTTTAAATGAAGTTTATATAAACGTAGATGTAGTTGGACGATAAGACTCTGACTGGTGAATTTATTTTGTATTTTTAATTTGAGACAATTAAAATAGAACGTTGATAATGAAAATAAATTATCTTGCTTTTTTAGGCGATGAACTATATGTATTGCCAAAGGAATATAAGTTATGCTTTCAGCGTAGACTTTAAATTAGAGATTTACTACATGCTGTCATACCAATCTACCTAAAAAATACCTCCTGTAATTTTTTTTTAAGACGACTCCCGCAAACCCACACTCGGAACAACAATTTGTGTATCACACAATGTGGTGTCCCGTCTGGGAATCGAACCCACGACCTCTTGCCTAGCAGTCGGATACACTCCCACCGCGCCACCGAGGCAGTCAAATGCAAACATCAAGTAAATACATTCTGAAAATTAAACCCATTGAAGGCATATGAACATCTTTCATATCGTCTTATAAATCGATTCTTCGATCGGTCTTAAGAATCGACGAAAAAGTGTCTGAAAAAAGTCACGTTATTGATTAGTTGCTGAGCAACAGCAAATGACGATTGCAGTGGCATGACATGCGATACAATTGGAACTAAATCAATGAATCAATCAAATCAATCGTCATCAATGTTTTCTTATGACGTTATCACGTTAAATTATCGTCCGTAAAAAGACTTTACAGACAACCTTTGTTTTTATTTTAAAACCAGTAAAATACACCGTAAAGCACCTAAACCATGATAAATCTTGGCATTACTTTTGACCGAGACCACTTTGTTTCTAAATCAGCATACGAATTGGAGATTTCTCGGCATTATTAAAATTTTATTACAAACCTCTTTAACATTTATGTACTTGTTTTGTTGTTAAGTTGTTCGTGAGTTGCATGATAACGTTTTAAAACCGAAAGCTTTTATCGCCTTCGGGTGCATTTACTTTTGATTTTATTAGCATTCTTAATAGAGGTAATAACATAAATGTAAACATAACTCTGTTTCTCTGTTTAACCAATTTATTGTTACCCTTTCAGTAAGCTAATTACCAAAAGAAACAAATTTTTACCTTTGAAAAATTCAATTGCAAATATTTTGGAATTATATGCAACCTTAGGTCCTGCTATGATTGTGAAAAATCAGTCATTTGGACTATGAGCTTAGCTTTCATACTGTGGATGGGGTACAGAATTATAATTTAAGAGATACAGCTATTAGGGTAATGAGTACCTAGTTTAGTCTTATGTTTAGAAGCTTTCTGTTAAGCGTAACACCGCGGAGCGTCGTGATAGTACATGATCCCACTATATTATACCCACTGACACTGATTTTATTTTATCTCATGTTTCATCGCATTTGCATCAGTACTCTAACATGGTGAATAGTACTCGTATATTAATTTAAATGTTGATAAACTTTCGCGATTTGTATACATTATAAAAATATATATGTTACGGGTCTCAATCGCATGAATAATTTAAGCTAAAATGCCTTGTTTATTGCCCGACGTTTCAACCGTATTACAACGGCCGTGGTCACGGGTAGTGGGTCTGACCGGTACCCGTGACTACGGCCGATATATATATATATTCATAACGTATATTATTAGCATCACCTTAATTGCCAATTTTACAATGTTTGAATGTTTATAAACTTGATATGGGGGATATCAAGTTTATAAACATTTAAACATTGTAAAAGAGTGGCCGCGAGTTTTTATTGCCAGGTTATTTTCTCGGGCCTTACCTATTGTTTTCGAACTTGGCATTACATGTACATGTGATCATGGCATATCACAAGCGTTGTTTTCATTTTAAATGAATAAATAATTTTAAATTGAAAAATATAAAATACATTTTCTATCGGTTTTAATAACTGTCTGTCTAACTACGTTATTAAACGGTTCTCTCAAAATAGGAAATTCTGGTAGATGTACTCCCGGCGCGACATAGTTACCGCGTCACGAGTTCCTGTTACCACGGATTTTCCATTTCCTTTCCCAACGTATTCCATAACTAGCTTGATTTGTTTATCTGCCAACAGTTTTATTGGAATTTGGGAAGACATTTAGGATATTTTGACAGGCAATAGATTTGAATGGTTTTGCAAGAGAGATATGAGCCCAGGGTGGTAAACAAAGATGCGGTATTCCTGATGGTATTCAATAACCATATGCCTATGGATGTTAGTAAGTGTTGCTAGTATCTTAGGTATAGCTTGAAAGTTGATGGCTCTTATAAAAAGGAATTCACTGTACACACAGTAGAATTAATTGAAGCCTTACTTTCACAGATTGTTCATACGTCACATCGCGGCGAGCCAAGCGAGTCTTCGGCGGACTGGTTTACAGCCACGGTTGGCCACCCGCTCCCCGCTCGTCGCCTCACCGCAGACACTCGCTCACCATTTTCTACCACGCGCGCACGCATCGGCCATCTGTACCTACCAGCTACCAAAATATAGTCTTCCAATTCAAGAAACAGTTTTATTATTTTAGTCAAGACTACCAGAATCCCACTCCTGGAGCTTGGCATTCAACACAGATATCTTTTTGAAATTTGTATTTTTCTGGATTTTCGGTTTCTGGGCATGTGAGATTTTAAACGTCTGGATTTTTGAAGAGATGACCTTCTAATATTCTGTTTAATGAATTTTTGTTTATAATTTTCTGTCAGTGGATTTCTGTTTTTTTTTTTACCTAGCCTATCGTGTGGGCTATCATCAGATATGTCTTTTAAAAACGTTGTAAAGACTAAACGTTGTAAAATTTAAAACTTAAAGTACATTTTTTTAAATTCTATTGAAAATATTACTAGGTAGGTATAATATAAACGATAACGATATATTATATGGTTGTAAGTATGAAACAAAAACCACAGAAAACCCACTTCTTAAGCCGCATTATTTAGATGGGGGGGAGGGGCTACGGAACCCTACATTATGCGTGACCCGACATACACTTGCCAGGTTTTTATCTTTTATACAATGTTACTGCAACTACGCACAATACTGTATGAGTTAGATGAGTTTTTTAGAAAGTTGTAGGTTACTGATCCACATAGCCTATCTATGTGGATCACTAACCTACAACTTTCTTGAAAACTCAAAGTCAAGATTAAAATACAATTAAGAAAATTCCATAAAAATCTCAGTCCAATATTAATACTATTACCAACTTGCTACGTTCTACGCTCGTAGCATTTACGTAGCACCACAAGACGGTATCTAATTAAGAACTAAGTGTTACGAAGGCAATCCCTGTCGCTTTGAGAATCTCAGGTGGAAAACTACTTAGTGGTAGAATTGTAGAATTGTGCATAAACTTGCAATCTAAAGGTGAGTACTGACTGGTGTACCATTCGTAGGGTACATTACGTTTCAGTGTGCTAAAAATGCGTGTAAACAGGCTTGTTGCTCCCCCGTGCTCCATATTGAGGTTGCATTGGGATCTTTGAGTACTGTTAGGATTGAAGTAATTTTTATAGGCATTTCTTGCCAATTACTTTACAAATACAATAATTGTATTTTTGAAAGATAGAAAGTTTGAAGTCTTGACCCAGGTATCGAACCCGAGACTTCCGTAGCCATACCGGGGCCGGAATCGAACCACCTATCTGGAGAGGATAGAAAAATTCGAGATCTAGTAACATAGTTCAAAAAAAACCTGTTGCGGGCGGAACACTCGCAGTGAACAACGAACGATTGGTTGCTCGCGTGTTTTGTACTCGTTTGTACTGACTGACTACACGAATGCTCGCTTTAATAGTAAGTATAGTATAGACTAGAGCGAGCATTTATTAGTAATAGAATGTGGAGCATTCGCAGTTTTAAATTTACTTGAACCACACGTACGCTGATCTGTTGTTAATGTTTTTGTTAGCATTTGCCTGCATTATACTATTCATAAGAACGTTACATTACATTGTAATGCTCTAACAAATGATGAATTCTATACTCACCTTTACATTACGCCTTATCCTTGCAGTCAGTACCTTAGCAAAAGCTAGTCTTTGATGCTCTGACATTTATCTTTACTTTGTCATCCGATATGAGTTGTTGCGGGATACTTCTTTAAGTAATGATTTTGTATTTAATACATTCAACAGGGGCGTATTAAGGATTTCACTCTGGGGGTGGGGGCGTGAGAAACAAATGGCAGTTGCGGATCTAACATGTTTACGGAGGGGGGGGGGGCGAGTACAAGTTGCAGGCATGACGGTTATGCTCAAAAATAACTTGGGGGTACAAGAGGCGGATGGCAATGAAATTTGGTACGCAAAACAACCGTCTGTGGGGGCACGTGCCCCCGTGCGACCTCCTCCCTGGAGCCTCCTATGGCGAATAACATTTATATATATTTGATACTACCTGAACCTGACCCCGCTTTGTGGGATTTATTTGGGCCAGGAATCCTCACGGGCGTCCTCAAAACTCCCTACCGAAGTTTCATCACAATATAGTCCGTAGTTTCAAAACGCATAGCGGACACACATAAAAATATTGATTTTTATATACATTTATTAGAAAGCAGGGGAACTCAACTCGTAGCTAATTAAGCCAATTAATCCGTCGTTATGCAGTTTTGGAATACTTAATCCAAATAACTGAAGTAATTTATTTTGTTTTAGAATTTTATTTATAATTTGCTACGTAATTATAGCATACTAAGTGTATCATTTAGGTGACTTCGTTACGTGAACATTTCGAGAAAAAAAAAATCTCATACGAACATTTTTCTGGAATAAAAAGTCTGTATGCTATAATCGTTTGTTTCGACATAACGAATTAAGTTTGCTTAGCGCACTCTGTCATAGTGAGGATTTCGGATTACGAGTGCCCGAGTTCGAGCCTGCGTTGAAGATTCACTTTTTGCAGTTTACCTTGGATATTGGGAGGCATTTGGACATTTGTAATTTATTTCTTTTGAATTTATTCCGAAAAGAAGAACTTATTATTTATTTTTTGACATTATTTGGACATTTTTCAAGACAATTCTTGTATTTATTCGACTGCCTCTGTGGCGCGGTGGGAATGTGTCCGACTGCTACGCAAGAGGTCGTGGGTTCGATTCCCACACGGGACACCACTTTGTGTGATCCACAAAGTGTTGTTCCGGGTCTGGGTGTACTTTGTGTCCGTGACTTGTATGTTTGTAAAGTCCCCGCGACACAGGGCTTGTACCCTACTGCGGGAGTCGTTTTTTATAAAAAAAAAAAAAAAAAAAAAAAAAAAAAAAAAAAAAAAAAAAAAAAAAAAAAAAAAAAAAAAATTTATTCTGCAAAGAAGCTCCGCTAACAGTATTTGTTAGCATTCTCGCTGATAATCAATTCTGGCTGACATATTTTGCTATAAGATGTCTGCAATAGTTGAGATCTCGCCTGAGGTGCTTACTAGTATTATCTCAAGAGTTACTAGTATGGAGCATAAGCTACAGACGTACAGGGAACTGTTGTCTAAGCAAGCGGATCTCATCCAAACCCAAACGGATGAAATTCGAGAGTTGAAAACAGTCATCCTCAGTAACACTAAGAACACTACGGCAAGTGTAAGACATGACAGCCAAGAAGCCACGGTGGGTCCATCTTCAGCATATGTTAGTGCGAATGTCCCCACACTGGACCAAAATCAAGAACGCCCGCGTCGCAGTAGAAGAAATATTTTAATATTTTCACCGTCCGGCACCTCAGAACCAGCGACGACCATCGACATCGCACCGAAGGCCTCAGGTATAGAGGTACCAAACAAACTGCAATCTAGCGGTGATAACACCCAATCGAGCGAGGACGGATGGACGAAGGTGCTATACAAAAAGCGACGTGCGCCTTCATCGTTGCGCTGTGTTGGAGGACCCTCTGTGACGTCACTGAAAGCTGCCGAGTCACGGAAACACCTCCACTTATGGAATATGCTGTCTAGCGCGGACGAGATTAAAACGTATCTGAGCGAGCTCTGTCCAAACAGGGCTATCACTGTGGAACAACTGAAGACAGCAAATCATTACAACTCGTTCAAAATAGGAGTTCCCGAAGATTGCTTTAATAAATGCTTCTCAGTTGATATTTGGCCAGCAAATGCAAGAGTTAAGCAATGGATTAATTATAAAAAACATATTCCGACACCCGACAGTCAGAAGTTTCAGCCTGAAGTCGGCACTCAGTGAGCCGCGCTTAAGATTACCAACACAATTTCCTGTTTTCACTGTTTTCTATCAAAATGTGCGAGGCTTGAAAACAAAACTACGTGTATGGTACCCAAGCATATTAGTCTCTGACTGTATACTCGTAGCGGCATCGGAAACCTTCCTTGACGCCTCAGTGACCGACGCTGAGATTGTTCCAAACAACTGGACCCTGCTACGCCGCGACCGTGCTACCCCCTGCGGAGGAGTCCTACTAGCTGCAAGACCGGGTGTTGCCGTACGACGTCGTCAGGAGCTTGAGTCGGAACTCGGAGAAGACCTATGGGCTTGTGTAACTTCCAACGGTACCTCTTTTACTATATGTGTAGTCTATATACAAATTTTATCAGACAAATTTTACGTTCATCGCTCCATACAGACGTGCGCATAATTATTAAAAATAATAAATTGACAATTGCATAAATAGTGACCTAGTTTACCGACTTTGTGTGTTATTGTGTTATGCGTGTTTAGTTTTACTATGAACAGTTATTATTAGTGCATTTGGCCTCAAAAATGGAAGGTAGTCCAGGGCCGCCGACGTCCCAAAGTGAGAAATTTGAAGTCATATCAACACCTGAGTTACAGCAATGGATGGGATCTATCCAACAATACTTAAATGAAATATGCACTATTTCAGCCGAAGGTAAACTGAACTCGGAACAGAAGTTAAAAGTTTCCAACCTCTGCCGGAAAGTTGGAAGTGGGGTTTCACAATTGGCTGTCCAATATCAGTCAATCAAACATAGAGCAGTCCAATCCCATGTATCTTTGCAAAACCAATCTGCCCTACTAGATCTGGCAAACGATTTATCTGAGATAAAACAGACGATTAAGGAGTCCTGTTCCAAACAAGCATTGCAAAATTCATCTTTTGCTGACATGGTGAAGAAGGGGACGAATAGTTTCGTTCGACCAACGCCCCTGAGTTCCGTGACCATTTACCCTAGTGACAGGTCAAAAACCAGCGACGAAACCAAAACCTTGGTCCAAAAAATCGTATGCCCTGAAGATATGAAACTGAAAGTCCGCGGAGTCAGAAACACGAAAAACAGAGGCGTCATTATCAGCACAGAGTCTAAAAATGACCTAGAAAAACTCAAACAATCTGTGCAACTTGCCAAGTCAGGTCTTACCGTCGACGAAACCCAAAAACGCAAACCCCGCATTACTATCGTAGGAGTCCCGACACAAATGAGCGATAATGAGGTTTTTAAATGTGTATACGAACAAAACCTGGTAGAAAAAATGCCCTCTTTAACTATAGATTCATTTTTGACCTCAATTAGACTCAGCCACAAATCTGGAAAGAAAGACGCAGTGACCTGCAATTATATACTGGAAGTATCAGCAGTCATACGTAAAGCCCTGCTAATTCAAGAAAGAGTTTTTATCAATTGGACGTCCTGTCCTGTGCGAGATTTTACACTAGTGACTAGATGCTACAAATGCCAGCAGTACGGACATGCAGCCAAAACATGCAAAACACCTAACTCTACATGTGGACATTGCGGTCAAGATGGTCATTCTATTCAAGAATGCAAATCAAAATCAGAGGCGCCTAAATGTGCAACATGCTTGCGTTTCAAAAAGCCGAACAATCACAAGACGGGTGACAATGACTGCCCTGCAAAAAAAGCAGCTGAACTCAGGTACATTAACTCGATTGATTATGAAGGCGCCTAAGAGCGCCACATACTCGCGTGTATTTTAGAACTAAGGGTAGATTTAAGTTACATAAATGGATTTAAATTTAATTACGCAATTAGATAATAGTTTCCTATCGGAATCAAGATTTTGTGAGGTTGAAGATTGCAGACAATATCTTATCGGATACCAAAAATCACTAACCATACTTACACAGAATATTCGCAGTATTCATAAAAATATAGATAGTTTACATGTTTTTCTACATAGGCTTAATGTTCACTGTGATATAATCATTCTAACCGAGTGTTGGTTAATAAACCGGCACGATCGCCTTCCAATAATACCGGGGTACAATGTATACTATACCGCTACAAATCACAATCAAAATGATGGTGTCGTGGTATATGCTAAACAAACATTAAAGGTCACAGTCGAGGAGCCAACTCTTCAAGACTGCAATGGTTTGATCCTTAACATTGGTTCAGATACAGCGATTATTGCTATATATAGATCTCCTTCCTTCAGAAACTCTGACCTCTTTCAAAAATCTCTAGGTGAAACATTGAAATCACTATCCTCATGTAAAAACATAATATTAACAGGTGACTTGAATTTAAACATTAGCTCAGGATCTTGCGATTCAGGAACCCATAACTACCTTAATTTATGTTCATACTATGGTCTTCAGCCCGCTCACACATTATCTACTCATCATAGCGGTTCCTGTCTCGATCATGTAATGATTAAAACCAGCTTGACATACATCACTCTTGTTACTAACTCTACTGTAACTGACCACCACGCTGTCCTACTAACCGTAAATTTAACGCCACCTAAGCAGAGTCGTCCACAGACAAGGTCTAAATTAAACATACACAAACTCGAACATGATTTATGCAACATCGATTTTTGTCCAGTTTACAATAATCCTGACCCTAATATGTCTCTGTCGTATTTAATTAAAAATGTCCAACAAGCAATATTATACAACACGAAAGTAACGACAATAAATAAGAAATTTTACAATATCAAACCCTGGATTACTCCTGGTCTTATACGTTGTATAAGACACAGAGATCGACTCCATCAGCGAACAAGACGGTACCCTGACAACCTAATACTTTTAACTACGTATAAAAGATACAAAAATTTCTGTAACAATCTACTCAAAAAGTTAAAAATTAATTATGACAGAGATGTTTTACAAAGGGCAGGTAATAATAGTAAGCAAATTTGGCGACATGTTAAAAGCATAACTTACTCCTCGAAAAATCATCAATCAAATTCGAGTTTGCTGCATATTAACTCATCACCACTAAATTCAGCTAACCATGTAAATAACTATTTTATAAATGTGGGCAAAAATCTTGCCGAGCGTATTCAAAATCAAAATAATAGCCTTGGATGTACGCAACCCCCCCAATTTGTCCGCAACTTGAGTCTCAAATCTTTCGTTATGCTAGACACTGACGAACACGAGGTAGCTCGAATTATTTCTGACCTGAAGGATAGCTGCGCCACTGGCTCGGACAATATTAGCAATAAAATCCTTAAACTTTTTAAACATATTTTAGTACCTCCTCTAACATATATTTTTCGACTTTGCCTTTCTGGAGGGATTTTTCCTCAATGCTTAAAAAAGGCAGTGGTTATTCCTATCTATAAATCCGGAAATAAAGAACTTGTATCCAATTACCGACCGATCTCCCTACTTCCCTCAATATCGAAAATACTCGAAAAAATTATAAATATTAGATTAATTAATTACCTAGAAAACAACCAGTTTCTATCCCCTACACAATATGGTTTTAGAGCTAAATTGTCTACAGCCGACGCGACTCACACTTTGACTGATTATATTTCACAAGAGCTCAGCAAAGGGAACCAAGTCCTGGGCATCTTCCTTGACCTTGCTAAAGCTTTTGACACAATTTCTGTTCCCATTCTGCTAAACAAGTTGGAGTCTCTGGGCATAAGAGGGAAACAACTAAAACTTTTGGCAGACTATTTAAATGAAAGATACCAATGTATCAAAATAGATAACATTACTAGTGAAGATCAAAAATGTTCCGGTTTTGGTATTCCTCAGGGCAGTATTTTAGGCCCTACTTTATTCCTTATTTACATAAATGACCTTTGCAATATGAATATCGAACATGGTAAGATAATATCCTATGCTGATGACACAGCTATTATATTTACGGCCAAAACCAAGAACGACCTATTTGAAAACGCTCAGCAAGGTTTTAATTTCATAAATAATTGGCTTAGTCATAATTTGCTAACATTAAACGCTGATAAGACAAAATATATCCGCTTTTCTATGCGACAGTCATACCACAGCGACGATGACCCACATTTATTTGCACACTATTGTAATAACACATTAGAAAATACGTGTAACTGTCCTATTATACTTAGCACTAGCAACATAAAATATCTCGGCATTAATATAGATAACACACTGTCATTCAAGAAACACATAGAAATTTTAGTGACTAGAGTGCGAAAACTAATATATGTCTTTAAAAAACTGCGTTCTATTGCCGATTCGAAATTAATTATACAAGTATATAAGGCCCTGTGTCAGTCCATCATTCAGTATTGCATCACTTCATGGGGAGGAGCACTAAAAACTGTTATGTTGCCACTTGAAAGAGCACAGAGAGCCGTTCTAAAAGTAGCTACTTTTCGACATTTCCTTTTTCCCACCTTCCTCCTGTATAAATGCTGTAAGGTATTGACTGTCCGTCAGCTTTTTATAGTAAATATAATTTTAAAACAACACGAGCTACTTACTTTTAATACTGACTTAACTAATAAGAGACGAAAAGATATAGTCTGCACATCTGATTCCACCTCAAGATATATGTTCTCAAACCGATTTTTTAATTTCATAGGCCCTTTTTTGTATAATAGATTAAATCGAATTGTAAATATATACCACCTTAATTATTTTAATTGTAAAAAAGCTGTAAGTACCCAATTACAAGATATGTCATACGAACAGACGGAGGACTTATTACTTGTACTAAAATAAATAAGACCAATTGTTGTAACATCTCTTATAATTGCCTATTTTTTGTAAATGTTAATTTATTAATCTATGTTTTCTAGTTTAACAGTTCTTGTTTTTAGTTATTAAGTATAGTTTTAGTTTCGGAAAGTATTTATTAAAATACTTTTTACTTTCTAGCCTGAAACACAGGTTTCAACCTAGTTCAGGCAAATACTTAACTGTGCTATTTGTTATTATACCTTTATATAAGTTTATTGTACCTTTACTTTCATGAATAAATTATTATTATTATTATATATAAAACCTAGCGCTACCGATGCAGTTTACATGAATTTGTTTTGCAAAATTGAATCGTTTGTACTTAAATCTAATAGTAATTTTTATATTCTCGGCGACTTAAACATGAATAGTGCTTCTGACTTTATTAAGAACTATTATTGTTATTTTTTGACATATTGTAATTTGACGGAACATAACAACGTAATTAATTCCCATGGAAGTATTCTTGACGTAGTATTGGTGCGGGAGTGCATTGATCCGCGTTCTGGGCAGGTGTCCGTATGTGAAACGGAAGGCTTTGTGCCAATTGATCGGCTATATCACCCTGCACTGGAGATAACTGTAACTTTAAGAGTGTATAATCACAAAAACTCCGATCATATGCAGCCAAGTAATATTCGTGTTTCACATGACTGGAATTTCAAGAAAATGGATATTGCATTATTTGATTCCTTGCTCGCGGAAACCTCCTGGGCTCCTGTTCTAGAGTCCAGTGACGTACAAACAGCTACCGATGCCTTTTATAGCATTTTATACGGTCTGTTTGATGTATCGGTACCTAAAAAGAAAAGACGGATAGCTCAATCCCATAGATACCCCGTTTGGTTCAATAGCGACATAATTAGGGATATTCGGTTGAAATCTACTTTACATAGGGCGTGGCTGAAGTCTCGGTGCAACGATTCATATAAATCGTTTTCGAACCTACGCACCAGTTTGAAGAGGCGTATAGCCTACGCGTATAAAAGCCATATGCTTGTCCTGGAGGGAAACTTACAGCGCAACCCTCAGCTTTTCTGGGGCCACGTCCATAGCCTTAGGTCTAAGGGTGGATTCGAGCCGTGCGTCACTTATGAAGACAAATCATGCAAGGGTGTTGAGGCCGCTCAAGCGTTTGCAAGATATTTTGCAAGCGTATTCGTAAACAACTTTCCTACACTAGATAGTAGTGCATGCAGTTCATGTGGGACCCACGGTGTTCATATCACTCTGGCTTCCCTGTCACTCATGGATATTTTCGGCGGCATAAACAAATTAAAACCCAGTAGCTCTTCTGGACCCGATAATGTGCCTAGCTCAATTTTTAAGACCTATAAAACACATCTTGCCCTTCCACTTTGCCATATATTTAATCTCTCGCTAGTAAAGGGCAAATATCCTACCCAGTGGAAGTTATCCCGAGTGACGCCTATCCCCAAGAGTAGTAATAAGAAATCCGTTGCTGAATATCGCCCTATAGCAATTTTATGCGCGCCGGCTAAAATATTTGAATATATATTACACAAAGAAATATATAGACAAGTAAAGCAGTTGTAAGGTGACGAACAGCACGGCTTTAGACCGGGACGTTCAGTGAACACAAACTTGTTGTGCTTGGTCGATTACATATCGAGTGCGATGGATCGGGCATTGCAGGTTGACGTTATATATTTTGACTTCCAGAAGGCTTTTGACAAAATAGATAATGACATATTGTTGCGTAAATTATCAGTCATCGGATTTACCCCCGGGCTTCTTAACTTTTTCTCGGACTATATGCGTGATCGACGACAGTACGTGAGGCATGGTATTTACGTGTCAGAACCCTATCAGACGAAATCGGGGGTAAGTCAAGGTTCGGTACTTGGACCCCTGCTTTTCTTGATCATGATTCATGACTTACCGAGCGTATTGAAAGCTGCCAACTGTCTTTTGTATGCAGATGACCTAAAGCTCTTTCTGGAAATCAAATCCCCTGACGACGCCCTTAGCTTACAAAAAGATATTGACCTTGTGCATGAATGGAGTGTGACTAATAAAATGTTATTTAATATTAGTAAATGTAGTGTAATGACCTTTGACCGCAAACGAAATCCCATTTTACACAACTACACATTAGACTGTGTAAACATAAACAGGACTCAGTGTGTTAAAGATCTAGGTGTAATCTTTGATCGCGGCCTGACATTTCATGACCATTTATCGGAGCTAACTAAGACAGCATATAAGCGTTTAGGATTTGTACTACGCAATGCCAAGGACTTCGAAAACCCGCAGGTTATCAGAACCCTATATAATAGCTTAGTTAGAAGCAAACTTGAGTCGGGTGCATGTATCTGGAACCCATATCAGGTCACCTACACGCGGACAATTGAAAAAGTACAGAAAGTCTTCCTGAGATCCTTGTACAAAAAAATGTATGGGTATTATCCGTACCTGTACCCGACCAAGTTTCTTCTTGGCCAGCTTGGCTATAATTCACTGGAGGTTAGGAGAGTCCGGGACCAACTGGTTATTTGCTGCAAAGTGCTTAACGGACAAGTTGACAACCTGCAGTTACACAACCTTATGTGCAGCCTGTCTGTGCCTAAAGCACCTGGCATGACCGTTAACAGGCGTGGGCAGCTACCGGGCCTTTTCCACATTGATAATGGTCGTACTGTGGCGCGATCTATGTCACCGCTGATCCGTACCCGACGCCACTTTAATGCACTCCTCGCTGCCAATACTGATTGCGATATTTTGTGTGATGTTCCTTGGAAACTTATTCTGACATACTGTGAACATTTAACTGACCAATGGGATAGATCTATGAATGATAATTTGACATACGACTCTGACTACTGACTAATGCAATTGTTTAATATAATTAAGTTGACATTCATATTATCATTTAAATTAATTTTATTGACTTACATATATAATTGTATTATTAATTAATTAATTTTGTTTATCTATGTGAATTGTTTTTGTATATTTATTTTTATATCGTTACACTCAGTGCATGTGAGATAATTGTAATTGTTTTTTTTTAATTCGTTTTTGTCTCAATAAATAAATAAATAAATAAATAAATAAATAAACAGACTACAATTTATCTCTGTTCCAAATTTGATCTAGATCTGTTTACTTGTTGTGGCGTGATTGAATAACAAACTTCCATCCCTCTATGCATACATCTAAACTTTTGCATTTCTAATTTTAGTATAGAACTATAAATTATAACCACTCTAGATATAACCTCGATTCAAAAAGAGACGTGGCACATACTCATGTCCCGCGCAACTTCGTCTGCATAAATTTTCCCCGTTTTTGCAACATTTTTCATTGCTGCTCCGCTCCTATTGGTAGTAGCTTGATGTTATATAGCCTATAGCCTCGATAAATGGGCTATCGAATAGTAAAATAATTTTTCAATTCGGACTAGTAATTCCTGAGATTACCGCGTTCAAACAAGCAACCAAACAAACTGTTCAGCTTTATAATATTAGTATAGATTTTAAAGATCGAAGAGAAAAGAAAAAAGTTGATGGTAGGTTCGCCGATGACATTGCATAATATAAAAACGTAACCCAATTAATATAATTACTTTAGTCATATCCCCTCTGAATCAGAAAGGTCGAGAGTTTTTCCTGCCCCTACCCCCTCCCCCTTTCCTTTAGTGTCAAATGTGTTGGACTATTAATCAAACTTAGTTCAATCGCTGTGAAGGCTGCAGGAAAGCTGTATGCGATGTTAAGCAGTATTTATGACTTAAGCTTTGGCTCCAACTGGAACATTTATTGGTTCAAAATTGGCTGCCAGAGGATTGTGTGTATAATTGTATAGGTATATTCTCATATATCACACTATTTAAACAACGTGTAAAAGAAATGTATGGTCATATTCAAGGGTTAATATGTGCCCGCGATACTCAGTGCACATACCTAATTTTATCAAAATACCTAATTCCCTAATATCAATTTAAAAAATTATGACTTAAAAAGTTCTTTGTCATAATGATCCAATCGAATTTTGCACCAGAGTCTTTATTCACGTTTTTTTTTTATCGTTTTCGTATAATACTTATGCCATACGTCTTTCGCTATTGAAATTTGGCAAAAACAATATGGTAAAACTAAATTTATAATAATGCAATCGGCTATGACACCATGATAGGTGAAATACTGACAACATACACTTTCCGCTGCTAAAATTTGACCAAACCTTTTAAAGACGACTTCCGCAGTAGGATACTAGCCCTGTGTCGCAGGGGACTTTGCAAACAAACAAGTCACGGGCACAAAGTACATCCAGACTCGGAGCAACAATTTATTACAACGACTACCAATTACCAACGACCTCTTGCGTAGCAGTCGGACACACTCCAACCGCGCCATAGAGGCAGTCAAAAAGTACTTTCAGTTACACGTGGTATATGGCAATCTATGTGTAGCCATTCACAAATATTTCAGTTGTAGCTTTAAAATATTGCTTATTCATGGAATCACACATTTTTTGTATATAGACTGCGTATGTCCACACTATGGATACCTACTTGAAGTCTTGGAGTTCTATCTCTCTCGCCTGGATTGAAGCCCAGAGGAGAGAGATAGATAGTAATAAGCTTCAAGTAGGTAATAATAGTATTTTTTTCATTTTGCTAGCGGCACAGTATAAAAAACATTCCCATTTTTTTAAAGCATTCCCTAATTTTACACATATACATTTAAATGTAGAGAGGAAACGGCTTAGGGCGACTTTTTCTCCGTTCATTTTAATTTATATGTAAAAAACATTATACACAGTAATCTTCCTTTTATAAAACTTTATCAGTATGATTGTGTAAAAACAAACCAGTTGCAGCCGTGGTTAGAATGCACGAGTCTAAATGGTCGACACTCACAACCTCGCAACATTTGTAGTTTTGTACGAACGTGCGTCCAGCAGGTCGTGAGGACGTGACCGTTATTTCTAATACTTAAAACTCGTCGTGAATGCACATGGTTGACGCGAGGACAGTGTAAGAGACATACACAAATTGAGAAAAAATCCCTCGTTGGTTTCCATAGTATTTTTTCTCAATTTCTATCTGCTGCGAGCTGGCGCATGCGCGGTGCGCTCAAAGATGTCCGCCGCGTATGCGCATTGATGCATTTCAAAGCGCAGCTCTTTATTTACAGCCCAAGACAGACAGTCAACACCATAGACTTAGGATATAATATACTAAGTCTATAGTCAACACAGACTAGATTTTGACAATTCGCGCGGGCTTGCTCAGGATCCTGGTGCAAAATTCGATTGGATCATTATGGCATAGAACTTATTAAGTCACACTTTTTAAAATTGATAATAGGGAATTGAACATGGTTCATGCGAGGACAGTATAGGAGACAGACAGAAATTGAGAAAAAAATACGATGGCAACCAACGAGGGTTTCCACTATATTTTTTTTTTAATTTCTCTTTACTCCGTAAAACATAATTTATCTAGAGTACGTTTTACGGAGCACAGAGTGAGGCTCAACGTCACGTGATACAAATGAATCTAAAATAAAAAAATAATAAAGACGTATGTTTAAAATCTCGCTAATGATAAAGTTTTTTTTTTAATGCTCTCGTTTTCCATACTTTATCAAGAACACGCAGAAGTGGTTTTGTCAGAGAATAGCTCATGTGTCAACCGCCGATCTTCACTCAACCTCAAATATCCTTATTTTATAAAATGAAACTGTCAATAATTTTGAAAAAATAAAATAGGCGGCAATTCCGAGCTCGCAAAAAAAAACTTTGCCATAAACTGATTGGCCGAAACTAGTGCAAAGGATCACACTTTCAGACCTCAAAACCAAAAAATATATCAATTTTACCAATCACAAAACTGTACTTACAAATACATCCCTAAGCCGCCTACTCCATAATCCATTTCGTTTTTTTCGCTGAATAATATCGTAAGCGCTTCAGGATAAGAGAAGGCGAGATACATGAGTGTAAATTATCCCATTCACTCTGAGTTTTTCTCGAAACATAATATTAATACAGCTGTTACGCCTACAAACAAATTATTCCATAACAAAAAAAAATTCAACACATGTAAGTACGTAATGGTGCGTGATGCTAAGCTTTTATATTTTTACGATATTACATGACAGCTAAAGCATATTTGCTTTCAACTCCAGCCTAATGGAAGCCCTGCATTGAATTAATTAAAACCTAATCCATTGTTTCAAATGTAACAATGAACAGTGCGTTGATTACAATTTATTAATCCAGTTAATCTGACCTTCGTAATAAATGTAAACTCTTTATTTTCATGGCTGAAGAAGCTAAACAAGTTATGTCGTCTTCGTTTAATGATTTTCTCGTAGAATATTCGGAACTCGGGGGTTGGGGAGAGGACAATCAACGCTAAAAGCGCCATTGTCAATTTTAATGAAACCTCGCGAGATATCAACTTTGTTTTTGGCCATTGTTTGACACGGCACTGTCACCGCTAAGACAATAAACTCCGACAGAACAGAAGGCCAGCTTTGTATATACTTTGCTCAGCAGCGCACACACAGACATCGCTCATGCACGTAATCTTATTTATCGTGTGCGATTTGTGAGTTTTCGACACGCATTCGGGAAAAAAACACTTACCTAAATGAATTAACGAAACTTAAATAAAGGAACGAAAAACCAAGACAAAACAAATGCTATGTGTTTATTTTTTGTTCCCTTTTTAAAATAGAATAGAAGAAGACAAAACATTCGCTAGTTAAAATGCTGTTAGAATGTTTACTAATTTAGTGTGGCATGCTCGAGCTCGCGTTTAATGAATCTTACCTTCTATAGTCTCGGTGTTTTATGACTTAGCCACCGAGTTCCACTGTTTCGCTAACAAACTTTTATTTGACCAAATTGTTTATAGTTAGACGCGTCTTTGTGTAGGCAACAGGATAGCAAGGTCCCTATTGAAAGCGAATTCTTTGCACAGCCTTAACTGTGGAGCCGACAATACGAATGGTACAAAGCGGAATTGCGAGAAACGAAGGGTTGAGAGTAACAGAGGAATATTATCTTCGTTTGAATTGAAGGTTTATTTTGAAAAGCGAATATGGATAGGTATGCAAGTTAATGCGATCATGAATTTGATACACAGAGTGTATGCATACTAATTTTAAAAAAAAATCGAGACGAGGTGCGAACTGCACTTGTTATGCAGTCATGGTGTTTGCTATAATAACCGACTATACTCGACTAACTCAATGTTGCGTTTTCGAACGTCGCATCACTACGTAAGGGCAGACACACCTGTCAAAATACTTGACATTCTCTTGAATCAACCTTGGACTAATGGTTGCGCGCCGGTAATGTTATTGTTTTGATTTATATGATAACTAGCTGTCCCGCGCAACTTCGTCTGCGTAAATTTTCCCCTTTTTTTTATAATCCTATGTTACTTCTAATACCTCCAAGAATATGTGTACAAAGTTTCATGATGATCGATTGAGTAGTTTTCGCGTGAAAGCGTAACAAACAAACTTACATTCACATTTATATATTAGCAGGGATTAATAAGCCTGGCTCTTGGGTGATGCTTTGGGGATAACACGTCCCCCAGGTATTTGAATTTTGAAGCACATTGTGTACTTGATTGTGTGATTTGGTGTGGTCCACGTAAGCCGGCGCGCCTTTGGATTATAAACAGTGAAATATAATTATACGTAGAAGTGAACTATATTGGAAGAACCATTGGTGATTGAGTGATTTATATGTGAAACCAGCACAGCAAGGTTAAGGAGAAGTTTATTTTACTTATCTCTATGAGATTTCTAAGAGTTTAGATAGGATATTTCTCTAACCTGGTGTCAGGACACCAACCTGCGAGACTGGGTAAGTGGTTTTGACCGTAATTTTAGTCTAGATAAATAAGTATATCAATAAAGCTTTGAAATAAAGCTATTGTAGCCCGCTACCGTTGAGATTCATCTTGGCGAGATGACCTCTGCTTCACGTTCCTGACCAGGGTGGATCCGTAGCCGCTATACATGGTCGTTTCTATTCCAAAATGGACTGCAGACCCCACATGTCGCAACTTTGGGTCAGTTATGTTTTGGTCAGTATTTTTTATACTTTCAAGCGAAACAGAATGTTGTACAATGCTAGCGATAAGCATGAGCGCGCTGCGGTCCGCTGATACAGTTGCGACCATAAGAGAAATTCCGAATATATCGAAATGTGTATAATCCAGTTTGCAGTTTAAACCCTGTCTCGTATTTGTACCTTTAACAAGAATTATAGAAATGTGTATAATGCAGTTTGCAGTTTAAATCCTGTCTCGTATTTGTACCTTTAACAAGAATTATAGAAATGTGTATAAGCAGTTTGCGGTTTATATTCTGTTGAAATGAATGAAGTCAATACTATATACATTTTGATACAAAGGAAAAAAAAAAAAAATTGACGTTTGACATCTTGGCGAAAGCATCTTTTTATTTCGTGACTATTTGTTGTCACAGGCATTTTACTGAAAGACTACTCAATGAATGCTGATGAAATTAGGTGAAAACTTGTCTTGCAGAAGCCGCTACTTAGTTTGATAGCTAAATAAGAAAAAGTAGTTATTTTTTGGGGGGGTGCACTCCATACATGCGACAGAAGCTAAAAAAAAATCTTTTTTAGCAAACATCCACACGTGGCCATCATTCAACAGGTGTTTTAAAAACATTTTACGGTTTCTAATAAACTTTTTTGATTAAGTAAATATTTTTGATAAGGTTCATAAATTGCGCCTCCCCCCTCTTATCTTTTGAACCGTGTGACCAAAAATATGAAAAAAATCATAAAGGTAGCGCTTAAAGGTCAGACATAATCGGACATACCGTCATCGAGTTATTGCCGAAAAACTGCGTTTCTCAACATAAGAGCGCAAGTGCCATGAACATACGCTCTTCTGCTGGTGCAATTATTCAAGGCTGGGGAACCCTACACTGAGCATGGTCCGACATGCTCTTGCTCAGTTATTATTTACTATAAGCTCCATGAACTTAACATGTAGATATGCGGTCACCAAAAGAAGCGAGCTGTGAGAAAAGGCTATTATATTGCCTCAAATATAACATAAGATCTAATTCACTACACTTTCATAAATAAACCAGCATGAATATAAAAAGGATTACGTTCTAAAAATACTCAATGTACCACCCAAAAAGGCGAGATAGACAAATGAGCCTTTTTGCTGACGGCTGCAAAATTTATTGCAGGGAGCCACTTTTTTACTTTTAAATCCTATTACTTTCAGACGGCCTTATTATATAAGCCTATTTGTCATGATTTTATGTGTTCTTTGATACAAAATGCAATCAGAGCTCTCGGTCTGAGTTCCGATTCTGTATGTAATGTTAATACATTGTTTCGAAATCAACACCTTCCTAGACATAATGAAGTAACAGTAAAACATACATTAAAACATAAAATAAGTTCACCACTACTTAGTACATATTACCTTGAACTAACTACTTAGTACATATTATCTCAAAGTTTGTTATGGTGCGTTTAGATGCACTGCAGAGCCTGACACCGGCTGACGGTACAAACAAGCCGTCCACAAACAGGCAAACAGCACATTCATGCATATTACCACGCTCGTGCTCGTGATCGTATTCGTTGCATGTCACTTTGAACGCGAACATGTGAAGCCACCATTACGTTTTCACGCCATATAAAGAGAGTGTGATGTGTGAAGACTAAGGAACAAAATATGGATAGGACCTGCAGGCAATATATAAGTACGTCCTATAATTAGTTAAGGAACCGAGCGTAATTATAGGTTGGTAGGAGGTTTAGTTTCTACTACGAGATCTTAACACGCAGTTTGAGAGTTTTACATTGCACAGTGTCAAAGTATCAAAGTTCAGTTCTTTATACCACTATTTTTTGTCTATTGTTACCAAATCGCAAAAATGAAAATGTTTGAGATTTTTATCGCAGTGCGGGCTAGGACAAAGTTGACTACCTACTGGCTTCTGTTTTCTGCCTAATTTTGAAAAATCTATATCGTAGAGCTCTTTTTTGACTTGACTTTTAATAATAATAATAAACACCATTTATTCCAGGCTACAAAGGCTCATGTCATACAAATAAAGTAATACTTTTCAAATTACAATTACACAAATACGTAACTACTCGTATATAAAACAATAAACTTTTATAATTATGTATTAGTTTATAGCGGTGTTTCATTTATTTATTTTAAGTGACGTCGTGTAATTTTGTATGCCTATATAAGTTTTTAAACTTTCGCGATTTTTATACATATTAGATATATTTCGGGACTTAATCGCGTCACGGGTCGACCCGTGACCACGATTGGTGCAATTCGATCGAAACGTCGGGTAAATAAAAGGTTCGTACCTTTAAATAATTCACGCGATTAAGTCCCGAAATATATCTAATATGTCTATATAAGCATTGATATACCTAGATATTTTTACAATATAATTTTGTAAGACATACAGAACTAGGACCCAGGTCTTGCTTTGTCTGGCCGCCCAAGGGACGAACCGGGCCATCGCTCTAACGTTTATAGCCTTCACCCGACGTGACGACTGTCTCAGACTCACTCTCGGGGATTCGGAAACCGCACATTGTCGTCCCGTTTGCAAGATAATAGCATTGTATTAGGGGCAAACTGCCCTATTGGGGTGAAGGCAATACTACAGAACGAATAACCACAGCGCCTTGAATACAGATTGTTTGAAAAGTATACCTTTTTATTTTAATCTTTCTTGTTTTCGGATTTTTCAAACAGAAAAGGGATTTCTTTGTTTTTCCATGCGGCTGAAATTGTAAAAGGTAAGATAATGTTGTTGTTAATATTCGTTAGCAGTAAGAAATAACTTGATTTTTTTTCCTTTCTACAACGCCATTTAAAAAGTTTGTGGACTTTTTTAAGTTACATTCTTGCTACTTTGAAGTTTTGATTTCTCAGAGCTAGCTAATTTTAAGGCAAAAGTACTTTAAGAAGTATAAGAACTTCAACCGAGAAGATGGATACCGGCTCTCAGCATCTTGGAACCCTGTTATCAGCAAATGCAATCGTAGCCGTAAAGACACCGCGCCTCAGTGTAAAGACGTTGTAAGTGTAGTGTGTAGAAGTACCGACAGTACAAATTATCAAAATTGTCAAGACCAGGCGAGGGTAGTTGAAAAACCCCGCGCCTCACGGAGACATCGCTAAGCTGCCATCAGTCAACCCGTGACCACGATCGGTGACATTCGATCGAAACGTCGGGTAACTAAAATATTCGTACCTTTAAATAATTCACGCGAATAAGTCCCGAAATATATCAAAAAAGTACTTATCTTTAATTTACTAAAGACTATCTTGAAAATATTACGATAAATTAAAATACGATATGTATTATCCATACTTAATAATATAAAGCTAAAGAGTTTGTTTAGTGGTTTATTTGTTTGAACGCGATAATCTGAGGTATTACTGGGTTCAATAGAAAAATTATTTTACTGTTGGATAGCCCATTTACCGAAGACGGCTATAGGCTATATAACATCCAGCTACGATCAATAGGAGCGGGCAGCAATAAAAAACCGTTGCAAAAAGGGAGAAATTTGACGTATACGAAGTTGCGCGGGTCACCTAGTATTTTTATAAAGCTTTATTATTTACCTAATTGGTTACTTAAAGTTTAATGTTAAGAAATATCTAGAAGTGCAGTAAACTGCTAACTTTTTTTTGCCATCCCTGTCATATGATGCATGAAGTCATTGATGTGTCATTTGTTTCATTCTGGTAATACATATTTTATTCTTGGTTCACGGTAGTTATCATACATCTAGTAATTATAACAGTTTTTACAAGAGATGAAACACTGTACACACGGAGGGTGCTAAAAGTTAGATTTTGTGTAACTTTGATAAATTTGGTTATAGTTAGTGTAGCAAAAGCTGCTCACTCTCGCTAGGAATTCGTACTTACTTCACTCATATTCAAATGGTTATGTTGCTGTCCGGCTAGAAACTTGGCCGAATAACCGGTATTTAGCCAAACAGCTATCCGTTTCATCTATAGTTTTTACTATGTTAAACTTACAATGCCTACTCCATATTTTTTCATTTATTCTATTTTTATAGCATCACGCAGCTACTTAAGAAGTTTTTAATTACGATTTTATGCAACAATATGATATATACATAACTATAGATGTTTAATAGATGCCCGTGACAGTGCGACATACCTATGTAATAAGTCCAGTGGCATTTAGCGGAAAGCCTATTCCTTTATATAAATTCAAATTGTAGGTCTTAGTGATTATAAGTTTAAAAATAAATAAATGTTAATAATAATAATAACAATAACGTCTTGAGACAACTAACACAACGTCATCTTATCCCAAACTAGGCAGAGTCTGCACTACAGCAACCAAACAACTGATATACTTATATATTTCTAAATTCTTACATATTACAGATCCATTAAGTCCGCCGTATAGATGCATTAATACCTATACTATTAAGTCCGCCTTTTGCAATGTATTTGCAGGAAGTTTTTAAATAAATAAATTACACCCAGGCACAAAATAAACCATCGTGCTCATCACACAAAGTTTTGTCCTGGGTGGAGATTGAACTCAAAACCTCTGGCTTAGCAATCAGCGGCTATAACCACTAGACCAACAGGCCAGTGAAATGCTGGGTGATGTAAATCGAGCACGACGCCAGGCGACACAGTAAACACATAATTCATCGTATTATACTGTTTCCCAGGACTTCGCGATGAGTGATATATTAAATTGCTTTGCTTAAGACATCGATTTCTGAATCTCGCAGATTTTTAAGTCTTTTCTTTCTCTCTTTGACGTGTCGTTTTTGTTATTGTTATTTTTGTTTTTCCATTGTTTTTGTTATTTCTTGGCCATTTCATTTAACAGCGCAGTATTTCCGATCTAACATTGGCATGTTATTTATGTAAACGATGTTAGCAGGTGTTAGTTTATTAAACAGACTGTAAACCCATTGTTATAGATTCAAGAAGTACCTAAGTAATCAAACAGGGACTTCCCCGTAACAAATAATGGCGTCAATTTAGATTAATGAAGTTCCTCAAACAAATTAAATTGCGGTTTGAGGCAAGATTGTGATCTGCATGACGTGGATTTTTGAAGTAGATGGTAAAAGCAGACGAGCTAAATACCATTTGAACTTCAGTAAGTTCTTAGTGTCATCTAAAACATGCGGTCAACCAGAAAGTTAGTAATTCTCACAAACTTTTTCTATTTATAGTTTCTATGAAAATTAAAAGATATCTATTTAAGTTTGGGTAATTTTTAGAAATGTCAGAAATCTGCAATCAGGCATTTTGTAGGAAATCTTCGCGTTGATCCTAATCTCATGTCACGGTGTTTGTGGTCGAACTCCTCCAATTTATTTTTGAAATATTTTTTTATTTTTTATCGGAATTTCAGTGTTTTTTTATGAATTGCGACGGACGAAACGAGGAAAATTGACGGAGACGAAGTTGCGAGGGTATAATAAGTTAAAAGCACACATTAGTGACGTGACTAATTAAAGTTGTCAAAACAATTAAAACCATAAAAGATCGAGTAATATCTCCTACGACAAACAAATAATTTATCGAAACCATTCATCAATCTAAGAACATTTAGCACAAATACCTAATAAGAGCAACAATTCATTTCAATTTTTTTCATGACAGTATTTAAACCACGGTAACCAAAGTAAGTCGTCCTCTAAATAAAGTCAGTAAGGAAGTCACAAGCGTCGTACAAGTACCTAGATATAAAGACCAGTTAAATAGAACAATATAAGTGCAATATCACAAAATGGCCACAAACGAGATTAAACTGCCGGTTGAATCTCGTCTTCGTTTAACTGTTACATTTGAGCCGAGGACTCACCAGCGAGCTGTAACTCTAAGCTTTGGAAGTCACTATCCCAACTAATTATATGACTTGTTTAAAATAGTGATACAGGTTGAGTCTCACCTTCGTTTAATTGTTATGTTTTGAGCTAGGAATTCACGAGCAAGCTGTATTGTAACTAAGTTTTGAAAGATATAATAACCACGAAATTAGAATAACTCTTCATGAAATAGGAGAATACCTAAAGAGATAGATGGTGTCCTGGGGATGGGCCTAGGGTATTCTTACAGCGATACTTAAACGAAAAAGAAGACGAAAAATACTTTAAGGTTAGCCTAAATAATAATTGCTATCTTAAGAACTTAGTCATAAGAGTTCCATGATCTCACTCACACTTACACATATTTAGGAAGACCATTCTAGGTATATAATACAAGACTAGTTTTTACAATGATTAATATATTATAAAATATAGTTAATAATTTTAGAGTTTGCACTATACATAATCAAGATTTTTGGCAAATATGAGTTACGATTCAATGAATGGCAGAGCCTTAAAAATACAACTTGCGCATATTTACTGAACTGTCTCTGTTTTATCTTTCGGAAACTTAAATCCAACATTTTAGGGTAAAATGATTTCCGACATGATCGGATATACTGCCACTGAGTTATTACTCAAAAACTTAATAAAAGGGCGTAAGTGCCATGAACATTATGCTCTTCTGCTGGTGCAATTATTCAAATTGGATTTTTTCATAATATGAAAAAATCAAATACTATTATGTGGTGCATTTATTTGTAATAACGGCTGTAGAACCCTAAACTGCTCTAGCCCGGTTTTTTATTTTCGAATTAAATGGGATAGTGCATTACGGCGCGGTTTCAAGGTCATTATATAATGATTTAAATATATATATATATATATATATACCTATATATATACTAGCTGTGCCCCGCGATGTTACCCGCGGTTTATTAGCCTATGTGATAATCCAGGGTGTCAGCTAACTCCATACCAAATTTTATTAAAATCGCTCCAGCCGTTTAGACGTGAAGAAGTAACAAACATACACACTCACATACTCACAAACTTTTGCCTTTATAATATTAGTGTGATTAAATATACATTATTTAAACTTTGACAGCCAGATCTGGGTTTACAGTGGCGCCAACTAGTGAGCACAAAAGCAGTAGCCCCCATTCTCCGCGTCTGTAACGATACCGTATGGCACTTCACATACGCCAAGTGGAGCTGTTTGATGGCGAGCACGAGAATGAAGCGGGACCGCTCGTGTCAACTCGTGCGCGCTCGCCTCGCCTCATATCCAGTCGCTGCACTTTAGGCACCTGTCCTACCAACGACGATGAGCGGGAAGCGAGTAGCGATTTATCGCTTAAGAAACGTACAACAGATGTATTTTGTAGATCCGGTCTGTGTAAACAAAAGAGATGCAGTATAGAGCGAGTACTCGCCGGCAGTGTAAACGGTCAGCGATCAACTATTAATATATGTATCTCTTTTGTTTACACGGGATCGTACGTACGTGTCTTGTGAGCGATAAAATCGCTACTCGCTACTCGTCTCGCTGTTGGTCGAACAGGTGCCTCAGTCTCGGAGAGTGGTGGCGAGCGCAAGAGTGAAGCGGAACCGCTCGTGTCGACTCGAGCGCGCTCGCCTCGCCTCGTCGTCGCTCGCGGTTTAGCCGGTATTTTAGACGATCAAAGCGATATGAGTGCGTGCGTCAAGAGCGTTTTGTATAAAGCTTTCCATCTGTACGTGAGTAATCTGTGGTGCTGCGGTGTTGTACGACATGATGCAATTTCCCACGGGATGTCTCCATACCAAAATGTTAGCAATTATTTCCAACACCTGAGTATTTACACGTCGCGGAATTGTTTACATTCCAACTTCAAATATTAATGTTTCCTTGTATTTTATCATGCAGAACATTTATTTATATGCATTTATGTTACAGACTAATATTAAGATACATCAACTGAAAAAACCTTTCATTTCTCAAGGTATCTAAAACAATACTACGTACTATATTATTATGTACAACAAAAAAAAAACAAGGACCTAATGTAACTTAATGTTTATTAAAATCTGAAGCCCAAAATACAATGTAGCTCATCCTAAAAATACGGCTTAAGAAGTGGGTTTTCTGTTGTTTTTGTATCATATTTACAACGTTATACCTAGTATATAATAATTTTAAACGGAATTTGTGGTTCCGTTTTGCCATTTTGGCAACGGAACCCTAAAAAGTTAACTAAATTTAAATGATGTTTCAATCAGTTTTTGCACCAAAAAACAAAAGCTATACTTGTGATTTGATATCGTAGTAGCTACAGTATTTGGTTAAGTTATAGTTTACAGATCTATCCGAACAACAAAGTTACATCTGCAAAATCTCTACTTTGCTGCTATACGTGCTGTTATTTTTTCAATGCGTTTAACACATTGGCACAAACAATATTTTAGTCTGTATAAATGTTTTACCATCTTAAAGTTGGTCTCCCCTAAAGTGGAAGTTTTGTAGATGTAACTTTGTACTTCGGATAGGTCTGTAAACTATCCGTTGCTGAAAATTGACCACATGTTTCTACTACACATAGTACATAACGTTAGTTACAATCAAAAAGCAAAGGTAATAAAAACGGGTTGCACTCCGGGAGTGCCGGCAGAAGTGAAAACTTGACAATTTAAAAAATGTCAATGACAACGAAATGACAATTAAAAAGTTTATCACTCAGAAAAAATAACATACTGATGAAATTTGAATACATTTTTTCGATCTTACGACTTAATAATATAAAATATGAAACAATAAATCACAAATCAAAAATTAAAGTAAAAGAGGGAAAAAATAAACGTAACTCGGACTCGAACTGAGAGACTAAAACAAAAGAACAAAAAAATAATAATTATAATAATATGACTGCCTCTGTGGCGCGGTGGGAGTGTGTCCGACTGCTACGCAAGAGGCTGTGGGTTCGATTCTCACACCGGACACCACTTTGTGTCATCCATAAGTTGTTGTTCCAAGTCTGGGTGCACTTTGTGTCCGTGACTTGGATGTTTGTAAAGTCCCTCGCAATAAAGGGCTTGTAGCCTATTGCGGGAGACGTATTTGAAAAAAATAAAAAAAATATTGTACTTTATTAGTTATAAAAAAACAAAGTATAGACTGTATAACATAAATATACAACGGGCGGCCTTATTGCTAAGAGCGATCTCTTCCAGGCAATCTTTAGATGGATCGAGATATAAATACACGAATTAGGGAAAGGTAACGTACAGCATGAATAATGCATGATATTAATTTATAGTTATCAATAATGACATGAAAAGAAAGTGGTTCTTAATAATAATATAATAATAATAATAATAATCTTTATTTCATGATCAGAAGGTTACATAATTAGTGTGATTGAGATCTTCTTTTAAGTATATAATACCTGTGGCAGAAGATCTCAGTCTTCCTTAACCAAAATTATACATGATCTATAAACCTTAAGACTATGAAAGTGAAAAGTGCAAAATGGGAGTAAGATGAGTACCTACCTGGTGTGGTGTGTGCGTGTGTGTAGTGTATGAGTTTGTGGGTGTGTGTGCATGTTTGTGAGCGCGTGTAAGTGTATGAGTGTTAGTGTGTAATGTTATGCCTTTGCAGAGTACTGTGATTATATGATTATATTATTGGATAGAGAAGAGTTTCCGTTTCAGTATATGTTAGCGTTAGTAGCCAATCAGAGAGGATAATCTTACAATTATATTGTGTTTTATCATAAAAATTCTAATCTTTTTATCTTTCTCTATTCTTAAACATTCTTTTAAACGATGCCAACAATTGGGCTCGTCTTATGGTAAGAGGCAGTAAACAACTTTATTAATATATATATTTTAATAATGTGTACAAATCGCGAAAGTTTATCAACATTTATAGTAAACAACTTGTCATAGAATTTTGTGGAATGCTTTGTAATTTCCAACCTCAAATCCTTCGATGACCATAGGAATCTGAAATATGTATCATAAAGGAACTTTAAACGTTCTTTAATATACAGGGGAGTAAAAGGATTAAAGTGTATACTATACAGTAATGAGAGAATATAGGAATGAGGTACTTACTAACCAGACGTAGCAGTAGAGATAAAATTATAGCTTGTTGTGTTAAAGGTTAAGACACCTATTACTGAATGTGATGGCACGTAAACAGCCCCTGAACTCTCTTAATAACAATTTTATGTGGCATTTCGTCGTAAAAATGGTGACATTATGTTTGCTACAGCCAAATGTTAACATAAGGGTGGTTACTATTAATAGCTTTGAAAGAGAGATGGTTTGCTGTTTAGAAAATATATTGGTTTGGTCATGTCTTTGTAACTTAGTCCTTAATTTTTCGATGATCGAACTCACGACTTCTTGCGTAGCAGTCGGATATACTCCCACCGCGCCACAAAGGCAATAGTTAATAACATTATCGCGTTTCATCAAACAAACAAATTTAAGAAAGAAAGAAGAAGAAAACTTTAGAAAGAATTTCTATTCATTTTATACTAAAAATAATTAATAATTTGTATTACAAAAATGTAACCCTAAAAAAATAACAAAAAGTTCAATATTTGATCTGAGGGTACAGCACCTGTAATGTTACATCACAATATTATGTTAATAGTGTTGAGTATTTATTGTACATTTTAACTACATAAAAACTCGATCTCACGGATTTTGCATGTATTTAATGTACCTATTTTCACACGTTAAATGCTAACTATGAAAATCACAGGTCGGTTTGACGCCATTTTCACAACCAACACCCATATTTTTAATCGAGGATTACGTATAAGGAAAAGAGAGAACTAAGAGAGAAAAAGTAAATATCTAATGGCAAACAATACGTAGAAGATGACCAACAAAACGTGGCCTAAGAAGATAACTCACTTAGGTGTTATTTACGGCTCGCCATTCATTAGACAAGTTAGTGGCGGGAACGAGTGAGTGAATGCTGGCGATAAAGCCACTCCAATGCACTACGTTACAAAACATCGAGAGTATAGAAGATAAACTTTATATTCTAGGTGACTTGTGATATACTAATAACCTCTCGCTCATGGCTTCTTTACATTTAACTAAACAACTTTGTAATATCATATTTTTATAATAAAAATATAATATCAGTTTTGAAAAATATGAAATATAAATATTTCATATTTTTCAAAACTTATATTTCATATTTTTCAAACCTGATATTATAAACAGTTTACAAGAAAATACTTCAACCACCTACCACTTATTTTTGGATGCATGCCCGTTACCACCTACAGACTACTTTCTTGGAGTAAAATCATTGTTTATTGTGTGGTTACACCGGGGTCTAACCAACTTTTGTAGGTATGCTATGTTATCATGGTATGTGGTGTAATGTACCTAAAGATGCCATCTATACGCTATATGACTGCCTCGGTTTAGTAGAAGTGTGGACAACTGCTACTGCGGAAAAGATTGTGGACTCGTTCCCAAGAAACATCATTTTGTATGATCCTCAAATTGTTGTCCGAGTCCGGATGTACTTTGTGTCCATCAGTTTATGTTAAATCCCCCACGTCAAATAGCTTGTGCCCTAAGGCGGGAGTTATCGGGAGTTATCTTTTTCTTATGCGTAAAAAAACACTAAACCTCTAATCACCTTCCGAACAAACTTAATTCCATATTCGTGAGCAATGTCTATGTTAGCATTGGTCAAACGTGCGTTGTATGAAGCTCTCCTCCTGTAATCTCGGTATAATGTGGCTAGAAGTGCCGCCGCTCCAGGTAAAACAATTACACATTTATTTCGCACCTGCGAGAGTGTCTGTTGTCGGTAAATCGTATAAGTTGTTATATCAACTGTTATTTCTTTCATAATTCTGCGTTTCTTTCATAATTGCACATTTAAAAATGGAACGGCACTTTCAGGAAACACAGGGAACCGTAGAGCAAGAGAGCAAGAAAACATAGGTACTAATGTAAGGAACTTCTTGCTAATTTCTATTTTTGATGTGTGACCATATTTTGAACGGATTTTCTTCGAGAAAGGAAAAAATATATTTTATTTTTAAATTGTGCACGAAGGTTGAATAGCAAAACGAGTTTTACTGCAGTGTACACCATTGAGATGAAGACGTGAGCTATGGTTAAGCCAATCGAATTAACGTCTACTTAAAATTTGAGCCGTTTGAGAGTCTCCGCAGATGCAGCAGCAACGCAGGCACAGCTCGCAGTGTTTGGAAGATGGGAAGGCGCTAGGGTGTCGACGCAGGTTGCATCCCACACCAAAGGTCTTCCCATCTTCAAAGGTAGCAAAGACATACCGTCCGGCCTCTTGCCATCGCTGCGCGCCAAACCAAATATAATAATCTAGTTGGAGATTATATATTTGATCCGTTTATTAGGGTTGGAACGCTTGGGCATGGGTTCCAAGTGCTCGCCTTTTATTCAAAGAGATTTCCCAGCGTCTTGTCAGTGCATCTCGTGACCAGAAGGCTGGCCTTTTCTTTGCACAGAGAATAAGCATTGTCATACAACGTGGCAATGCTGCCAGCCTTCTAGGCACTATATTACAACTTACCTAGTAAGCTACAAAAAAAAGAACTATATAAAAAGGGAGTCACAACCAGTTTAGGCGTGGACGAATTCCTTCAACTACCGGTTGACATAGATGGGAAGGAATTCTTCCACGCCTAGTTTGTATATAGTTAGTCCGTAGGGTAATAGCTAGCATAATGTATTTAATAATATTGTAAATTTTCGACTTCCGTAGCCAAACCGGGGCCAGAAGCGAACCACCTATCCGGGCTATGTTACTAGGCCTCAAATTCTTCTATCCCTTGAAAAAATGCGATTATTGTATTTGTAAAGTAATTGGCAAGAAATGCCATAAAAATTACTACAATATTCGGCCTGCGACATCACAATTTGTTAAAATGCTCTCTGTAACGAACGAAGCAATAACAAAAGCCGTGATACTTCTTTAACTACCGAATAGATGGCGCTGCGAGTGCCCAACTCGCGAACATCAAGGGATAGAAGAACTTGAGGTCTAGTAAGATAGTCCAGATAGGTGGTTCGCTTCTGGCCCCGGTTTGGCTACGGAAGTCTCGAGTTCGATTTCTGAGTCAGGATTTCAAATTTTTCTATCTTTCAAAAATGCAATTATTGTATTTGTAGAGTTATATATGTTTGGATTCCTAAACACCAATCGCAGACGGTCTCACAGCAGACATTTGCCTTAATGCTGTCACGCTGGATCCGGAGCCATACCTAGAGCTGACAAACAAATGTTTGGAACTAGGATACTTCCCCTAGACCTGGAAGGTGGCAACAGCGGTCGTCCTTCGAAAACCTGGCAAAGACGACTATACGAATCCCAAGTCGTACAGGTTTATCGAACTGCTGCCGGCGATGGGAAAGATTCTGAAAAAAATGCTAATGGCGCGGGTCAAGTGGCCCGTCTTACCCAAAATTAGTTGGAATCAATATAGATTCATGCCCCAAAATGGATCTAATCACGCCCTCTATGCTCTGTCAAACGCATCCGAGGGAAAAAGAATGTAGTATTTCTAGTGGTTCCTAGCTCCATATCTTTCAGTTGTAAAAAGTTTCCTGCATAGCTTAGATTTTATACAGACTTCGCAGGTGTCCACCACTTTATTGTCTTTAAAATCAATACTTAACCAACTCACGGAATTGCAGCTGACGTTTACAGAGCTTCATGATACAAGTCTCTTAAGCATTTTACTAGTAATCAACCGAGAGGAAATAACTGACGAAATTTGTACGTGGCTCGGGGACTAATAATAGTTCATTTCCCGTGACATCGTTGTCTTAAGACAGTTAAAACATAGGCCATTAAATTTCTAGTGCATAGCATGTTTTTACAATTCAGTACATTAGATCTTCATATACGTCAAAGGCGAAGGGTTAAAAAAAATCTGAGGTCATCCGATACAAAAATATACCTTTCTGAACATGGTTGATTGTACCTATAATACTAAGTAACTACAATCGAAAGGGAAACCGAAAGTAATGGTGTTCTAAGGACCCTCCGCCACTGATATACGCTCATATAGTTCTTAAACTTCAGCAATTTCTACACATTATATTATTTTATAAACTAGGGGTATTAATGGCGTACCTACTTCAATTGTTTAAGGCTCAATAATAATTATTATTATTTTATTCTCCGACGTTTCGAACGTATTACAACGGCCGTTGCAATATGGTCGAAACGTCGTAAATTGTACAAAGCATACAAATGGTTTTTAAATTGTTTTCTAACTTTTTGTCGCTGATCAGAAACAATCTGTCTGCCGAGTATTGCGAAAGAAAATCAATTTAAAAGTAACCGTTTCTAATTAAAACGATTCTTAATTAAGAAAACGACTGCAGGAAATTTTACAGAATTTATTAAAAAATGTGATTCACAGCTATTTTTAATTGAAGCTTCCGAAGCCTCGAAGATAGACATCGTTAAAGAAGTCATTTTATATAAAGTAATGGAACTGGTAACACTCATTCAAGTACTTTCAATATAATTTTTAACTTTAAAAACAATGAACTTTACAGATTCATAAATGTTTAAATTGTAACAAAATTTAAACTCGTCTATTTCATTTAATTTCTCTGGGATTTAACAACATCGTAATACTTAAATATGAATATGTCGTAAAAAAATTTTACGCAGTTGTAAATCATATAAAACAAGAATTAAGTAATTTTCTAATATAAATAAAATATGTAAGTAATTTCAAAAAGTCGTAAAACGAAGTCATCGGCCTGAACTGTTTGCATTTTTTAGAAGAATTTGCTAATATTTAACGTAGTTTAGATGTAGAGAAACAGCCATAAAAGTCATTATTATAAGTAAAACAATTTTTATAGTAAAGAAGATTGAATACTCTTTAAGTGAAAGAAATAAATGACAATCGTTCCGGCATCACGATAAAAATCTCGAGGCCGTTACGAAGGGTAGAATGTTTGCAAATCGATTATAAAGATTTACGATTCGACTAAATTCCACTACTAAAGTTTCAAGTCGAGTAGGTACCGTTAGTCGAACCTTTTGGCTGCAAGAAATAAATCAAAGCCTCTTCCACTACGCTACTTTTCTCGATTTGGTCGCAATAACGAAATTTCAATTTCAATTTTACGCTGTAACAGTCTTTGAGGAAAGCTCTGACTATTAACAAAACTGAGTAATTTTATTGCGAGTGAAAGTAAATACCTACTACTTAGGTATACAACGTTATTCTTGATATAGTGCAAACCAGTTAATAGTTAGCTCAGAATCAGTAACACAATCCAATGGAGTCGTTTTTGAACCATGTTATATTTTACAACTAATGAATTGTACAAACATTAGTTAATTCATTAATCATTCTAACAGTCGAAATTCCGTTCACAATGTAATGTCAAATCTAATCATCATTTATTTTTAATATTGTTCATGTGACGCAATGAGCATGATACTACGAAGAACACAAGACAACTATAATAACTTAAAAGTTTTAACTCTCCTAGTTTTCAATATTACCTATTTCTTTTTTTTACCAAACAGCGGAGGAGGATTATGTCTTTAAAGCGATACATACATAAGTATGTATACTTCCAATGTTCCTATGTCCGCTCATAACTCTTCAACGGCTAAAACGATTTAAAAAAAATGATTAGCCATCGATAACGCGTGTCACAAAGTGTCACACGAAGTGTCACACGAAGTGTCACACGAAGTGTCACACGAAGTGTCACTGGGTTTATGAAATTCTTTAAAAATCATAATGACATATTTTAGACGCCTTATATTGTGCGGCCTGAGAAAAAAAGCATTTCGAAGACCTGGTATCAAATTATAGAAATTAAAGGCATATTTTTTTTTTTTTGCGTTTTGCAATATAATTGCAGGAAGTTTTAAATAAAAAATAAAGGCGAGTTCGACAATATAATGATAATGTATATGTATGTTTATAAAAAATATACATATTAATATATATTTATATATGTTTATAAAAGTTTGGAACAAACAACAAATCAAAACAAATCATTGAAAAAACAATGTTTATAGGTAATTAAACAAATAGTTATTTTAAATTGAATTGCCTTGTAATAAAAGTACTAAAAAAATACCCGCCTGCAAAATGACAAGATACCCTTCAAATTTAATATCGTGCAGTTGGAGGCACGATATTAAGTTCAACAGAATTCATTAATGCATCCAAGTGCATAATATTTTATTAAAAGCCTAGCTGACCCTCGCAACTTCGTTTGCGTTAAATTTGCCCATTTTTGCAAATTAAAGTATTTAATTAACAATTTAAAAATAGTATAACGTGATTGTCATCATGTTATACCTTTTGGTGGTCATACTAAAAAAGTATTTTATTTAACTTTTAACTTTTATCACTTTTCAATACTTGACAATAGCGGTGATAAAAGTTAGTTGTTACATCCTACAATCACTTAAAATTATTAAATAAAAAAATACATTTCAAAAATAAAAAAAACCCGTCTGCACAAAAAAGATGAAAACAAGATCCCCTACAGAATTATACAATTTCATGCAGTCGGAGGCACTTTACTAAATTCATCGAGATTCATTATTGCCTCCTTTTGGGCAGGCGGGGTTTTTTATTTTTTAAATTCAAATTTTAATTTTATTTTTTCCTTTCCCACATTCCGAAGGGTGCTCTATTTTAAATCTCTGTTCATCCCTGTATTTGACTTATCTTGACTATAAAATTCGATCGCAATGATTTGATTCCCCCGAAATCCCATTCAAGATTACGCGAATCTCAGTGAATTTGATTGCTTACGCCCCACGCGACCTAACCAAATTGCCTATTTGTCGCAGTCTTATTTCGAGACACTTATATATATCACTTCTTTTTATTATGGAAATCACTTGACTCTAATATTATTACTTATTTTTTGTCTATAAGAATTTGTCTTTGTTAACACTTCGTTTGTTAAAACTTTCCCTTGAATTTTATTAAGGAGGACAGGTTGAGAATATAAAGATCATCGCTAAAGAACTGCTTTTAGTAGGTAATGTTGTATTTCGTAGCAATTTTAAATCGTACAAATTCATGTAAATTTCATAGTAGGAAATGAACCTGAGAAATATGAACGACTAGGTATTCGGGTTTAAAGAGAGTACCAACCACAGAGCCATAATTTTCTAATATTAGCCATAAATTATTGGCTATTGTTAAGTTTTTCTCGTGCATTTATAGTAAGACTAACATTTGACCGCAGCTTCGCTCACATTATATTTAAACCCTCATCTCACCCCATTAGGGGTTGAAATTTCAGAAAGCCATTCTTAGCTTATTTCAAGCCAATCCGTTCAGTGATTTGAGCTTTGCGTTAATAAAACCGTCAGTCACTGTTATACGAGTATACTTATCTATACTAATATTATAAAGCTGAAGAGTTTGTTTGTTTGAACGCGGTAATCGCAAGAACTACTGATCCGAATTGAAAAAAATTTTCACTGTTGGATAGCCAATTTATCGAGAAAGGCTACATAATATTACGCTACGACTAATAGGAGCGGAGCAGCAATGAGAAATACTGCAAAAACGGGAAAATTGACGCAGACGAAGTTGCACGAGTCAGCTAGTAAAAATATAATTTTAAAAAATGCTTAAAAAGTTACAAAAGTATCAGAACCGTTGTTTCCTTAAACGTTAGATAAAACAAAGGTATTATGACCGATAAATTACGCCAGTTTCTCAACAAACTAGGGTCTCGGCAATCGGCCAAATAATTCAAGGTCTTAACTAACTAGATTAAATCTGACTTATGAGGTCTTTATTGTAATCGGTGATGCGTAGGACGACTGACTCGAAGGGTATGTCTGTTACGTCACTCCGGTGTTATTGGAGCAGTGTTCCTTTAGGCACCTGTCCAACCAAACGGTGAGAAAGCGAGTAGCGATTTTATCGCTCATGAAGCGTCAACTATTAATAGTTGATCCCTGACCGTTCGCACTGCCGGTAAGTACTCGCTCTATACAGCATCGATTTTGTTTATACGGATGGAATCTACAATATACTTCTATTGTACGTAAGCACCGAAAATTTGAGTAAAAATGGTAGGTAACAAACTTTAAATTTTTCATTAATTCTATTATGAATAAAAAATCGAGCAAGAGCATATCGGATCAAACTAAGCAGGTACTACAAGACACCTTTTCACTAAATTAAATCACGGACGGACAGACAAACAGACAGACGATCATGGCGAAATTATAAGGGTTCCACTTTTGCCTTTTTGGCTACGGAACCCTTAAACTTCATTATGATTTTAAAATACTTTCACAATTATAATTTTTGCTTCCTTATGATTTTACGGGGTTTTTTATGTTTAGGGTTCCGTACCTCAAAAGAAAAAACGGTACTCTTATAGGATCACTTTGTTATCCGTCCGTCTGTCTGTCTGTTAAGACCGTATATCTCGGAAACGCGTGGAGGGATCAAGTTGAAATTAAAACCATGTAGGTACTCAGGTCGCTGGCCCTTGAAGCTGTGAAAATCAAACTTTTAATTTAACGTAAAACAAGATACCGCCCTTTATGCCGCAAAAGGCGTATATTTCCACATTCTTAAGGAAATCAAAATTTATAGCGTATTTTCCTAGAACTATGAAAGGGGTATGCCCACCAGCAGTATCGCTAGTATTTACGTTGTGCCACAAGTTGATTAAATGTATAATTCTTGTTTCTAATTATAACGTTATTATATAATGATATGTAGTCTCACATTTGCCGGAATATTGAGATGCAAATATTAGTCTTTCAGTTTATTTATTTCCTTTTTTTTCGTATGAAGTTATTTTTAACGGTGGTAACACTATTACAAAAATAAAATCGTAATATCGATTAGGGTTATTATCAATTTTTATTAAATAATTAATATAAATACTTTATTAATTGTTGCACCGTTTGAATGTAAAGAACGATAATATTTATACACTATACGTTTTATTAAGCATATTCTTTGATACCTTTAGATTAGGACCCGGCTCGATTAAAAATAAGAACATAGTAATGAAATTTAATAAAAAAATCGATTTGTATAGGATATGACAAAAGTTATGGCAACACTGAAATGTAATGTCATGTCACTTGTTTGTCTGTGCATAAAGCTTGTTTCGGGGCGGTCCATTATGAAGACAGTTTAAAGTATTAATAACAAATAGCTTTTGTTATTTCTCGTGTTGTGTGAGGTATGATGAGATGATATTGTGGTTACATTACGTGAGTTTGAGATAGAGACTCCATATACATAGTAACAATCAGAAATATTTTGTGAGACAGAGACTCGTACCAATATTGTGACAATTGTGAAGTGTTTGTGAGATAGAGATTCGGATTATATATCACTGCAAAGGTGAATTCATAGCCATAAACTAGTGTTACACATCATGTGTAATACATAATTAATACGCAATAACATAATTATTTCCTATTTAAAAAAAAAAAGGTATATAAATATTTCGATTGTCGAAGTTCATCCACCAATTATACCCGGCAAATTAGGTAAATCAGTATTGGTTTTTCTGAAAGTATATATTAATGTCTACATAAATCAGAAGTTTTCATCTTGGCACAACAAAATTTGTAGCGATACTAAATTCCATAGCCACTTGAACAATCGCCTTTGTACAGAACCCTCTGTGGGTGAGTCCGACTGGTACTTCTCCAGTCTTTTATATTGTTATTTTTTTTTTGTTTTTTTTTTACAATTTTCAATAATAATATTTATACGTAAAACAAATATATTAAAAGTAAGTACTAAAACTCCCCTATCAATTTGCCGACTGATTTTATAGTCACACGAATATACCTTAAAAAAACCATAATTCTATGGTCCATAAATAAACTCCTTTACTTTTTCATAAACAGTACCTAATTTTATTGTACCTACGAGTATTATTATAAGTCACGCCATAACTCTAAAAGGTGAACGAGGCGAACGGGTTTAAATTATTGCTATTAATTTTGTTATAATTAGGTAGTTGACTACAATAGAAGTAAATTATTTTATACTGATCAGGTAATAGTAGACATTAAAATGCTCTGAAAATAACTGTTTTTTTACATTTTAACATGTTTTTGAATTTAAAAGCATGAAACCGAATACTAAAAGTAATGATTTGACGATAGGAACTTATGATGTCATAGGTTCCTATTCTATACACATTTCTATAGAGCTTGTCGTTTAGACATTTCATAAAAAGAGACTGATTTGACTTGACAGTCAACATTCCCATTAATTGAACGTTTGTTTGCGTCAGCTATGTACAGAAACAAGCTGACGAGGTTTTAATAAAATAGGTACTCCAAAAAAAAATTAGTTTTATGTTTTTTTTATTCTGGTTATTTGAGGACACTCTGGCAACACTACGTTATGAGTGTCTATAGGGTACTTGACAATCACACTAATATTATAAAGGCGAAAGTTTGTGAGTATGTGAGTGTGTATGTTTGTTACTTCTTCACGTCTAAACGGCTGGAGCGATTTTAATAAAATTTGGTAAGGAGTTAGCTAACACCCTGGATTAACACATAGGCTAATAAAACGCGGGTAAAACCGCGGGGCACAGCTAGTTGAAGTCAACTAGGTATATAAGTATAAACCTGGAATACGCCGTTTAAATATTGACTGCATAGCGTGAAAGAGAAAAAAAAATTGTGCGGCCATGTCTCTTTGACAGGTATTATCCACAAAGTAGCGTCGTCTCTTTCTAGAGAGTGGTTAATTTTGTGATAGTGTATCTTTAAGAAATAACAAAAATGACTCGCTCCGTACAAGTTAGTATAAAATATTAGCGTATGACGTCATATTTTTTTTATAAATAAATAAATCAATACTTTTATTATTACTTTTAGTGAAGAAAAAAATATAAACATTTGAAATTATGAACGTACACATTTTTTCAGAATATTTTATGACATATTTTTGCAAGGTTTGTATAAAATAATTTATTTTGATAGTAATTAAACACCTCATTTTCATTGTTGTCATAACTTTTAAGTTTATTTTTATAATAATATAACACCGGCTCCACACTGCTTTTTCAACGTCGGTCCGAACGCCACTCGTCCAACGTGTCCACACGTTGTCGTATACATAAAGTTGGGTATCTCGTCAAGACGAAGCTACTATTTGGAAATTTGTTCTAGGAATCCTGGTATAGTATGAGTAGAGTAAAAAAACAATGTTTAAACTTTCTTAACTTAGAAATAGAAATTAGATTTTCAAATAATGAGTTTATATTTAGAGCACTCATTTTAAAACAAAGAAGTTAAACGCTCTTAAAGTCCAAGGCAAGCTTCTTCATTCTTTATTTCTTCTTCAAGCTTCATATTCAAATCTTTAAACATATTAATTATATTGTGATCCACAACTGAAATCGACCCATATAAACACAGTCAGACAAAATAGCCGAGAAAATTATCAGTAACACATTAACTTTTCATCTAGACACTCGATAAGTACACGCGTATGGCTTGCGCGAGTCTGGACGCGACGTCCAACTCCGCACATCGCGCAAATCTGCTCTCGCGTATGCACGCAGATGTGAGCAGCCTCTCGCGCAGATCTGTGTAGTTCTGGTGTGTCGTGTAACGCTCCATGCGTAGCCTATAAAAAAAGTTATCTTACATGTGAATACTCCAACGATACGTATTTATAAAATGTCTTCTTATGTATTTGTCTCCAAGTAATTCACCTCAAAAGACATTATGAACATATCAAAATTAAAAAAACAACACAAAATACTGTCCAAAAACAAGAACATTACAAGAAAATAAAGACAACTGCCCGAGTAAATGATACAATTCCAAAAAGGTTTATTAAAAATATGTTTTTTTTATGCATATTTTTTTGTAATCTTCTCACTCGGTCTATATTTGAACCGAATCACAAGAAAAATAAAATTATCATGAAATGTGATTTTTATCACATCTGACACCACCAACTACATTGCTTACTGTTTTAAAAACATACCTAACTTATTTTACCTGATTTATCAAAATATCCATAACTCATACTCAAACACCCCATTACTGACAAAATACTCTTAAGACCATCACCACAACACACACACAGCCCCTCAACTATAAGATTTACAAAACATTGTTGACTGTCATGATGTCACTATCACTCTGGGGGAAACAGTAGAGACAAAAATTATTTTTAGGGCGTCTTACCAGATTACCAGGCGGAGAGTACATAAGGACATATTCACGATCACACGCACACAGAATCACGGAATACGTCAAACCAGTGTAATTATCGTTTGAGAATTCAGAGATACAAAAGCTTTCCACCTTCTTAATCTTATTTGCACTCGGGACTTTTACAAACATTAGCTAATTCAAAAGTACCAAAGCCTTTTTAAAAAAATCAAGGAAACTTGTAAATAAATAAATTTCTATGTATATAATCCGTGCACAAAAAATACTTTTACAACTTTCAATTTCAATGAGCACCCGACACAACAATACTTTCTCAAAAATATATTTCTAAGAAAGTAATTTCCCTACTAATATACCCGATAACACCTTTACCTAATCCTTTCACTGTAAGAAGGGACAACGCGCTATTGTTTAAAAATCCCTGTTACCTGCATTCATTACAAGTATAATACAACTTACAAATAACAAACTGCTAATCGACTCATTACGACCAGATCTATTATTCCCAAGTCATTTGTAATGTGCTTAATAATAAGTGACAATAAAGGTGTTAAGTACTACCTGCTTCTACCTAAATGTATTTTTAATTAAAAAATAACCCTAATTTGAGGTCTCCAGAGTTTACCATAATGATCTCGTACTAGAACTTGTCAGTTTGAATTCGACTGTTGAATCAGCAAGACCTCTACGTTACATTTATACCGTCTGTATATATTTCGATATAACAGTGCCGAGACCTTAGAGTGAAATAAGTGACTTTTCTTCTCTAGTGAAATGGCGAACGTAGCGCACGATTTCGTACTAATCGCACGACAACTCGCGTCAAACAACAACAATAGAACTGCGTTTGACATGTACTTGTGTGCGGTCGGCCAAGATCACAACATCAGGAACAAAATCGAGAACGAGTTCAGATTTGTTCTCTCCAAAATGAGCGAAGAACTGGGGATGGTCCAACTGGGAACGGTAAACAGGGCGGACATCATGGCTAAGTTCGAGAGAGCCATCCGAGTGTTCCCGGGCAGCGTGGATCTGCTCAACGACATCGGCAGATACCTGTACAAGTACAGCTTCTACTCAGAAGCGCTTTGCCACTTCGAGAAGGCGCTGAACATCGATAGCAGCTACGTCAGCATCGAGAAGAATTTAAACAATGCCAAGACTTTCCTGTTTCCAAGAAGCAAGTTTCGGATTGTTAACGACAAAATACGTAACGACGCCTACAGAGCCGCCATTAGAAGATGCGTGAACCGCGACACGGACACCGTGACAGACATGAACGCGGGCACCGGCCTGCTCGCACTCTACGCCAACGAGTGCAACCCCATCGCCATCACCGCCTGCGAGTCCTCGCACGCGATGGCGCGACTCGCCGAGTGCGTCACGCAAGAGAACCTAGCACAAGAAGTGGTGATCGTGAACCAGCCTTCGGTGGCCTTAAGTCGGTCAAACATATACGGCACGAGATCGATCTTGTTGACCGATATGTTCGACGCGGGACTAATCGGCGAAAACATTCTACAGTCCCTCTGCCACGCCTGGGAGAACTTGCTCCACAGGGAGAGCAAGATAATACCCGGCAGAGCTGAGTACTTCGTGGTCGGCATCAACTGCGACCAACTCAACAGCAAATACAAGCTGAGCCAGCACATTAAGGACATCCTCAACGTACCGCGACTGCACGTGCACACAACCACGTACGTCGGCGAGACGTACTACTCCGAGGACGTGGAGCTGTACGACGACGTCACCTACATCTGCGAGCCGCACTCGCTCTTCACGATAGACTTTAACAACAAACAAGAGGTCGCCGAAATGTTGGACAGACAGTTGCCCTACTACGCCGAGTTGACGCCCACAGTGAACAGTGAAATGAATATGGTTGTCGGTTGGTTTAATCTGCATTTGACAGACGGCATTATGCTCACGACAGACCCCAGAGCAGAGAACAAGGCGACTGCGTGGCAGCAAGCCGTGTTCTTCGATGTGTTGCCGAAGGAAGTGCGACGAAACGAAACAGTCAAGATTCCTTTTACGACGGCGTACGACGGAAGACTTACAACTTTGCCAGACTTGGGCACAGCGATCTTCAGGATTACACCAGAAACATTAGCTTTCTTGAACGACACAGAATATGTGAACATGATCACAAAGTGTGTCAGTGTTACGTGCATACATCTCGGGCAAACTGTGAACCTGGAAGAAGTCGATGTTGTGGATTTGAGTCCGTTTCCTATATTCGGAGTGTTGATGATGAAGCGCGGCGCTAACTCTCTAATTTGTTACGCAAAAACGAAATACGATATGGCGTTCCTAAACACGGTGTTAGTGGCTAATGGAATACCATCAAGCAAAATTACAATTTTAGTGTCGGGGTCCTGGTCTCGCAAAGTGTTCCACGGCAAGAGCTTTCACGTGATATTTAGTAACATAATAGACTTTAACGGAGACTTAGATACAAGAAGAAAGAGACTGGTGCGGCGCTTAAATCAGTCGCACCTGGTGCCCGGCGGTATATGTCTACCTGCGTCGGTCACCGTCATGGGGCAGTTGGTGTACAGCAACCACTTGGAGATCAACAACCGCGTGGTGGACGACAACGTGCACTATCGGTTGGCGAAGCACGTGAACCGGTACCAAACGTCACAGGCGCTGTACTTGGACATCGCGAGGCTGGAGTATGAGCCCATGTCTGAGGAGTTCGAGGTGGCGTTGTGCGAAGGCATGAGGTCGAACTTGTTGAAAGTGGCAATATTAAAGGACGGCGAGTGCAACGCTATCCTGTGTTGGTACAAGGTGCAGCTAGTGGAAGGTTGGCCCGAGCTCTGCACCAACAGACGCAGCAGCTTCGTACAGAGCACTGCGCATATGACCAGCCGCGTCACCACCGTTTTCAAGGACGATGAAGCTAACGTGCTCACCTGCGTCGACCCTGACGGATCTTTTAAACTTGTACTTGATATGGCACCTTACTAATTTATTTGTATTGTGCATGACTTTGTAAATATATGTGAAAATGTTTTCACATCAATTTACAAAGTCATGCACAATACAAATAAATTACTAAGGTACTAATTTATTTGTATTGTGCATGACTTTTTAAATAGTTGTTAAAAAAAATTGTATTAGAATACCAATAATTATTAATATTTTGTCTTCTATTATTTAAACCTCTTATTAAATTCAATAAAGTTAGTTAATAGTTCAGTTTGTAAATTACAATTTACCTATTTTAATAAAGAATGGAATAGAATCTTTATTTGTCATAAAGTGTGGTAATTAAGCAAGATAATTGACGTGACACAAGTTAACAAGAGTAGATAAATATTAAAATTAATCATTAAAATGATATATTATTGAATGCCATATGGTAAATTACATAAAATTTGCAAATTATTTTAACATTTGAATTTAAGATTTGAATAATCACAAAAACATATAACACAATGGACCATTTACATTACATTATCGTTGTGGACAAAAAGTTCCGTAACTATGTTAAAGTTTTTATTTAAAAGCCATTTCATTATTAAATGTTGTTATGGATCTTTAGTTTCACGTGGAATGATGTTGTATACTTTTACACACATATTATAACAGTGATTTTTTTAAATTATGTTGTTTTAGATACTTTGTCGAAAACTAGTCTTGTACGGTTTCTTATATTTTTGGGAGATAGGTCTGAGGCCTTTTTAAGTAAATTAATGTTGATTCTGTTTAATAAGCTTACACAAGTCCTGAATTAATTGCAAGGAAGAGTTAGGATACCTAATAGTTTAATAACTGGTTTGCAATATTGTTATACTCCAACCATTGCAAGTAAACATTTTTTTTAGACATAGGAAGAACAGCTAAGAGAGATTTTTAATCCGCTGTTAACCTAACCCTGTATAATAAATAGACAAATCTGTTAAGTTTGTCGCTCACTTTCTTTATGTGTACTTTCCAATTGCAATTTTTATTTAATAAAGTTACTAAAAAGTTTTCTGTGATTTTTCATGAATAGTTTTAATTTTCAATAGCTGACCCGCGCAAGTTTTTGAATTTTTTTTAATTGCTGCTCCACTCCTATTAGTCATAGCGTGATGTCATATAGCTTAGACTCCCTAGATTCAATAAGTTTTATCTTCGCAATTATCTCAAACATCTATATCTATCTTCTATACATATAATAAAACTGTAAATTTCACGTGTCTTTACATGGCCGAACTTAGTGAAAAAAAATATTAGGAAATGTTCGAAAAGAGTATTTAAACACTTTGCAGCATTTTTAGAAATGTCTGCCATACAAAACCAGCAGTATCGCTAGTATTTACGTTGTGCCACAAGTTGATTAAATGTATAATTCTTGTTTCTAATTATAACGTTATTATATAATGATATGTAGTCTCTTAATAAGTAGTACTTTTTAATAAGCATATTCTTTGATACCTTTAGATTAGGACCCGTCTCGATTACAAATAAGAACATAGTAATGAATTTTAGTAAAAAAATCGATTTGTATAGGATATGACAAAAGTTATGGCAACACTGAAATGTAATGTCATGTCACTTGTTTGTCTGTGCATAAAGCTTGTTTGGGGCCGGTCCATTATGAAAACAGTTTAAAGTATTAATAACAAATAGCTTTTGTTATTTCTCGTGTTGTGTGAGATATGATGAGATGATATTGTGGTTACATTACGTGAATGTGAGATAGAGACTCCATATACATAGTAACAATCAGAAATATTTTGTGAGACAGAGACTCGTACCAATATTGTGAAGTGTTTGTGAGATAGAGATTCGGATTATATATCACTGCAAAGGCGAATTCATAGCCATAAACTAGTGTTACACATCATGTGTAATACATAATTAATACGCAATAACATAGTTATGTCCTATTTAAAAAAAAAATGTATATAAATATTTCGATTTTCGAAGTTCATCCACCCATATCAATTAAACCCGGCAAATTACGTAAATCATTGTTGGTTTTTCTGAAAGTATATATTAATGTCTACATAAATCAGAAGTTTTCATCTTGGCACAACAAAATTTGTAGCGATACTAAATTCCATAGTCACTTGAACAATCGCCTTTTCCACAATTAGACATCATCTATAATTGTAACCCATGGAATACATAACTTTACGCTAAAACTATAAGTAGCTAAACACAACATTTTTAAGTTTCCTAAGAACAGTTATTTTGACGTGGTAAGTAGCGAACAGTATAGACTCAAAGCTATGCTAGCGGACTTTGACGACGAAGTCCCAGGCTCGAACCTGATGTCTGATTATGTTCTTTTTGTATTTTTTTAAATTGTCTTTATCCTTTTTTAATATTTTTCTCAATGTTTTAGTTATTTTTTCGACCGTAGGTAACTTATTAACTTTGGTTATTTTTTTTTATATTAAAAATCAAGTGAAATATGCACATAGGTAAGTTAAATATATGTATTGCATGCACTGCTGAGAGTAAAGAATTAATCGTAGTAGAAATGAAAAACAATATTACATTATAATAAAAAAGTATTCGACATTTTCCAGAAATGATGTGTTCGTCTAAAAAAAAAGACATTACACACGTAAAAAAAAACATGTAGCGCCATCTATGAAATCACATTGTTCACCGTGATCAAATAATTCCTTATTTGTGAAAACATTTATTAGAGTATAGGTGCTTGAGATGAAGGATTTGTTTCTTGCTGAGTGGCAACATTCTCCTATTTACTTAATTAAATTGCATAAATTGATAAAAACATTAAGTATTAGAACTACTGCTAAAGAAACTTCACTGGTTTTGAAAGTAGATGGCGTTGTATTCAATAATGTTCTATACTTAGTAAAAGAAGCTTTAAAAAGAAACACATTGCTATGATTTTTAGAAATGTTTGTCTGTCTGTCCGTTTGTTTGACCACGCGTCACACAGGTGCATCGAGAATCATGTTTTGGGGTTATGGTTGGAGATCACGTGTTCATCAATTCAACGATAATGAATGACTCAACATCGGTCAAGTGTGAGTAGTTCGGGTGACGGGAGGAGGGGGGTGGGGGGTCGTTGTCTGACAACCGTACCTTTAGAGATATCTGACATTTTTGCGGGCATGACACACATGACACGCTCTGTGTTTGTTTACTAATTGTGTTACAGCAGTTTTATATGCATTTTAGTTGTATATTTTTGCAGACAAAGGAAAATCCTGAAAAATCATATTATTAGTATTGCGTTGTAACACTATATTAAATACACCCCATTTTTTGCCAAAATGGCAAAACAGAACCCTTATACATAGTTCCCTTATGTCCGTCCGTCCGCAGCTTAGCTCAGAGACTATTAGTGCTAGAAGGTTGCAACTTTGCATGAATAAATTACTAACGCCGATAAAGTGAAAGAATAAAATCTTGAAAATCATTATTTGTCTCTTATATGTAAAGTGGGGATGTGATTTTTTTCTCACCTACCCCATCGTGTGGGGTATCATTAGATAGGTCTTTTAAAAAGCGTTTAGGGTTTGTGAAGACCAGTTTTAGATTCAAGGATTCCTTTGTGTATAATATTAGGCTTTATAGTGAACATTTTTGTTAGAGTCAAGTGTTCCCCTGCCAGCTAAGTGATTGATATTGGGTATGTGAAAAAAATCAGGGTAGTAAAGTAGGTATAACGTTGAAAAAATGAAACAAAAACAACAGAAAAGCCACTTCTTAAGCCGCACACCAAACTAACTATCTAAAAGAATAGAACAGAACGATTTTTATTTAGTACACAGAAGACACATGTATAGACATTATTATAATTTAATAGGAAAAGTCATGCAGAAGATAAAAATAAACAATAAATAAAACAGTAAAATAATAAAAATAACAATGGACAAAAAGAAAATAAACACACATTAATAACAAAAAACACAATTAACGAATACATAGAGTCTGTATTTGGGTGTTGAAGCTATCAATAGATGAGTATATGACGATTCTCCGCTGCTGAGTCATACCGCGGTTCACCCGACAGGACTGTTTCCAACATATTTACACAGAAGTTATTTCGTAACGTAAACTACCTTAATTTAAACCCGACTTTCACGCGAACGAAGTCGCGGGCACAGCTAGTTTGGAATAATACGCATCCTTATGGAAGTACCTATATGCGCTTGCGTTTCAAAAATCGCATTTTATGATATTCAGCTATATGAAAATAAACAGATAAAATTAAAACGGCGCGATGGCGTTGTGAATTGTAGCTGACAAAACATTACTTTATAAATTAGCAAATAATATTACAGATTGTCCTGAATTGCAGAGTGAAATAGGGTTACGTGTGGATTCAGCACACTTGAGGAACCATAACCTCCTGAACATTGCTGCGGCGCGGTGTACGTATCGATAAAATGCATACTTGATCAGGGCTTGCATATCATATAATTTATTGTGCCAGGAGGTTGATATCGATTTATTCGTTACAAAAATAAATGTAATAAGGGCGAGGATTTGTCAAAAAAAAAAATAGTTTTTTAAACCCCTTGATATTTAAAGTAGTTGTTCAGTAATTTATTTAAAGTAATTTATTCAATCGCATTGTGTTCAGACTCGGAGACGGACGTGTGCACTTGCAATATTTATATATTACATTAATATAAAAGTGACCTACTTTTAATACTGAGTGATGTCATGTAATTTTGCTTCTTGCGAGTGTGTAAAATTGTAACTATGCGCGCTTAATATGAAAAGTATTTTAATAGTTGTTACTCAATATGGATAACAAACCTGCTAAACTGACCGGAAGTGCCCAGCCCCCCCAGTCTCCGATGAAGGCGCAAAGCCCAGCCCAGGAATCGTCGGGTTTCTCGTTCGATCTCGTGTCCACGCCCGATATCCAGAAGTGGATGTCTGCTACCGACCAACAATTGGGCGAAGTATGCTCGATTGATTCTGATGGAAAACTAAATAGCGAACAAAAAATGAAGATATCGAATCTGTGCCGAAAAGTCCAATACAACGCATCGCAAATGGCTGTAATATATCAGTCGCTGAAACAAAAAATGATTGAGGCCTCTACCATTATCAAAGAACTTAAAGAAAAAAGCAGTCTATCGGAGCACATCACGGTGCTTAAGAAGACTATTGAGGAGTCTTGTTCTGGAAATACTTCGTTTGCAGATATCGTGAAAAAGAAGTCTAATACTATAGTTCGCCCAAACAACTTAAGCACTGTTGCCATCTATCCACAGGACAAGCAAAAATCTAGTGATGAAACAAAGTCGCTTGTGCAATCAATAATTAGGCCTGACCAAATGAAGTTACATGTTCGAGGTGTAAGAAAAACGACGAAAGGAGGTGTAATTATTAGCACCGAATCAAAGGACGACGCTGAAAAACTCAAACAGGCAGTACAGTTGTCCTCTTCCGGCCTTACCGCCGGCGACCCACACAAGCGCAACCCACGAGTTATTGTTATTGGAGCGCCAGCTTCTTTGTCGGAGAAGGACTTCTTTACATATATATACGAACAAAACATAGCCGAGAAAGTACCTTCAGTGTCCATTGATATGTTTTTGTCCTCTACAAAACTTAGCCACAAATCTGGAAAAAAAGGCGCCTCGACCTGTAACTTCATAATTGAAGTCCCAGCACAGGTTAGAAAAATATTAGTTTCGCAAGGCAGATTATTTATTAACTGGACTTCCTGCCCTGTCAGAGATTTCACGATAGTAACAAGATGTTACAACTGTCACCAATATGGCCATGCGGCTAAATCTTGCAGAGAAACTACCCCAACGTGCGGACATTGCGGGGAAAATGGCCACTCGATGACGGAATGCATCATGAAAGCAGACTCGCCGAAATGCGCGACATGCCGACGGTTCGGCAAGCCTCACACCCATAAAACGGGTGATACTGAGTGCCCTGCTAAAAAAGCTGCGGAGTACAGGTATATCAACTCAGTTGATTATGAGGGCGCCTAGATCGCCGCTTTTTATACATTTGTTTTTAGTAAGCACATAAACACTATCTATATTGGCTAATTTATTGATATCATTACAAATTAAAAATCATATAAACCATCCATATCTTTTGTTACTAATTAATAAAAATCATCTTGACCTAGAAATAATTGTAAGCGCTGCATTATTAAAACCTTGAAACTCACATACGTAATGTAACAATTTTTGCCCTCATTTACAGTTCAAACGATGCAAATATTTTTAGTGTAATAGAATAGGTAGAGCGTAATATGACATTTTATTTAAATTCATTTACTTTTACTGTTAATGAAAATATGTAGTTAAGTAGATATTATTAAGCGATTTAGAAACATTGATTCCTTTAAGTTTATAGTAAACACCTGAGATACAGGTTTATGTTTAACCTAGTTACTAGTATAGTACTATTTTATCTGTGACCTAGTTCAGGGTATAGCTAATTGCAAATAATTAGACTTATCCCTATTTGTAATACCTATTGTAATTTTATTTTCAAGAATTAAGATTTTTCTGTGTCTTTAAAGCTGTATAAAATATTTTTATTTATAATTATATTTCAAAAATATGTATACTACTATTTTATAAGTATGTTTATCAGTTGTCTGGTTGCCATAGTACAGGCTCTGCCTAGTTTGGGATCAGATGACCGTGTAGGAGTTGTCCTATTATGTTATCATATACTTTGATATTATAATGTATTTAAATAATACTTGTTATTACCCGGTATTGATTTTATGCGGTTAGTCACTTTGTATTGTCCATCTCTGTCTGCTGTCCGTTCTTTCATGTTGTTGTTATATGTATTTGTGAAAACTTTTAATTGGCCTTATCTATTTTAAGCTCTATCTGTATTATAGCTGTAAGTTTTCTTAAGTAATAAAATAAAATAATTTAAACGCAAAACAGTCAAATTTATATATTATAAGAAGATGAAAAAACAACTCTTCGATAATCCAATATTTCTTTGAACAGAAAAATATTTAATGATCATTTGAGTTGCTGAAAGAATAAATAGATTATATTCATTGAGTGTGAAGTCATTGAGCTTAGCTGGAGAGGTTATCAGGATTGCTAGTAATGTGGGACTCACAATTCCACATTGCTAGTGATATTTAAAAAAAGAATAGCTAGTAAATACCGAGGTACGGGAGAAAATAATTTATTTTTAACCTCCGACTAAAAAGAAGTGTATTATAAACTAAAACCTAACTCTTAGAGAACCAATTGATTGATTGATTGACGTCAATTTTACAAAAAAATGGTTGTCTGCAATGTCGGTTTATGGACAATAATTTTACTAGACAACGTCATAAGAAAACATTGATGACATATCGTCAATCGCGTTGCTTAGCAACCAATCAATAATATTAGTTCCAATTGTATCGCATGTCATGTCGCTGCAATCGGCATTCGCTGTTACTTAGCAACCAATCAATAGTGTGACTTTTTTAGACACTTTTTCGCACGTTATCACGTCTAAAAGTGAAAAATAAGCCGCAATTCCAAATTGCGATAAAAAACTACATCATCAAGTTGTACTACAGTTATAATTTTATTAATTGAACCAGTGTGTTTTGTAAATATTGTAGGTTAACTACAGGATGAGTTTGAATTCAGTCGCTCAACTTTAAGGTGATTACTCGAGTGTAGTCACGTAATAAATTAAATAAAAACATTATTTTCACGAGGTAGGTAAACATATTTTTGAATTTTATATCGCATGCGCTCTGGACTAAACTTAGGTTTTTGGTTAAATTTAACCTACACAATTACTTTTTAAGGTTCCGCACCTCAAAAAGAAAAACACGGAACCATTATAGGATCAGTTTACTATCCGTCCGTCCATCTATCTGTCAAAGCCCTATAATTCGGAAACGCGTGTAAGTATCGAGTTGAATTTAAAACGATATACTCAGACTGCCAGTCTCTTGAAGATGTGAAACAATCAAACTTCTAATTTAACGTAAAAAAACGATAAGGCCATATAAACTGCAAAATCGTACATTTCGACACTATCAAAGTAATCAAATTGTATTGGGTATTTTCCGTTGATCTAGACCTATGCAAGTAATACCGTCTTATACTACCTGTATAGGGCAAAATCTGAACACGAAACATTTGTTTAATCATCTATACTAATATTATAAATGTGAAGTAACTGTGTCTATCTGTTACGCTTTCACGCTCAAATAGCTAAGCCGATTTAGATGAAATTTGGTATGGAGATAGTTTGATTCCCGGGGAAGGTCATGGGCGGAGGCGTGGGCGAAAGCTAGAATAAAAATATAGTCTTTGAAAACAATGCGAGACTCTTTATAATACAACCTACAAATTTGTACAGAACCCTCTGTGGGTGAGTCCGACTGGTACTTCTCCAGTCTTTTATATTGTTATTTTTTTTTTTTTTACAATTTTCAATAATAATATTTATATGTAAAACAAATATATTAAAAGTAAGTACTAAAACTCACCTATCAATTTGCCGACTGATTTTATCAAAGATAATAGATCTGTGTTCTGTGGATTTTATAGTCACACGAATATACCTTAAAAAAAACATAATTCTATGGTCCATAAATAAACTCCTTTACTTTTTCATAAACAGTACCTAATTTTATTGTACCTATTATTATAAGTCACGCCATAACTCTAAAAGGTGAACGAGGCGAACGGGTTTAAATTATTGCTATTAATTTTGTTATAATTAGGTAGTTGACTACAATAGAAGTAAATTATTTTATACTGATCAGGTAATAGTAGATATTAAAATGCTCTGAAAATAACTGTTTTTTTACATTTTAACATGTTTTTGAATTTAAAAGCATGAAACCGAATACTAAAAGTAATGATTTGACGATAGGAACTTATGATGTCATAGGTTCCTATTCTATACACATTTCTATAGAGCTTGTCGTTTAGACATTTCATAAAAAGAGACTGATTTGACTTGACAGTCAACATTCCGCCATTTTGCGTCAGCTATGTACAGAAACAAGCTGACGAGGTTTTAATAAAATACTCCAAAAAAAATTAGTTTTATGTTTTTTTTATTCTGGTTATTTGAGGACACTCTGGCAACACTACGTTATGAGTGTCTATAGGGTACTTGACAATCACACTAATATTATAAAGGCAAAAGTTTGTGAGTATGTGAGTGTGTATGTTTGTTACTTCTTCACGTCTAAACGGCTGGAGCGATTTTAATAAAATTTGGTAAGGAGTTAGCTAACACCCTGGATTAACACATAGGCTAATAAAACGCGGGTAACACCGCGGGGCACAGCTAGTTGAAGTCAACTAGGTATATAAGTATAAACCTGGAATACGCCGTTTAAATATTGACTGCATAGCGTGAAAGAGAAAAAAAAATTGTGCGGCCATGTCTCTTTGACAGGTATTATCCACAAAGTAGCGTCGTCTCTTTCTAGAGAGTGGTTAATTTTGTGATAGTGTATCTTTAAGAAATAACAAAAATGACTCGCTCCGTACAAGTTAGTATAAAATATTAGCGTATGACGTCATATTTTTTTTATAAATAAATAAATCAATACTTTTATTATTACTTTTAGTGAAGAAAAAAATATAAACATTTGAAATTATGAACGTACACATTTTTTCAGAATATTTTATGACATATTTTTGCAAGGTTTGTATAAAATAATTTATTTTGATAGTAATTAAACACCTCATTTTCATTGTTGTCATAACTTTTAAGTTTATTTTTATAATAATATAACACCGGCTCCACACTGCTTTTTCAACGTCGGTCCGAACGCCACTCGTCCAACGTGTCCACACGTTGTCGTATACATAAAGTTGGGTATCTCGTCAAGACGAAGCTACTATTTGGAAATTTGTTCTAGGAATCCTGGTATAGTATGAGTAGAGTAAAAAAACAATGTTTAAACTTTCTTAACTTAGAAATAGAAATTAGATTTTCAAATAATGAGTTTATATTTAGAGCACTCATTTTAAAACAAAGAAGTTAAACGCTCTTAAAGTCCAAGGCAAGCTTCTTCATTCTTTATTTCTTCTTCAAGCTTCATATTCAAATCTTTAAACATATTAATTATATTGTGATCCACAACTGAAATCGACCCATATAAACACAGTCAGACAAAATAGCCGCGAAAATTATCAGTAACACATTAACTTTTCATCTAGACACTCGATAAGTACACGCGTATGGCTTGCGCGAGTCTGGACGCGACGTCCAACTCCGCACATCGCGCAAATCTGCTCTCGCGTATGCACGCAGATGTGAGCAGCCTCTCGCGCAGATCTGTGTAGTTCTGGTGTGTCGTGTAACGCTCCATGCGTAGCCTATAAAAAAAGTTATCTTACATGTGAATACTCCAACGATACGTATTTATAAAATGTCTTCTTATGTATTTGTCTCCAAGTAATTCACCTCAAAAGACATTATGAACATATCAAAATTAAAAAAACAACACAAAATACTGTCCAAAAACAAGAACATTACAAGAAAATAAAGACAACTGCCCGAGTAAATGATACAATTCCAAAAAGGTTTATTAAAAATATGTTTTTTTTATGCATATTTTTTTGTAATCTTCTCACTCGGTCTATATTTGAACCGAATCACAAGAAAAATAAAATTATCATGAAATGTGATTTTTATAACATCTGACACCACCAACTACATTGCTTACTGTTTTAAAAACATACCTAACTTATTTTACCTGATTTATCAAAATATCCATAACTCATACTCAAACACCCCATTACTGACAAAATACTCTTAAGACCATCACCACAACACACACACAGCCCCTCAACTATAAGATTTATAAAACATTGTTGACTGTCATGATGTCACTATCACTCTGGGGGAAACAGTAGAGACAAAAATTATTTTTAGGGCGTCTTACCAGATTACCAGGCGGAGAGTACATAAGGACATATTCACGATCACACGCACACAGAATCACGGAATACGTCAAACCAGTGTAATTATCGTTTGAGAATTCAGAGATACAAAAGCTTTCCACCTTCTTAATCTTATTTGCACTCGGGACTTTTACAAACATTAGCTAATTCAAAAGTACCAAAGCCTTTTTAAAAAAATCAAGGAAACTTGTAAATAAATAAATTTCTATGTATATAATCCGTGCACAAAAAATACTTTTACAACTTTCAATTTCAATGAGCACCCGACACAACAATACTTTCTCAAAAATATATTTCTAAGAAAGTAATTTCCCTACTAATATAGGTACCCGATAACACCTTTACCTAATCCTTTCACTGTAAGAAGGGACAACGCGCTATTGTTTAAAAATCCCTGTTACCTGCATTCATTACAAGTATAATACAACTTACTAATAACAAACTGCTAATCGACTCATTACGACCAGATCTATTATTCCCAAGTCATTTGTAATGTGCTTAATAATAAGTGACAATAAAGGTGTTAAGTACTACCTGCTTCTACCTAAATGTATTTTTAATTAAAAAATAACCCTAATTTGAGGTCTCCAGAGTTTACCATAATGATCTCGTACTAGAACTTGTCAGTTTGAATTCGACTGTTGAATCAGCAAGACCTCTACGTTACATTTATACCGTCTGTATATATTTCGATATAACAGTGCCGAGACCTTAGAGTGAAATAAGTGACTTTTCTTCTCTAGTGAAATGGCGAACGTAGCGCACGATTTCGTACTAATCGCACGACAACTCGCGTCAAACAACAACAATAGAACTGCGTTTGACATGTACTTGTGTGCGGTCGGCCAAGATCACAACATCAGGAACAAAATCGAGAACGAGTTCAGATTTGTTCTCTCCAAAATGAGCGAAGAACTGGGGATGGTCCAACTGGGAACGGTAAACAGGGCGGACATCATGGCTAAGTTCGAGAGAGCCATCCGAGTGTTCCCGGGCAGCGTGGATCTGCTCAACGACATCGGCAGATACCTGTACAAGTACAGCTTCTACTCAGAAGCGCTTTGCCACTTCGAGAAGGCGCTGAACATCGATAGCAGCTACGTCAGCATCGAGAAGAATTTAAACAATGCCAAGACTTTCCTGTTTCCAAGAAGCAAGTTTCGGATTGTTAACGACAAAATACGTAACGACGCCTACAGAGCCGCCATTAGAAGATGCGTGAACCGCGACACGGACACCGTGACAGACATGAACGCGGGCACCGGCCTGCTCGCACTCTACGCCAACGAGTGCAACCCCATCGCCATCACCGCCTGCGAGTCCTCGCACGCGATGGCGCGACTCGCCGAGTGCGTCACGCAAGAGAACCTAGCACAAGAAGTGGTGATCGTGAACCAGCCTTCGGTGGCCTTAAGTCGGTCAAACATATACGGCACGAGATCGATCTTGTTGACCGATATGTTCGACGCGGGACTAATCGGCGAAAACATTCTACAGTCCCTCTGCCACGCCTGGGAGAACTTGCTCCACAGGGAGAGCAAGATAATACCCGGCAGAGCTGAGTACTTCGTGGTCGGCATCAACTGCGACCAACTCAACAGCAAATACAAGCTGAGCCAGCACATTAAGGACATCCTCAACGTACCGCGACTGCACGTGCACACAACCACGTACGTCGGCGAGACGTACTACTCCGAGGACGTGGAGCTGTACGACGACGTCACCTACATCTGCGAGCCGCACTCGCTCTTCACGATAGACTTTAACAACAAACAAGAGGTCGCCGAAATGTTGGACAGACAGTTGCCCTACTACGCCGAGTTGACGCCCACAGTGAACAGTGAAATGAATATGGTTGTCGGTTGGTTTAATCTGCATTTGACAGACGGCATTATGCTCACGACAGACCCCAGAGCAGAGAACAAGGCGACTGCGTGGCAGCAAGCCGTGTTCTTCGATGTGTTGCCGAAGGAAGTGCGACGAAACGAAACAGTCAAGATTCCTTTTACGACGGCGTACGACGGAAGACTTACAACTTTGCCAGACTTGGGCACAGCGATCTTCAGGATTACACCAGAAACATTAGCTTTCTTGAACGACACAGAATATGTGAACATGATCACAAAGTGTGTCAGTGTTACGTGCATACATCTCGGGCAAACTGTGAACCTGGAAGAAGTCGACGTTGTGGATTTGAGTCCGTTTCCTATATTCGGAGTGTTGATGATGAAGCGCGGCGCTAACTCTCTAATTTGTTACGCAAAAACGAAATACGATATGGCGTTCCTAAACACGGTGTTAGTGGCTAATGGAATACCATCAAGCAAAATTACAATTTTAGTGTCGGGGTCCTGGTCTCGCAAAGTGTTCCACGGCAAGAGCTTTCACGTGATATTTAGTAACATAATAGACTTTAACGGAGACTTAGATACAAGAAGAAAGAGACTGGTGCGGCGCTTAAATCAGTCGCACCTGGTGCCCGGCGGTATATGTCTACCTGCGTCGGTCACCGTCATGGGGCAGTTGGTGTACAGCAACCACTTGGAGATCAACAACCGCGTGGTGGACGACAACGTGCACTATCGGTTGGCGAAGCACGTGAACCGGTACCAAACGTCACAGGCGCTGTACTTGGACATCGCGAGGCTGGAGTATGAGCCCATGTCCGAGGAGTTCGAGGTGGCGTTGTGCGAAGGCATGAGGTCGAACTTGTTGAAAGTGGCAATATTAAAGGACGGCGAGTGCAACGCTATCCTGTGTTGGTACAAGGTGCAGCTAGTGGCAGGTTGGCCCGAGCTCTGCACCAACAGACGCAGCAGCTTCGTAGAGAGCACTGCGCATATGACCAGCCGCGTCACCACCGTTTTCAAGGACGATGAAGCTAACGTGCTCACCTGCGTCGACCCTGACGGATCTTTTAAACTTGTACTTGATATGGCACCTTACTAATTTATTTGTATTGTGCATGACTTTGTAAATATATGTGAAAATGTTTTCACATCAATTTACAAAGTCATGCACAATACAAATAAATTACTAAGGTACTAATTTATTTGTATTGTGCATGACTTTTTAAATAGTTGTTAAAAAAAATTGTATTAGAATACCAATAATTATTAATATTTTGTCTTCTATTATTTAAACCTCTTATTAAATTCAATAAAGTTAGTTAATAGTTCAGTTTGTAAATTACAATTTACCTATTTTAATAAAGAATGGAATAGAATCTTTATTTGTCATAAAGTGTGGTAATTAAGCAAGATAATTGACGTGACACAAGTTAACAAGAGTAGATAAATATTAAAATTAATCATTAAAATGATATATTATTGAATGCCATATGGTAAATTACATAAAATTTGCAAATTATTTTAACATTTGAATTTAAGATTTGAATAATCACAAAAACATATAACACAATGGACCATTTACATTACATTATCGTTGTGGACAAAAAGTTCCTTAACTATGTTAAAGTTTTTATTTAAAAGCCATTTCATTATTAAATGTTGTTATGGATCTTTAGTTTCACGTGGAATGATGTTGTATACTTTTACACACTTAATATAACAGTGATTTTTTTTAAATTATGTTGTTTTAGATACTTTGTCGAAAACTAGTCTTGTACGGTTTCTTATATTTTTGGGAGATAGGTCTGAGGCCTTTTTAAGTAAATTAATGTTGATTCTGTTTAATAAGCTTACACAAGTCCTGAATTAATTGCAAGGAAGAGTTAGGATACCTAATAGTTTAATAACTGGTTTGCAATATTGTTATACTCCAACCATTGCAAGTAAACATTTTTTTTAGACATAGTAAGAACAGCTAAGAGAGATTTTTAATCCGCTGTTAACCTAACCCTGTATAATAAATAGACAAATCTGTTAAGTTTGTCGCTCACTTTCTTTATGTGTACTTTCCAATTGCAATTTTTATTTAATAAAGTTACTAAAAAGTTTTCTGTGATTTTTCATGAATAGTTTTAATTTTCAATAGCTGACCCGCGCAAGTTTTTGATTTTTTTTTAATTGCTGCTCCACTCCTATTAGTCATAGCGTGATGTCATATAGCTTAGACTCCCTAGATTCAATAAGTTTTATCTTCGCAATTATCTCAAACATCTATATCTATCTTCTATACATATAATAAAACTGTAAATTTCACGTGTCTTTACATGGCCGAACTTAGTGAAAAAAAATATTAGGAAATGTTCGAAAAGAGTATTTAAACACTTTGCAGCATTTTTAGAAATGTCTGCCATACAAAACCAGCAGTATCGCTAGTATTTACGTTGTGCCACAAGTTGATTAAATGTATAATTCTTGTTTCTAATTATAACGTTATTATATAATGATATGTAGTCTCTTAATAAGTAGTACTTTTTAATAAGCATATTCTTTGATACCTTTAGATTAGGACCCGTCTCGATTACAAATAAGAACATAGTAATGAATTTTAGTAAAAAAATCGATTTGTATAGGATATGACAAAAGTTATGGCAACACTGAAATGTAATGTCATGTCACTTGTTTGTCTGTGCATAAAGCTTGTTTGGGGCCGGTCCATTATGAAAACAGTTTAAAGTATTAATAACAAATAGCTTTTGTTATTTCTCGTGTTGTGTGAGATATGATGAGATGATATTGTGGTTACATTACGTGAATGTGAGATAGAGACTCCATATACATAGTAACAATCAGAAATATTTTGTGAGACAGAGACTCGTACCAATATTGTGAAGTGTTTGTGAGATAGAGATTCGGATTATATATCACTGCAAAGGCGAATTCATAGCCATAAACTAGTGTTACACATCATGTGTAATACATAATTAATACGCAATAACATAGTTATGTCCTATTTAAAAAAAAAATGTATATAAATATTTCGATTTTCGAAGTTCATCCACCCATATCAATTAAACCCGGCAAATTACGTAAATCATTGTTGGTTTTTCTGAAAGTATATATTAATGTCTACATAAATCAGAAGTTTTCATCTTGGCACAACAAAATTTGTAGCGATACTAAATTCCATAGTCACTTGAACAATCGCCTTTTCCACAATTAGACATCATCTATAATTGTAACCCATGGAATACATAACTTTACGCTAAAACTATAAGTAGCTAAACACAACATTTTTAAGTTTCCTAAGAACAGTTATTTTGACGTGGTAAGTAGCGAACAGTATAGACTCAAAGCTATGCTAGCGGACTTTGACGACGAAGTCCCAGGCTCGAACCTGATGTCTGATTATGTTCTTTTTGTATTTTTTTAAATTGTCTTTATCCTTTTTTAATATTTTTCTCAATGTTTTAGTTATTTTTTCGACCGTAGGTAACTTATTAACTTTGGTTATTTTTTTTTATATTAAAAATCAAGTGAAATATGCACATAGGTAAGTTAAATATATGTATTGCATGCACTGCTGAGAGTAAAGAATTAATCGTAGTAGAAATGAAAAACAATATTACATTATAATAAAAAAGTATTCGACATTTTCCAGAAATGATGTGTTCGTCTAAAAAAAAAGACATTACACACGTAAAAAAAAACATGTAGCGCCATCTATGAAATCACATTGTTCACCGTGATCAAATAATTCCTTATTTGTGAAAACATTTATTAGAGTATAGGTGCTTGAGATGAAGGATTTGTTTCTTGCTGAGTGGCAACATTCTCCTATTTACTTAATTAAATTGCATAAATTGATAAAAAACATTAAGTATTAGAACTACTGCTAAAGAAACTTCACTGGTTTTGAAAGTAGATGGCGTTGTATTCAATAATGTTCTATACTTAGTAAAAGAAGCTTTAAAAAGAAACACATTGCTATGATTTTTAGAAATGTTTGTCTGTCTGTCCGTTTGTTTGACCACGCGTCACACAGGTGCATCGAGAATCATGTTTTGGGGTTATGGTTGGAGATCACGTGTTCATCAATTCAACGATAATGAATGACTCAACATCGGTCAAGTGTGAGTAGTTCGGGTGACGGGAGGAGGGGGGTGGGGGGTCGTTGTCTGACAACCGTACCTTTAGAGATATCTGACATTTTTGCGGGCATGACACACATGACACGCTCTGTGTTTGTTTACTAATTGTGTTACAGCAGTTTTATATGCATTTTAGTTGTATATTTTTGCAGACAAAGGAAAATCCTGAAAAATCATATTATTAGTATTGCGTTGTAACACTATATTAAATACACCCCATTTTTTGCCAAAATGGCAAAACAGAACCCTTATACATAGTTCCCTTATGTCCGTCCGTCCGCAGCTTAGCTCAGAGACTATTAGTGCTAGAAGGTTGCAACTTTGCATGAATAAATTACTAACGCCGATAAAGTGAAAGAATAAAATCTTGAAAATCATTATTTTTTTAAGGGTACCTCTCTTATAATGTAAAGTGGGGATGTGATTTTTTTCTCACCTACCCCATCGTGTGGGGTATCATTAGATAGGTCTTTTAAAAAGCGTTTAGGGTTTGTGAAGACCAGTTTTAGATTCAAGGATTCCTTTGTGTATAATATTAGGCTTTATAGTGAACATTTTTGTTAGAGTCAAGTGTTCCCCTGCCAGCTAAGTGATTGATATTGGGTATGTGAAAAAAATCAGGGTAGTAAAGTAGGTATAACGTTGAAAAAATGAAACAAAAACAACAGAAAAGCCACTTCTTAAGCCGCACACCAAACTAACTATCTAAAAGAATAGAACAGAACGATTTTTATTTAGTACACAGAAGACACATGTATAGACATTATTATAATTTAATAGGAAAAGTCATGCAGAAGATAAAAATAAACAATAAATAAAACAGTAAAATAATAAAAATAACAATGGACAAAAAGAAAATAAACACACATTAATAACAAAAAACACAATTAACGAATACATAGAGTCTGTATTTGGGTGTTGAAGCTATCAATAGATGAGTATATGACGATTCTCCGCTGCTGAGTCATACCGCGGTTCACCCGACAGGACTGTTTCCAACATATTTACACAGAAGTTATTTCGTAACGTAAACTACCTTAATTTAAACCCGACTTTCACGCGAACGAAGTCGCGGGCACAGCTAGTTTGGAATAATACGCATCCTTATGGAAGTACCTATATGCGCTTGCGTTTCAAAAATCGCATTTTATGATATTCAGCTATATGAAAATAAACAGATAAAATTAAAACGGCGCGATGGCGTTGTGAATTGTAGCTGACAAAACATTACTTTATAAATTAGCAAATAATATTACAGATTGTCCTGAATTGCAGAGTGAAATAGGGTTACGTGTGGATTCAGCACACTTGAGGAACCATAACCTCCTGAACATTGCTGCGGCGCGGTGTACGTATCGATAAAATGCATACTTGATCAGGGCTTGCATATCATATAATTTATTGTGCCAGGAGGTTGATATCGATTTATTCGTTACAAAAATAAATGTAATAAGGGCGAGGATTTGTCAAAAAAAAAAATAGTTTTTTAAACCCCTTGATATTTAAAGTAGTTGTTCAGTAATTTATTTAAAGTAATTTATTCAATCGCATTGTGTTCAGACTCGGAGACGGACGTGTGCACTTGCAATATTTATATATTACATTAATATAAAAGTGACCTACTTTTAATACTGAGTGATGTCATGTAATTTTGCTTCTTGCGAGTGTGTAAAATTGTAACTATGCGCGCTTAATATGAAAAGTATTTTAATAGTTGTTACTCAATATGGATAACAAACCTGCTAAACTGACCGGAAGTGCCCAGCCCCCCCAGTCTCCGATGAAGGCGCAAAGCCCAGCCCAGGAATCGTCGGGTTTCTCGTTCGATCTCGTGTCCACGCCCGATATCCAGAAGTGGATGTCTGCTACCGACCAACAATTGGGCGAAGTATGCTCGATTGATTCTGATGGAAAACTAAATAGCGAACAAAAAATGAAGATATCGAATCTGTGCCGAAAAGTCCAATACAACGCATCGCAAATGGCTGTAATATATCAGTCGCTGAAACAAAAAATGATTGAGGCCTCTACCATTATCAAAGAACTTAAAGAAAAAAGCAGTCTATCGGAGCACATCACGGTGCTTAAGAAGACTATTGAGGAGTCTTGTTCTGGAAATACTTCGTTTGCAGATATCGTGAAAAAGAAGTCTAATACTATAGTTCGCCCAAACAACTTAAGCACTGTTGCCATCTATCCACAGGACAAGCAAAAATCTAGTGATGAAACAAAGTCGCTTGTGCAATCAATAATTAGGCCTGACCAAATGAAGTTACATGTTCGAGGTGTAAGAAAAACGACGAAAGGAGGTGTAATTATTAGCACCGAATCAAAGGACGACGCTGAAAAACTCAAACAGGCAGTACAGTTGTCCTCTTACGGCCTTACCGCCGGCGACCCACACAAGCGCAACCCACGAGTTATTGTTATTGGAGTGCCAGCTTCTTTGTCGGAGAAGGACTTCTTTACATATATATACGAACAAAACATAGCCGAGAAAGTACCTTCAGTGTCCATTGATATGTTTTTGTCCTCTACTAAACTTAGCCACAAATCTGGAAAAAAAGGCGCCTCGACCTGTAACTTCATAATTGAAGTCCCAGCACAGGTTAGAAAAATATTAGTTTCGCAAGGCAGATTATTTATTAACTGGACTTCCTGCCCTGTCAGAGATTTCACGATAGTAACAAGATGTTACAACTGTCACCAATATGGCCATGCGGCTAAATCTTGCAGAGAAACTACCCCAACGTGCGGACATTGCGGGGAAAATGGCCACTCGATGACGGAATGCATCATGAAAGCAGACTCGCCGAAATGCGCGACATGCCGACGGTTCGGCAAGCCTCACACCCATAAAACGGGTGATACTGAGTGCCCTGCTAAAAAAGCTGCGGAGTACAGGTATATCAACTCAGTTGATTATGAGGGCGCCTAGATCGCCGCTTTTTATACATTTGTTTTTAGTAAGCACATAAACACTATCTATATTGGCTAATTTATTGATATCATTACAAATTAAAAATCATATAAACCATCCATATCTTTTGTTACTAATTAATAAAAATCATCTTGACCTAGAAATAATTGTAAGCGCTGCATTATTAAAACCTTGAAACTCACATACGTAATGTAACAATTTTTGCCCTCATTTACAGTTCAAACGATGCAAATATTTTTAGTGTAATAGAATAGGTAGAGCGTAATATGACATTTTATTTAAATTCATTTACTTTTACTGTTAATGAAAATATGTAGTTAAGTAGATATTATTAAGCGATTTAGAAACATTGATTCCTTTAAGTTTATAGTAAACACCTGAGATACAGGTTTATGTTTAACCTAGTTACTAGTATAGTACTATTTTATCTGTGACCTAGTTCAGGGTATAGCTAATTGCAAATAATTAGACTTATCCCTATTTGTAATACCTATTGTAATTTTATTTTCAAGAATTAAGATTTTTCTGTGTCTTTAAAGCTGTATAAAATATTTTTATTTATAATTATATGTCAAAAATATGTATACTACTATTTTATAAGTATGTTTATCAGTTGTCTGGTTGCCATAGTACAGGCTCTGCCTAGTTTGGGATCAGATGACCGTGTAGGAGTTGTCCTATTATGTTATCATGTACTTTGATATTATAATGTATTTAAATAATACTTGTTATTACCCGGTATTGATTTTATGCGGTTAGTCACTTTGTATTGTCCATCTCTGTCTGCTGTCCGTTCTTTCATGTTGTTGTTATATGTATTTGTGAAAACTTTTAATTGGCCTTATCTATTTTAAGCTCTATCTGTATTATAGCTGTAAGTTTTCTTAAGTAATAAAATAAAATAATTTAAACGCAAAACAGTCAAATTTATATATTATAAGAAGATGAAAAAACAACTCTTCGATAATCCAATATTTCTTTGAACAGAAAAATATTTAATGATCATTTGAGTTGCTGAAAGAATAAATAGATTATATTCATTGAGTGTGAAGTCATTGAGCTTAGCTGGAGAGGTTATCAGGATTGCTAGTAATGTGGGACTCACAATTCCACATTGCTAGTGATATTTAAAAAAAGAATAGCTAGTAAATACCGAGGTACGGGAGAAAATAATTTATTTTTAACCTCCGACTAAAAAGAAGTGTATTATAAACTAAAACCTAACTCTTAGAGAACCAATTGATTGATTGATTGACGTCAATTTTACAAAAAAATGGTTGTCTGCAATGTCGGTTTATGGACAATAATTTTACTAGACAACGTCATAAGAAAACATTGATGACATATCGTCAATCGCGTTGCTTAGCAACCAATCAATAATATTAGTTCCAATTGTATCGCATGTCATGTCGCTGCAATTGGGCATTCGCTGTTACTTAGCAACCAATCAATAGTGTGACTTTTTTTAGACACTTTTTCGTACGTTATCACGTCTAAAAGTGAAAAATAAGCCGCAATTCCAAATTGCGATAAAAAACTACATCATCAAGTTGTACTACAGTTATAATTTTATTAATTGAACCAGTGTGTTTTGTAAATATTGTAGGTTAACTACAGGATGAGTTTGAATTCAGTCGCTCAACTTTAAGGTGATTACTCGAGTGTAGTCACGTAATAAATTAAATAAAAACATTATTTTCACGAGGTAGGTAAACATATTTTTGAATTTTATATCGCATGCGCTCTGGACTAAACTTAGGTTTTTGGTTAAATTTAACCTACACAATTACTTTTTAAGGTTCCGCACCTCAAAAAGAAAAACACGGAACCATTATAGGATCAGTTTACTATCCGTCCGTCCATCTATCTGTCAAAGCCCTATAATTCGGAAACGCGTGTAAGTATCGAGTTGAATTTAAAACGATATACTCAGACTGCCAGTCTCTTGAAGATGTGAAACAATCAAACTTCTAATTTAACGTAAAAAAACGATAAGGCCATATAAACTGCAAAATCGTACATTTCGACACTATCAAAGTAATCAAATTGTATTGGGTATTTTCCGTTGATCTAGACCTATGCAAGTAATACCGTCTTATACTACCTGTATAGGGCAAAATCTGAACACGAAACATTAATTTGTTTAATCATCTATACTAATATTATAAATGTGAAGTAACTGTGTCTATCTGTTACGCTTTCACGCTCAAATAGCTAAGCCGATTTAGATGAAATTTGGTATGGAGATAGTTTGATTCCCGGGGAAGGTCATGGGCGGAGGCGTGGGCGAAAGCTAGAATAAAAATATAGTCTTTGAAAACAATGCGAGACTCTTTATAATACAACCTACAAATTTGTACAGAACCCTCTGTGGGTGAGTCCGACTGGTACTTCTCCAGTCTTTTATATTGTTATTTTTTTTTTTTTTACAATTTTCAATAATAATATTTATATGTAAAACAAATATATTAAAAGTAAGTACTAAAACTCACCTATCAATTTGCCGACTGATTTTATCAAAGATAATAGATCTGTGTTCTGTGGATTTTATAGTCACACGAATATACCTTAAAAAAAACATAATTCTATGGTCCATAAATAAACTCCTTTACTTTTTCATAAACAGTACCTAATTTTATTGTACCTATTATTATAAGTCACGCCATAACTCTAAAAGGTGAACGAGGCGAACGGGTTTAAATTATTGCTATTAATTTTGTTATAATTAGGTAGTTGACTACAATAGAAGTAAATTATTTTATACTGATCAGGTAATAGTAGATATTAAAATGCTCTGAAAATAACTGTTTTTTTACATTTTAACATGTTTTTGAATTTAAAAGCATGAAACCGAATACTAAAAGTAATGATTTGACGATAGGAACTTATGATGTCATAGGTTCCTATTCTATACACATTTCTATAGAGCTTGTCGTTTAGACATTTCATAAAAAGAGACTGATTTGACTTGACAGTCAACATTCCGCCATTTTGCGTCAGCTATGTACAGAAACAAGCTGACGAGGTTTTAATAAAATACTCCAAAAAAAATTAGTTTTATGTTTTTTTTATTCTGGTTATTTGAGGACACTCTGGCAACACTACGTTATGAGTGTCTATAGGGTACTTGACAATCACACTAATATTATAAAGGCAAAAGTTTGTGAGTATGTGAGTGTGTATGTTTGTTACTTCTTCACGTCTAAACGGCTGGAGCGATTTTAATAAAATTTGGTAAGGAGTTAGCTAACACCCTGGATTAACACATAGGCTAATAAAACGCGGGTAACACCGCGGGGCACAGCTAGTTGAAGTCAACTAGGTATATAAGTATAAACCTGGAATACGCCGTTTAAATATTGACTGCATAGCGTGAAAGAGAAAAAAAAATTGTGCGGCCATGTCTCTTTGACAGGTATTATCCACAAAGTAGCGTCGTCTCTTTCTAGAGAGTGGTTAATTTTGTGATAGTGTATCTTTAAGAAATAACAAAAATGACTCGCTCCGTACAAGTTAGTATAAAATATTAGCGTATGACGTCATATTTTTTTTATAAATAAATAAATCAATACTTTTATTATTACTTTTAGTGAAGAAAAAAATATAAACATTTGAAATTATGAACGTACACATTTTTTCAGAATATTTTATGACATATTTTTGCAAGGTTTGTATAAAATAATTTATTTTGATAGTAATTAAACACCTCATTTTCATTGTTGTCATAACTTTTAAGTTTATTTTTATAATAATATAACACCGGCTCCACACTGCTTTTTCAACGTCGGTCCGAACGCCACTCGTCCAACGTGTCCACACGTTGTCGTATACATAAAGTTGGGTATCTCGTCAAGACGAAGCTACTATTTGGAAATTTGTTCTAGGAATCCTGGTATAGTATGAGTAGAGTAAAAAAACAATGTTTAAACTTTCTTAACTTAGAAATAGAAATTAGATTTTCAAATAATGAGTTTATATTTAGAGCACTCATTTTAAAACAAACTAAAAATATGAAATAATTTTAACACCATTGAAATTAGAATTTGTTTTAAAGAAGTTAAACGCTCTTAAAGTCCAAGGCAAGCTTCTTCATTCTTTATTTCTTCTTCAAGCTTCATATTCAAATCTTTAAATATATTTTATATTATATTGTGATCCACAACTGAAAGCGACCCATATAAACACAGTCAGACAAAATAGCCGCGAAAATTATCAGTAACACATTAACTTTTCATCTAGACACTCGATAAGTACACGCGTATGGCTTGCGCGAGTCTGGACGCGACGTCCAACTCCGCACATCGCGCAAATCTGCTCTCGCGTATGCACGCAGATGTGAGCAGCCTCTCGCGCAGATCTGTGTAGTTCTGGTGTGTCGTGTAACGCTCCATGCGTAGCCTATAAAAAAAGTTATCTTACATGTGAATACTCCAACGATACGTATTTATAAAATGTCTTCTTATGTATTTGTCTCCAAGTAATTCACCTCAAAAGACATTATGAACATATCAAAATTAAAAAAACAACACAAAATACTGTCCAAAAACAAGAACATTACAAGAAAATAAAGACAACTGCCCGAGTAAATGATACAATTCCAAAAAGGTTTATTAAAAATATGTTTTTTTTATGCATATTTTTTTGTAATCTTCTCACTCGGTCTATATTTGAACCGAATCACAAGAAAAATAAAATTATCATGAAATGTGATTTTTATCACATCTGACACCACCAACTACATTGCTTACTGTTTTAAAAACATACCTAACTTATTTTACCTGATTTATCAAAATATCCATAACTCATACTCAAACACCCCATTACTGACAAAATACTCTTAAGACCATCACCACAACACACACACAGCCCCTCAACTATAAGATTTACAAAACATTGTTGACTGTCATGATGTCACTATCACTCTGGGGGAAACAGTAGAGACAAAAAATATTTTTAGGGCGTCTTACCAGATTACCAGGCGGAGAGTACATAAGGACATATTCACGATCACACGCACACAGAGTCACGGAATACGTCAAACCAGTGTAATTATCGTTTGAGAATTCAGAGATACAAAAGCTTTCCACCTTCTTAATCTTATTTGCACTCGGGACTTTTACAAACATTAGCTAATTCAAAAGTACCAAAGCCTTTTTAAAAAAATCAAGGAAACTTGTAAATAAATAAATTTCTATGTATATAATCCGTGCACAAAAAATACTTTTACAACTTTCAATTTCAATGAGCACCCGACACAACAATACTTTCTCAAAAATATATTTCTAAGAAAGTAATTTCCCTACTAATATAGGTACCCGATAACACCTTTACCTAATCCTTTCACTGTAAGAAGGGACAACGCGCTATTGTTTAAAAATCCCTGTTACCTGCATTCATTACAAGTATAATACAACTTACTAATAACAAACTGCTAATCGACTCATTACGACCAGATCTATTATTCCCAAGTCATTTGTAATGTGCTTAATAATAAGTGACAATAAAGGTGTTAAGTACTACCTGCTTCTACCTAAATGTATTTTTAATTAAAAAATAACCCTAATTTGAGGTCTCCAGAGTTTACCATAATGATCTCGTACTAGAACTTGTCAGTTTGAATTCGACTGTTGAATCAGCAAGACCTCTACGTTACATTTATACCGTCTGTATATATTTCGATATAACAGTGCCGAGACCTTAGAGTGAAATAAGTGACTTTTCTTCTCTAGTGAAATGGCGAACGTAGCGCACGATTTCGTACTAATCGCACGACAACTCGCGTCAAACAACAACAATAGAACTGCGTTTGACATGTACTTGTGTGCGGTCGGCCAAGATCACAACATCAGGAACAAAATCGAGAACGAGTTCAGATTTGTTCTCTCCAAAATGAGCGAAGAACTGGGGATGGTCCAACTGGGAACGGTAAACAGGGCGGACATCATGGCTAAGTTCGAGAGAGCCATCCGAGTGTTCCCGGGCAGCGTGGATCTGCTCAACGACATCGGCAGATACCTGTACAAGTACAGCTTCTACTCAGAAGCGCTTTGCCACTTCGAGAAGGCGCTGAACATCGATAGCAGCTACGTCAGCATCGAGAAGAATTTAAACAATGCCAAGACTTTCCTGTTTCCAAGAAGCAAGTTTCGGATTGTTAACGACAAAATACGTAACGACGCCTACAGAGCCGCCATTAGAAGATGCGTGAACCGCGACACGGACACCGTGACAGACATGAACGCGGGCACCGGCCTGCTCGCACTCTACGCCAACGAGTGCAACCCCATCGCCATCACCGCCTGCGAGTCCTCGCACGCGATGGCGCGACTCGCCGAGTGCGTCACGCAAGAGAACCTAGCACAAGAAGTGGTGATCGTGAACCAGCCTTCGGTGGCCTTAAGTCGGTCAAACATATACGGCACGAGATCGATCTTGTTGACCGATATGTTCGACGCGGGACTAATCGGCGAAAACATTCTACAGTCCCTCTGCCACGCCTGGGAGAACTTGCTCCACAGGGAGAGCAAGATAATACCCGGCAGAGCTGAGTACTTCGTGGTCGGCATCAACTGCGACCAACTCAACAGCAAATACAAGCTGAGCCAGCACATTAAGGACATCCTCAACGTACCGCGACTGCACGTGCACACAACCACGTACGTCGGCGAGACGTACTACTCCGAGGACGTGGAGCTGTACGACGACGTCACCTACATCTGCGAGCCGCACTCGCTCTTCACGATAGACTTTAACAACAAACAAGAGGTCGCCGAAATGTTGGACAGACAGTTGCCCTACTACGCCGAGTTGACGCCCACAGTGAACAGTGAAATGAATATGGTTGTCGGTTGGTTTAATCTGCATTTGACAGACGGCATTATGCTCACGACAGACCCCAGAGCAGAGAACAAGGCGACTGCGTGGCAGCAAGCCGTGTTCTTCGATGTGTTGCCGAAGGAAGTGCGACGAAACGAAACAGTCAAGATTCCTTTTACGACGGCGTACGACGGAAGACTTACAACTTTGCCAGACTTGGGCACAGCGATCTTCAGGATTACACCAGAAACATTAGCTTTCTTGAACGACACAGAATATGTGAACATGATCACAAAGTGTGTCAGTGTTACGTGCATACATCTCGGGCAAACTGTGAACCTGGAAGAAGTCGACGTTGTGGATTTGAGTCCGTTTCCTATATTCGGAGTGTTGATGATGAAGCGCGGCGCTAACTCTCTAATTTGTTACGCAAAAACGAAATACGATATGGCGTTCCTAAACACGGTGTTAGTGGCTAATGGAATACCATCAAGCAAAATTACAATTTTAGTGTCGGGGTCCTGGTCTCGCAAAGTGTTCCACGGCAAGAGCTTTCACGTGATATTTAGTAACATAATAGACTTTAACGGAGACTTAGATACAAGAAGAAAGAGACTGGTGCGGCGCTTAAATCAGTCGCACCTGGTGCCCGGCGGTATATGTCTACCTGCGTCGGTCACCGTCATGGGGCAGTTGGTGTACAGCAACCACTTGGAGATCAACAACCGCGTGGTGGACGACAACGTGCACTATCGGTTGGCGAAGCACGTGAACCGGTACCAAACGTCACAGGCGCTGTACTTGGACATCGCGAGGCTGGAGTATGAGCCCATGTCTGAGGAGTTCGAGGTGGCGTTGTGCGAAGGCATGAGGTCGAACTTGTTGAAAGTGGCAATATTAAAGGACGGCGAGTGCAACGCTATCCTGTGTTGGTACAAGGTGCAGCTAGTGGCAGGTTGGCCCGAGCTCTGCACCAACAGACGCAGCAGCTTCGTAGAGAGCACTGCGCATATGACCAGCCGCGTCACCACCGTTTTCAAGGACGATGAAGCTAACGTGCTCACCTGCGTCGACCCTGACGGATCTTTTAAACTTGTACTTGATATGGCACCTTACTAATTTATTTGTATTGTGCATGACTTTGTAAATATATGTGAAAATGTTTTCACATCTATTTACAAAGTCATGCACAATACAAATAAATTACTAAGGTACTAATTTATTTGTATTGTGCATGACTTTTTAAATAGTTGTTAAAAAAAATTGTATTAGAATACCAATAATTATTAATATTTTGTCTTCTATTATTTAAACCTCTTATTAAATTCAATAAAGTTAGTTAATAGTTCAGTTTGTAAATTACAATTTAGGTACCTATTTTAATAAAGAATGGAATAGAATCTTTATTTGTCATAAAGTGTGGTAATTAAGCAAGATAATTGACGTGACACAAGTTAACAAGAGTAGATAAATATTAAAATTAATCATTAAAATGATATATTATTGAATGCCATATGGTAAATTACATAAAATTTGCAAATTATTTTAACATTTGAATTTAAGATTTGAATAATCACAAAAACATATAACACAATGGACCATTTACATTACATTATCGTTGTGGACAAAAAGTTCCGTAACTATGTTAAAGTTTTTATTTAAAAGCCATTTCATTATTAAATGTTGTTATGGATCTTTAGTTTCACGTGGAATGATGTTGTATACTTTTACACACATATTATAACAGTGATTTTTTTAAATTATGTTGTTTTAGATACTTTGTCGAAAACTAGTCTTGTACGGTTTCTTATATTTTTGGGAGATAGGTCTGAGGCCTTTTTAAGTAAATTAATGTTGATTCTGTTTAATAAGCTTACACAAGTCCTGAATTAATTGCAAGGAAGAGTTAGGATACCTAATAGTTTAATAACTGGTTTGCAATATTGTTATACTCCAACCATTGCAAGTAAACATTTTTTTTAGACATAGTAAGAACAGCTAAGAGAGATTTTTAATCCGCTGTTAACCTAACCCTGTATAATAAATAGACAAATCTGTTAAGTTTGTCGCTCACTTTCTTTATGTGTACTTTCCAATTGCAATTTTTATTTAATAAAGTTACTAAAAAGTTTTCTGTGATTTTTCATGAATAGTTTTAATTTTCAATAGCTGACCCGCGCAAGTTTTTGAATTTTTTTTAATTGCTGCTCCACTCCTATTAGTCATAGCGTGATGTCATATAGCTTAGACTCCCTAGATTCAATAAGTTTTATCTTCGCAATTATCTCAAACATCTATATCTATCTTCTATACATATAATAAAACTGTAAATTTCACGTGTCTTTACATGGCCGAACTTAGTGAAAAAAAATATTAGGAAATGTTCGAAAAGAGTATTTAAACACTTTGCAGCATTTTTAGAAATGTCTGCCATACAAAACCAGCAGTATCGCTAGTATTTACGTTGTGCCACAAGTTGATTAAATGTATAATTCTTGTTTCTAATTATAACGTTATTATATAATGATATGTAGTCTCTTAATAAGTAGTACTTTTTAATAAGCATATTCTTTGATACCTTTAGATTAGGACCCGTCTCGATTACAAATAAGAACATAGTAATGAATTTTAGTAAAAAAATCGATTTGTATAGGATATGACAAAAGTTATGGCAACACTGAAATGTAATGTCATGTCACTTGTTTGTCTGTGCATAAAGCTTGTTTGGGGCCGGTCCATTATGAAAACAGTTTAAAGTATTAATAACAAATAGCTTTTGTTATTTCTCGTGTTGTGTGAGATATGATGAGATGATATTGTGGTTACATTACGTGAATGTGAGATAGAGACTCCATATACATAGTAACAATCAGAAATATTTTGTGAGACAGAGACTCGTACCAATATTGTGAAGTGTTTGTGAGATAGAGATTCGGATTATATATCACTGCAAAGGCGAATTCATAGCCATAAACTAGTGTTACACATCATGTGTAATACATAATTAATACGCAATAACATAGTTATGTCCTATTTAAAAAAAAAATGTATATAAATATTTCGATTTTCGAAGTTCATCCACCCATATCAATTAAACCCGGCAAATTACGTAAATCATTGTTGGTTTTTCTGAAAGTATATATTAATGTCTACATAAATCAGAAGTTTTCATCTTGGCACAACAAAATTTGTAGCGATACTAAATTCCATAGTCACTTGAACAATCGCCTTTTCCACAATTAGACATCATCTATAATTGTAACCCATGGAATACATAACTTTACGCTAAAACTATAAGTAGCTAAACACAACATTTTTAAGTTTCCTAAGAACAGTTATTTTGACGTGGTAAGTAGCGAACAGTATAGACTCAAAGCTATGCTAGCGGACTTTGACGACGAAGTCCCAGGCTCGAACCTGATGTCTGATTATGTTCTTTTTGTATTTTTTTAAATTGTCTTTATCCTTTTTTAATATTTTTCTCAATGTTTTAGTTATTTTTTCGACCGTAGGTAACTTATTAACTTTGGTTATTTTTTTTTATATTAAAAATCAAGTGAAATATGCACATAGGTAAGTTAAATATATGTATTGCATGCACTGCTGAGAGTAAAGAATTAATCGTAGTAGAAATGAAAAACAATATTACATTATAATAAAAAAGTATTCGACATTTTCCAGAAATGATGTGTTCGTCTAAAAAAAAAGACATTACACACGTAAAAAAAAACATGTAGCGCCATCTATGAAATCACATTGTTCACCGTAATTCCTTATTTGTGAAAACATTTATTAGAGTATAGGTGCTTGAGATGAAGGATTTGTTTCTTGCTGAGTGGCAACATTCTCCTATTTACTTATTTAAATTGCATAAATTGATAAAAAACATTAAGTATTAGAACTACTGCTAAAGAAACTTCACTGGTTTTGAAAGTAGATGGCGTTGTATTCAATAATGTTCTATACTTAGTAAAAGAAGCTTTAAAAAGAAACACATTGCTATGATTTTTAGAAATGTTTGTCTGTCTGTCCGTTTGTTTGACCACGCGTCACACAGGTGCATCGAGAATCATGTTTTGGGGTTATGGTTGGAGATCACGTGTTCATCAATTCAACGATAATGAATGACTCAACATCGGTCAAGTGTGAGTAGTTCGGGTGACGGGAGGAGGGGGGTGGGGGGTCGTTGTCTGACAACCGTACCTTTAGAGATATCTGACATTTTTGCGGGCATGACACACATGACACGCTCTGTGTTTGTTTACTAATTGTGTTACAGCAGTTTTATATGCATTTTAGTTGTATATTTTTGCAGACAAAGGAAAATCCTGAAAAATCATATTATTAGTATTGCGTTGTAACACTATATTAAATACACCCCATTTTTTGCCAAAATGGCAAAACAGAACCCTTATACATAGTTCCCTTATGTCCGTCCGTCCGCAACTTAGCTCAGAGACTATTAGTGCTAGAAGGTTGCAACTTTGCATGAATAAATTACTAACGCCGATAAAGTGAAAGAATAAAATCTTGAAAATCATTATTTTTTTAAGGGTACCTCTCTTATAATGTAAAGTGGGGATGTGATTTTTTTCTCACCTACCCCATCGTGTGGGGTATCATTAGATAGGTCTTTTAAAAAGCGTTTAGGGTTTGTGAAGACCAGTTTTAGATTCAAGGATTCCTTTGTGTATAATATTAGGCTTTATAGTGAACATTTTTGTTAGAGTCAAGTGTTCCCCTGCCAGCTAAGTGATTGATATTGGGTATGTGAAAAAAATCAGGGTAGTAAAGTAGGTATAACGTTGAAAAAATGAAACAAAAACAACAGAAAAGCCACTTCTTAAGCCGCACACCAAACTAACTATCTAAAAGAATAGAACAGAACGATTTTTATTTAGTACACAGAAGACACATGTATAGACATTATTATAATTTAATAGGAAAAGTCATGCAGAAGATAAAAATAAACAATAAATAAAACAGTAAAATAATAAAAATAACAATGGACAAAAAGAAAATAAACACACATTAATAACAAAAAACACAATTAACGAATACATAGAGTCTGTATTTGGGTGTTGAAGCTATCAATAGATGAGTATATGACGATTCTCCGCTGCTGAGTCATACCGCGGTTCACCCGACAGGACTGTTTCCAACATATTTACACAGAAGTTATTTCGTAACGTAAACTACCTTAATTTAAACCCGACTTTCACGCGAACGAAGTCGCGGGCACAGCTAGTTTGGAATAATACGCATCCTTATGGAAGTACCTATATGCGCTTGCGTTTCAAAAATCGCATTTTATGATATTCAGCTATATGAAAATAAACAGATAAAATTAAAACGGCGCGATGGCGTTGTGAATTGTAGCTGACAAAACATTACTTTATAAATTAGCAAATAATATTACAGATTGTCCTGAATTGCAGAGTGAAATAGGGTTACGTGTGGATTCAGCACACTTGAGGAACCATAACCTCCTGAACATTGCTGCGGCGCGGTGTACGTATCGATAAAATGCATACTTGATCAGGGCTTGCATATCATATAATTTATTGTGCCAGGAGGTTGATATCGATTTATTCGTTACAAAAATAAATGTAATAAGGGCGAGGATTTGTCAAAAAAAAAAATAGTTTTTTAAACCCCTTGATATTTAAAGTAGTTGTTCAGTAATTTATTTAAAGTAATTTATTCAATCGCATTGTGTTCAGACTCGGAGACGGACGTGTGCACTTGCAATATTTATATATTACATTAATATAAAAGTGACCTACTTTTAATACTGAGTGATGTCATGTAATTTTGCTTCTTGCGAGTGTGTAAAATTGTAACTATGCGCGCTTAATATGAAAAGTATTTTAATAGTTGTTACTCAATATGGATAACAAACCTGCTAAACTGACCGGAAGTGCCCAGCCCCCCCAGTCTCCGATGAAGGCGCAAAGCCCAGCCCAGGAATCGTCGGGTTTCTCGTTCGATCTCGTGTCCACGCCCGATATCCAGAAGTGGATGTCTGCTACCGACCAACAATTGGGCGAAGTATGCTCGATTGATTCTGATGGAAAACTAAATAGCGAACAAAAAATGAAGATATCGAATCTGTGCCGAAAAGTCCAATACAACGCATCGCAAATGGCTGTAATATATCAGTCGCTGAAACAAAAAATGATTGAGGCCTCTACCATTATCAAAGAACTTAAAGAAAAAAGCAGTCTATCGGAGCACATCACGGTGCTTAAGAAGACTATTGAGGAGTCTTGTTCTGGAAATACTTCGTTTGCAGATATCGTGAAAAAGAAGTCTAATACTATAGTTCGCCCAAACAACTTAAGCACTGTTGCCATCTATCCACAGGACAAGCAAAAATCTAGTGATGAAACAAAGTCGCTTGTGCAATCAATAATTAGGCCTGACCAAATGAAGTTACATGTTCGAGGTGTAAGAAAAACGACGAAAGGAGGTGTAATTATTAGCACCGAATCAAAGGACGACGCTGAAAAACTCAAACAGGCAGTACAGTTGTCCTCTTCCGGCCTTACCGCCGGCGACCCACACAAGCGCAACCCACGAGTTATTGTTATTGGAGCGCCAGCTTCTTTGTCGGAGAAGGACTTCTTTACATATATATACGAACAAAACATAGCCGAGAAAGTACCTTCAGTGTCCATTGATATGTTTTTGTCCTCTACAAAACTTAGCCACAAATCTGGAAAAAAAGGCGCCTCGACCTGTAACTTCATAATTGAAGTCCCAGCACAGGTTAGAAAAATATTAGTTTCGCAAGGCAGATTATTTATTAACTGGACTTCCTGCCCTGTCAGAGATTTCACGATAGTAACAAGATGTTACAACTGTCACCAATATGGCCATGCGGCTAAATCTTGCAGAGAAACTACCCCAACGTGCGGACATTGCGGGGAAAATGGCCACTCGATGACGGAATGCATCATGAAAGCAGACTCGCCGAAATGCGCGACATGCCGACGGTTCGGCAAGCCTCACACCCATAAAACGGGTGATACTGAGTGCCCTGCTAAAAAAGCTGCGGAGTACAGGTATATCAACTCAGTTGATTATGAGGGCGCCTAGATCGCCGCTTTTTATACATTTGTTTTTAGTAAGCACATAAACACTATCTATATTGGCTAATTTATTGATATCATTACAAATTAAAAATCATATAAACCATCCATATCTTTTGTTACTAATTAATAAAAATCATCTTGACCTAGAAATAATTGTAAGCGCTGCATTATTAAAACCTTGAAACTCACATACGTAATGTAACAATTTTTGCCCTCATTTACAGTTCAAACGATGCAAATATTTTTAGTGTAATAGAATAGGTAGAGCGTAATATGACATTTTATTTAAATTCATTTACTTTTACTGTTAATGAAAATATGTAGTTAAGTAGATATTATTAAGCGATTTAGAAACATTGATTCCTTTAAGTTTATAGTAAACACCTGAGATACAGGTTTATGTTTAACCTAGTTACTAGTATAGTACTATTTTATCTGTGACCTAGTTCAGGGTATAGCTAATTGCAAATAATTAGACTTATCCCTATTTGTAATACCTATTGTAATTTTATTTTCAAGAATTAAGATTTTTCTGTGTCTTTAAAGCTGTATAAAATATTTTTATTTATAATTATATTTCAAAAATATGTATACTACTATTTTATAAGTATGTTTATCAGTTGTCTGGTTGCCATAGTACAGGCTCTGCCTAGTTTGGGATCAGATGACCGTGTAGGAGTTGTCCTATTATGTTATCATATACTTTGATATTATAATGTATTTAAATAATACTTGTTATTACCCGGTATTGATTTTATGCGGTTAGTCACTTTGTATTGTCCATCTCTGTCTGCTGTCCGTTCTTTCATGTTGTTGTTATATGTATTTGTGAAAACTTTTAATTGGCCTTATCTATTTTAAGCTCTATCTGTATTATAGCTGTAAGTTTTCTTAAGTAATAAAATAAAATAATTTAAACGCAAAACAGTCAAATTTATATATTATAAGAAGATGAAAAAACAACTCTTCGATAATCCAATATTTCTTTGAACAGAAAAATATTTAATGATCATTTGAGTTGCTGAAAGAATAAATAGATTATATTCATTGAGTGTGAAGTCATTGAGCTTAGCTGGAGAGGTTATCAGGATTGCTAGTAATGTGGGACTCACAATTCCACATTGCTAGTGATATTTAAAAAAAGAATAGCTAGTAAATACCGAGGTACGGGAGAAAATAATTTATTTTTAACCTCCGACTAAAAAGAAGTGTATTATAAACTAAAACCTAACTCTTAGAGAACCAATTGATTGATTGATTGACGTCAATTTTACAAAAAAATGGTTGTCTGCAATGTCGGTTTATGGACAATAATTTTACTAGACAACGTCATAAGAAAACATTGATGACATATCGTCAATCGCGTTGCTTAGCAACCAATCAATAATATTAGTTCCAATTGTATCGCATGTCATGTCGCTGCAATCGGCATTCGCTGTTACTTAGCAACCAATCAATAGTGTGACTTTTTTAGACACTTTTTCGTACGTTATCACGTCTAAAAGTGAAAAATAAGCCGCAATTCCAAATTGCGATAAAAAACTACATCATCAAGTTGTACTACAGTTATAATTTTATTAATTGAACCAGTGTGTTTTGTAAATATTGTAGGTTAACTACAGGATGAGTTTGAATTCAGTCGCTCAACTTTAAGGTGATTACTCGAGTGTAGTCACGTAATAAATTAAATAAAAACATTATTTTCACGAGGTAGGTAAACATATTTTTGAATTTTATATCGCATGCGCTCTGGACTAAACTTAGGTTTTTGGTTAAATTTAACCTACACAATTACTTTTTAAGGTTCCGCACCTCAAAAAGAAAAACACGGAACCATTATAGGATCAGTTTACTATCCGTCCGTCCATCTATCTGTCAAAGCCCTATAATTCGGAAACGCGTGTAAGTATCGAGTTGAATTTAAAACGATATACTCAGACTGCCAGTCTCTTGAAGATGTGAAACAATCAAACTTCTAATTTAACGTAAAAAAACGATAAGGCCATATAAACTGCAAAATCGTACATTTCGACACTATCAAAGTAATCAAATTGTATTGGGTATTTTCCGTTGATCTAGACCTATGCAAGTAATACCGTCTTATACTACCTGTATAGGGCAAAATCTGAACACGAAACATTTGTTTAATCATCTATACTAATATTATAAATGTGAAGTAACTGTGTCTATCTGTTACGCTTTCACGCTCAAATAGCTAAGCCGATTTAGATGAAATTTGGTATGGAGATAGTTTGATTCCCGGGGAAGGTCATGGGCGGAGGCGTGGGCGAAAGCTAGAATAAAAATATAGTCTTTGAAAACAATGCGAGACTCTTTATAATACAACCTACAAATTTGTACAGAACCCTCTGTGGGTGAGTCCGACTGGTACTTCTCCAGTCTTTTATATTGTTATTTTTTTTTTTTTTACAATTTTCAATAATAATATTTATATGTAAAACAAATATATTAAAAGTAAGTACTAAAACTCACCTATCAATTTGCCGACTGATTTTATCAAAGATAATAGATCTGTGTTCTGTGGATTTTATAGTCACACGAATATACCTTAAAAAAAACATAATTCTATGGTCCATAAATAAACTCCTTTACTTTTTCATAAACAGTACCTAATTTTATTGTACCTATTATTATAAGTCACGCCATAACTCTAAAAGGTGAACGAGGCGAACGGGTTTAAATTATTGCTATTAATTTTGTTATAATTAGGTAGTTGACTACAATAGAAGTAAATTATTTTATACTGATCAGGTAATAGTAGATATTAAAATGCTCTGAAAATAACTGTTTTTTTACATTTTAACATGTTTTTGAATTTAAAAGCATGAAACCGAATACTAAAAGTAATGATTTGACGATAGGAACTTATGATGTCATAGGTTCCTATTCTATACACATTTCTATAGAGCTTGTCGTTTAGACATTTCATAAAAAGAGACTGATTTGACTTGACAGTCAACATTCCGCCATTTTGCGTCAGCTATGTACAGAAACAAGCTGACGAGGTTTTAATAAAATACTCCAAAAAAAATTAGTTTTATGTTTTTTTTATTCTGGTTATTTGAGGACACTCTGGCAACACTACGTTATGAGTGTCTATAGGGTACTTGACAATCACACTAATATTATAAAGGCAAAAGTTTGTGAGTATGTGAGTGTGTATGTTTGTTACTTCTTCACGTCTAAACGGCTGGAGCGATTTTAATAAAATTTGGTAAGGAGTTAGCTAACACCCTGGATTAACACATAGGCTAATAAAACGCGGGTAACACCGCGGGGCACAGCTAGTTGAAGTCAACTAGGTATATAAGTATAAACCTGGAATACGCCGTTTAAATATTGACTGCATAGCGTGAAAGAGAAAAAAAAATTGTGCGGCCATGTCTCTTTGACAGGTATTATCCACAAAGTAGCGTCGTCTCTTTCTAGAGAGTGGTTAATTTTGTGATAGTGTATCTTTAAGAAATAACAAAAATGACTCGCTCCGTACAAGTTAGTATAAAATATTAGCGTATGACGTCATATTTTTTTTATAAATAAATAAATCAATACTTTTATTATTACTTTTAGTGAAGAAAAAAATATAAACATTTGAAATTATGAACGTACACATTTTTTCAGAATATTTTATGACATATTTTTGCAAGGTTTGTATAAAATAATTTATTTTGATAGTAATTAAACACCTCATTTTCATTGTTGTCATAACTTTTAAGTTTATTTTTATAATAATATAACACCGGCTCCACACTGCTTTTTCAACGTCGGTCCGAACGCCACTCGTCCAACGTGTCCACACGTTGTCGTATACATAAAGTTGGGTATCTCGTCAAGACGAAGCTACTATTTGGAAATTTGTTCTAGGAATCCTGGTATAGTATGAGTAGAGTAAAAAAACAATGTTTAAACTTTCTTAACTTAGAAATAGAAATTAGATTTTCAAATAATGAGTTTATATTTAGAGCACTCATTTTAAAACAAAGAAGTTAAACGCTCTTAAAGTCCAAGGCAAGCTTCTTCATTCTTTATTTCTTCTTCAAGCTTCATATTCAAATCTTTAAATATATTTTATATTATATTGTGATCCACAACTGAAATCGACCCATATAAACACAGTCAGACAAAATAGCCGAGAAAATTATCAGTAACACATTAACTTTTCATCTAGACACTCGATAAGTACACGCGTATGGCTTGCGCGAGTCTGGACGCGACGTCCAACTCCTCACATCGCGCAGATCTGCTCTCGCGTATGCACGCAGATGTGAGCAGCCTCTCGCGCAGATCTGTGTAGTTCTGGTGTGTCGTGTAACGCTCCATGCGTAGCCTATAAAAAAAGTTATCTTACATGTGAATACTCCAACGATACGTATTTATAAAATGTCTTCTTATGTATTTGTCTCCAAGTAATTCACCTCAAAAGACATTATGAACATATCAAAATTAAAAAAACAACACAAAATACTGTCCAAAAACAAGAACATTACAAGAAAATAAAGACAACTGCCCGAGTAAATGATACAATTCCAAAAAGGTTTATTAAAAATATGTTTTTTTTATGCATATTTTTTTGTAATCTTCTCACTCGGTCTATATTTGAACCGAATCACAAGAAAAATAAAATTATCATGAAATGTGATTTTTATCACATCTGACACCACCAACTACATTGCTTACTGTTTTAAAAACATACCTAACTTATTTTACCTGATTTATCAAAATATCCATAACTCATACTCAAACACCCCATTACTGACAAAATACTCTTAAGACCATCACCACAACACACACACAGCCCCTCAACTATAAGATTTACAAAACATTGTTGACTGTCATGATGTCACTATCACTCTGGGGGAAACAGTAGAGACAAAAATTATTTTTAGGGCGTCTTACCAGATTACCAGGCGGAGAGTACATAAGGACATATTCACGATCACACGCACACAGAATCACGGAATACGTCAAACCAGTGTAATTATCGTTTGAGAATTCAGAGATACAAAAGCTTTCCACCTTCTTAATCTTATTTGCACTCGGGACTTTTACAAACATTAGCTAATTCAAAAGTACCAAAGCCTTTTTAAAAAAATCAAGGAAACTTGTAAATAAATAAATTTCTATGTATATAATCCGTGCACAAAAAATACTTTTACAACTTTCAATTTCAATGAGCACCCGACACAACAATACTTTCTCAAAAATATATTGCTAAGAAAGTAATTTCCCTACTAATATAGGTACCCGATAACACCTTTACCTAATCCTTTCACTGTAAGAAGGGACAACGCGCTATTGTTTAAAAATCCCTGTTACCTGCATTCATTACAAGTATAATACAACTTACTAATAACAAACTGCTAATCGACTCATTACGACCAGATCTATTATTCCCAAGTCATTTGTAATGTGCTTAATAATAAGTGACAATAAAGGTGTTAAGTACTACCTGCTTCTACCTAAATGTATTTTTAATTAAAAAATAACCCTAATTTGAGGTCTCCAGAGTTTACCATAATGATCTCGTACTAGAACTTGTCAGTTTGAATTCGACTGTTGAATCAGCAAGACCTCTACGTTACATTTATACCGTCTGTATATATTTCGATATAACAGTGCCGAGACCTTAGAGTGAAATAAGTGACTTTTCTTCTCTAGTGAAATGGCGAACGTAGCGCACGATTTCGTACTAATCGCACGACAACTCGCGTCAAACAACAACAATAGAACTGCGTTTGACATGTACTTGTGTGCGGTCGGCCAAGATCACAACATCAGGAACAAAATCGAGAACGAGTTCAGATTTGTTCTCTCCAAAATGAGCGAAGAACTGGGGATGGTCCAACTGGGAACGGTAAACAGGGCGGACATCATGGCTAAGTTCGAGAGAGCCATCCGAGTGTTCCCGGGCAGCGTGGATCTGCTCAACGACATCGGCAGATACCTGTACAAGTACAGCTTCTACTCAGAAGCGCTTTGCCACTTCGAGAAGGCGCTGAACATCGATAGCAGCTACGTCAGCATCGAGAAGAATTTAAACAATGCCAAGACTTTCCTGTTTCCAAGAAGCAAGTTTCGGATTGTTAACGACAAAATACGTAACGACGCCTACAGAGCCGCCATTAGAAGATGCGTGAACCGCGACACGGACACCGTGACAGACATGAACGCGGGCACCGGCCTGCTCGCACTCTACGCCAACGAGTGCAACCCCATCGCCATCACCGCCTGCGAGTCCTCGCACGCGATGGCGCGACTCGCCGAGTGCGTCACGCAAGAGAACCTAGCACAAGAAGTGGTGATCGTGAACCAGCCTTCGGTGGCCTTAAGTCGGTCAAACATATACGGCACGAGATCGATCTTGTTGACCGATATGTTCGACGCGGGACTAATCGGCGAAAACATTCTACAGTCCCTCTGCCACGCCTGGGAGAACTTGCTCCACAGGGAGAGCAAGATAATACCCGGCAGAGCTGAGTACTTCGTGGTCGGCATCAACTGCGACCAACTCAACAGCAAATACAAGCTGAGCCAGCACATTAAGGACATCCTCAACGTACCGCGACTGCACGTGCACACAACCACGTACGTCGGCGAGACGTACTACTCCGAGGACGTGGAGCTGTACGACGACGTCACCTACATCTGCGAGCCGCACTCGCTCTTCACGATAGACTTTAACAACAAACAAGAGGTCGCCGAAATGTTGGACAGACAGTTGCCCTACTACGCCGAGTTGACGCCCACAGTGAACAGTGAAATGAATATGGTTGTCGGTTGGTTTAATCTGCATTTGACAGACGGCATTATGCTCACGACAGACCCCAGAGCAGAGAACAAGGCGACTGCGTGGCAGCAAGCCGTGTTCTTCGATGTGTTGCCGAAGGAAGTGCGACGAAACGAAACAGTCAAGATTCCTTTTACGACGGCGTACGACGGAAGACTTACAACTTTGCCAGACTTGGGCACAGCGATCTTCAGGATTACACCAGAAACATTAGCTTTCTTGAACGACACAGAATATGTGAACATGATCACAAAGTGTGTCAGTGTTACGTGCATACATCTCGGGCAAACTGTGAACCTGGAAGAAGTCGACGTTGTGGATTTGAGTCCGTTTCCTATATTCGGAGTGTTGATGATGAAGCGCGGCGCTAACTCTCTAATTTGTTACGCAAAAACGAAATACGATATGGCGTTCCTAAACACGGTGTTAGTGGCTAATGGAATACCATCAAGCAAAATTACAATTTTAGTGTCGGGGTCCTGGTCTCGCAAAGTGTTCCACGGCAAGAGCTTTCACGTGATATTTAGTAACATAATAGACTTTAACGGAGACTTAGATACAAGAAGAAAGAGACTGGTGCGGCGCTTAAATCAGTCGCACCTGGTGCCCGGCGGTATATGTCTACCTGCGTCGGTCACCGTCATGGGGCAGTTGGTGTACAGCAACCACTTGGAGATCAACAACCGCGTGGTGGACGACAACGTGCACTATCGGTTGGCGAAGCACGTGAACCGGTACCAAACGTCACAGGCGCTGTACTTGGACATCGCGAGGCTGGAGTATGAGCCCATGTCTGAGGAGTTCGAGGTGGCGTTGTGCGAAGGCATGAGGTCGAACTTGTTGAAAGTGGCAATATTAAAGGACGGCGAGTGCAACGCTATCCTGTGTTGGTACAAGGTGCAGCTAGTGGCAGGTTGGCCCGAGCTCTGCACCAACAGACGCAGCAGCTTCGTACAGAGCACTGCGCATATGACCAGCCGCGTCACCACCGTTTTCAAGGACGATGAAGCTAACGTGCTCACCTGCGTCGACCCTGACGGATCTTTTAAACTTGTACTTGATATGGCACCTTACTAATTTATTTGTATTGTGCATGACTTTGTAAATATATGTGAAAATGTTTTCACATCAATTTACAAAGTCATGCACAATACAAATAAATTACTAAGGTACTAATTTATTTGTATTGTGCATGACTTTTTAAATAGTTGTTAAAAAAAATTGTATTAGAATACCAATAATTATTAATATTTTGTCTTCTATTATTTAAACCTCTTATTAAATTCAATAAAGTTAGTTAATAGTTCAGTTTGTAAATTACAATTTACCTATTTTAATAAAGAATGGAATAGAATCTTTATTTGTCATAAAGTGTGGTAATTAAGCAAGATAATTGACGTGACACAAGTTAACAAGAGTAGATAAATATTAAAATTAATCATTAAAATGATATATTATTGAATGCCATATGGTAAATTACATAAAATTTGCAAATTATTTTAACATTTGAATTTAAGATTTGAATAATCACAAAAACATATAACACAATGGACCATTTACATTACATTATCGTTGTGGACAAAAAGTTCCTTAACTATGTTAAAGTTTTTATTTAAAAGCCATTTCATTATTAAATGTTGTTATGGATCTTTAGTTTCACGTGGAATGATGTTGTATACTTTTACACACATATTATAACAGTGATTTTTTTTAAATTATGTTGTTTTAGATACTTTGTCGTAAACTAGTCTTGTACGGTTTCTTATATTTTTGGGAGATAGGTCTGAGGCCTTTTTAAGTAAATTAATGTTGATTCTGTTTAATAAGCTTACACAAGTCCTGAATTAATTGCAAGTAAGAGTTAGGATACCTAATAGTTTAATAACTGGTTTGCAATATTGTTATACTCCAACCATTGCAAGTAAACATTTTTTTTAGACATAGTAAGAACAGCTAAGAGAGATTTTTAATCCGCTGTTAACCTAACCCTGTATAATAAATAGACAAATCTGTTAAGTTTGTCGCTCACTTTCTTTATGTGTACTTTCCAATTGCAATTTTTATTTAATAAAGTTACTAAAAAGTTTTCTGTGATTTTTCATGAATAGTTTTAATTTTCAATAGCTGACCCGCGCAAGTTTTTGATTTTTTTTTAATTGCTGCTCCACTCCTATTAGTCATAGCGTGATGTCATATAGCTTAGACTCCCTAGATTCAATAAGTTTTATCTTCGCAATTATCTCAAACATCTATATCTATCTTCTATACATATAATAAAACTGTAAATTTCACGTGTCTTTACATGGCCGAACTTAGTGAAAAAAAATATTAGGAAATGTTCGAAAAGAGTATTTAAACACTTTGCAGCATTTTTAGAAATGTCTGCCATACAAAACCAGCAGTATCGCTAGTATTTACGTTGTGCCACAAGTTGATTAAATGTATAATTCTTGTTTCTAATTATAACGTTATTATATAATGATATGTAGTCTCTTAATAAGTAGTACTTTTTAATAAGCATATTCTTTGATACCTTTAGATTAGGACCCGTCTCGATTACAAATAAGAACATAGTAATGAATTTTAGTAAAAAAATCGATTTGTATAGGATATGACAAAAGTTATGGCAACACTGAAATGTAATGTCATGTCACTTGTTTGTCTGTGCATAAAGCTTGTTTGGGGCCGGTCCATTATGAAAACAGTTTAAAGTATTAATAACAAATAGCTTTTGTTATTTCTCGTGTTGTGTGAGATATGATGAGATGATATTGTGGTTACATTACGTGAATGTGAGATAGAGACTCCATATACATAGTAACAATCAGAAATATTTTGTGAGACAGAGACTCGTACCAATATTGTGAAGTGTTTGTGAGATAGAGATTCGGATTATATATCACTGCAAAGGCGAATTCATAGCCATAAACTAGTGTTACACATCATGTGTAATACATAATTAATACGCAATAACATAGTTATGTCCTATTTAAAAAAAAAATGTATATAAATATTTCGATTTTCGAAGTTCATCCACCCATATCAATTAAACCCGGCAAATTACGTAAATCATTGTTGGTTTTTCTGAAAGTATATATTAATGTCTACATAAATCAGAAGTTTTCATCTTGGCACAACAAAATTTGTAGCGATACTAAATTCCATAGTCACTTGAACAATCGCCTTTTCCACAATTAGACATCATCTATAATTGTAACCCATGGAATACATAACTTTACGCTAAAACTATAAGTAGCTAAACACAACATTTTTAAGTTTCCTAAGAACAGTTATTTTGACGTGGTAAGTAGCGAACAGTATAGACTCAAAGCTATGCTAGCGGACTTTGACGACGAAGTCCCAGGCTCGAACCTGATGTCTGATTATGTTCTTTTTGTATTTTTTTAAATTGTCTTTATCCTTTTTTAATATTTTTCTCAATGTTTTAGTTATTTTTTCGACCGTAGGTAACTTATTAACTTTGGTTATTTTTTTTTATATTAAAAATCAAGTGAAATATGCACATAGGTAAGTTAAATATATGTATTGCATGCACTGCTGAGAGTAAAGAATTAATCGTAGTAGAAATGAAAAACAATATTACATTATAATAAAAAAGTATTCGACATTTTCCAGAAATGATGTGTTCGTCTAAAAAAAAAGACATTACACACGTAAAAAAAAACATGTAGCGCCATCTTTGAAATCACATTGTTCACCGTGATCAAATAATTCCTTATTTGTGAAAACATTTATTAGAGTATAGGTGCTTGAGATGAAGGATTTGTTTCTTGCTGAGTGGCAACATTCTCCTATTTACTTAATTAAATTGCATAAATTGATAAAAAACATTAAGTATTAGAACTACTGCTAAAGAAACTTCACTGGTTTTGAAAGTAGATGGCGTTGTATTCAATAATGTTCTATACTTAGTAAAAGAAGCTTTAAAAAGAAACACATTGCTATGATTTTTAGAAATGTTTGTCTGTCTGTCCGTTTGTTTGACCACGCGTCACACAGGTGCATCGAGAATCATGTTTTGGGGTTATGGTTGGAGATCACGTGTTCATCAATTCAACGATAATGAATGACTCAACATCGGTCAAGTGTGAGTAGTTCGGGTGACGGGAGGAGGGGGGTGGGGTGTCGTTGTCTGACAACCGTACCTTTAGAGATATCTGACATTTTTGCGGGCATGACACACATGACACGCTCTGTGTTTGTTTACTAATTGTGTTACAGCAGTTTTATATGCATTTTAGTTGTATATTTTTGCAAACAAAGGAAAATCCTGAAAAATCATATTATTAGTATTGCGTTGTAACACTATATTAAATACACCCCATTTTTTGCCAAAATGGCAAAACAGAACCCTTATACATAGTTCCCTTATGTCCGTCCGTCCGCAGCTTAGCTCAGAGACTATTAGTGCTAGAAGGTTGCAACTTTGCATGAATAAATTACTAACGCCGATAAAGTGAAAGAATAAAATCTTGAAAATCATTATTTTTTTAAGGGTACCTCTCTTATATGTTAAGTGGGGATGTGATTTTTTTCTCACCTACCCCATCGTGTGGGGTATCATTAGATAGGTCTTTTAAAAAGCGTTTAGGGTTTGTGAAGACCAGTTTTAGATTCAAGGATTCCTTTGTGTATAATATTAGGCTTTATAGTGAACATTTTTGTTAGAGTCAAGTGTTCCCCTGCCAGCTAAGTGATTGATATTGGGTATGTGAAAAAAATCAGGGTAGTAAAGTAGGTATAACGTTGAAAAAATGAAACAAAAACAACAGAAAAGCCACTTCTTAAGCCGCACACCAAACTAACTATCTAAAAGAATAGAACAGAACGATTTTTATTTAGTACACAGAAGACACATGTATAGACATTATTATAATTTAATAGGAAAAGTCATGCAGAAGATAAAAATAAACAATAAATAAAACAGTAAAATAATAAAAATAACAATGGACAAAAAGAAAATAAACACACATTAATAACAAAAAACACAATTAACGAATACATAGAGTCTGTATTTGGGTGTTGAAGCTATCAATAGATGAGTATATGACGATTCTCCGCTGCTGAGTCATACCGCGGTTCACCCGACAGGACTGTTTCCAACATATTTACACAGAAGTTATTTCGTAACGTAAACTACCTTAATTTAAACCCGACTTTCACGCGAACGAAGTCGCGGGCACAGCTAGTTTGGAATAATACGCATCCTTATGGAAGTACCTATATGCGTTTGCGTTTCAAAAATCGCATTTTATGATATTCAGCTATATGAAAATAAACAGATAAAATTAAAACGGCGCGATGGCGTTGTGAATTGTAGCTGACAAAACATTACTTTATAAATTAGCAAATAATATTACAGATTGTCCTGAATTGCAGAGTGAAATAGGGTTACGTGTGGATTCAGCACACTTGAGGAACCATAACCTCCTGAACATTGCTGCGGCGCGGTGTACGTATCGATAAAATGCATACTTGATCAGGGCTTGCATATCATATAATTTATTGTGCCAGGAGGTTGATATCGATTTATTCGTTACAAAAATAAAATGTAATAAGGGCGAGGATTTGTCAAAAAAAAAATAGTTTTTTAAACCCCTTGATATTTAAAGTAGTTGTTCAGTAATTTATTTAAAGTACACTGACGGACTTATAAACTGCATCAAAGTAATAGACGACTTTGAAATAAATATTTTAACCAAGTATGCAAACTTTCTATACAGATTTAAATTGAAACCTCTAGATTGGTTCGTGAACTTTAAAACAGCGTAGGATCATATCTTTAAGTTTAAGTTTATGTACTGGAAAGGACCTTAAGACCTTTTTTGAAGAAAAAACAGAAGTTTAAGGAAAAATTGTTTAATTAAAAAATTGGTTTTAACAATAGACACAAACTTTATGTAAGGGTTTATTTGTGTTTTAATAAGGTGTATTACCCCCACGTGCCCTTATTACGGATTCTAATCGGTTCCGCATAGATTTTATAAGGGTTTTTAAAAGATCTTGCGGAATATTGTCCCATTCTTCTGAAAGTGCTGTTCTTAGTGCTGCCACTGTCGTAGGCGAAGGGTTTCTCGCATATACAGCTCTTTTTAAATTGTCCCAAACATGCTCGATGGGATTAAGATCCGGGCTGCGTGCTGGCCAATTCATTGTACGTATCCCAACCTCTTCGCAATAATGTTGAACTTGTGCAGCTGCATGCGGCCGGGCATTATCCTGCATTAAAGTAAAATTTTCGCCTATGAATCCCATGTAAGGCACCACGTGATCTTCTAATATCTCTGTTATGTAGCGATGTGCTGTCAAACCCCCTCTATTACCGTTTTGACGGACCATGTCTATGAACACAAGTTCTGTTCGCCCGTTCATCGATATGCCACCCCAGACCATACATGAACCGCCTCCAAAAGGAACACGCTCCTCAATGCAACTTTGAGCATATCGCTCCCCACGTCGACGATAGACTCTTCTGCGACCATCTGCACCATATAAACATGTCCTACACTCGTCCGTGAACAATACAGAGGCCCACTGCTCTTCTGTCCAATTCAGGTGATGACGCGCAAATCTTAAGCGAGCTTGTCTGTGAGCTGCAGACAACTTTGGACCATTTGCTGGTCTAAAAGGGGTGATAGCCGCTTCCTTTAACCTTCTTCTTATTGTTCGTGCACACACGTTTTTTCCACGCACTTCATTAAGCTCGGTTTTGATGTTAACTGACGTGAGGAAACGATTTCGCAGGGAAGTTGTAACAATAAATCGGTCATCACGACCTGTGGTTGCTCGAGTTCTGCCTGTACCACGTCTCCTCCTGTAAGAACCTGTCTCTACAAACCTTCTGTATATTCTACAAACCGTAGACTGGTTTAAATTTAAATTTCTACCAATCGTTCGTTGATCCAAGCCCTCCCGCACCAATGCTACAATTTGTGCCGCTTGTTCGGACGAAGTATCCATATTATGGTTCAAAAACTCTCGATGTGTTAAAAAACTAACCCAACAATTATGCTGGTAACAATAATTCAATTGACCAAACAAAAAAAATCAATGAGAATTAATTTAAAACTTTGCTATAAATAACACGCAAATCTGATACTACGAGTAAATTTTCTTTTCCCGGCTATATTCATTTGTTTTACCGCAGTTCTATTTTTAAATTTAATTTTTTTTTAAGATTAAGAGCCAGTCTTTCCATATTTATATAATTTAATCTAAAAAGTTTGCATACTTATTATAAAAAAATCCTTTTAGAGTAAACCTGAACTTTGATGCAGTTTATGAGTCCGTCAGTGTAATTTATTCAATCGCATTGTGTTCAGACTCGGAGACGGACGTGTGCACTTGCAATATTTATATATTACATTAATATAAAAGTGACCTACTTTTAATACTGAGTGATGTCATGTAATTTTGCTTCTTGCGAGTGTGTAAAATTGTAACTATGCGCGCTTAATATGAAAAGTATTTTAATAGTTGTTACTCAATATGGATAACAAACCTGCTAAACTGACCGGAAGTGCCCAGCCCCCCCAGTCTCCGATGAAGGCGCAAAGCCCAGCCCAGGAATCGTCGGGTTTCTCGTTCGATCTCGTGTCCACGCCCGATATCCAGAAGTGGATGTCTGCTACCGACCAACAATTGGGCGAAGTATGCTCGATTGCTTCTGATGGAAAACTAAATAGCGAACAAAAAATGAAGATATCGAATCTGTGCCGAAAAGTCCAATACAACGCATCGCAAATGGCTGTAATATATCAGTCGCTGAAACAAAAAATGATTGAGGCCTCTACCATTATCAAAGAACTTAAAGAAAATAGCAGTCTATCGGAGCACATCACGGTGCTTAAGAAGACTATTGAGGAGTCTTGTTCTGGAAATACTTCGTTTGCAGATATCGTGAAAAAGAAGTCTAATACTATAGTTCGCCCAAACAACTTAAGCACTGTTGCCATCTATCCACAGGACAAGCAAAAATCTAGTGATGAAACAAAGTCGCTTGTGCAATCAATAATTAGGCCTGACCAAATGAAGTTACATGTTCGAGGTGTAAGAAAAACGACGAAAGGAGGTGTAATTATTAGCACCGAATCAAAGGACGACGCTGAAAAACTCAAACAGGCAGTACAGTTGTCCTCTTCCGGCCTTACAGCCGGCGACCCACACAAGCGCAACCCACGAGTTATTGTTATTGGAGTGCCAGCTTCTTTGTCGGAGAAGGACTTCTTTACATATATATACGAACAAAACATAGCCGAGAAAGTACCTTCAGTGTCCATTGATATGTTTTTGTCCTCTACAAAACTTAGCCACAAATCTGGAAAAAAAGGCGCCTCGACCTGTAACTTCATAATTGAAGTCCCAGCACAGGTTAGAAAAATATTAGTTTCGCAAGGCAGATTATTTATTAACTGGACTTCCTGCCCTGTCAGAGATTTCACGATAGTAACAAGATGTTACAACTGTCACCAATATGGCCATGCGGCTAAATCTTGCAGAGAAACTACCCCAACGTGCGGACATTGCGGGGAAAATGGCCACTCGATGACGGAATGCATCATGAAAGCAGACTCGCCGAAATGCGCGACATGCCGACGGTTCGGCAAGCCTCACACCCATAAAACGGGTGATACTGAGTGCCCTGCTAAAAAAGCTGCGGAGTACAGGTATATCAACTCAGTTGATTATGAGGGCGCCTAGATCGCCGCTTTTTATACATTTGTTTTTAGTAAGCACATAAACACTATCTATATTGGCTAATTTATTGATATCATTACAAATTAAAAATCATATAAACCATCCATATCTTTTGTTACTAATTAATAAAAATCATCTTGACCTAGAAATAATTGTAAGCGCTGCATTATTAAAACCTTGAAACTCACATACGTAATGTAACAATTTTTGCCCTCATTTACAGTTCAAACGATGCAAATATTTTTAGTGTAATAGAATAGGTAGAGCGTAATATGACATTTTATTTAAATTCATTTACTTTTACTGTTAATGAAAATATGTAGTTAAGTAGATATTATTAAGCGATTTAGAAACATTGATTCCTTTAAGTTTATAGTAAACACCTGAGATACAGGTTTATGTTTAACCTAGTTACTAGTATAGTACTATTTTATCTGTGACCTAGTTCAGGGTATAGCTAATTGCAAATAATTAGACTTATCCCTATTTGTAATACCTATTGTAATTTTATTTTCAAGAATTAAGATTTTTCTGTGTCTTTAAAGCTGTATAAAATATTTT